>JASWHV010000010.1:80899868-82099868 GCA_030760725.1 Neostapfia colusana | reverse complement strand
AAGTTTGAGTACCGTTGGTACTCAGCAAGTGTGGGAAAGTTATGTCATGCACGGCTAGAGCAAGGAGAGGTTGAACTCATGGTTAAAGCACTACGCAATTAGTACCTATCGCCTTAGCTTATTAAGCGCCTACATTACTACATAGGTGAAATGGTCCCAATCTCGCAACCCATCATCATAATCAAATAACCATAACATCATTTCCAATGTTAAGCTCCCCGCTTAACATCCACAACTTCCAAAGTCATCGTCCTCTAATCATGAATAAGTCCAAGACACTCTTGACCGTGAGCACGGCTGTCATGACAGTTTTGACTCTGCAGAGTTTGCACCACTGTACCCACATGTATTGATTTCATCCCCCGTTGCCGGGTGGACTAAAAGAACCTCCATTATGCCAGTGGCCACGAACCACATTCACACTTCCCATATGTGTAGCCAGGAGATCACTACGAAGCCTTTACAAAGGGATTCCCGACGAGCATGGGCCCACTGAGGTTTCACCCCTAACAGCATACAAGAGGCTCCAACCCCGCTGCAGTGACCCCCTCTTGAGCCTTGCGGTTCATATGGTAGTCCAGCTGACACCTACTCCCCGCACCATCCAACACACCCATACTACGCCGGGGATACACCTAATTAATTGGCCAAACTGCCCCATCTCAGCATGTGGTTGGCACGGTAAAGCCAGGTTACATGCTCCATGAACCAGTCCTTAGGATCCAGGCAAGTACTAAACACAAACCCGAGTCTCGTGCACCCAGCACCAACCAAATCATCCAACTTGCCTCGATCCGTAACTCTACATAACTCATAATATCTCATTCAAGAGTAAAGTAAATAAACTGATGATCTCATATCCCAATTATCCAAATCTAAGCATGGCTAAGCATAAGCATACGAATAAATGACATGATAAAATAAATCCCAACCCAAGCTACAAGGAAACAAGGTAATGCAATTCTAGGGAAACTTCCTAGCATGGGTTTCATATTTCAATTGACAATGCAAATAATTCTATCTACACATCCTAGCATAGGATCAAAGTGGTCAAGGACACTTGCCTTCTTCCTGCTGCTCTGGGAATGGAAAGTCTTGGTCTTGGAAGGGGAGAACTTGCTCTGGGGCAGGTTCTACTCATGCCAATACACATAGCAAAAGAAAACACAATCCATAAGACATAGTTCACACTTTCACTTCATACAAACCACACATACATACCTATGAAAGTCATTCACATTTCTAAGTGTTGTGGTTACCCTACATGTGTTGATTTTTGGCCTACATTCACCTTTAAACATATGTATATTATTTCTAACTTCTATGTTCAGATTTCTATTTGCACACTATATATGAAGTTCCAATTTGAACAAATTCTTTATATTCAATTATTACACTTTTTAGCCACAAAGTTTGTATAAGAGGTATTTTCCTATTCCAAATAGGTTTGCAGATCTTCTACCAAATCCTAAGCTGAAGTTTTTGAAATTTGGAAACTTCATTTATCATTTTCTAATTATGCATACCTATTTTCCTATATTTTTCAGATTTATCTTCTATGTCTAAAAGTGAGTTTTAATATTAAATAGTAGGACATATCTTCTAAACAGAATAGGTTCTGACCTAAAATATTAAAAATATATTTTTAAACTTCTCCTCTAATGTGAGCTAATTTAAATTTATTTTATCAGTTTTCAGAATTACTTCCTAGCCTAAAAAGGTATTTCTAGAACTAATAAATATGAACAACAATTAGACAGATTCATTTCATCCAAAAATCTATTTTTAGTTCATTCTAAAGGTTTCCAAGTGCTAGGAGAGTTTAAATTTGAACTTGTACATATGTTTGCCTTACCTTTTAAATTTAAATCCTAGTCACATATTCAAATTTCTGAATTTAATATCACACAGGGTCAAAAAGGTAAATCCTCCCTACTACAGGGTCTAATTTATTATTTTACAAATTTCCAGGGGTCTAACTACACATAACAGAGGGGTTTTGCTAATTTTTATTAAGTCCAGGGGCTAAAACTGGTTTTTTAAATGAATTTACACGAATTTCTGAAGTTCCAAGGGCTAGATCAGAAGTTTCCGGGGCTAGTTCGTGTTTTCTAAGATCCCCAGGGGGTAGCGCGTAAGAATCCCGACCTTTATAACGCGGGGCTGATGTGGACCGTCCGATTTAAAATAGACGGCTGAGATTATAACGCGAAGCCGTACGGGTTAGATCTAATAGGAGCCGCACGATTTAAAATGGACGGGCCTCAGGGGGCCACGTCGCCCTGGCCGTGCGCGGGCGTTGCTGCCCGGCGGCACGCGGCGGCGGGAGGCGGCGATCTCGCCGGAGATCTTCGGATCTTCGTCTATACCTCCTAAAACTTGGATTTCATGGCACAGAATGGTAGAGGGGAGGTCGGGGATCTCACCTTGGGGTTTTTCTTGAGCTCGGAAGTCCTGGAAGGCGGTCGGCGGCGAGGTCCGAGATGAAATAGCGGCGGTGCTTGCCGGAGCTGCGTCTAGGGTGCAAAACACCGAGTTTTCTGCACCTGCGTGACTCCCCGGAGGCGGTGGAACATGATCGGCGCGTTAGATCAGAAAACCCGAGCAAGGATCGAGAGAAAACGGTGATCGGAGCTTTGGTTCTCACCGGAGAGAAAATTGGAGTGCGCTGGGGAATTCGGCGAGTTTCTGTGCGGGAATTTCACGAGGGGAGGAGGCGGAGGATCGACTTGGTTAAATAGCAGCGTCCGGGGCCAGAGATCGGGCTGTTGGCGCGGTTTTTCAGAGGTTGTTTGGATTCGGGGGAGAGGAGAGTCTCGGGGTCGGCCGAGCGCGCGGAGGTGGGGGATGACATGCGGGCCCCGCGTGTCAGTGAGAGGAAGAGAGGGGCGCGGGTTCGGGGCTGGCGCGGGGAGAGTGGGCCCGGCTGGTGGGTTTCGGCCCACTGGCCGGTGGGGTTTTTCTTTTTTTTTCCTTTTTCTTTTTCCATTTCTTTTCTATTTTGGTTTGAATTTAATTTCCCATTTGAATTTGAATTTCTGCACCACATGCAATACGTCCAAAATTTTTTAAATTCCTCTCTTAACAGAATTTTGGGGTGTTACAGCTCTACCCCCCTTAAAAGAAATCTCGTCCTCGAGATTGGTGGTTCTAAGAAAACAATTCCGGAATCTGTGCCTTAAGCTCGTCTTCTCGCTCCCATGTGGCTTCCTCTTCCGAGTGATGCTTCCACTGCACCTTGCACATCCGGATTCTTTTATTTCTTGTGAGGCGTTCCATTGTCTCCAAAACCTTCACCGGTTGCTCGACATAAGACAGATCCTCTCCTACGTCAACCTCATTCATGGGTAACATCTCTTCAGGCGACCTCAGACATTTCTTGAGCTGTGACACATGGAATACATCGTGCACATCCGATAAGCGAGCCGGTAGTTCTAGTTGATATGCCACTTCGCCTTTCCTTTCCAGAACCTGAAAGGGTCCGATGTATCGAGGTGATAACTTCCCTTTCACCTTGAACCGACGAAGTCCTCGGATACGTGACACCTTGAGATAAGCATAGTCTCCCACATTGAAAATAAGCTCTCTTCTCCGCACATCGGCATAACTCTTTTGTCGGGTCTGTGCTATCCTCAGGTTGTTGCGAATTTCCCTCACTTTCGTCTCGGCTTCTTGTAGTACCTCGGTTCCAAACACTTTACTTTCCCTGGTTTGGTTCCAAAATAGTAGAGTTCTGCACTTTCTCCCATACAAAGCCTCAAATGGTGACATCTTCATACTAGCCTGATAGCTGTTGTTATAGGAGAACTCCGCATACGGTAAGTTCTTATCCCAACTCCTGTTGTTCTTGAGCGCACACGCTCTCAACATATCCTCAAGGATCTGATTAGTTCTTTCCGTCTGTCCGTCAGTCTGGGGATGATAGGCAGAACTAAAATTCAGATGAGTTCCCATGGTTTCATGCAACTTCTGCCAGAACCTTGAGGTGAACTGTGTCCCTCGATCTGACACTATCTTCTTTGGCACTCCATGGAAACACATGATCCTTGACATGTATAATTCTGCCAATTTGGATCCGCTGTAGCTTTCTTTCACGGGGATGAAATGAGCTACCTTGGTTAGCCTGTCGATGATGACCCATATCGAATCATATCCTGATTGAGTCCTAGGTAGTCCCACTATGAAATCCATACCGATTTCTTCCCATTTCCATTCAGGCACTTTGAGTGGTTCAATAATCCCGCGGGTCGTTGATGTTCTGCTTTCACCAACTGACATGTGTCACATAGGGCAACATGTTCCGCGACATCTAGCTTCATGCCATACCACCAATACCTGCTCTTGAGGTCATGGTACATCTTCGTACTCCCAGGATGAATGGAATAATCGGAATCATGAGCCTCCTTCAAAATCAATTCACGGATCTCCTTCACTTCAGGCACACAGATTCTTTTCCTGTGCCACACCGTACCTTGTTCATCCTCTCTGAAACCAGGGGCTTTATTATCCTTGATGAGTTCTCTTATTTCTTGTATCTTCTCATCATTCTTTTGACCATCGCGTATGTCTTGCTCTAACGTGGAGTCCACTTCCATGGCGATGGCTTCACCACTATTCACCAGACATAGATTGAGTTTTATAACCTCTTCCTTCATTTCTGTAGGCATGTCCTTCAAGCTCAACCTTCTGACCTGCACTTTCCGGCTTAGAGCATCCGCCACGACGTTCGCTTTCCCAGGATGATAGTTGATGTCCACATCAAAGTCATTGATCAGCTCTAACCATCTCCTTTGTGTGAGGTTGAGATCTGGCTGTGTGAAAATATACTTTAAGCTCTTATGATCCGTATATATATATTTGTCCTCTTCCCCATCAAGTAATGTCGCCAAATCTTCAACGCATGTACCACTGCAGCTAGCTCTAGGTCATGTGTAGGATAGTTCTTCTCGTGTTTCCGGAGCTGCCGGGACGCATAACCCACGACAAGTCCCTCTTGCATGAGAACACGTCCCAACCCGTGTCCATAGGCATCGCAGTACACTGAAAAGTTCTTCTGCATGTCTGGCATAACTAGCACTGGGGTTGTTGTCAATCTTTTCTTTAATTCTTGAAAACTCGTCTAGCACTGCGGTGTCCATGTGAATGTGATCTCTTCTCCAACAATTTGGTGAGGGGTCTCGAGATCTTGGAGAAACCCTCAATAAACCATCGATAATACCCAGCCAATCCTAAGAAGGTTCAAACTTTCCCGACATTCTCAGGGGTCTTCCACTTCTGTACATCCTCGATCTTGGCGGGATCTACGGAGATTTCTCCCTCCGAGATTATATGTCCTAAGAAGGGAACTCTCTTCAGCCAAAACTCACACTTGCTCAAGTTGGCATATAGTTTGTGTTCTCTTAGCTTTTGCAACACCAACCTTAAATGCCTCTCATGTTCTTCTTCATCTTTGGAAAAGACGAGAATGTCATCAATGAAAACCACCACAAATTTGTCCAGATATTCCATGAATACCTTGTTCATGAGATACATGAAGTATGCCGGGGAATTAGTTAGCCCGAAAGGCATGACGGTGTATTCATACAGTCCGTAGCGAGATACGAAAGTTGTCTTTGGAATATCAGTTTGTCTTATCTTAAGTTGGTGGTATCCCGACCTGAGATCAATTTTCGAAAACACACAAGCTCCCCTCAACTGATCAAACAAGTCTTCAATGCGGGGTAACGGGTACTTGTTCTTGATGGTTACTTCATTCAACGCATGGTAGCCTACGCACAACCTTTGGGTTCCGTCCTTCTTGGGCACAAATATCACTGGAGCTCCCCATGGTGAGGAACTAGGATGAATGTACCCCTTCTCTGTTAATTCTCTTAAATGTTCCTTGAGTTCTTCCAGCTGTTTGGAGTCCATCCGATAGGGTCTCTTGTATATCGGAGTTGTTCCAGGCACTAGATCAATCGTGAATTCCACCTCACGATCGGGAGGCATACCTGGCAACTCCTCCGGAAAAACGTCTGGATATTCCCCGATGATCCTGATCTCCTCCACTTCCACCTCAACTTGATTGAGTTTAATGTCCCTCCTAGGCTCTTATGGTTATGAACTCTACTCTGGTGCCACTAGGGTGAGTTAGTTCCACCGTTGTTGTCGAACAATGGATGATTCCTTTATGTTTGGTCAGCCAATCCATACCCAAAATAATATCTATCGCTGGTGAATCTATTACTATGAGGTTTGCATTAAATACCACCCCATTAATGTCTAGATTCACCTTGGGACACACTTGTCTTGTCCTTATTTCTCCCCCCGGAGAGTTTACTGCTAGCATATGGTTCATTTGTGTTGTTGCTAGATCATGCTTCTTAACAAACCCTTGGGCAATGAACGAGTTGGTAGCACCAGAATCGAACAACAGGGTTGCAATGTGTAAATTGGCAGGAAACTTACCAACTACCACGTCGGGTGCCTCTTGCGCCTCCTCCATTGTCACGTGGTTCACCCATCCTCGCATCACATTCTGCTGTTGCGGCTGCACGGGCTTCTTCTTTGGGCACTTATGTGCGTAGTGCCCTACTTCACCACAGTTGAAGCATTGCACCCCAACCTTCGGTGCCTGGCCTTTGTTGTCTTGGGGTTGGTTCGGTGGTCCTTGTACTGCTGGTCGAGGTTGATATGTGGGGCGAGGCTGCTGTACAAACTGACGTTGTGGCTGTGCTGGTGCTGACGGAGGCCTGAAATTCGGGTTGTACCCTCTCGGTGCTTTGTAGGGTACCACAGCACAGCTCGTCTGCCCTGCGGGTGGCTGCATCAGTCGTGGCCGTGTGTTGCTACCCGAGACTTGGTGTGACCATCCCGCCTTCCTCTTGTTTTCATTTTCCAAGGCCTTCAGCTTCCTCTCCACAACAAATGCTCTGTCCACCATATTTTGGAAGCTCTCATACTCGTTGGAGGACATTGCACACTATATTTCCGCTGTAAGTCCTTCCACAAAGCAGTCCTGTTTCTGCTCATCAGTCTCGATGTCCCGTGGTGCATAACGGGATAGTTGGGTGAATTTAGTGAGGTATTCCCTCACAGTCATGTTTCCTTGCTGCAGCCCCAAGAACTCCTTTCTCTTGTTTTTGAGTTGACCCCTGGGTATGTAATGGTTTTGGAAACTACGCTTGAACTCTTCCCAAGTGATGTTCTCAGGGTCATGATGGGCAGCCACGTAAGCGGTCCACCAATCAGCAGCAGGTCCATGCAATTGGTGAGAGGCAAACAGCACCCTATCATACCCTTGGCATTGTATGATCCTCATCTTGCTCTCAATGGTCTTTAGCCAATCATCTGCCTCCAGAGGTTCAGCAGCACTTGCAAACTTTGGAGGTTGAGTCCATAGAAACTCACTCAACCTTGGTTGGCGTGGTGCAGCTTGTGGAGGTGGAACTTGGTGCAAGTTGGCCACCACTTGAGTAAGGCTCTGGATGAGCTGATTCTGATTTTCAAGCATTTGGTGGATGGGATCAACGCCTTCACGGCGACCACCCCTGTCTTGTCCTCCAGAAAGATGAGGGTTGCCAGCCTCATCGTTGTTGTTGGCGGGGTTGGCACCACGACCCTTTCCTCTTCCAGCCATCTATCATGATCAACCAAATGTTAATTTAAAGCGTTTCGTATTAAATTCCCAATTTGATTGTTTAAACATTAAACTCATGGGGTCTTATTATATTAACATTTTCTGAGGGTTTCACGCCTTACGCGAAAATAAATGCACTCTTAATTCATAGGGGTTCATACATCAAAGCAAAACAACCTGAAGACAAGGTTGTGGACAAATGCCCATGGCTCCCACAACTCACGTCACACACCAAACATTAACACACCATTAACTAAGGTATTGACTCGCCTACTCGATAACCTGCTGAAGTATGGGAAAGGACTCTACACGACTCGTATCACTGAGCTGGCTCCTCGGGATCTTCCTCATTATTGCGGCTGCCCTCTGACTCCGCTTTGGGTGGGGAAGCTGCTGGTGGAGAAATGCGGTGACGCCTGCTTGCCCGGCGATCTGGGGAGTCAGGAGTCCATGTGTCATTCACGGTGACACATAGTTCATTCCCATATCCTCTTTCTCTCGCCCTCAAGCTGGCTCGAAGCAACGCCTCAGTCTCCTTCAGGGCGTCACGAACATCCTGAAGCTCCTGCTGGCACTCCTGCAGTCGAGTGCTGAGCATAGCAGCATCCTCCAAGCACAGGTCCATGTGCTCATGGCAAGTCCCCTGCTGCACTGGCGGGTACTTGTATTCCGCGGTACCACTCTCACGCTGGAGGACATACATGTACTCAGTCCTGTCCAGGTGACGACGGTAGATGTAACTTTGGCAGGTGATGGCCTCCCAGGTGACATCCTTCTCGGCATCGACCTGTGTCGCTCGACAAGCTGGAGAGCGGTGGATCTTGAGCAGCTGGTTTTCTTGGATAATCCTCATTTCTGAACTCCATTCTTCCCGCTTCTTACAGATGGTCCGGGTGGAGCTGTAGTGTATGATTAGCTTGCCCGTGTTGCTGTCAGCGTGGAGCATACGCCGTAGACGGCGCAACAAGCCTCCTACTGCCAATCCGTAGGAATGGTACGTTACTGGACGATTCCCCTCTCTTAGGGCAAGTGCAACTACAGGAACTCTCCCTCCGGTGGACTTGCGGGCGGTTCGGATCATGCAAACCATCTAAAACATAAAGCATTTAAAATCAAGTTAGATAAGATTAAAAAAATTGTGTTTTGAATAGAGTTGGGGCAAGGTGAATAAAGTGACCCATTAAATAACACTTTTCAACCCACACCTTTGTAAAATAGTTTTTTTTTGAAAATAGGGTCCTTAAATACGTCCATTTCTACCTAGGTCCACGTTCCTACGGGCAACCTTGGCTCTGATACCACTTCTGTCACACTCGGTTTGTCCCAAAGAACAACCGAGTGAATATCACATGTATGCCAGGATCATTTTCTTATACATGTGATGACAAATAGTGAAGCATCATTTATTACAAGCCAGGTGTCGAATATAAATATGTCTTACAACGCATACGTCTCGATGGACGATAATAAGTTCATAACATGTAAATAAAATAGCAGCGGAATATTATTCTTGTGGGCTCCATCACAGGTGTTACCCGGGGGACTCCATGAACCTAAAATCCTTCTTCGGGTCCGAACTCTTGGTCATTGAACACCATATCATCCCCTTGACCTGAGCAGCAATTTAAACCAATAAATTTGCAAGTTTGAGTACCGTTGGTACTCAGCAAGTGTGGAAAAGTTATGTCATGCATGGCTAGAGCAAGGAGAGGTTGAACTCATGGTTAAAGCACTACGCAATTAGTACCTATCGCCTTAGCTTATTAAGCGCCTACATTACTACATAGGTGAAATGGTCCCAATCTCCCAGCCCATCATCATAATCAAATAACCATAACATCATTTCCAATGTTAAGCTCCCCGCTTAACATCCACAACTTCCAAAGTCATCATCCTCTAATCATGAATAAGTCCAAGCCGCTCTTGACCGTGAGCACGGTGTCATGACAGTTTTGACTCTGCAGAGTTTGCACCACTGTACCCACATGTAGTGATTTCATCCCCCATTGTCGGGTGGACTAAAAGAACCTCCATTATGCCAGTGGCCACGAACCACATTCACACTTCCCAGGTGTGTAGCCAGGAGATCACTACGAAGCCTTTACAAAGGGATTCCCGACGAGTGTGGGCCCACTGAGGTTTCACCCCTAACAGCATACAAGAGGCTCCAACCCCGCTGCAGTGGCCCCCTCTTGAGCCTTGCGGTTCATATGGTAGTCCAGCTTACACCTACTCCCCGCACCATCCAACACACCCATACTACGCCGGGGATACACCTAATTAATTGGCCAAGCTGCCCCATCTCAGCATGTGGTTGGCACGGTAAAACCAGGTTACATGCTCCATGAACCGGTCCTTAGGATCCAGGCAAGTACTAAACACAAACCCGAGTCTCGTGCACCCAGCACCAACCAAATCATCCAACTTGCCTCGATCCCTAACTCTACATAACTCATAATATCTCATTCAAGAGTAAGGTAAATAAATTGATGATCTCATATCCCAATTATCCCATTCCAAGCATGGCTAAGCATCAGCATACGAATAAATGACATGATAAAATAAATCCCAACCCAAGCTACAAGGAAACAAGGTAATGCAATTCTAGGGAAACTTCCTAGCATGGGTTTCATATTTCAATTGACAATGCAAATAATTCTATCTACACATCCTAGCATAGGATCAAAGTGGTCAAGGACACTTGCCTTCTTCCTGCTGCTCTGGGAATGGAAAGTCTTGGTCTTGGAAGGGGAGAACTTGCTCTGGGGCAGGTTCTACTCATGCCAATACACATAGCAAAAGAAAACACAATCCATAAGACATAGTTCAAACTTTCACTTCATACAAACCACACATACATACCTATGAAAGTCATTCACATTTCTAAGTGTTGTGGTTACTCTACATGTGTTGATTTTTTGGCCTACATTCACCTTTAAACATATGTATATTATTTCTAATTTCTATGTTCAGATTTCTATTTGCACACTATATATGAAGTTCCAATTTGAACAAATTCTTCATATTCAATTATTACACTTCTTAGCCATAAAGTTTGTATAAGAGGTATTTTCCTATTCCAAATAGGTTTGCAGATCTTCTACCAAATCCTAAGCTGAAGTTTTTTAAATTTGGAAACTTCATTTATCATTTTCTAATTATGCATACCTATTTTCCTATATTTTTCAGATTTATCTTCTATGTCTAAAAGTGAGTTTTAGTATTAAATAGTAGGACATATCTTCTAAACAGAATAGGTTCTGACCTAAAATATTAAAAATATATTTTTAAACTTCTCCTCTGATGTGAGCTAATTTAAATTTATTTTATCAGTTTTCAGAATTACTTCCTAGCCTAAAAAGGTATTTCTAGAACTAATAAATATGAACAACAATTAGACAGATTCATTTGATCCAAAAATCTATTTTTAGTTCATTCTAAAGGTTTCCAAGTGCTAGGAGAGTTTAAATTTGAACTTGTACATATGTTTGCCTTACCTTTTAAATTTAAATCCTAGTCACATATTCAAATTTCTGAATTTAATATCATACAGGGTCAAAAAGGTAAATCCTCCCTACTACAGGGTCTAATTTATTATTTTACAAATTTCCAGGGGTCTAACTACACATAATAGAGGGGTTTTGCTAATTTTTATTAAGTCCAGGGGCTAAAACTGGTTTTTAAATGAATTTACACGAATTTCTGAAGTTCCAAGGGCTAGATCAGAAGTTTCCGGGGCTAGTTCGTGTTTTCTAAGATCCCCAGGGGGTAGCGCGTAAGAATCCCGAACTTTATAACGTGGGGCTGATGTGGACCGTCCGATTTAAAATAGACGGCTGAGATTATAACGCGAAGCCGTACGGGTTAGATCTAATAGGAGTCGCACGATTTAAAATGGACGGGCCTCAGGGGGCCACGTCGCCCTGGCCGTGCGCGGGCGTCGCTGCCCGGCGGCACGCGGCGGCGGGAGGCGGCGATCTCGCCGGAGATCTTCGGATCTTCGTCTATACCTCCTAAAACTTGGATTTCATGGCACAGAACGGTAGAGGGGAGGTCGGGGATCTCACCTCGGGGTTTTTCTTGAGCTCGGAGGTCCTGGAAGGCGGTCGGCGGCGAGGTCCGAGATGAAATAGCGGCGGTGCTTGCCGGAGCTCCGTCTAGGGTGCAAAACACCGAGTTTTCTGCACCTGCGTGACTCCCCGGAGGCGGTGGAACATGATCGGCGCGTTAGATCAGAAAACCCGAGCAAGGATCGAGAGAAAACGGTGATCGGAGCTTTGGTTCTCACCGGAGAGAAAATTGGAGTGCGCTGGGGAATTCGGCGAGTTTCTGTGCGGGAATTTCACGAGGGGAGGCGGCGGAGGATCGACTTGGTTAAATAGCAGCGTCCGGGGCCAGAGATCGGGCTGTTGGCGCGGTTTTTCAGAGGTTGTTTGGATTCGGGGGAGAGGAGAGTCCCGGGGTCGGCCGAGCGCGCGGAGGTGGGGGATGACATGCGGGCCCCGAGTGTCAGTGAGAGGAAGAGAGGGGCGCGGGTTCGGGGCTGGCGCGGGGAGAGTGGGCCCGGCTGGTGGGTTTCGGCCCACTGGCCGGTGGGTTTTTTTTCTTTTTCTTTTTCCATTTCTTTTCTATTTTGGTTTGAATTTAAATTCCCATTTGAATTTGAATTTCTGCACCACATGCAATACGTCCAAAAATTTTTAAATTCCCCTCTTAACAGAATTTTGGGGTGTTACAGTTACTCAAATAACCGTGAGGGACAGTGATTGCAATCAATTGACACCCGGATAACACGTCACATACACCCACTTTCAGAAGTGTGGTGCTTCACACCTTCCTACTCTATCGCATGCAACAACCTTTCAAAGGAAACCCAAATACCGAACCGTTCTATCCATAAGCGCAGGAGGTCCCCGCGTGGAGCATGTCTGTGCCCACCGACAGATTTATACCTTGCTACCCTCAACCCACTACTATAAACGGTTGGGTAAGCCTCGGCACCCAGGTTAACCAACTACATTGGTTTCCTGGTTCCCATATGCCAGTATGCATCCGGTACTGTTCAAACTTGTCCTACAGGGCCACACACGGCTCGGTTCTCAATTGACACCAACAGGGCTATGCACGTGAGACCTCCGCTCACTGCATCCTATCCCCCCTGTTGGGTCTCAATTTCTCATTCTTAAGCCATTCTTTCTTTCTTTCTTTCTATCCCGTGTGATGAAAGTCATATCTCGCGAGTAGATTCCAACCAATCGAATTCTACCAAGATTCTAAGCACATTAGCATGGCATTTTGTACTCATCAAGTTGTAAACTACCCAACCCTTCATACGATTTATAAGTCATGCAAATGGGGTTTCAATCACCTTAACTCTAAAGCAAGCATTTCACCCTAGACAAAAGTGATACAAATGAAAACTTTGCAAAAGGTAATTAAATGCAAACCGGGGCTTGCCTGGTTGCGAGTCAAAAGGAAAGTTAGCTTCTGGTGGGAGGACTTCCAACGGATTCGGCGTGTCCTCAACTTCGGTCACTATATGAAATGCAACAAAATATGTGTATAGGTGCTAATGAATTATAAGAATTAAACTTCTATTACTAGCTACTGCTATGAAGGTTTATTAATTGGCTTTGGGATTTTTCCAGTGGATACTAGATTCTCTGAGGATGATTTGAGCAAAATTCGAGAAATTCTTATGGAAGCTTGTGGTCTCCAAAATTCCCACAAATACAAGGTTTCTCTGAATTTTGAACCCAAATCTGACATTTTGACATGGCTAACAGTGGAAGATCTAATTAGAGAAGGCCTATATGGTTCTAAAAAAATTTGTTTCACAATTTTTCGAGCTACCTACATGGAGAAATGGAATTTTGAAGTTTATATGAAATCCTGAAAAAGTTTCTGTTTATTTTGGAAATTCCAAATGAAGGCTGAACTTTGGATCAGAGTTTGGCCTAGCAAATGTACTCCAATGAAGCTCAAATTTTTACAGGATATCACTAATGTTATGAAGAATCTTCTGGCCAAATTTGAGAAAATTCCATAACAGAGATATCCTGGAATTAATTCCCAAATATTTAAATTTGATGAATTTTGAAGAAACTTCCATAGATCTTCAGACCAAATTCTCTGCATTTCTGTAAAGTACTGACAGAAAGGAGTCCAACAAAATTTGTTTCACAAATTTTGGACATTCCTACTAAAATTTATGGTCATTTGAAGTTGGAACCATTTTTCTGGAAATTAACTCTATGATTTTTAGCTAATTTATTTAACCCTGAGATAACCTACTGATTAAGCCATCTTAACCAGATCCAAAAATCCTAAGATTTTTACTGGACATCAGGAACTAGGAAAAAGATTTGCTTCCCAAATTGGGATATTTTCATAGAGAATCCTTCCTGGAATTAATGCCTAAAGTATTTAATAAAATGAATTCGACAGAAACTACTGGTCATCTTCATAGCAATCACTTTGTTCCTCTGCAAAGTACTCATCCTAAGGATTCCATCAAAATTTGTCTCACTATTTTTGGAGCTTTCTACCAAAAGTTAGAGGCTCTCAAAGTTGCAACATTTTCTGGAATTACATTACACAGAGAAATTCATCTGCCGGCTGACAGTGGGGTCCACAGGTCAGACCCTTTTCTACCTCGATCGGAGCCCGTGCTGAAGAAGAGGATTGTGTGTGACACCCGGTTCCGAAAATATAACCAAGTTAATGCATATGTGTGCCCAGGATGTTCATCACACATACACATGTAATCCACAAACTGAATTCAGAATATAACCATTAATAAATAGTGTTTAAGTACATTATTACAATGACTCAATATCTCACTCATGAATGTCTATCTTATTCTTGCAGCGGAAGACTCTAAACGACAGCGGAAACAACTAAACAGCAGCAGGCTCCATCTTCAACTCCACAGGCATGTTGACAGTAGTTCGCATGCCTAGTACTCCACATGATCCTCGAAGTATTCATCTCCTGTAGCTGATGTTTATGTGATAATGCAAGGGTGAGTACATGTCGTACTCAGCAAGTGCAGAAAAAGTATAACATGTAGATTACAACAAGGTAGAAAATAAAAAGGCTCATTGCAGCAAGCAAATTTTATTTCACAAACATGATAAAAATAGCAACTATTTCTAAGTGAAATTTATCTCAACATGACCAAGTAATTCAGCAACATTTTCTCATCATAATTCACCACTTATCAAGTCTCATTCAGCCATTAATCTTTCTCAAGTTCATAACCATATCATATTCATATAACCGAAACCAAACTCATTATAATGACTCAAAACAGTCCCAAAACCAATCCCAAGGACCATACCACAACCATACCGAATAACCATCCCAAGTTTTCCCTCTAATCATGGAAGTTGGCCAGGTGCTTGTGACCGGAAGCACGGCTATCATGATAGTTTTACACTCTGCAGAGGTGGCACCACTTTACCCACAAGTTCGTGATTTCGTCACCCGTCGGCGACTGCAAAACCTCCATTATACCAGTACACAACTGTCGGTGTATGGCCAAGAGATCAAAAATGGCCTTTACAAAGGGGCTACTAGATGTATGGACTCACTGAGGTTTCACCGGCAGGCTCGAATCATCACTCTCCCACCCACAGGCCCCCTCTTGTGCCATGCAGTTCCCAGGGCAGTCCTCCTCGACTGCCATTCCCCGCACCATCCACTGTCCATAATAAGCTAGCAACACACCTAATTAATCAGCTAAGCTGCACCCATACTTGGCCTTGTGGTAGCACTTTTTTCCTGGCATATTCTCGCATGAACCGGTCCTTAGATCTACGGCAAGTACCACCATCTCATCCAGCAACATTCACGAACCAAGCTTTCCTAGATCTCCCCCCGATTCCATGCTCATTATCATCATCAAGTTCTCATCATCATTATTCATATGAGTGCAGTAGCTAACCATGTTTTAATTCAGCTTCCCGTATCCTGTAGATTAAGCGAAGCAAAAAGAAAAAACGACCATACCCGACTCATCAACTTTCCCGGCGACAAGGATGGTTAACAAAGCTAGTAAACTCCTATAAAAGGCTGTCCCATCAAGTTGACTCAAGCATACGAGTTTTCGCAAACAAAACAGTTTCGAAACATGGGATCAATATGGTCAAGGGGCACTTGCCTTGCTCCCGTGGTTCTTGCTGTTCGAGCGTCTCGAAGTCTTGGTGCTGTAGATCCTCGTAGATGGCCTCTTGAGCTTGTTCTTCTACTCACGATTACGCACATACAAAATTTACAGCAATCAATCATCATGCACAAACTTTACTCGAGATGCAATGGGGTAGATGAATGCAAATCCTTTGGTGCAGTTTTATTAATCCAGTTTGTATGTGTTCTTGCATGTTTTAATGGCTTTTTATGGGGTTTTATGATGAACAAGGGTGTAGGGATCAAGTGTGGACGTGGTGATGATCTTGACTCAAGATCTATATCAATTCCACCGTCAAAAATCGATCAAAACGTGATCTGTCCATGCGAAAAAGTTTATGTTCGAAGGGGGCGAAGAAAACGGATGCATAGAAACAGCGACGACGTCGTAAGATGGGTAATAGGGACCTACCTCACTTCCTTCTTGGTGGCAGGGCCTTCCTTCTAGCAATGGCAGCAGCGGAAAAGTTTTCTATGGATGATTAGGTCAGGACAGATCGTCGGTTCTTTTCCGGCGATGGCGAGGCGTGACGGGGCTCGTCGGCGGGGCTCGACGACGGGACTCGACGGCGGGGCTCGACGGTGGGGCTCGATGGCGGAGCTCACCGGCGGGGCTCACCGGCGACCGAAATCCAGCGAGGGGGGTTGCCAACTCGGCGAGTTGGGGGTTAGGGCCTCCAAGCCGCCGACTTGGGAGGGGGGAAAGAGGAGGGGGGGCTGCAGCCAAAAGGGGGGGTTCTATTTATAAGGGGGGGAGAGGGGAGAATCCTACTCCAATTGGAACTAAATCCTAACAAACTTTTCTCCATTTAATTTGGTGCGGCAGCAATGGGGGGGATTCCCGAATGTGGGGAAAATTCCCCTTTTTTGCGGAATTGGGGAATTTGGAGATTTTTGGGGAAATTTTGGGGAAATTGGAAATAGCTCATTTCAGCTATCTTTTTCCCATTCCTCACCATTTCTATGTCACTTACTCCATTTCTACATTGCCTTTCTCCATTTCTATGCCCCATTCTCCATTTCTATATGCCCTTCTCCATTTCTATGGTTCCTTCCTCCATTTCTATGGTTCTTTCTCCATTTCCATGGTTCTTTCTCCATTTCTATAGTTCTTTCTCCATTTCTATGGTTCCTTTCTCCATTTCTATGGTTCTTTATCCATTTCTATAGTTCCTTCTCCATTTCTTTAGTTATTTCTCCATTTCTACTTCTTTTATAATGCTTCTCTACATGAAAAATGTGTGCAATGCATGGGAATGAATTTTGAGGGTGTTACATGGTGAAGGGGGGACCGCCCGCCCTTCCGGGTCCGACTCCGTCCGTTGAGGTCAGGGCAATACTGCACTGCTCCAAAAGGTATTGGCTTTCTCCTGTTGTAGCGGCGTGGGTTAGCACGTCCGTGTATATAGCTAATATGACGGACCGAAATACATACATTCCAGGATCACAGAGGGTGGTGCCGCACAATGCGACACCTAACAGCACACACGATAAGGAAACATAGTATTACATTGAAACTTACTGAATTTGTACAAAAGTAGTACAACCTTCAGTTACAACTCCTGTACAGAGTCTACTGCAGCGGAAAGTATTTGTGCAACTCACACCAACACCTAACTAGCGAAAGTTGGTTGTCCGGCCCTACGGACAACCCACACTAGCTCCACTCAGCATCACTGCGGTATGTACGGCTCCCACATAGCTGTAGTCCCTGACGGAGGGTATCCCTCACCAATGGACTCGTATTCCGAGTCCGTGGGATACTCCTCACCTGCAAACACTCATAGCAGCAACCATGAGCACGATGGCTCAGCAAGTCTTAACCGACTTTCCTACACATGAAACTCTACATGCAGGTCATAACAAATGTAGGATGGCAGTTTACAGCAAAGGACACGCTTACAAGTTCATATTCCTCTTTTAGCCACAAGTTAACGGTTCACAAATATGAAATTTAGTGAGCAATATTTGGTGGCACACATGTAACAAAACAAGTTATTCATATCAGCAGTATTGTATCACAACATTCCATATTTTTACCTACGCCATGACACAGTGAACAAGCGCTACTCATGACCGTGACGGACGGCAAATTTACTCGTTACACACCTGCAGGGATACCCGAATAGCATGTCACGTACGCCCATACTCGGAGATGCACACAGCACGCTCACCCGATGTCGTACGAAACAACCTTTCACCAAACAGACCAAACGTTGAAGCGGTCGCACCCAAACAGACAGGAGGTTCCCTACACAGAGCATCTCTCTATGCCCGTTAGCAGATTTCCACCTTGCTGCCCTCATCCTACACCTATAAACCGGTGTGTTATGCCTCGACGCGCAGAGATATAGGTTACATTAGGTTGTCAGACCCCATATATCCGATATACCTTCAGTACATTCAAACTTGTTCAGCGGGGCCGCACATGGATCGGTGCTCAATCGACACGGGTAGGGCTATGCACACAAGACTTCCTCTTTCTGCGTCCTAGCCCCTGCCTAGTCTCATTTTCTTACTAAAGTGATCTCATATCTCGAACCGATCCCGTATGTGGCGAATCCTATACTCGCGAGTAGATTCCAACTACTCGACTTGTACCAAAGTCTATAAACATTAAGCAAAGAATGTTCTACTCGAGGACTTAGGCACTACCCTCACTCTCTTTGGAATAATCTGGTTATGCAATTATAGTTTCATCCATCCTAAACTTAATGCACATACATACCTCAAACTAAGAGAGTATAAAGCAAAACTTGATAAAACTTGTTAAATACAAACGGGGGCTTGCCTTGTTGCTGCTGGTCAGGGGTTAGTGTCTTCTCTAGAGGTATGAAGTCCAGTATCTCCGGGGTTTCCTCGCGTTCAGCGACTACACGTAATCAATTTAATGATATGTCAAATTAAATGCAAATGTGTTGAATTTAGCATATAAAGACCATAAATATAGCTATATATACCTTCTAGCTCTGAAATTTTTACCGTGGATTGGTAAGAACCTAACTAGAGACTTGGCCAAATTTAATTTGAAACAAAGCTCATTTGAGCCCTGCACAAATAAAGGTCTAAATGTCCATTACTAGAGCTTCTAAGGATTTCCGGGGATTTTCATGGATCAAACCGTTACATTCTGGAGACTAGAGGTTCTAATGGAGTTGGTTTCATGTAATTTGGAGAATCCTACAGAATGTTATGCCCTAATCAAGATTTGAGAAATTTCTGAAAAATGTTTCTTTACATTTTTCTATTTTCTCAGGGCAGTTTACTTAATCACACCATTAGGGGGGACTATATGAACTTTGATTGATCTGAAATTTTTCATGTGGCTCAAGGACTTTAAAATTAACCTCCTGGCCAAATTTCAGAATTTTCCATAAAGGAAATCTCCAGATAAAATTCCCAACAATTTAATACTTAGGAAATTAATTCTGGAAAAATAATAAGTTTCATGAACTGAAACTTGTTTTGCTTGAAATTACTCGGAGATCTGAATCCAACAAAATTTGGTTCACTCAATTTGGACCATCCTAGCAAAAGTTTTGGGCGTTTGAAGTTTGAACTGAAATCTGAAAATATTGGAAATGTTTAAAACTCTGACAACGGGCCCCACCCCTCAGTCGTCTTCCACCTCGCGCCAGAACACTTGGGTGGTGGCGCGCACCGGCGAGGTCCACTGGAACGGCATTTCCGTCCTTCTCTGGGGCTGGTACTCGCCGCCTCTGAGTTTCGGACCACGAGCACCCTTTTGGTAGGGTTGGCGACGGCCACCGGTGGCTGGAATCCTAACCGCGACGCGCCGCGGCTACGGAGCAGCTCCGGCGAAGTCGCCCAGCTCCTACAGAGGCTTATTCTGATCAAACTTCGGCCCTACAGCTCCGTGGTATGCTGTAGATCAACGATATGACCCCAAAACTCCCTAAACGGTCAGCAAGTATGAGCTCACCGATGACCTAGGGCGAATTCCGGTGGTGGCTCGAAAAACTCGAAGAACGGATCTTACACTCGATGTTTTTTGGTGCTTGTCGATCATAGATGATTGTAGGGAGGTCTAGGATGTGTGGCTGGACTATAATTGAGAGCAACTACGTGTGTACGAAAATTTTTGAAGTTTTGCATCGTTGGCCCGAAGAACCCGCCGGAGAGAAAACTCAAATTGCGGCCGATTCACCCTATGACATGACGTCAAACTTTATGGACAGCACGAGGAGATGGTAAACGACCTTTGCCGAGGCTTGGTTGCGCGTAAAATGCAGTGGAGGCTCGGCTCGATATCGAGGCGCCGAAGTCGGTTTTCTGGTGGAAACCGAGCTCAACGGCAGTGTTCTAGCTTGCGGCACCCCCGGTGATCACTTGGACAAGGTCGAGGGAGTATAGGAGACAACATTTTCACCCTTGGACAGACGTTGGAGCTCATGGACCGGTCTAGCGACGGCAGCTCAGCGTGAGTCCTGGTGGCGGCTATGTTTTCTGTCGTGCATGCGATAGCAGGGCAAAGTTTCGGTGCGTGCAGCGAGCAGGTGGCTTCATGGGCAAGAAAGCAGCGACGCTGGTTGCCAACACGACGTCCACACTGAGGAGGTGGCAACCAGAAGCAGCTTGGTGCCGTCCGGTGAAGAGGCCGGAAGAAACAAAGCACTCCGTGTGTGGCAGTTCACTCAGCATGTGTGACTGACTTTTTAAAGACCTTGAGCCGAGCAGCATTGCAACTCCACAATCAAATAAGAAACGCTTTGTTGCGATGCTTCTTGCACAAAGTGAAGTAAAGTTTAATTGTCACTATCTCTATGTCAAGAATGGTTACAATACAATTTAAAACACAAGCCTTATCAAATTCAATGGAATTCACTTCAATTCATACTATGTCAAGATACAGTGGGCAAGTGTGCTCATATGACCGTGAGCGGCGGTGATTCGAATCAGTACACGCCCGGACTACACGACATGTACACCCATACTCCGAGTAGCCAGCAGCAACCTCGACTGATATTGTACGCAGCCACCTTTCCCAAGTTCTTCCACACAGAACGCAGCCCAATCGCCCCGAACAGCAAGCTCCCTCAAGGTACATACCTGCAGTGATATGTTCTTGAGCGAGTTACCTCCTGTTGTACTGACGCCGAAAGCCTAAGCCGATTAGAAAAGTTCCAATGTGGATATCATGAGGTACATCGGTTTCCTGGGTCCCATATAGCCAAAATGCGCCAAGTACACAACTTAAACTTGTCCAATAGGGCCAAGTATGGACGGGCCTTAACCGACACAGGCAGGGCTATGCACGCACGGTCCGCAGCCTGCTGCATCTAAATCTCCCTGCCCGGTCTCAATTTCTCACTTGTGAATTTTCCTCACTGATTCTATTCATGACCCGTTCCGATGAAACCAAGCCCTAAACTCACGAGTATATTCCAACTACTCGACTTCTACTGGTCCTTCCAACTAACATTTAGCGTAGCCCAAATCCACTCGAGGAGGTGCTAATCTACACTTTCTCTCTTTGGTAAATCTGGTCATGCAAATGGGTTTTCAATATCATCTAGACCTAATGCAATCAATATTTCATAGCTATGATCTCTAGAAATTAAAGGACTTTATAAAATTGCTGAATGCAAATCGGGGCTTGCCTGTTTTGCAGGTGACTAATATTGTATATAATTTTTGGTTAGTGATGATTACTTTAGGCTTGACCACTTGCTTTCCTCCCTCTTTGATCTCCACTTCAATTACTTCACAATCTTCACGTCGATGCTACATGTTATGAATATGCACAAGTATTTAATTGTAAAGCTTTTGCTAACAAGGTCTAATGACAATTTAAAAACTGGAATTCTGTTTAAGAATTTAAAATGACACTGGTGCTAGTGGATGGGTTTGGGTTAACAAAATGTGATAAAAGCTAAGTGCATCCCTCACTTGTGTTTTAATCACCTAAAGAGGATAAACATAAAAGTGATGATCCAAAGCTCCAATGGAGCTGAAAATTTTCATGTGAGTTCCTTGTCACAAGAAAGTCATCTGGACCAAAAATTAGCACTTTTCACCGAGTGGTTTATTCAGAACAATTCTCTAAGCAATTAAGCAAAAAGGAATTAATTCTGAAGTAAATCTCATGTTCATGTCAAAATTAGTGAACTACAATTTCCATTATAGTTCATAGAGCCTGAATGAATTTTCATAGGATATTTGGAGTTAAGAATTGCCCAGAACTGAATTTTCAAGTTTTGGGAATTCTCTGAAAAAGATTCTGTATTCATTTGAATACAGCAAATCGAAATATGAATTCTACTAATAAAATCAACTCCAAATGAGCTAAAAATTTTACAGGGTTCAATAAAATCCTAAGGATTATTCTGGCAAAATTTGAGGATTTTTGGATGAACGAAACTCTCTCTACAATTCTTTTCCTAAAAAGTTTTAAAGAATTTTCCAGAATTAAATATTGATTTTCATACAAATTTTGATCCGGTTAAAAGCATTTTCATAACTCAAGTTTAATACCAAAGATAAATTTAGCTTCAATATCTCTCCAACGAGTATTCATATGCCTTCAGATCACCTCTGGATCAAAAGTTATGATTTTCCAATTTAACAGAATTCCTGGATAAAATTTACCAGCATCTCCTTTGTATGTGGCTATTTTTATCACAGTTGTATATGCAAATACAATATGAATCTGAACAAACTTTGAACTATAACAATGTTGCATATCTCATAAACTTTCCACGGTGTATCATAGGCTCCTTAGGTATTTTTCTGCAGAAAGTTATGGCTGAAATACAGAGATATCCAGAGAGGTTTTGCTCTTATCCTGGTTCTGGACAGTTTACCTTCAACTGGAGTTTCTACCAATTTAATGTGTTATTTTGCTCCGGAGGTCTACAGAGAAGTTGTATAGAACTTAAAAATCTTTCAAGAACTGTATCATACACCTTAATTGGGTAAATCTACTCAGAGTTATGCTCTTCCAAATTCCAGCAAGAATTCCTGCCAGAACAGAGCACTCTGTTTTTGAAATCTTTGAAGCCTAATCATCCTCTCATTTGAATCTTAGCTCAAAATAAGAATTCAATAACTAATATTTGTTTCAAACTTCCATTTTTAGTTGAAAGTTAGTTCATGGATCATTTCTTCATAGAGAAGAGGATTATTAAGTTTAGTACGGTGTCGATGCACTGTAAGAAAGATGTCAGTACTACGTTGCCTCACAAAAGAAAATCCTAACCGGATTATACCGGCATATCCGTATCGGTGGCACTAAAACGGTCACTGGCAAATGTGTTCTACTCGTACTACTATTTTCGTGGTTAATATATGCATAAGTCAAACACAATCATCAGGTTTGGCTCCACACTGAACCCGGTCCCAATACAGTTCGTACACTCGTCCGTCATCACTCGCACAGGTGTTCTCAAGCCAAACACGACTTGAGCTATGTGTCCACATTACTAACCACATGATGGGGTCTCCCATACTTGCCCGTAGCACGCCAAGGAAGGGCGTCGCTCAAATACCCGAAATGACATGAAGAGTCGTAGAGGATACTAAAGTTGGCCGGGTTACCTGCCACCCGTGAGGCTCCACCCTTAAGCTTGTGTGCACTGGTGGACAACGCTTACATGCACCCCCCCCAACACATAAAACGTCCCTAGATGCATGATTTTCTGACATAACACATAAGTTAGGTTGCCACCTTCATATTAGGCTAATATAATAGTCCTTATGTGGGCCTAGCACAGTATCCTAAGTTTTGTCGTAATGCGGCTCTGATACCACGCTGTGAGGGCCCGGACCCGATCATGGGGCCGTGCTGCTCGTCTGGGAATCGCATTGGGTGGTACCGTGATATGCGGCACCCAACAGCACACATATAAGTAAAACCGTATCACATAAATTAAAAGCGGAAGCTTACAAATGTTCTTTGTAAATAATTAACATCAAATAGCTACAGCGGAAAACTAGATCATCTCACGTTGAATAACTACTAAGCACTTGAGAAGATGTCCAGCCCGCGGACTCTTCTGGACAGCAACACGAATACAACTGCAGCGGCTGGGTTCTCCATGTGTTAAACGACTCGGAAGTCTCCGAGTCTCACGGACAACCTCCTCATAGCATCGATGTTAACCTGCAAAACCACTCATATAGCAAGTGAGAGCACATTGGCTCAGCAAGACTGATCTGTCTCCTCTGAACAAGAAACTCTACATGCACGACGGATTGAAATAGGTTAGCTGAATTTGCATAAAGGACTCAGCTACAGTTGATCCTTAAATTTCAGATTTTAAGCCTCATTTTAAAGACCTTGAGCCAAGCAGCATTGCAACTCCGCAATCAAACAAAAACGCTTTATTGCGATGCTTCTTACACAAAGTGGAGTAAAGTTTAATTGGCACTATCTCCAAGTCAAGCATGGTTACAATACAATTTAATTGACAAGCCTTATCAAATTCAATGGAATTCACTTCAGTTCTTACTACGTCAAGACGCAGTGGGCATGTATACTCATATGACCGCGAGCAATGGTGATTCGAATCAGTACACGCCCGGACTACACGAACGTACACCCATACTCCGAGTTGCCGGCAGCAACCTCGACTGATGTTGTACGCATCCACCTTTCCCAAGTTCTTCCACACAGGACGCAGTCCAATCGCCCCGAACAGCAAGCTCCCTCAAGGTATATACCCGCAGTGATATGTTCTTGAGCCAGTTACCTCCTGCTGTACTGACGCCGAAAGCCTAAGCTGATTAGAAAAGTTCCAATGTGGATATCACGAGGTACATCAGTTTCCTCGGTCCAATATAGTCAGTATGCGCCCGCTACACAACTCAAACTTGTCTAACAGGGCCAAGTACGGACGGGCCTTAACCGAAACAAGCAGGGCTATGCACGCACTGTCCGCAGCCTACTGCATCTAAATCTTTCTGCCTGGTCTCAATTTCTCACTTGTGAATTTTCCTCATTGATTCTATTCATGACCCGTTCCAGTGAAACCATGCCCTAAACTCGTGAGTAGACTACAACTACTCGACTTCTACCGGTCCTTCCAACTAACATCTAGCGTAGCCCCAATCCACTCGAGGAGGTGCTAATCTACCCTCTCTCTTGGGTAAATCTGGCCATGCAAATGGGTTTTCAATATCATCTAGACCTAATGCAATCAATATTTCATAGCTATGATCTCTAAAAATGAAGACTTTATAAAATTGCTTGAATGCAAACCGGGGCTTGCCTGTTTTGCAGGTGACTAAGAAAGTATATAATTTTCAGTTAGTGATGTTCACTTGAGGCTTGATCACTTGCTTTCCTCCCTCTTTGATCTCTACTTCAATTACTTCACAATCTTCACGTCGATGCTACACGTTATGAATATGCACAAGTATTTAATTGTAAAGCTTTTGCTAACAAGGTCTAATGACAAGTTAAAAACTGGAACTCTGTTTAAGATTTAAAATGACACTGATGCTAGTTGTTGGGTTTGGGTTAAGCAAATGTGATCAAAGCTAAGTGCATCCCTCACTTGTGTTTTAATCACCTAAAGAGGATAAACATAAAATTTATGATCCAGATCTCTAATGGAGCTAAAAAATTTTATATGATTTCCTTGTCACAATAAAGTCATCTGGACCAAAAATTAGCACTTTTCACTGAGTGGTTTATTCAGGACAATTCTATAAGCAAATAAAAAAACGAATTAATTCTGAAGTAACTCACATGTTCATGTCAAACTTAGTGAACTAAAATTTAAATTATAGTTCATAGAGCCTGCATGAATTTTCCTAGGATTTTTCTTGTTAATAATTGCCCAGAACTGAATTTTTAAGTTTTGGAAATTCTCTGAAAAAGTTTCTGCATTCATTTGAACACAGAAAATTGAAATCTGAATTCTCCTTATCAAATTAACTCTAAATGAGCTGAACTTTTTACAGGAGCTCAATAACATCCTAAGTGTTATTCTGGCAAAATTTGAGGATTTCTGGATGAACCAAACTCCCTACAAATTTCATTTGCTTAAGAGTTTTAAAGAATTTTCCAGAATTAACTATTAATTTTCATACAAATTGGGTTGCATTTGAATAGAGTTTTTCAATTTGAATTTAATCCAATTTGAATAACTAATTTTGGAGTTTCCTAGCAAAAGATATGTCCTACTAAAGTTTGTAGGAAATCTGTAATTTGAATTAAATGGGGAAAAGTTCAAATTCTGACTGCAGGTGCACTGTATGATGTGGCGGCTTCTCAGCGCAGCAACAACGTGGTCTACATCCTTCCCCCGGGTGGACACACCGGATCCCGACACCACAGAGGATCCTGCCTACAGAAATACCCTCACTGGCAGCGGGCCCGGCCCCATCGTCTTCAACCTTCGACTCCCACGCGCCCGCGCCGCCCCCCTCGCCGGAGCTCGCCAGAACTCAGTCTTCCGGCCTCCTCCCGAGCTCCCACTCGCCGCTAGCCCTTAATCCCACGTGCTGAACACGTTGATGCCGTTTCCCCAAGCTGGCGACGGCTCCAACACGGCTAGCGACAGTGCGGCGGCTCGGTGAAGCTTCGGCAGCGTCTACCCTACGCTCTAACCCGCCAAACTTGATGAACTTCGGCCCTACAGCACCAGTGGAGTCCGTAGGAGCTCGACATGGGTTCAAAAGGAATCGGAAATGGCTCTAAAGTGCTTCTCACCGTGTGCCCAAGGCTCCCCGCTACGGTCGCCATTGGAAAACCTCAAAATAGTCTGGCTACAGACGTTTTCAAGCTAGGGTTGCGAAGCAAAGTTGTTCGCCATAGAGTCTAGCTCGTGTGAGTGCAATTTTGTGGGATCTAAGCAAGAATTGATCAGGAATTTTGACGTTTCTTCCGCGGGTCATTTTGCACCGATCGGGACAAAAACTGAAATTCCACCAGCGACGATCCACGGTTGGACTTGAGCTTTGTAGGTGAGCAGCGTGGAGGTCGTGCGCGTCCAAGGGTTCTCTTGCTCGGCCGTGAAAAGCTCAGGGTGAGGCCGTCCACAAGAGCACTTTCCTTAAGTTGTGGTTCGGCCGCCACAGGACACGTGGTTCTCGGTGTGGGGAGGCCGAACTCGCTCCGAGACGCGTCAAGGAGAAAGTGGGAAGGTCTTCGGTGCCATTTTGCCCCTCAGGGACCTCTGTTCGTGGGAGCTCGTCAGTTCCCAATTGATCAAGGCAGTGGCGGTGGTGTGTTCTGTTCTTGTGCGCGAGAGAGGAAGAAACACAGGTGGATTATTGGTTCTGTGGGCAAAAGGAGCACGGCAGGGGTGAAGAACCACACACACAGCTCTCCAGCATGAGGAACAGCAGAGAGGAGGTGTCCTCGGCGCCGCTCGGTGTCGCCCGGGTGAAGCTTCGGCTGCGCTCGAGTGAAACAGAGAGCAACTTCGTTTGCAAGTCTACTGCCCCCATCCAATGACATGTAGGTCCCACAATTCAGCTCCCTCTTATCCTCTAAAATATCTCTAAATTTTACAAATGACCAATTCAATTGTTTGGAGTTGAAATCTGAACTGCATTTGGATAATTGGGCAAATTTCATCCAAATTCAAATGTGTATTTGAATTCATTGCAAATATAAGTCCATTTGGAAATGGATAGCAAAACATTTCAAAAATTCATGAAACTTTGCATACCCACTAATTTGGACCTACGGAATTCAAATTTGAAAATCTGATTTTAAATTTAGCTGCTGCAAATGAGAGTTTGAACACAACAGTTTGCATTTCCATTGTGTTGCCACCATTTGAAATTTGAGGTGAACAAATGGAGTTTAAAATTTGAATTTACACTTTCATGTGCACATGAGAACTTACGCATGGGTTTTAAAGTAACTTTATCCCAAGCACTCCATTAATCATTTGCTAGTGTGGTGGAAAGCTTAAACTAGTCCCAATTTTCATACATATGAAACCAACTTGCTCTCAAACTTCGTTTATTTGTATTCACAATTTTTGGGACCTTTACATTTCGTCCCCTTCTTTAATAATTCAGTAAGCGTCTTAGCAAGCTTGGAGAAGCTCGGAATGAACCTCTGGTAATATCCCGCTAAACCGAGGAAGCTTCTGACTTCATGGACAGAAGTGGGGGCTTTCCATTTCAGCACCTGTTAAATCTTGCTTGAATCAACCGCAATGCCTTCCGCTAAGATGATATGTTCTAAAAATGGCACTTGGCTGATCCAAAACTCGCATTTGCTGAACTTGGCATATAGCTTATGGTCCCGCAATCGTTGAAGGACGATACGCAGGTGTTCGGCATGCTCTTCCTCCATCTTGGAGTAGACGAAGATGTCATCTATGAGCACCACCACGAACTTGTCCAACTCCGGCATAAACACCAATTTCATGAGGTACATGAAATGTGCCGGAGCGTTGGTGACACCAAAAGACATGACGAGATATTCATATAGTCCATATCTCGTCGAGAATGCCGTCTTCGGAATATCCTCCGCCCGGATCTTTATTTGATGATACCTGGGGTGAAGGTCCACCTTTGAAAACACACTTGCACCCACAAGTTGATCGAACAAGATATCAATGCGGGGCAGTGGATATTTGTTCTTGATGGTGACGGCGTTGAGCGGTCGGTAATCCACACACAACCTCAAGGTTTCATCTTTCTTCTTGATGAACAGCGCCGAGCATCCCCAAGGCAAGGAACTCGTTCTAATGAAACCCTTGCTCAACAAGTCATTGAGATGTTCCTTCAACTCAGCCAGCTCATTTGAAGCCATCTTATACGGTCTCCGCGATATTGGTGTAGTCCCGGTGCAAGTTCAATCTTGAACTCCACATCCCGTTCAGGTGGCATGCCCGAAAGATCATCTGGGAACACATCGGGATATTCTCGGACTACAGGGATGTCCTCTAACTTGGGAGCTTCCGTATGATAGGCGGCTGAAACTTCCGGGACAGGGTTGTCTAATACGAGTGCATGCGGACGGTGGAGTGGAGAGTTGAGGTGAACCGTCCGTGATGAAGTTTCCAGGAAAGCGCTATGGTAACTTAGCCATGACATTACTAAGATTGCATCAATCTTCTGCCCGTCAAGAATAATCATAGTAGTGGGATATATCCTCCCACCCGAGCACAGTGGTGCTTCTGGAATCATCACATTTGCTGAAATCGACTGTGGGGACCACCCCATGGTTCACCCACTCCAGGATCGCATAGGGTGGTGCTGTGCGATGCGGCACCCAACAGCACACACAAAAAGAATTAAGAACAACATATAAACTATTATTTGATATAAAACAGCGGAAGTATTTTTACAAAACTTAATTATACAGCGGAAGTAATATTCATAACTACTCTCTTGGCCTAACTAAGCAAAAGTGCAGCCGTCCAGCCCGGGGACGCTACACACTAGCAACATGTATCCATAGATCACGGCGGCGTGCAGGGCTCCAGCTCGGCCGTGTACCCCGACGGGGGCACCGCCTCGTCCTCGGACCCCTCCTCATAGCTCTCACCTGCACACAGCTCAAATATTGCAACTGTGAGCACGATGGCTCAGCAAGTCTTAACCGATAATCCTAGGCATGGAACTCTACATGCAAGGATGTGTAATACAGGAAAAAGGACTTTGCATTAATGACACGCCTACAAGTTGATCCTTATTTCCAGTTTTATAGCAGAAGTTTAATAAGCCTTAGGCAGTCCTCACATCGGAAGTCCACAATCAAACAAGAAACGCTTTCCCCCGATGTGGTAATGCCCAAAGTGGAAAATAAACTTAGTTAGCTCTATGTCTACAGCAGACATGGTTTCCAAACAGTAATAGTTCATCACAGCATATTATCATTCATCTGGCTTATTGCTCTTCTTACTACTTCACAGAACAGTGAACTAGCGGTACTCATATAACCACGAATCAGGAGACACCCGGACAACACGTCACATACATCCACTTTCAGAAGCGTGATTCCACACCCCTTCATACTCTGTTGTATGCAACAACCTTTCAAAGGAAACCCAAATGCTGAACCGGTCCATTCGTAACGGGCAGGAGGTCCCCGCGTGGAGCGTGACTGTGCCCACCGGCAGATTTACACCTTTCTACCCTCAACCCACTCCTATAAAACGGTTGTGTAAGCCTCGGCACCCAGGTTAACCAATTATATCGGTTTCCTGCTTATGTCAGTATGCCATCCGGTACTGTTCGATACTTGTTCAGCAGGCCCGCACATGACTCGGTCCTCAATCGACACCAACAGGGCTACGCACGTGAGACCTCCGCTCACTGCTTCCTATCCCCCCTGCTGGGTCTCATTTTCACCACTCTTAAGCCATTTTCTACTCCGACCAAACCGTGTGATAAAACCTTACCTCACGAGTAGATTCCAACTACTCGACTTCTACCGAGATCCTAAGCATATTAGCACGGCATTCTCTACTCGTCGAGTCTGTAAACTACCCAACCCTCCATAGGATTTTAAAGGTTATGCAAGTGGGGTTTCAATCACCCTAACTCTAATGCAAGCATTCACCCTAGACATAAGTGATACAAATAAAGAATTTGCAAAAAATACTTAAATGAAAACGGGAGCTTGCCTGGTTGTGAGTTAAATGGGAAGTCAGCTTCTGGTGGGAGGGCGTCCAAGGGCTCCGCTGTATCTTCAACTTCGGTCACTAAATGAAATGTAGCAAAATATATGTATAAGTATTAAGGACTTATAAGAAGTGACTTCTATTCGTAGCTACTGCTATTTAGGATCCTTAATTGGCTTTGGGATTTTTCCAGTGAATACTAGACTCTCTAGGGATGATCTGAGCAAAATTTGGAGAAATTTCATTGCACCTTATGGTCTCCAAAATTCCCACAAGTACAAGGCTTCTCTGAATTTTGAGCCCAAATCAGAAGCTTTAACATGTCTAACAGTGGAAGATCTGATTAGGGTAAGTCTCCATGGTTCTCACAAAATTTGTTTCACCATTTTAGGAGCTACCAACAGAGATATATGAATTTTTAAAGTTGGACAGGAGTTCTGAAGAGTTTCTGTTTAAATTTGAATTTTCAAATAAGGGCTGAACTTTGGAAGGCCATTTAGCCTAGCAAATGAAATCCAATGAAGCTCAAATCTCTACTGGAGATCAGTAATATCATAAGGAACCTCCTGGCCAAATTTGAAGAAATTTCATAACAGGGATCTTCTGGAATTTATTTCCAAAAATTTAATTTTGATGAATTTTGGAGAAATTTTCAGAGATCCTCAGATCAATTTATTTGCATTTCTGCAAAGTACTGACTGAGAAGAATCCTGAAAATTTTGTTTCACAAATTTTGGACATTCCTACTGAGAGTTATGGTCCTTTGAAGTTTGCACTCAATCTGGAAATTGAAGAAATGTTTAAATTCTGGCTGTGGGACCCACCCGTGGCGCTATCCACTCAGATGACGGCAACACCGAGGCCACGGGATTATTTCCCGTGCAGCCGCACCCGATCCGGTGCCACAGGCCGATCCCCGCGTGGTACAGAGGCTGACCGGTGGGACTCGGTCCTCCTTCTTCCTCGCGCTGCTCGCGCCTGCCGTGGCGGCGCACGCCGACGAGGCTCACTGGGACGGGGTTCCCGTGGTCCGAACTTCCTCAAACCCGCCGCCTGTGAGTTCTACACCGTGCTGAACATGATGGTGGGGTCGGGAGCGGATGACATCGGCCGGAACGGTGCTCGCACCGGCGACCATGTCGAACCTCACTTTGGCGACCTCGTTCTCACTCGACAGTGGGTCTTTCGGGCTAGAGTTTGCTCTAAAAGCACCAGTGTCACCTGGACAACGTCGACCCAGATCCTGCTCTCCATGAAAACCACCGGAGAGGGGACCTCACCGGCGACCCGAGCCCATAAAACAACGGCGGCGACAAAAACTCGGTGCCCGGTACCTCTACTTGATCATTTGAGCTGCTAGGACTTCGGAGAGGTGTGCAAGCGTGTGCAGAAGCTACTCTAAGCTCATCTAGCGTGGAGCTACCCGGAGCACGATGAATTTCCCCGAAGAGTCCTCGGGTTTCTAAAGAACTGCCGGCGCCAAACTTCAAATTACTCGGTGCCGGAGCTAAGAAGGCAGGAACTGGTTGGAGGGACGGAAGAAGGGTTCCTAATGCACCTCAGGGACCTTTTGTTTGATCGGAAGAGGCTGTCAATCAGTCGGGCGATGGTGCGGCACAGAGGTAATCAACATCAGGGGTCCGAAGGAAATTCCAGCTCGAGGGAGCCAACCACTGGTGCTAGCCTCTGCTTAAGGCTTCGGAGAGCAGGAGAGGAACCTGGCGCAATGTTCCCGTGGCTCAGTCGCACGAGAGGCACGTCGAGTTTGCCGGGCGTCGATGAGCTGAAAGGTTGTTCCGCCGGGGAAGTTTATTTCCGTGAGCGTTCGAGCAGAGCGCTGAGGAGCTGCGGTGTAACGTGGATAAGAGCAGAGGATGCACTCGGTGGCTGCTTTGAGCACCCACGCGCACGAACCGACGTCAGGAGCAGCGAGGAAGCAGCTCGGTGGAAATGTCGGCCGGAGGACTTAGGCGGGAGCTGGCGCCCGCGCGTGAACAGCCGAGGGAAAACAGAGACTTTGCCTCTGTGGTGACTGACCAGTGGGCCCCCTCCCACCTAATGCTCCTTTGATATTTTCCCATTAGTCTCCAAATTAACTCCTTTGCTTCCTCCAAAAGTCATTGTTTGAAAAGTTGAATCCAAAATGATTTGAATTCTGGTGTGAAGTTTGAATTGTGTTTGGTCATTTGAATTTGAAATGGAATTTGAATTCTCCCTTTTGTATTGTTCCAAAAACATAGCAAACCAACTCCAATGTTTCTGAATTTTGGCATGGCTGCAGATTCAAATGTGGAGAACACATTTGTGGAACTGAATTTGCAAATTGAGGAAGTTGGAATTTGAAACTGAATTTGAAATTCAGATTAGTGGGCTTCCTCTTTTAATCCCAAACAAATATTAAAACTCCTCCAAATGAGCTGAAATTTGGAAGGTTGAATATTTGGAATATGAAGATCCAAGTTATGCATTTAGATCTTTATGTTTGGAATTTTTTGGGAAGTCTAAATCCTCACTTTGAACATACACCGTTATAATTCAAAGTTTTAATTCCCCTAATTTTTCCTAAGTGTACACGAGCTGAATTTTTCTTGATACCACTTTTTGGGGATTTTACATCTTCCCTCCCGGTGAGCAAATTATATAAGAGCACTGGGTTGGAAATACTTGCAGTTGATGCTTAACCACATATGATGCACTTATGAAGTTGTGGGTTGCACCATAATCAAATAAAATGATGATTGCATGATCTTTGAGAGTAAACGTACCCGCCAACACGTTCTCTCCTTTCGGGTTGTCCTCATTGTCGAGGTAACAAATGCCCCCGGTTCGCTGACCTCCCTTCTTAGCTGGTGGTCAGCCTCGAGCACCCCCTGATATTGGGATTGCCCACTGCTTTGCTGCCCCTGTGGGCAGTGCTTCGAGAAATGACCGCCCTGGCCACACGTATAGCATGTGTAGCGAGGCGGTCCTCCGCTGACCGGTGGATGGAATCCCAGGGCGCATTGTGGCTGTGGAAATGCCCGGGGTACCATCTGCTTCTGTTGCTGCTGTTGCAGTCGTGGTGGTGGCATTGGCGGTCGGAACGGGGATAGTTGATAAGGACGACCCTCAAACTGCTGAGGTCGTGCCGGTGGATGCCACTGCTGACCGGATGGTGTCCGATACACCATTCGGTATTTTTGAGGAGCTCCACCCTCGGTACTCGGTGGAGCGCTGCGCTTCCTCTGCTCAGCTGCAAATTCCCGTTGAGCATCCTCTTGAAGAATCACGGCATTGACGAGGTCGTCGAAGGTGCTGCGATTGCATTGCGCGAGATGCATCTTCATCTCGTGATTCAAACCCCGATAGAACTGCTTGCGCTTCCTCTCCTCGGTGGAGATGTAACCCGACACGTACTGCGCCAGATGGTTGAACACACGGGAGTAGTCATGGGCACTCCTCCCGCCTTGCTTCAGTTCCAAAATTTCTTGGAACTTCCTCTTCATCATACCGGAAGGTAGGTGATAGGCGTGGAATGCCTCACGGAACTTCTGCCATTCGACAGTGTCACCAGAAGGTAGTGAGGCGAGATAATTCGCCCACCACGCACCGGCGGCACCGTGAAGCTGTTGCCCTGCGAACAGAGTCTTCTGCCGCTCCATGCATTGGAGCAGCCCAAACTTGGACTTCGTCAGCAGCTAGTTGTCGGCCTCCAGTGGTTCCGCCACTTCGGTGAACACCGGAGGATGCGTACTCATGAAATCCAAGTACATAGTGATGTGGGGCTCACGAGGCCCCCTCTCTTGACGCGTCCCTGCCGGGGACGTATTCTGGACAATCGTGCGGAGCAGGTCGCTCTGCTCCTCACAAGAGCCAACTAGCGCCGAGATCACATCCGCTAACTTAAGCGGAGGCGGCGGCGGTGGTTGTTACTGCGGTGTGTTATGGTAGGCAGGTGGGTGGGAGTCATCACCCCCTTGCTGACTTGGGCCCCCGACCTCGTGCGTGGTCCGGGTACGAACCATCTGCAATCAACACGACAAAAACATCAGCCAAATAGCATCCTCCATACAGTCCAGAATTTAGTAGTAAAGTATAATGACAATAAACATGTGATACATCTCGTACATGTAAAAGTCCCAAAACTTGTGAATAGAAAACTTGAGCTATGAATAAAGTTGAGTTTATATGCAAGAAATGGGACTTACAAAAACTTTTGTTTACTCATGAAAGTGTTGGCATGAGCAATAAAACCTTGAATTCAGTTTGAATTAAGAGGGTCACTTCCAAAAAGAGGAGGGGCCACCTCCAAAAAGTAAAATGTAAACTGATGTTTAAAAAGTTGTATTTGCAATGACCAACTTATAGATCAGAGTTCATATTCAAACTCCCCAGGTTCAAATTGTAGAGGGGGCAAATTTGGAGGTGCTTTGATAGGAATATCAAAGGAACTTGTAAATTTCATCCAAATTTGAATTTAAACTCAAAAGTGAGGAATAACTTATCAAATTGCCAAATGACTTTTGGATTTAAGTTCCTCAGAGCTGAAGTTTACAATGTGCCAAAAATTGGGATATTTAGGAGAGGAGGTGAGTGGGACCCAATTGTCATTGAGGAGAGGGGGAGACTTAGCACATAAGCAACAGTCTCTCTGTTCAGACTCAAACCGGGTAACTGTTTTTCGCTCGAAGGACCGAACGCGTGCGCGCGCGCCACCGAGACCACGCGACCGCCAGCTCCCGAGCTGCTTCGACGTCGGTTCCCCTCGCCCTTATCATCCTCCCACCGAGAGCGCACACCTCACAGCACCGAGCCACGTCCGAGCCACGCGCCCTCCTCGCCACAGCGCCATTTCCGGGAGCTTTTGCCGCCGCCGCGCCCACACGCTCGGGCTCCCGTCGTCAACCCTCTCCCTGAGCCGTGGACACCCGGACGAGCTCGAAAGCAACGTCGCCCACACTCCCTGAAGCTGTCAAGGCCAGTTCTGAGGGTGCAGCGGGCTGCAATCGCCGCGGCGAGCCGGTTCTTCCCCGGCGGACCAACCTCGGCGACTTGACTTCAAACCAAGCCACTCCGGTGTTTCACGCCCAACAAAGCCACGAGAAAGGTTGGTTACCACCTCTCCTTGCTGTCCACTGAGTTTGGGGTCAGTTCATGGGACCATCTAGCCGGAATTTGAGTTTTACTCACGGCGGTTTCTTTGGGTCGCCGGCTCCAGACCGGGAAATTCTCCCCCGAGGTGTGAGGGCTTCCAGTTGTGTGCTGGTGTCATGATCCTCAGCCTCCTACGGACCTCCTCGACCAAACAGCGCCCGATTCCATCAACCCTAGCCGAAGAAAGCCCAGTTTTTACACTGTCGCCGCAAAAACCACCTCGGGCGCACGGTGGCAGCATAGCTAGCGGCCTCTCCAAGCAAAATTGAGCACACGTCAATGATCTACACCTTCCACCTATGCTGTAGCGCTAATCCTTCGTGCTTTTGGCGAGCTAGAACAGCGGCGCTACGTCACCGAAGCTCGGTTAAGCCGCCACACCGTCGCGAGCTCGGTTAGGGCCGACGTCGGTGTGGGGAAACCCTCTCCCCGTGATCAGCGCACGAAATTAGGGGCTGACGGCAAGTTTGAGCACGGGAAGTGAACGGGGGCCTGGGTTCTGAAGTTTTCCGGCGAGCTCCGGCGGCGGGGGTCGCGCGGGAGCCGGAGGAAGACGAAGGTGGTCGGTCCCACCCGCCAGCGGCTGAACTTAAACATACGGGATTCTCTGTGGCCTCGGATCAAACTGTGACAATGCGGGAAAAGGTCTGTGGCCCCGTGTGGCTCGTGTTTCAGCGGTCGACACGTGGCCCTGTGGCCGCAGTCAGGGTTTAAACTTTTTCCGAATTAATTTGAATTCCAGATTCGGTTCAAACTTTGGATCTGCATAACTTTTGCTAGGAAGCTCCAAATTTAGTGATTCAAATTGGGTTGGATTCAGGATGAAGATCTCTGTTCAAATGTACAACACAATTTGCATGAAAACCAATAGGAAATTCTGGAAAATTCTTTAAAGCTTTTCAGCAAAAGAATTTTAGAGGGAGTTTGGTTCATCCAAAATTTCCCAAATTTTGCCAGAATATTCTTTAGGATATTAGGAGACTCCTGTTAAAGTTTCAGCTCATTTGGAGTTGATTTAGTTAGGGTAATTCTAATTCCAAGTTTCTGTATTCAAATAAGTACAGAAACATTTTCAGAGAATTTCCAAAACTTGGAAATTCAGTTCTGGGCATTCCTTAACTCCAAAAATCCTAGGAAAAATTCAGACATACTCTCTGAGCTATGTATGAAATTATAGTTCACTTGGAATTGCATGAAAGTGCAAATTTAATCAGAATTAATTCCTTTTTGCTTAAATGCTTAGGGAATTGTTCTGGGTGATCCAATTAGTGAAATGTTCTGAATTTTGGTCCAGAGGACTTTCTTGTGACAAGGAACTCACAAGAAAATTTCCAGCTCCATTGGAGCCCTGGATCATTATGTCCTGTTCAACCTCATTAGTTGATCCCCACCCAAGTGATGAACCTCACTTCTCACTTGAGGATAGTGCTTAGACACACATCCAAACCACCACCCCAGTGTCATTTTAAATTCTTAAACAAAGTTCTAGTTTTTAAACTTGTCTTTAGCATTTGTTAGCAAAAAGTTTTCCAATTAAAGATGTGCATGTTCATAACGTGTAGTGCTTAAACGTGGAACGTGGAGAAGGAGGAGTTGAGCTTGGATCAAGGAGCAAGAAGGCAGGGATTGAGCTTCAAGTCATCATCAGCAACTAACTTCATATTATTTGACTCTAGTCACCTGCAAAACCAAGGCAAGCCCCGGTTTGCACTTAAGTTGTTTTTAAAAGTTTTCCCTTTGTTCACTACTATTGGTCAAGGTTTGTATGTGCATTAGGTCAAGGATGTGTGATACTCCACTTGCATAACCAAACATGAACCCTGAGGTCAAGGGTAGAAATGTGTCATCACTGTAGAATAGGGCAATGCTAAATAGACTAGGGCATCCGGTAGAAGACGAGTAGTTGGAAACTACTCGCGAGCTATAGTTCAGAATATCATAAGTTTGGTTGGGATAGAAAGCAAACTAAACTTTACATTTCTAAAGATGAGACCGGGCAGAGGGGTTAGGCTGCGACAAGACGAGGTCTTGGTCGAGTAGCTCTGCCTGTGTCGGTTAAGGACCGATGCGTATGCCGCGTCCAGGAGCAAGTATTGAGTTGTGTACCGGATGCTTACTGACATATGGGAATCAGGAAACCGATGTACCAGGTTCACTGGATTGTAGAGGCATACCACATCGTCTCGTTAGACCTATGAGCCCGAGACGGCGCGACCGGTTCTACAGTTTAGTGTCCTGAGAAAGGTTGCCACATACGACGTAATGAAGGACGCCAGAGTTGGGTCTTCAGAGGCGGGCGTATGTGTCGAGTTATCCGGGTAGTGTTTGATTCGAATCACCGTCCCTCGCGGTTATTGAGTACCGCTTGCTCCCATGTTGTGACGTAGTTAATCAACTTGTGTGGAAACAGTTTGCAAAAAGTTTAATTGCTGTTGTGATTATGTTAAGTTGCATGAAAACCATGTTTGAAGTAGAGATAGAGCAAACTAAATTTATTTTTCACCTTGGGACAAGTAACATTGGAATGAAGCGTTTCTTGTTTGATTGTGGAGTTCCAATGTTGCTGGGCGCAAGGTCACTACTATTATGGCTAAAATCTGAAAGTTAAGGATGAAATCATAGGCGAGTCTTTTCGCAAAGGACAGGATTAGGTCTTAGGTTACTTTCACATAGAGTTCCATGCTCTAGGAGAGACGGTTAAGTCTTGCTGAGCCTTTGTGCTCACTCTTGCTATATAAGTGGTTTTGCAGGTAAGCATCGACGCTATAAAGAAGGTTGTCCGGTGAGACTCGGGAACTTCCGAGTCATGTCACCCTTGGAGAACCTAGCCGCTGCCTTGTCTTCGTGTTGCTAGCGAGAGGAGTCCGCGGGCTGGACCTCTTCTCGGTGCTTCATAGTTATTCTACGTGAGCTGGTTATCGACTTCCGCTGTAGCTAATTTGTGTAAATTATTTACAAAGAATAATTGTAACCTTCCGCTTTTGATTTATGTAATACTGTGTTCCTTATATGTGTGTTGTTGGGTGCCGCATAACACGGCACCACCCAATGCGATTCCTCGGGCAAGGCGGCACGGCCCTGTGATCGGGGCCGGGCCCCCTCAGTACATGGATAATGTAATAACTTTGCATAAGCTACACCATTACCAGACCAAATACACAATAGTGAGATCCAATTTGATGGGCTTCCTCTTTGGAAGTTCATCTCAACTAAATTTGGTCACTACGAGACGTTAATATCACTTTGTCATCACGTATACTGCCCTTTATCTTCAATACGACACAAACATGGTATCTAGTAAAAGGAACTTAAGTAATCCGTTGAAGATAACAACTCATGAGTATGTCCCACCCCATTGGTTGTAATAAAACCCCAAAGGGTACAACAATCCTTCACATGAGTTCAACTGTTCATTCCTCTGCCCAGAATGACTAGTTTCTACTTATCCGAGATTTTGACCTGTTACATGGCATTTTTATAACTCATGTTGAATACCAAAGTTAAATTTAACTTCAGTATATTTCCAACAGTATTTATTTGCCCCCATATCAGCTCTGTTTAAAAAGTTATGATAATTCAAAGTCAACAGAATTTCTAGAAGAATTTCAACAGCACCTCCTATGAAAGTTACAGTTTACAACTCAAAATTTCACTGAATTCCGTACTGCAACTGCAAAGTATTTGAATTACAAAGATGTAACACATATCCTAACCTTTCTAAAAATGTATCCTAAGACAATTTTTTATTTTTATACAGGAATTTAAGCTTGAAAAACAGAACAGTCCAGAGAGAGTTTTGAATCTGTTCTGGTTCTGGACAGTTTACAATCATCTGGAATTTCAACCAGTTTGATGTGTGATTCTGTTCTGGAAGTCTACAACAAAATCGTAGAGCACTTAAACCTCTTTCCAGAACTATATCCCACACCTCCATTGGCTAAGTAACCTGTGAGTTATGCTCTGTTAAAGTTCAGCAAACTTGCTGCCAAAAACAGAGCACTCTGTTTTTCAAGTTCCTTAAGCTGCACTACTAACTTATTGGACTCTCTTTTCAAAACCAGAATCCTAAGGATTAAAACTTGGTTATATTAGTTCCTTTTCAACATTGTTTTTAATACAATCATGATTATTACATGTCGGTACTACGTTCCTCACAAAATGGAAAATCCTAACCGGATTATACCGGCATATACGACTCAACTGTGGCACTAAAAATGGTCTCTCGCAAACGTGTGCTACACGAGATACGTATGTGGTTAGCATCTGCAGAAGAACACTCAATAATGATGCACTCAAAGGTTTTTGTCATTTCATGCAGGTCCATATTTGAAAGTAAATACATATGCCCGTATCATTGCCATACGACCGTCCTTCAGTGAAGCCACGTCTCAAGGTACATGGCCGGGTTATTCACCACCCGACATAGGGCTCCACACCTTTGCAATTAAGCACACCGGTGGACCAGCGTTTTTGTATGCCCATAGAACATAAAAGGTCCTAGAGTACATACTTCGTGTTACAAACCACATGATGGGTTCTCCTCCTCTTGCCCCTGGGTCTGCGCACTGGAGGCTAATGCCGTTCATATGTCTCTAAAACATGAAAAGTCTTAGAGAACATATTCACTTTCCGTGCTGAACGGAACATCTCATGCCCCATCCCTCACATGAGTGGGCTAACTGAAATTGAACCGCTTTCGGTGGCGTTCCTTACCAGTCTTACCTGAGCGTAGGTGCGCCGTTACATAATCAAAATTCAGAATTATAACAAGTCGGTTAGTCATGCCACTTGAAGTAACTATAATAATATAATCCTTATTTGGGTATACTAGCGATTCCTCACTGTAATCCTAAGTTTTCCCGTAATACTGTCCTTATTTAGTGTGTTATCCCCTAAGCAGCTCTGATGTCAGCCTGTGACGGACCGAAATCCGTACATTCCAGGATCACAGAGGGTGATGTCGCACGATGCGACACCTGACAGCACACACGATAAGGAAACATAGTATTACATTGAAACTTACTGAATCTGTACAAAAGTAGTACAATCTTCAGTTACAACTCCTGTATAGAGTCTACTGCAGCGGAAAGTATTTGTACAACTCACGCCAACACCTAACTAGCAAAAGTTGGTTTTCCGGCCCTACGGACAACCCACACTAGCTCTACTCAGCATCACCGCAGCGTTTACGGCTCCCACACAGCCGTAGTCCCTGATGGAGGGTAGCTGTGACACCCGGTTCTGAAAATGAACCAAGTGAATGCATATGTGTGCCCAGGATATTCATCACAAATACACATGTATTCCACAAACTAAATTCAGAATACAACCACATACAAATAATGTTTAAGTACTTTATTACATTGACTCAATGTCTCACTCATGCATATCCAACTTATTTAGCAGTCGAAGACTCTAAACGACAGCGGAAAATGGCTAAACAGCAGGCTCCAACTTCAACTCCACAGGCATGTTAACGGTAGTGCGCACGCCTAGTACTCCCCTCGAAATCTTCTTCTCCTGTAGCTGATGTATATGTGAGAATGCAAGGGTGAGTACATGTCGTACTCAGCAAGTGCGGGAAAAAGTATGACATGTAGCTTACAACAAGGTAAAGAATAAAAAGGCTCATTGCAGCAAGCAAATTTCATTTCACAAACATGGTAAAAACAGCAACTATTTCTTAGTGAAATTTATCCCATCATAATCAAGTAATTCAGCAACATTCTCTCATCATAATTCACCATTTATCATGTCTCATCCAGCCATAATCTTTCTCAAGTTCATCTCATACTCATAAATATTCATAACCATCTCATATTCATATAACCGAAACCAACTCATTTTCATGACTCAAAACAGTCCCAAAACCAATCCCAATGACCATAAGCATACCAAATAAATATCCCAAATTTTGCCTCTAATCATGGAAGTTGACCAGGTGCTTGTGACCGGAAGCACGGCTATCATGATAGTTTTACACTCTGCAGAAGTGGCACCACTTTACCCACAAGTTTGTGATTTCGTCACCCGTCGGCGACTAGAAAGAACCTCCATTATACCAGTACACAACCGTCGGTGTATGGCCAAGATATCACAAAATAGCCATTACAAAGGGGCTACTAGGATGTACGGACCCACTGAGGTTTCACTGGCAGGCTTGAATCTCCATTCTCCCACCCACAGGCCCCCTCTTGTGTCATGGAGTTCCCAGGGCAGTCCCTCTCGACTCCCATTCCCCGTGCCATCCAACGGTCCATAACAAGCTAGCAACACACCTAATTAGTCAGCTAAGCCGCACCCATATTTGGCCTTGTAGTGGCACTATTTTCCTGGCATATGCTCGCATGAACCGGTCCTTAGATCTACGGCAAGTAAACCACCATCTCATTCAGCAACATCCACGAACCAAGATTGCCTAGATCTCCCTGATTCCATGCTCGTCAACATCATAAAGTTCTCATAATCATTATTCATATGAGTGCAGTAGCTAATCATGTTTTATTTCAGCTTCCCGTATCCTGTAAGCTAAGCGGAGAAAAAGGAAAAACGACCATACCCGACTCATCAACTTTCCTGGCGACAAGGATGGTTAATCAAAACTAGTAAACTCCTATAAAAGGGTGTCCCATCAATTTGACACAAGCATACGAGTTTTCACAAACAAAAACAGTTTCAAAACATAGGAGCAATATGGTCAAGGGGCACTTGCCTTGCTCCCATGGTTCGTGTTGCTCAAGCGTCTCGAAGTCTTGGTGCTGTAGTTCCTCGTAGATGGCCTCTTGAGCGTGTCCTTCTACTCATAACCACACACATACAAAATTTACAGCAATCAATCATCATGCACAAACTTTACTCAAGATGCAACAGGGTAGATGAATGCAAATCCTTTGGTGCAGTTTTATAAAACCAGTTTGTACATGTTCTTTCATGTTTTAATGGGCTTTCATGGGGTTTTATGATGAACAAGGGTGCTGGGATCAAATGTGGACGTGGTGATGATCTTGACACAAGATGTAGATCAATTCCAACGTAAAAAATTGATCAAAACATGATCTGTCCACATGCAAAAGTTTCTGCTCGAAGGGGCGAATAAAACAGGTGCGTAGAGACAGCGGCGACGTCGTAAGAGGGGTAACGAAGACCTACCTCACTTCCTCGTGGCAGGGCCTCCCTCCTAGCAATGGCATCAGCGGGGGATTTTTCTGCGGAGAATTATGGTAGGGAAGATCATTGGGCTTCTTCTCCAGCGACGGCGAGGTGTGACGGGGCTCGACGGTGACCGAACTCCGGCAAGGGGGGGTGTGGCCAACTCGGCAAGTTGGGAGGGCATGGGCAACTCGGCGAGTTTGGGGGGTGCTGGGGGGTTGTATTTATAAGGGGGAAAAGGGAGAGTCCTAGTCCAATTAAAACTCAACCAAAGAGTCCTAGGGGTGGGGGATAGGGTTTCAGTGAAGGCCTCAGTTTTTGACACATGTTTGAAGTGTTCATCACCACACAACACACTCCATTTGAAGAAAGTTGATGAACACATTTGAAGAGCAAGTAACCATTATCAACATGCTCATTTGAGAATAAACTCACAAAATGCAAAAGTGGTATTTCCCACATGCATCATCTAGGGGCTGGGCATTGGGAAAACTCCTACACATTGCTAGGAATGTTCATGCCAAGTTTCACCCAAATTCAAAACCTTTTTGAGGTCATTTTGGGTATAGCTAGAAAGAGGGTAGTTTGAACTCAAATTCAAATTCAAACTGTTTTTATCCCATGAATTCAAAAGTGGGAGGCATATTCTTACTCAGCACATTTTTGTGAGCTCACACACCAATTTTCACTCCATTTGGAGTTGAGCTTGACATGAGCTAAGTGGAGCAAATTCAAACTTTATTTGAATTTCTAACTGAACATGTGCTGAAATTTATTCAAACAAAACCCAATTTGAATTCTAACCAATTCAAATGGCTCAAGGGTAGATAATTCAAATCACCATGGGCTTTGTGGGGACTACTGTTTACAACAGTGAATTGGAGTTAAGTTCAGGGATTAAAATTGAAAGTGGGACCCACATGTCATAGAGCTAAAAGGTGTGACTTGCACACTAAGTTACAGTCTCGGTGGGAAATTCCACCGAGCAGCTTCCGGGTGTGCCACCGAGAGGAGCCGGCGCCACCAGCTGCTTCCTACCTCGCGCGCTGGCGCCCAGGACGGCCTCCTCGTGCCCCCACACGACCCTTACCGCCTCAGCCCGAGCGAAGAACCGATTGCCTATTTCTCCTCGCGGGCGACATCGAACAGCACCATTCTCTTCCCCCGCGCTCTCGGTCAATTGGGAAAATGGAGAAAACAATCGCACCCTCGCCTCCCCGAGCTACTAGGCAGCGCCCTGAGCTCAAGTGCCACTCTCCCGGCCCCTAGGCCACCGAGTTTCGGCCTCTGCTCCCGTGATCAACGACAACCGCCGTGACTTAGTTCAAAAACGGCGATCGCTCTCACGTGGGCAGTGCACCACAGTAACTTTCACGGCTGAGCAAGGGCGGCAAAAGGAGCGCACGTACTCACGCTGCTTCCACCTGAAGCTCAAGCCACGTCGTGAGCTCTCGCCGGCGAATTCCGAGATTTTGCTCCGGCGGCCTCAACCCGAGCTTCCGGTACAGTTCCTTAAAATTTTCCTTCTCTACTCCTCCTTAAGTCATCAAACTTTGCATGTGTATGTTGGATTAGCCGGCGATCAATTCTCCTTTAGCATCGATCGCATGAAAACGCCTAGGAGCGGCGGAATTCAAGCTCTACTAAGGGCGTTTGCCGCGGACTCATTCGGTCGCACGGTGAAACCGTATTTGCGGCCACTCTCAAGCTACTCTGAGGTTGTGTTGATCTTCCTAGAGCTGCGCTGGTGGTGTAGAGCCCATCGGTGCAAGTGTTGGCGGGCTAGAGACCTCGGGCGATGACGCCGAACCATAGCAGTAGCCGCCGCACGTCGCCAAGCTGGTTCCGGCCACCGGCAGCCCAAGCAGAGCCCACCATCATGTTCCTAGGTGCCCTAAACCCTCTGGCGGCGAGTCTCTAGCTGGGCGGTGCCCGGAAGCGCCGGTCCGGCGAGCAGCCGTCTGCTCCGGCGAGGGGGGAGCGCGCGGGCGCGAGAAAGAGGGCGGGAGGAAGAAGAAAACGTGGGGCCTGGCTGTCAGTGGCTCATATTTTAAATCGGGATCGGGCTGCGGCTCGGATCCGGTGTGCTGGCACGCAAAAACTCCGCAGACCCCGGTGTGTCCACGCCTCAGCGCACAACACATGTCCCCGTGGCCCACCAGCAGATTTAAACTTTTCCCCGATTTTCAGATTTCATTCAAACTTCAAATCCTCATAACTTTGGCTAGGAAGCTCCAAATCGAGTGAACCAAATTCTGTTGGATTCAGATCTCTGAGTACTTTTCAGAAAATCAAGTTTCACTTAATGAAAATCCTTATTTCTCCTGAATTAATTCCTCAAAGTTTAAAATGTTTGGAATTTTAACTGGGGAATCCCATGGAGGAAAATTCTGGAATTTACTGGGATGTTCACCAAAATATCCCTGAACTACCATAAAAATTTCAGATCCATTTGAGCTCATTTGATCCACCTAATGGTGTGATTAGTGAAACTGTTCCAGAGAAAATAGAAAATGTTCAGAAACATTTTCAGAATTTTTCCCTGAAATTGTTTAGCTCATATCTTTAGCTAGGAACCTTCAAATTAAGTGAGACCAACTCCATTAGAACCCTCTAGAAATCTAGTTTTCATAAAGTCATGGCTTGCTCCATGAAGACCCCTAGAATACCCTAAGAGCTCCAATTAAAGTCAAGGACGTAATTATTTGTGGGGAGCTCAAATGAGCTTTGCTGCAACTAAAACTTGATCAAGTCTATGTTTAGGTGGTAACCAAGCCACAATAAAAATTTCAGAGTCATTGAGTCTGTCTAGTGAGACTTAGAAGGTTCAGAAGTTTAAAACTCAATTCAAATGCATTTAATTAATACATGTACTTCTTATATCATGTGGTCGCTAAGGTCGAGGAGGAACCCGAGTCCTATACTTCGTTACTCCGGAGGAGCAGCTAGCCTACGACCAAGAGCAGCAAGGCAAGCCCCGGTTTGCATTAACCTTTTTACAAAGTTTTATTGTTTTGAGCACTTACTTAAGTATGATTACTTATTGCATTGGAGTCGTGTTTGGAAACCCAATTGCATAGCCAAGAGAATCATGGACTGGGATTAGGATTACCAACCCCATTAGCTACTGCCATGCTAAGATAGTGTAGGATTCGGTACAAGTCGAGTAGTTGGAACTACTCGCGAGCATAGGCTAGTGGCACTCGACTCGGGTAGAAATAGCACATGATACACATGGCAAGAAAAATGAGACCGAGCGGAGAGTAAGGTCAGCAGGACTTTGGGGCCTGTGTGCTATAGCTCCGCTTGTGTCGATTGAGGACCGAGCCATGTGCGGGCCTGTTGGACAAGCTAGAACAGTACCGAAGACCTACCGGCTATATGGGAACCGGGAAACTGATGTAACTCGGGTAGCTGGGTATTGAGGCATTGCCCGTCGTTCAGAGGGTAGGTTGAGAGCTCGAGGTGTAAATCGGTTGGCGGCACTGAGATGCGCATGCAGAGACCTCTTGCTCGGGACGATGGGACCGGTTCAATATTTGGCTAACGGGTGAATGGTGGTTGCGTACGACGTCCGGGATGGTTGCTGTAGGCAACATCGAGTACGGGCGTACGTGACGGGTTGTTCGGGTAACCCTGCAGGTGTAAATCGATTATAATCGCCGTCCCTCGCGGTCAGTGAGTACCACTTGTTCACTGTAGCATGACGTAGAAAGAACAGGCTAGTTACATGTTAAAATGTTGCTGATTGAAAGATGGACTTTGATTGTTAATGATTTGTTGTAGTTTAGAGCTAACTAAAGTTCTTTTCAACTTTGGGCAAAGTACATGAGAGAAATGCATTTCTTGTTCGATTGCGGCTCTCTCATGTGCCTTAGCTTAAGGTTCTCCACAACCTGCTGCTAAAACTTGAAAGTAAGGTTCCACTAATTAGGCGAGTCCTTGCAACTTATTTTGCCTCATGTAACCCATCACCCTCATGTAGAAGTTCCATGTGTAGGAGAGACGGGCCAGTCTTGCTGAGCCTTCGTGCTCACTGCTTGTGTTTGAAGCTTTTGCATGGTTCTATGAGGAAGGGACTCCCGAGGAGGAGACGGAACCCCTGGAGGGGAACCCCGTCGAGTGGGAGTCAGGCACGCCGCCGTGTTAGTGTGCGTGTGTGCTAGCAAGGACACGTTCACGGGCTGAACGTGAACTCGATGCGTAGTCTCCGCCCGTGAGTGTAGATTGAACATAATTTGTCGTAAAAATATTCATAAACCTCTTTATGTAATAAAATTTTGCTTCCGCTTTGTACCTTTGATGTGTGTTATCCGGTGTTGTGCAACGCAGCACCCCTCAGCGTTATCCTGGCTCGACAAGACTGTGGGGTTGTGTCAGCGCTGGTATTAGAGCTCGCTTGAGGCTTAACGCACTACAAAGGTCATCTTTTTCAAAAATTCGGTGAGGAACGAGTTAGTAGCCCATATAAGGATGTTATTAGTGTATAGAAAGTGGCATACTAACCTAATTGTTTATGTCGAAAAATCGTGCATCTCGGGACGCTTTATGTCTTGGGGGGTGCACGTAAGCGCTGTCCACCAGTGCGCACAAGCTGAAGGGTGGAGCCCCACGGGTGGCAGGTAACCCGACCCGCTTTAATATCCTCTATGACTATTCATGTCGTTTGGGGTATTCGAGCAACGTCTGTCCCTGGCGTGCGTGGTGCAATTTGGGAGACCCTGTCACGTGGTCAGTAACTTGAACACGTAGCTCAAGGCGTGTTTGGCTTGAGAACATCTGGGCGAGTGATGACGGCCGGGTGTACGAACTGTATGGATACCGGACTCGGTGTGCAGCCGAGTCTGATGATTGTGTGAGTTATCTGCAGGTATTCTAACCACAAAACGGTAGACGTGTATCATCCAAGTGCGAGAGCCGCTTAGTGCCACTGAACTAACGAAGCCGGCTAAGTCCGGTATAGGTTTTTCTTTGTGAGGACGTAGTACCGACATGCTCTGGTGACGCATCGACGTCACACTCCACTAAATGAACAACTTCATTGTAAAACTTTAAAGTTTTAATCCGGAGCACTAAAACTTTGATGTAACTCCTTCCCTTAATATGGATATTCAAAGTTAACAAGTTTTCAACTTATAGGTCGCTAAGGACAGAGCACTCTGTTTTCAGCTGACATAAGGCTGAAGTTAATCAGAGGTTAGAGGTTGAGTTCTTTCGAGGTTGGGGTCCTATGATACATTTCTGGAAAGCTTTGGAAGAGATTTACAACTTTTCTGTTGATGTCCAGAGGTGTTTCAACCCCTAACCTATCGAAAAATGCAGTAGAGTTGAAACTGTCCAGAAAATAGGGCAGAGCAAACGCTCTCTGTAAACTCTCTGTAAATAAGCATAACTTCCTGCATAAAAATCCAAAAATAGAAAATGAGGTAGTTCTGAAAATTTCATGAGATGAGTTACAAGTTTGTAACAGAAATTTTTGTCATACTGGGAGTAGAATTAACTGGAATTCTTGGATCAAATCAGTACCTAAAGCAGGGAGGTGCTGTCCAACTTTCTCCAGAAACTCTGTTAACTTTGACATCTCATAACTTCTGAACCAGGACATATCTTAGGCCACGCAAATGCTTTCTGGAAAGCTATTGAAGTTAGCTTTAACTTTGATGTTGAGCTCCAGCATTGGTTTTGCTTTTAGCGTGGCCTAAATCAGGCTGAAATGGAAACTGGTCAGGGCCGTCATATTGGACAGTAGATCAGCAGTCAAATTTGTTTAATTTGAACTATGTTTCCAAATTTTATGGGTTCAATAACATATTTTGTGTTATAATTCAATGGTTTACTGTTCAAATAAATATTTTATATTTCTCAAATATATTTTACGGATGACAGCGGATAAACAGTTCGAGAACGGGTGGGGGAAATCTCACTGTTCTCACCACAGCGGGTATCCAGAAGCATTGAGGCAGATGCTTCGATATTTCGGGTACAACCAGATGCTGCAGTACTTCGCCAAGTAAGAAGGCGAGGAGGGGAACCAGACGTGGACAATCCATGTCGAGGTTCCTGTAGGACCTACGCCCCCGGTTGGGCGCCGTTCACCGTCACGGTGAGAGGTAGACAACCCGAGGAAAGGTGGCAAGTGGCAGCCCGTGACACCATGTCACGTTTCTGCCAGATACCCGTGAGAGCGATGGAGGGCACTCCATACGCGCTCGTTCCGGTGGAGGGACGGGCTCATCATTTCTGGGAAGGGAGGTACCGGGAGGCAACCGATCCGAGTTGCCCAAGGTACAACCCCGCGGAGGCAAACCTCAGCCTCCAAATGAGGGCGGGAAAGGCCGTGATGGACAGCCAAGCTGCTCATATGGAGCATCTCGCCGCAAAGCTCAAGGGGAGCGCAAGCCGTGGAGACCATTTAGAGAGTGCTCACAGCGCACTCTGCAATGTGCTCCTTCCGACGATCAAGCGACTGAACGAACAGCATAATCAGTCGCATCGTCAGAAGAAGGTGAAGAAGAAAAGCCGTGTCGACATCGCGGCGTTACAAGAGCTGGTGCAGACTCTAACCCAGCAGAATGAGGATCTCACTCAAGAGCGGGACGATGCTATTGAGGAAGGGCAAGGCTGGGAAGAAGACTACAACCCGGCCATGGACGAGGTGCATGCATTGCAGGACCTCGTACCTCCGGTATTGGGCATACCGGTGGTCTTAGGTCTTCCGGCAATGGGAGAACCTGAGATGGGAGAAGAGGTGGTAGATCCGGAGCCACCAGCATAGGTACCGGAGGAGGACGACCCGCAGGAGGTCGAGTTCTACTCCGAGTAGAGTGTTATCGTTGCCAAGTAGTGCAACCAGAGTAGTATGACCCAAACTTTTGTAACCGGTGACATGCCGTATAGGTAGTAGCGTATGTATAGGTAGTGACGACATGAGCACGACTTCTCAGAGACCCGAGAATAATGTATCTTGTATAAAGTTTATGCTTTATCAATATATGTGAATGTTGTGCAAATTATTCATGTGTCACTTCAATACCTACTATTGCATATGGAATTTTAAGTATGACATGTACTGATCGCTGCTGTTTGAATTTCAGAATGACTCGTACTCGTGCCAACCCAGACGTTGGGGGTTCTAGTCAAGGGGGAGAAACCTCCCAACAGCCTCCCGAGGACTCCTCGGAACAGCAGCAGCAACAGCAGCAACAACAACAGCAAACACCACCACCGCCAACGGTTACATTGGCCGACATCGTGGCGGCAATGGCGGGCTCTCATCAGCAGCACACGGAGTTGCTGCAAACTCTCATCACCAATACGTCTCGCCCAGAGAGACGTCAAGACCGTGAGGAGCGTCAACATAGCTCCTACTCTGACTTCCTAGCGACTCATCCCCCGGTATTCTCAATGGCGGATGAACCCCTCGATGCGGACAACTGGCTCCGCATGATAGAGGTGAAGTTCGGGCTGCTCCAACTAAGTGAGCAGCGCAAGACTCAGTTCGTGGTCCAGCAGCTCCAAGGATCCGCGAGCGTGTGGTGGGCAAACTTCTGTGCTTCACAGCCCACCGACCGAGTTATGACCTGTGTGGAGTTCCGGACGGCCTTTAGGGCCTATCACATACCGCCAGGTCTGATGAAGAGGAAGATGCAGGAATTCTTACACCTGCAGCAAGGGAGCCGGAACGCGCTGGAATACTCCAGGGCGTTCAACGATCTCGCGCTCTATGCGTCATATCACGCCGATACTGACGAGAAGCGGCGGGACCACTTTTACCAGGGGCTTAACCCGCTCCTGAAGGATAAGCTGGCGATGTTCAATCGCGGCAGCCTCAATGACATAATTGATGATGCGATTGTTCAGGAGGACTCCGGCAAGGAGTTAGCGGCGGCAGAAAGAAAACGAAGCGCGCCGCAAAGCAGTGGAGAAGGAGGCGGTCCTTCTCAGAAATTTCGGATGGTGAATCGCCAACCATCAGGTCCACGCTGGCAGCCACCACAGCGGTCGATGCCATTCCACAGTCAGCCGTATTCTTCACCGGCATTCAGGCCGGCACTGCCAGTACCACCTCCGCAACAACAACAGCAGCAGCGGGCGATGCCGCGTGCGTATGCACCTCAGCAGCGCATGCCAGGCTTTCATCCCCCAAGCACCGGACACGCAGCGGTCACATGCTACAAATGTGGTCGCCCAGGACACTTCGCCAGCAGTTGTCCGGAGAGACAAGGCGGCGGAGTTGCACCGCAGTTTCCGGGGAAGAATCAGCCCCGGAACCCTACTAATGCGCGGCGGGCAAACCCGAGGCCCGGCACTGTCCACCAACTTGCCATAGAGGACGTGCCGGAGGGTAAGCCAATCCTTGCGGGTATGTTCCAACTCCACCAGCATCCCGCTATAGTACTATTTGATTCAGGCGCCACGCATAATTTTATTAGCCAAGCTTTCATTGCTAAACACAGCTTGCAAATACTACCCACCGATAGTCCATATTTGATTTGTTCACCGGGTGGGAAGATTTCAGCAAGCGTAATGGTTTCCAAAGCACCATTATGCTTAGCGGGTAGAGTGTACCCTACGTCTCTCATAGTTCTAGAGGGACAGAAGGTCGATGTCATCCTAGGGATGTCGTGGTTAACCAGCCACGGCGCTGTTTTAGACACCGTCCTTCGAGTCGTGCACTTAAACTCAAAAGTGCACGGATCTCACTCCTTATTTATGGACAGTCTGGAAATAAAACTTCCAAGTGTTTATCAATCCACAACCATCAGATTGGAAGATATTCCAGTAGTCCAAGAGTTCCCTGATGTGTTCCCGGATGATTTACCAGGGATGCCGCCCGATAGAGAGGTGGAGTTCAAGATTGAACTTGTACCGGAAACCATGCCAATATCACGAAGGCCGTACAAGATGGCGCCCAAGGAATTGGCTGAGCTGAAGACTCAGCTAACGGACCTGCTGGAGAAGGGTTTTATTAGGCCGAGCTCCTCGCCATGGGGTTGTTCGGCATTATTCGTGAAAAAGAAAGACGAGACGTTGCGGCTTTGCATGGACTATCGTCCACTAAATGCCGTAACCATAAAGAATAAGTACCCATTGCCACAGATCGACATGTTGTTTGATCATTTGGTCGAAGCAAAGATCTTTTCCAAGATGGACTTAAGATCCGGGTACCATCAGATTAAGATACGGGCTGAGGATATTCCAAAGACGGCTTTCTCGACGAGGTACGGGCTTTATGAGTACCTGGTCATGTCCTTCGGCCTCACCAATGCTCCAGCTCACTTCATGTATCTAATGAACTCGGTATTCATGCCGGAGCTGGACAAGTTTGTCGTGGTCTTCATCGACGACATACTGGTATATTCCAAGTCGGAGGAAGATCACAAGAATCATTTGCGTATAGTCTTGCAACGGCTGCGGGATCACAAGCTATACGTGAAATTCTGCAAATGCGAGTTCTGGATATCGCAAGTACCTTTTCTCGGGCATATCATCTCAGCGGAGGGCATCGCTGTAGACCCGAGCAAGATCACTCAGGTGCTGAATTGGAAATCCCCGAGAACTGTTCACGAGGTATGGAGTTTCCTCGGACTCGCGGGATATTATCGGAGGTTCATTCCGAACTTCTCAAACATTGCCAAGCCTATGACGGAGCGGCTAAAAAAGGCTACCAAATATGTTTGGAGTCCAGCATGTGAAGCAGCGTTTAAGGCATTAGTGAAGCACCTGACATCAGCACCGGTTTTGGCACAGCCAGACACAAGAAAACCTTTCGATGTGTACTGCGATGCATCCGGCATCGGGCTCGGATGTGTGCTGATGCAAGACCGAAGAGTGGTCGCATATGGGTCACGGCAGCTTAGAAACCATGAGCAGAATTATCCAACTCACGACTTGGAGCTCGCTGCCGTGGTACTCGCACTTAAGATGTGGAGGCACTATCTACTCGATAACCTCGTACATTTATATACCGACCACAAGAGCCTCAAGTACATATTCACTAAGAAGGAGCTGAACATGAGGCAGCGAAGATGGTTAGAACTGATAAAGGATTACGAAATAGAGATCCATTATCACCCCGGCAAGGCAAACGTAGTGGCGGATGCGCTGAGTCGCAAGTCACACATCAACAATCTGACCATCACACCGTTGGAAGAGAGTGAACCACCACTGCATGTAATTCCACACGGAGCTCTCTACAACCTAGCTTTGATCCCCACCATCCGTGAAGAGATAGCGGCAGCTCAGAAACATGACAAGGGCATGTCGCATTTGCGGAGACATGTAGACAGTGGGGAGCTGAAATGTTTCCGGAAGGACAGAGACGGCGTCCTATGGTTCAAGGGCCGGATCGTCGTACCCCGTAACCCGGAGTTACGGAAGAAAATTTTTGATGAGGCTCACTTATCAAAATTTTCTATTCACCCCGGTAGCAACAAAATGTATCAAGAACTCAGAAGCAAGTTTTGGTGGACACGGATGAAGCGGGAGATCGTAAAGTATGTGTCCGAGTGTGATACATGTCGAAGGGTGAAGGCAGATCATATGCGGAAACCTGGACTGCTACAACCACTGGGCGTTCCTGCCTGGAAGTGGGAGGATGTGAGCATGGACTTCATCGTCGGTTTACCCACCACCTTTCAGAAACATGATTCTGTGTGGGTGATCATCGACCGGCTCACCAAAGTTGCCCATTTCATCCCGGTCAACACCAACTACAACGCCAAGAAGTATGCTGAACTGTACATCTCACGGATCCTATGCTTGTACGGCGTACCCCGTACCATCATATCGGACCGGGGCACTTTATTTGTGTCCCGTTTTTGGGAGCAGCTGCACGCTGCATTGGGGACGAAGCTGATCCATAGTTCAGCATACCACCCACATACGGATGGGCAAACCGAGCGGGTAAATCAGATTCTAGAAGACATGCTACGAGCTTGTGCTATCAACCACGGCAAGAATTGGGATGATCACTTGCCGTTAGCCGAGTTCTCGTATAACAATGGGTACCAAGCCAGCATCAAGATGGCGCCTTACGAGGCGCTATACGGGAGAACATGCCGCACACCATTGAATTGGTGTGAGTCTGGCGAAAGGGTTACCTTCGGGATTGACCTTGTCAACAACACGGAGGAAAAGGTTCGGCTGATTCAAGCGAACCTAAAGGCCGCCCAGTCCCGACAAAAACAGTACGCGGACCAGAGGAGGCGCCCACTACAATTCGAAGTGGGGGATCACGTATACTTACGTGTATCTCCAATGAAGGGCATAAACAGATTCGGGGTGAGAGGAAAGTTGGCACCCCGATTCATCGGTCCATTCCAGATTACCGAAAGATGTGGATCAGTAGCATACCGGCTGAAATTACCAGAAGCACTTTCCGGTGTGCACGACATCTTTCACATTTCCCAGCTGAGGAAGTGTCTCAAGCTATCAACTACCATTCAGCTGGAGGATATAGAAGAACTGAAACCGGATCTCACCTATTGGGAGGAACCGATTCAGGTTATTGATGAGAAGGCCCGAACCACACGCAACCGTACATTATGGTTCTACAAAGTTCTATGGAGTAATCACTCCATGGACGAAGCGACATGGGAGAGCGAAGGATTTCTTCGCGCTAACTACCCCGACTTTTTCACGTCGCATATCCGGTAATTTTTCACCGTCCTCTCTCTCTCATTTTCACCTTATAATCTCGGGACAAGATTCTTTTAAGGGGGGAGGAATGTGAAGGCCTCAGTTTTTGACACATGTTTGAAGTGTTCATCACCACACAACACACTCCATTTGAAGAAAGTTGATGAACACATTTGAAGAGCAAGTAACCATTATCAACATGCTCATTAGAGAATAAACTCACAAAATGCAAAAGTGGTATTTCCCACATGCATCATCTAGGGGATGGGCATTGGGAGAACTCCTACACATTGCTAGGAATGTCCATGCCAAGTTTCACCCAAATTCAAAACCTTTTTGAGGTCATTTTGGGTATAGCTGGAAAGAGGGTAGTTTGAACTCAAATTCAAATTCAAACTGTTTTTATCCCATGAATTCAAAAGTGGGGGGCATATTATTACTCAGCACATTTTTGTGAGCTCACACACCAATTTTCACTCCATTTGGAGTTGAGCTTGACATGAGCTAAGTGGAGCAAATTCAAACTTTATTTGAATTTCAGCAAATGGACACACCTACAAGTTCATCCTTAGTTCGTTTTTTAGCCACAAGTTAACAGTTCATGAATAAGAAATTTAGTAAGCAATATTTGTTGGCACACAGGTAGCAAAGCAACTATACATATCAGCAGTATTGAATCATAACATTCCATAGTTTATCTACGTTACGATGCAGTGAACAAGTGGTACTCGTCACCGTGAGGGACGGCGAATCGACTCGATATACACCTGCAGGGATACACAAAGAGCACGTCACGTATTTCCACCTATGGAGCTGCACAGTATGCTCACTCGATGTCGTACGGGACAACCTTTCACCCAACAGCCCAAACGTCGAACCGGTCGTACTGAAACGAGCAGGAGGTTCCCTACACGGAGCATCTCTCTATGCCCGTTAGCAGATTTCCACCTTGCTGCCCTCAGCCTACACCTATAAATCGGTGCGTTATGCCTCGACGCCCAGAGCTATAGGTTACATCGGTTTATCAGGGCCCATATATCCGATATGCCTTCGGTACGTTCAATACTTGCTCAGCAGGGCCGCACACAGATCGATCCTCAATCGACACGGATAGGGCTGCGCACACAAGACTTCCTCTTGCTGCGCCCTAGCCCCTGCCTAGTCTCATTTTCATTTCTAAAGTGATCTCACATCACTCAAACCAATCCCGTGTGTCCCAAGCCTAACTCGCGAGTAGATTCCAACTACTTGACTTGTACCGAAGTAATATGAATCATTAAGCATGGCCTGTCTACTCGAGGACTTAGACACTACCCTCACTCTTATAGGAAAATCTGTTTATGCACTTGGGTTTCATCCACCCTACACCTAATGCACTTTCATATACCTCATACTAAGTATATACCAAAGCAAAATTTTGTAAAATGGTTTGATGTAAACCGGGGCTTGCCTTGTTCCTGCTGGTCAGTTGTTAGGGCTTCGTCCGGAAGAAGGAAGTCGAGCACTTCCGGAGTTTCCTCGCCTTCAGCGACTACACGTCAACGATATACTATATGTCAATTCAAATGCAATGTTTAGAACTGAATAAGTAATTACTATAACTCTAGCTAGCGCTCCCCTTTGGTTCTGAAACTTTTATGGTGGCTTGGTAGGGTCCTAACCAGTCTGGACCAAGTTTCATTTGAGCCTTGTACAAATAAAATCCTATTTGGTCAATATTAGAACCTCTAAGGAATTCCAGGGGTTCTAATGGAATTGGTTTCATGTCATTTGAAGAACTCTAGCTGAAGTTATGCCCTAAACCAGAATTTAGAAAATCTGAAAAATGTTTCTGTACATTTTTCTATTTTCTCTGGGCAGTTCACTTAATCACACCATTAGAGTGAATAAATCAACTTGGATGGTTCTGCAAATTTTACTGTGACTCCAGGATTTTCCAATGAACCTCCCAGCCAAATTTCAGATTTTTTCATAACGTAATTATCCAGATAAAATTCCTAACAGTTTAAAATTTAGAGAATTAATTCTGGAAAACCATTAAGTTTCATGAGCTTAAATTTGTGTTGCTGGAAATACTCAAAGAGATGAATCCAGCAAAATTTGTTTCCCTGGATTTGGACACTTCTAGCCAAAGTTATGAATTTCTAAAGTTTGGGCCGATCCCTAAATTATTTTCCTACAGAAAATCCCCTCCCGCGCTAAACCGGAGGCTGACAGCGGGGCCCGCCCATTTAGTTTAAACTAACCGCGCGCTCGCGCGCGCTTAACACAGCGGCTGACATGTGGGACCCGCACCTTTGTCTACCTCCCAACACCGCCGCCACGAGCCGCCGGGCTCCGGCGAGGTCAGCGTTCCCGGCGACCTAGCTCGCCGGCGACGGTGAGACTTGTCGCCCCCACACAACTTTGGACGCTAAAAACGTTGGACATCATGCCGCCGTCGGCTAACCGCCGTAGCTCACCAGCGACGAGCGCTATGTCTCTGTGCAACATCAGCAACGTGTTCCCGTCCTCCTGACCACCCCATTCACGCGCTAATCGCGTCGCCACGTTCAGAGAGACCTCGGGAAGCTCGACATGACCTCGGTTGGGACCAAAACAGCTGGCACACCGGACCTCACCGGCGACCCCCTCTTCCGCCGAGCTGTTCCATGGTGAACCTATGGTTCCGGCGGTGGTTTCATTCCGGTTTTTGATCGAGGGAGGGGCGCAAGAACCTCTAGATGCTATTTCTTAGCTCTGTTTGCCCTCCCACACGCCGATCCTCCCGAACTTCTCCTAAACCTAATCGGGTCCCGAAATGAGCTCCCCACCCTAAACTGGGAAATTCTCTACGCACAAAGGTCGAACCTTGGAACGGTTTGTGCGGTGGGCTCGAGGACAAGCTAGCGCTCCGCTTTTCTATGGACATCGAGGGCAAAGGACGATCGCAGCTCGGTTGGCACGGGACCGGAGCTCGGGCGGCTAGGCGGCTGTTTACTGAAGTGCGTGAAAGAAGAGCTCACCGGCCGAGTTCGTGCCTTTTATAGCCAACCGAGGGCAGTGGAGGGCGCAACACCTGTTGAGCCACCTCCCCCACCGAAGCAGGAGCTGGCCGGCGCCGCTCGGTGGCCTTCGGCGTGAAGTCACCCCGCCCCCCTTCTCACTGCGCGCGTGGGAACCGAGTGGACTAAGTTCAGTCGGTTGCACTCCAGTGTGGCTGACAGGAGGGCCCCACAGGCTTCAAAATTATCCTCCAAAATTATCTTCTTACTGCTCTTAATTTGTGTGACCCCCTTTTCCCTGGTAATTTGATCAAACAACATGTTTGGGTCTCTGAATTTGAATAATTCAAATTGACATTGGGTTTGAAGGAATTTGAGTATATGTGAGGCTGAAATTCAAATTCAGTTTGAATATGCTCAAATTAGCTCCTGCCAAGCTGAACTCAAATGAGGATGAAAATTGGTGGAATAACTCAGAAAAATGTGCTGACTTTGAATATGAAGCCAACTTTTAAATTCAAGTGATGAAAGTTGCTGCAATTTGAATTTGCATTCAAATTGGCCCCTTTTTCAAATGCCTCTAAAATTGCCTCAAAAAGTATTGGATTTGCATGAAATTCGGCCTGATCCTTCCCAAGACTATTTAAGGTCTAAGGGTGAGCTCAACCTTTCATGTTCATGTGTCACAATCCCATTTTTTGGAAGTTAGGGCTTTCCCCTCTAATCACCCTTTTGATGGTGGTTACTTGCTCTTCACAAGAGTTCATAAGATATCCACAAGATGAGCTGTGGTGTTGTGAGGATGAAAACAATCACTCCTGCAAGTCCTTTTTCTTGGGCTTTTACAGCTACCCTCACTCTCTTTGGAATAATCTGGTTATGCAATTAGAGTTTCATCCATCCTAAACTTAATGCACATACATACCTCAAACTAAGTGAGTATAAAGCAAAACTTGATAAAACTTGTTAAATGCAAACCGTGGCTTGCCTTATTGCTGATGGTCAGGGGTTAGTGTCTCCTCCGGAGGTATGAAGTCCAGTATCTCCGGGGTTTCCTTGCGTTCAGCGACTACACGTAATCGAATTAATGATATGTCAAATTAAATGCAAATGTGTTGAATTTAGCATATAAAGACAATAACTCTATCTAGACATCCCTTCTAGCTCTGAAATTTTTACTGTGGCTTGGTAAGAACCTAACCAGAGACTTGGCAAAATTTCATTTGAAACAAAGCTCATTTGAGATGGTTCTAATGGATTTGGTTTCATGTAATTTGGAGAATCCTATAGAAAGTTATGCCCTAATCAAGATTTAAGAAAATTCTGAAAAATGTTTTGGTATATTTTTCTATTTTCTCAGGTCAGTTTACTTAATCACACCATTAGGAGGGACTAAATGAACTTGGGTGGATCTGAAATTTTTCATGTGGCTCAAGGATTTTAAATGAACCTCCTGGCCAAATTTCAGAATTTCCATAAAGGAAATCTCCAGATAAAATTCCCAACAGTTTAAATATAGGGAATTAATTCTTGAAAAAAATAAGTTTCATGAACTGAAATTTGTTTTGCTGGATAGTAGTCGGTGAGCTGAATCTAACAAAATTTGGTTCACTCAATTTGTACCATCCTAGCAAAAGTTATGGGCATTTGAAGTTTGAACTGAAATCTGAAAATATTGGAAATGTTTAAAACTTTGACCACGGGCCCCACCCCTCAGTCGTCTTCCACCTCGCGCCAGAGCACTCGGGTGGCGGCGCGCGCCGGCGAGGTTCGCCGGAACAGCGTTCCCGGCCGTCTCCGGGGCTGGTATTCGCCGCCTCTGAGTTTGGGACCACGAGCAACCTGTTGATAGGGTCGGCGACGGCCACCGGTGGCCGGAACCCTAACCGCGACGGGCCGCGGCTACGGAGCAGCTCCGGCGAAGTAGCCCGGATCCTATAGAGGCTCATTCTGATCAAACTTCGGCCCTAAAGCACCGTGGTACGCTGTAGATCAATGATATGACCCCAAAATCTCCCCAAACGGTCGGCAAGTATGAGCTCACCGACAACCTAGGGCGAATTCCGGCGGCGGCTCGATAAACTCGAAGAACAGAGCCTACACTCGATGTTTTTCGGTGCTTGTTGATTCTAGATGATCATAGGGAGGTCTAGGACGTGTGGCTAGACTATAATTGAGAGCAACTACGTGTGGGCAAAGAATTTTGAAGTTTTGCATCGCCGGCCTGAAAAACCCGCCGGAGAGAAAACTCAAATTCCAGCCGATTCACCCTATGACACGACGTCAAACTTTATGGAAGGCACGAGGAGATGGTAAATGACCTTTGCCTAGGCCTGGTTGCGCGTAAAACACAGTGGAGGCGCGGCTCGACGTCAAGGCGCCGAAGTCGGTTTTCCGGCGGAAACCGAACTCAACGGCGGTGTTCTAGCTTGCGGCACCCCCGGTAATCGCTGAGACAAGGTCGAGGGAGTATAGGCAACACCGTTTTCACCCTTGGACGGGCACCGGAGCTCGTGGACCTGGCTAGCGACGGCAGCTCCGCGTAAGTCCCGGTGGGGGCTGTGTTTTCTGTCGTGCGTGCGATAGAAGGGCAAAGTTTCAGTGCGTGCAGCGAGCAGGTTGCTTCGTGGGAAAGAAAGCAGCGACGCTGGTTGCCAACACGATGTCCACACTGAGGAGGTGGCAACCGGAAGCAGCTCGGTGGCATCCGGTGAAGAGGCCCCAAGAAACATAGCACTGCACGTGTGGCGTCTCACTCAGCATGTATGACTGACCTGTGGACCCACATCTCCCCTGTAAAACTTTCCATCGTTCCACTGATATTTTCTAAGCTACTCACACTTAAATGGTAGAGTTCATCACCAAGTCATGAGTTGAATTTGAATTCCTCCAATTTGAGCTGGGTTAGCTAAATTCGATTCACACTTGAATTTGAATTCTAAATTCAGTTTTGAATTAATTCAAATATAGCTCCCGACAAGATGAACTCCAATGAGGATGAAAATTGGTGGACTAGCTCAGAAAAATGTTCGGAGTTTGAATGTGAAGTCACCTTTTGAATCCAAGTGATGAAAGTAGCTGAAATTTGAATTTGCATTCAAATTAGCCCTTTTTGCAATTGTACCCAAAAGTGCCTCAAAAAAATTTGAACTTGCATGAAAACTGGCATGAGCACTCCTAAGAATATTTTGGGCCTAATGGTGAGCTCATCCTCTCGTGTTTATGTGTGAGATCCTACTTTTGGATATGTGAGTTCTTCCTCTAATCAACCTATTGATGGTGGTTACTTGCTCTTCACATCTGTTCATGAGCTATCCACAAAATGAACTAGTTTGTGGTGATGTGATGAACACTCTAGCAAGTAAAATCTTAGGCTTTTACAGCTAACCGTCACGAGAGCAACAAATTAATACCAATCAATTAACTAATGCAACAAATTAAATAATCAAATAATTATGCCAATAAATCTATTTTCAAATAAAATTGATAGTTAACAATTTACCTAACTAAATATTAAACTAAGTACTTAAAATACAACTTAATCACCTAAATTAATTATCAAATCAAGTTACTAAATTATAAACTAAACATACAACTAAATTACAAACTAATTAAGTAAACAACTGAACAAATAACTAAATAATAAACAAAATACTATACTAGCTAAGTAAACAACTAAATAAATAAAAAATAAACAATGAACTACTTAAATTAAGAAGTAAATACTAACCTATAACATTGCTAATTAATAAAGTAAACATAATTTTCAACTAACTAAAGTAATTTATTAACTAAATTAACAAGTAATTAATAAACTAAACATAATTATTAAAACAATTACTCGACGAGGACGCAAAGTACGGTGGGGGTGGGCGGGCTGCCGGGGTCGGGGGCGCACCGGGGCACCAGCGGGGGCGGCGCGCGATCGGGGTATGGTGCCGGGGGCAGCGCGTCGGGCCGGGGGTTGAGGGCCGGGGAGGCGCCAGGTGTAAAAGTCCCAGAAATGTAAAGACGTGTGGAATGCATGAAAATGGGACTTACAAAAACTTTATACACGTGATGATGCACATGGGTATCCAACCAAACGAGCTCTCACGTTCATTTGAAATATTTTAAGCCAAGTTCGAAGTAAACACCACGTGTAAAGTTCTCATGTGTAAGAGGGGGTTTAAGTTCAGATTTGAACTCAATTGTTCTCCTCAAGTTGCTGCCAAAAATTTGGAGCACACATGTGTCCTCATATCTTTGAACTCGAGGAAATTCATGGTGACCACATTCTGATTTCAGAGTGGGCTAAAAAGGAGTTAAACATGATCATTTCCAAAGTGAGCTGAATTCAAATTTGAAGTGAACTTCAAACTGGATTTGGTTTATTCAAATTTCCGCCCACGTTTAAACTCCCGAAATATCAGATTGAGGGGATTTACATGAATGAAGATTTTTTGGAAATATTTGGAGGATAAGAAGAGGAGTAAAGGGGGTACACCCCACATGTCATTAGACTGCTTTAACTTACTCCCGAAGACTTCCTCTGTTCAGTGTTGAACACGAACCGAGCTCTCACAGAGCGCCACCAAGGGCAGCCACCTCCAGCTTCTTGCGTCGAGCTGGCGACCTGCTCGTGGCTTCAACACCTCACGGCGTGATCCTCTCACTCACTAACCGAGCTGCAAGCGGAGGCCGCCTCCTCGCTGCTTCCATCACGCTGGCGACCAGCTCGTGGGATTGAGTAGCTCTCGGCGTGATATTTTGCTCACAAAAAACAGCAACCCCAGGCGTTATTTCCCCCTCGCACAGGAACTGAACCGAGAGCTCCGAATTTAAAGTTTTGAACCTAACTGAAGGTTAACTCCCGGTAATCAAATTCAGTTTGTGGGAATGCCTGCAATTTTGAATTTGAAGTTGGAGATCCACTGTTGTTTAGGGGGGAGCCTACCGGTGGGACCCACATGTAATAGTAACATTGAACCATCTGATTTCTCTTCTGTGTGGGCTTGCCACCGAGGGGGTGTAGAGCTCCAGCGAGCTGCCTATTTGCCGGCTTCCGGAGTCGGTTCACGTCCTTGTTCTTAGCTGCTCGCTAAAGGTCACGGGTTGCACAAATCAAATGCTTCTTCTCTGCCTCACACGAGCAAACCCACAGCACAGGAAGTCCTCTCGCGCGCTCACCCGAGAACGGAACCCGGCGCAGCCTCTTCTCTGCTCTGCAGCACCGATCACCCCCGGCCGCTGTGGCGCCTAGCTGAGCCAACCAGAGGACGCGCCGGCCTCCACTGGACATCATCCGCACTTCCACAGCTCGTGTCCGTCGTCCTCCGGCCGGTGCCAAGCAAATTTCTCCCTCTCGGTTGAGCACAAAGTTGCCACCGCAGTTCCACAGCGCCCGGCTGGTCCAGCGCCTCTTCCACATGAACAACACCACCCTAAGGTGCGCCATTATGTCTAGATCATGCTCCCGTAGTGCCCTTGCTCGTTCCCACCGCCGGCTCACCGGAATTTGAGGTTTAGTTCCGGTGTACGTGAAGACCCGTCGATACCTAAGTCGGGAAATTCTCCAAAATGTGGTTGATCATTCTTCCTTCGGTTCAAACCATAGCAACCTCGAACCCTAGCGACCTCCCACGCCGAAGACCGAAGCAAACTGGCCATCCCACGCCCCGGGCAATGAGAATTCGCCGCCAGCGGCAAAAACGGCGGTCCTCCAGTGACCACCCTCTTCCCGCCGTTTGCTGCAAGAATTGGTTTGCGTTCCATGTTCCACGATCTCTAGGGGTTCTGTACGGAAGCTTGGACTGTTGAAATAGGCTTGGAACACGCCGGAACGCATCGATGCCTCGCCGCCGAGCGCCACCATCAGTGCCGACCCGTTTCCGGCCGTTTTCAAGACGTGAGATCTTGCGCGGCAGCTGCGCCACGTTCCAACGGTCGTGTAGGGCGAAACCAGAGCAAAATAGGTGGAGAAATGACGGAGAACAGGGCGCGCCATCCCCCTGTTCCGGCATGCGTGCAGGCTCTGTCCCGAGGTAGAAGAAGGGTCTGACCTGTGGATCCCACTGTCAGCCAGTATTAGGTTCCAGAAAATGTTCAAACTTTGAAAACTCATAACTTTGTGTCGGAAACTCCAAATTGGTTGATTAAAATTGGGTTAGATTCAGTTTGCAAAGATCTATTCAAATTTATACCCCAATTTGTATGAAAGTCAATAATAAATTCTGGATAATTCTTTTAAGATTTTCTGTAAAAGAATTATGGAGGGAGTTTGGGTTAGCCAAAAATCCCCAAATTTTGCCAGAATATTCTTTAGGGTATTATTGAACTTCCAGCAAAGTTTCAGCTCAATGTAGAGTTGATTTGTGTAGGATTTTTCAGAGTCCAAGCTGTTGTGTTCAAAAGTGTCCAGAAACTTTTCAGAAAAAAGTTTCTACTTTCTAAATTTATTCTAGGCAATACTTAGCTCCAAAAATAGTGAATTTTTTGCTGGAATCCTTAGGAAAAGTACTTTGCAGAGAAACAAAATTCTTGCTATGAAAATTCCTAGGACTTTCTGTACAATTCCTTTTAGATAATCCATTAGTGAGTAATTCCAGGAATATTCCTTTATGAAATATTCCCATTTTTGGTCAGAAAACTCTTATCCTAGTTCCTGATCTCCAGTAAAAACCTTAGGATTTTTGGGAGTGATTAAGGTGGATTAATCAGGAGGTTATCTCAGGGTTAAATAAATTAGCTAAAAATCAGAGTTAATATCCAGAAAAATATTTCAAACTTCAGACCTCCATAACTTTTAGTAGGAATGTACAAAATTTGTGAAACAAATTTTGTTGGACTACTCTCAGTGAGTAATTTGCAGAAATGCAAAGAATCTGATCTGAAGATTTCTGGAATTTTCTCCAAAATTCATCAAATTTAAAAAATTTGGGAATTAATTCCACAAGATCCCTGTTATGGAATATCCTAAAATTTGGCCAGCGGATTCTGCATAACATTAGTGATGTCCTATAAAAATTTGAGCTTCATTAGAGTACATTTGCTTGGCTAAATTCTATTCAAAAGTTCAGCCTTCATTTGAAATTTCCAATTCTAAACAGAAACTTTTCAGCATTTCATATCAACTTCAAAAATTCATATCTCCCTGGAGACAACTCGAAAAATTGTGAAACAAATTTTGTTAGAACCAGGGAAACCTTCTTTAATTAGATCTTCCACTGTTAGCCATGTCAAAACTTTAGATTTGGGATCAAAATACAGAGAAGCCTTGTACTTGTAGGAATTTCGGAGACCATAAGGTTCAACGAAATTTTGCCAAATTTTGCTCAGATCATCCTTATAGAGTCTAGTGTTCACTGGAGAAATCCGAAAGCCAATTAAGGAACCTAAATAGCAGTAGCTAGTAATAGGAGTTTATCTCTTATAAAACACTAGCACTTATACATATATTTGGTTGCATTTCATATAGTGACGGAAGTTGAGGACACGCCGGAGCCGTTGGAAGTCCTCCCATCAGAATCTAACTTTCCCTATAACTCGCAACCAGGCAAGCCCCAGTTTGCATTTAATACCTTTTGCAAAGTTTTCATTTGTATCACTTATGTCTAGGATGAAATGCTTGCATTAGAGTTAAGGTGATTGAAACCCCACTTGCATGACTTTTAAATCCTATGGAGGGTTGGGTAGTTTGCAACTCGACGAGTAGAGAATGCCATGCTAATGTTCTTAGGATCTCGGTAGAAGTCGAGTAGTTGGAATCTACTCGCGAGATAAGATTTTATCACACGGGATGGAAAGAAGTAGAGAATGGCTTAAGAATGTGAAACTGAGACCCAGCAGGGGGGATAGGATGGAGTGAGCAGAGGTCTCACGTGCGTAGCTCTGTTGGTGTCGATTGAGGACCGAGCCGTGTGCGGCCCTGCTGGACAAGTTTGAACAGTACCGGATGCATACTGGCATATGGGAACCAGGAAACTGGTGTAATTGGTTAACCTGGGTGCCGAGGCTTACCCAACCGTTTTATAGGAGTGGGTTGAGGGTAGCAAGGTGTAAATCTGCCGGTGGGCACAGACATGGTCCATGCGGAGACCTCCTGCCCATTACGGATGGACCGGTTTGGCATTTGGCTTTCCTTTGAAGGGTTGCTGCATACAACAGAGTAGGAAGGTGTGAAGCACCACACTTATGAAAGTGGGTGTATGTGACGTGTTATCCGGGTGTCTATTGATTGCAATCACCGTCCCTCACGGTTATTTGAGTACTGCTTGTTCACTGCACTGTGACGTAGTAATAACTGAAAGAAGCTAGCAGAATATGACGCATTGAGCTAATATTATCTTGATACCATGTATGCTGTAGATGTAGAGCTCATTAAGTTTATTTTCCACTTTGGGCATAACCACATCGGAGGAAAGCGTTTCTTGTTTGATTGTGGACTTCCGATATGAGGGCTGCCTAAGGCACATTAAACTGCTGCTATAAAACTGAAAGTAAAGATTAACATGTAGGCGTGTCTTTATTGCAGTGTCCTTTTCCTATATTACAAGTCCTTGCATGTAGAGTTTTATGATTAGGAGTGTCGGTTAAGCCTTGCTGAGCCATCGTGCTCACGGTTGCAATATTTGAGCTGTTGCAGGTGAGAGCTATGAGGAAGGGTCCGAGGACAAGGCGATGCCCCCGTTGGGGTACACGGCCAAGCTGGAGCCCTGCACGCCGCCATGATCGTCGTATGAGTGTGGCTAGTGTGTAGCGTCCCCTGGCTGGACGGCTGCACTTTTGCTTAGTTAGATGAGAGAATAGTCCTGAATAATACTGCCGCTGTATAATTAAGTTTGTAAAAGACTTCCACTGTTTTTATGTAAAATAAAAGTTTGTATGTCGTTCTTAATCTTTTCCTATGTGCTGTTGGGTGCCGTATCGCACAGCACCACCCTCCGCGATCCCGGAGTGGGAGAACCACGAGGTGGTCCCCACACCAGGGGGCGGCGGCTCTGGGCAGGGGGTGGGTAGGGGCGCGGCCAGGGGTGGCGGGGGTGGCGGCGGCGGCGCACGGGGCAGTGGGTGGCGGCGTGCGGGCTCGGTGTCAGCTCGGGTGAATGCCTGCGCCAACCATGGGACCACGGGTATATACAGCTTATATACAACGGTCGGGTGCAGGGCTGTTGTAAATAAAATTAATTACGATGGCCAGGCCAGGGCCATTGTAAATAAGCTGGTATTTACGATGGCCTAGGTCTGGCAGTCGTAAATAATATTATTTACAACAGCCCGACCTAGAACCGTCATAAATAACCTCGGCCGTCGTAAATGGCTGAGTTTCTTGTAGTGATGGATTTCTTACCGTTCCCCATGGTGCAGGAAGCTGGATCCGAGCGCCGGCGTTCTGGTCGGCAAGCAGACGGAGGTGGTTCGTTTGACTTTGGTCGCGGGGCGAGGGCAGTCTCCCCCTCCGGCAGAGGACTCTGAAGTGAGTGCGGTCGGGGCTGCAGGCGCCACTGGGCCGATCGCGGAACTGGCGCCGCCCCCCCCCCCCCCCCGCCACCATCGAGGTCGATACAGCCCCCAAGGGTTTGGGACCTCTGTCGCCGAGGGCGCCTGGTGGTGAGGCGGGCGGGGCAGGGTCGGCCGCAGATCAATCCACTGTTCTGCGAGCGGGGCCCTCATCGGCACCTGGGAAAGTCGTGGCTGAGCCTGCTGGGGACTCGGATCCGGTCATGACCCCGGAGGAACCGGCGCCGCCGACCAGCCGAGAGGGTGTCGTTCCTGCCCCGAGCGTTTCGCCATCCGAGCACACGCGGTGGCAGCAAGCCTGCATGGAAATTGAGAGTTCTTGCACTAAGCTCGCGGCTGCTCGGGCGAGCCTTATGATTGGGTATGAGCGTGTGGGCGGTGCGCTTGATCGACTTCAGAAAACCGCTCTCTGCGGCCAGGTGGGGATCTTGGTTCCGCCCCCACTTTGTCTACTTGGGTTGTTTCACTCCGTTTTTTAAAGTCTTCCACGCTTTTCAGGGGTTGATCCGAACGGGCGGCCGAGAAGTCGCGTCTCGCCCGTGAAGGCGAGCTTCCTCAGATGGAAGCGGAGTCCGTGTTGGTGGCGGCGCAGGCGGAGCTTGCTCGAGTCCGTGCAGAGGCTGTTCGAGCTGCTGAGGAGAAGGTGGCTGCAGTTGCCCGAGCGGTGGCGGCGGGCGCCGAGCTCGCGGGGGCTCGTGACGCAGCCCAGGATGCCTTGGACGAGGCGGCCAAGACGCGGGCGGCTGCGGAGTCCAGCGCCGAGGAAGCTCGGGTGACTCGGGACACCGTGGTTGCGGCATATCGGCAGCTCTTCCGTAGCCCCCCCCCCCCCCCCCCCCCCCCCGCCCTCGGTTACTTCGGGTGTTTTTTTACCCAGCTTTGCAATGTTTCTTCAGAGACGAAGAGCCTTCTGGCCGAGGTGGAAAAGGCGCTCGGGGACCAGGAAGCTGAGCTTGCAAGCCTTCATTCCTGACTGTCTAAGGTCGAGGCGGATCTGAAAGGGATTCGTGCCACGGTTACAACCGCCCGCGATCTGGTTCTTAGTCCATCCGACGACACCTCCTCGGATAAGGACTTCACTAGGGGCCAACAGAAGAAAGTCTCCAAAGAGCTTGGCGCATTCCGGGCCGGCCTTGACGGCCTTCGGAACGCCAGGCGTTTTGTCTGTATTGCGGTGCTCGGCGAGTTGTCTCAAGAAAGGTTCGGTTCGGAGCTGTTGTCGGTCGGGGACTGAGTTGCAGCTCGCTTGTCATACTATGGGAGCGCTAGGGCTGTCTGGGGGCTCGGATGGCCTTGGGCATGGTGTTGTCACACTACCCTGGGATCGACCTCAATACTGTTGGAGTGGGCTTCGCCGACGACCCTTCTAACGAGGAGCTGAAGGAGCTTCTTTGATGGGTCGAGCCAGTGGCCTGGTCCCTACTGGAGACGTCCCTGATGACTGCGTCCAGCAGATGGAGGAGGTGGAGCGGAAATGGCTGGAGGAGTCCGTTCGTAGTGTTGTATCTCTCCCCTCTTTTGTATCGACGCTTTTGTTAAAGAATGAACAGAGAAAGTGGGTAGGTTTTTTACTTATCTTATTTTCTTGTTCAAGCAGTTGCTTCTCCAGGCGCTCCCGTTGACTGAGGACGTATCTTTTGTGGGGTGGGTGGGGGGGGGGGGGGGGGGGGCGGGCTCTTTCCGTTGAGCCTCGTTTGGACCGTGTTTGTGCTCTGGGTTGTCGTTGCCCCTTGGCTATTGGTCGCGCGGCGTGGATCGAGGGGAAAGGGTCCCGAGCGCTTTGCATTATACCTCGCTTGGATCTTGGCTGCACTCTGGGTTATCGTTGTCCCTTGGCCATGGGTCGCATGGCTCCAGATTTGACAAGGTCAGGTCCTCTCTCGCAAGCTTCCGAGTCTTGTGTGGTTTGAGGAAGGATTTCCCCCTTCGCCTCGCTTGGGCCGTGGCTTCGTTCAGGGTTGTCGTTGTCCCTTAGCCGTTGGTTGCTTGGCTCGGGGAAAAGGGACCCGGGCGTTTTGTCCATTATGAGCTTCCGAGGCTTCATATGGTCATGCACTTTGTCCGTTATACCTCATTCAGACTCTGACTGCGCTTTGGGTTATCGTTGTCCCTTAGCCATGGGTCGCGCGGCTCCGGACTTGATAGGGTCAGGTCCTCTAGCGCAAGCTTCTAGGGCTTGTGTGGTTTCATAAAAGAATCACCGCCTTTGCCTTGCTTGGACCGTGGCTTCGTTCAGGGTTGTCGTTGTCTCTTAGCCGTTGGTCGCGCAACTCAAGGAAAAGGGGCCCGGGCGCTTTATCCGTTATGAGCTTCCAAGGCTTCATATGGCCGTGTAGCCCCCAAGCGTCGCGGGGAAGGAGGTTTACTCTCTCTGTCGTGCGGCGTTCCTTGTGGTCCGATAGTTGCTGACTCCACGTCTGGGCTCGGCTTTCTTATGCGTAGAATCACCTGAGTTGCTTGATGTTCCACGCGTTGGGAGGGGATTGCCGTTGATATTAGCCAGCGGTAGGCGTCAGGCTGAAGGACGATAGAGACAACGTACAGGCCCTCCCATGGGGAGGACAATTTGTTTTTGTCCCTGTTACTTTGGATCCTTCGGAGGACCCAGTCCCCTGCTCGGAGAGCTCGAGGGTGGACTCATCGTTCTTGGTAGCGTCACAATGCTTGCTGGTACTTGGCCGATCATAGGAGTGCGACATCACAGCTTCATCAAGCTGGTCGATAGAGTCATGCCTGGTATACTCGAATCGGGTTTCTTCGTACGCCTTGGTTCGAGGCGAGCCATACTCGAGCTCGGTCTGTAGGACAGCCTCCGTACCATACGCCATGAAGAAGGGGGTGAAGCCGGTGGATCGATTGGGCTTGGTGCGCAGGCTCCACAGCACGGATGGCAACTCGGTGGCCAGCACCCCAGGTACTTGTTGAGGCAATCGAAGATGTGTGGCTTGAGTCCTTGTAATATCATGCCATTTGCCCGCTCGACCTGCCCATTGGTGCGCAGGTGTGCCACCGACGCCCAATCGACCTGGATGTGGAAGCTGTTGCAAAACTCGAGGAATTTCTTCCTTGTGGACTGAGTTCTGTTGTTGGTGATGATGGCGTTGGGCACCCCGAAGCGGTACACAATGTCTCGGATGAAGCTCCCTGCTTGTCTTGATGATGCCGTGATGAAAGGCTTCGCCTCGATCCACTTAGTGAACTTGTCCACCACGACGAGGAGGATGGTGAAGCCCACGGGCACCTTTTTGATAGGACAAAGGATGTCGAGCCCCAACATAGTGAAAGGCCAAATGAGGGGGATGGTTTGAAGGTCTTGGACTAGAGTGTGTTCTGTCGGGTGAAATACTGGCGGCCTTGACATGTACACAGGATTTTCTCAGCGTTAGAACCAACGGCCAGCCAGTAGAAACCCTGGCGGTATGCCTTCCTGACTAGGGACCTCAGGGACGCTTGGTGTCCACAGGCCCCTTCGTGGACATCCAGGAGCAACTCCTTTCCTCGTTCGCTCAGGATACAACGTTGCAAAATCCGGGTGATGCTCCGTCGGAAGAGTTCACCCTTTAAGAAGGCGAACATCTTGGCCCGGTGTGCAATTCGCCGCACCTCGACCTCCTCGGTGGTGGTGGGGGTGGGGGTCCTCCAATCATCAGATACTCGATGTACGGTGCCTGCCATCCCGGCTCTGTGATGTTGGCCTGAAGGTCAGGCTCGGTCGAGGGACTCGGCCATGACTCTTCAATGCAGATAGATGGTAGGAGGAGGTCGGTAACAAACACACCTAGGGGTGGGACCTCGCGGCTGGAGGAAAGCTTGGTCAATGCGTCCAACTCACCGTTGTCCCACCTCGGGATGTGGGAGAGCTATAGTCCTTTGAACACATCCTCAAGATTTTGCACCTCCTGACACTAGGCCTACATACGCGCGTCGTGGCAGCTCGACTCTTTCATCATCTAGTTGATCTCGAGCTCGGAGTCGCCACGTATGTAGAGTCGTCATATGCCGAGCTCGGCAGTGACGCAGTGTCTGTTGAAAAGGGCTTTGTACTCTGTGACATTATTGGTTGCCTTGAAATGTAACCGCCATGCGTACTGGAGCTTATCTCCTTATGGAGAAATAAGGACAACACCGCTTCCTGCGCCGTTAAGGGTTGGCGATCCGTCAAAATATATTACCCAGTACTTACAGATGGTCAGGCGCGCCTCCCATTGCATTTTGACAGAGCTTGCTGAGTCGTGCCACTGTGACTGCTGTTGACACCAGCTCGCACGCGATTCATTCACACAAAAAGGGCTTGTCGTATGTTTGATCGCACGGTGATGACTCCCTCGGGGCCGGGCATCTTCACTTTGAGGTAGGTGTAGCTCGGAATAGCCATGAACTTTGCATAGCATGGCTGTCCTAGCACGGCGTGAAGAGCGCTTTCGCACTCGGAGACCTCAAAAGTGAGGGTCCTATGTGGAAATTTTCCTCATCCCCGAAGGTGACGAGGAGGTCGATTACTCCGAGTGGCATCACCTGTCTGCTAGGAATGGTGTCATAGAAGGGCGCTTGGGCTGGCAGAAGGTGGGAGCATAGTATCTCCATGTCGTCGAGAGTGTTGGCATACAAGATGTTGAGGCCGCTCCTACTGTCCGTCATCACCTTGGTCAAACGCTTGGTGCCGACTATTTGGTCCATGATTAAGGGTTGGTGCCCAGCTTGCGAGAGATGGGGGGTGGTCAGCCTGGTCAAATGTGATCTTGGTCTTTGACCAGCGGAGAGGTAACATGACGGTTGTTGTCGAAGTGTTCAGTCGACACTTCCCCCGGGCCTGCACTGGGCAGCCGGCGGAGGTTCTTTTTTCGGTGGGGCTAGTCCCTTGCAGAGAGCTTGCGCGGATGGACGAGTTAGTAAGAGCTTGACACTGAGAGTTTTACGTGGTTCAGGCCGCCGGAGCGTAGAACCCTACGTCCACGGCGAGCTATGGAGCTCGCTGTATTGCTTGCTGCTCAGGGCCGGAGTCCTGAGCTTGGGGGTGAGTTACAGCTTGGGAGTAAATGGCTAGCGTATGAGTTGCAGAGTGCGAACCCTTGCTATCGTCGCCTACCCGAGCCTTTTATAGTCCAAGACTCGGGTGGCTTACAAGGGGGGCCCGGGACCTGACAGGTGGTCCCGGGGAGATTGACTGCTACGTATCTGCAGTTATGCCGGTAGTTGTCTCTGGCGAAGGCTTCCGAGTCTCCGTCTTGCCGCCCTGCCCATGCCACACGCTAGTCGTAGTGGTTGATGGCGGCGCTGGCGGCATGGGATGTCTTGTCGTAGTGTTTATTGGCTGGCAGGTTTTGACACTGCGCGCCAGTCTGTGATGTGACTGGGCGCAACGGCACCTGACAGAGGCGTGCTCCGCGCCTCCGCGTCTTGGGAAGACGCGGGCCTTGAATACCTTGTACGGGCAAGGTATGGGGCGTCTTTACGCCCGCTGCCTATCGCTCGGGGGCAGGCAGCGCCGTTCTAGTGGCCACGTGGCTGGCCCGGAGCCCTTCTCAGGGGAGAGGAGGGTCCGGCCCGCGGGGCACGTGGAGCCTCCGGACCTCTCCCCGCAGAGAGGGAGGTTCGGCTTCTGTCGGCCACGTGGCAGGCCCGGAGCTCCTCTCTGAGGAGAGGGAGGTCTGGCCCCGCCGGATACGTGGCACCTTCGGACCCCTAGCCCGCGGAGGGGGAGGTCCGGCTTCTGTATGCCACGCGGCGGGCCCGGAGCTCTCCTCTGAGGAGAGGGAGGTCCGGCCCCCGCCGGACGCGTGGCGCCTTCGGAGCTCTTCCTGCGGAGAAGGGCGAGTTCCTTAGGCATTTTCCCCTGTGCGCGGGGGTACCCCATATCTCAGGTACCGACAGTGGCCCCCGGGCCCATCTCGGGGGAGATAGCGAGCCCGAGGTGGGACCTCCGTCTCTTCTGATCCGCGCACTTTCTCTAAGTCCCGCATTGACCGCTGCCGGAGCACGAACGGTCGCAGGATTGTGGGAGCATGCGCCCACTTGATGGTTGCTTTTACTGCGGCGGTTCCCAAGACTGCCACTTCTGCATGTTGCGGCTCTTTCTTCGGGAACCGCCGAAGTGCCCTGCCGGCTTGTCTTCTTAGGAGACTGACTCCTTGACCCACCGCTTCAGTCGGGCAGCTTGGGTCCACCTGTCATCGGTGCTCAGTCTAGGAGTCGAAGCGGTTGCCGATGCGGTGTATTCGAAGAGTTCCGAATCGCTTGGGATTGCACCCGGGAAGGTGTGAAAAGAAACCGCCACGCGGGTATGCTCCCCCTATAAGGCTTCCAGCCCTTGCGCCTCCCTCGGGTCTCTGCAGTCTTGTCTTCTTCCATGGCTCTTAACCCGCCTTATGGGGGGAGAATTGCTCTCGATTTCCTCCAGCGACGGTGTCTGCACCAAGTCTGGGACCCAGGGAGCCTGCGTGCCTTGCCTCTGGAGGTGGCGCCTCCAAGGGGTCTCTGGTTTGTCCTCCCGACGGGGCCCTTCCTTGGTGACGGCAGGCAGAAAGCTCCTTGGCGTTGCGTCCCTTCTCAGATGGTGGAGTCTTCAAAGAAACCGCTGAAGCACCAAGGAGAATTCCAGGTGGCAGGGTCTCCGAGAAGACCTCTGAAGCTGCGGAGGGGGCTTCAGGAGCACCCTTTATGACACCGGCTTTTGCGCCGGTGATGAGGGAACTTCAGGAGAAGGAAACCGCCGATTCACCAAGGAGGATCCCAGGCGGCATAGTCTCCAAGAAGACCGTCGAAGCTGCGGAGGGGGCCTCAGGAGCACCCTTGATGACACCGGCCTTTGCGCTGATGATGAGGGAGGCGATTTCTTCACTCGGGTCATGGAGCGGGAGAGCGCCGCCAGGGCTGAAACCTGGTGACGCGGCCGTTCTTGCAACTCCTAGACTCTGGTCGCGTCAGGGGAATCTTGGGGCTTGTTTCTTTCTTCTTCATCGAGTTTGTAGCCCAGCTCATGGAGCCATGAATACATGAACTCTTATGACCCTTCGTGCCTGCGATGTTTTCCGTCTTCTTCCTGGTTTTGCCTAACCGAGCCCTTAGCTCCGCAAGGCGCTCAGAGGCCTTCACCAATGTCGACGTTCTGCTCCGGCACCTTCCCTGGGTCCCCACTATATTAAGGGCCCCAGAGGTCCTCGGGCCCCGCCTCATGAGGAGGGGGAGGTCCGGATCAGCCAGCCACGTGGCGGATCCGGAGCTCTCCTCTGAGGAGAGGGAGGTCCGAAGTCGCGATACACGTGGGGTCTCCGGGCCCTTCCCCTCAGAGGAGGGGAGGTCCGGTCTCGGTGGAGCCGTGGATCCTTCGGTCTCGCATGATTCCGTAGTAGCCCCCTGGCAGGGGCGTCCCATTGGTCAGACACTCCTACCACACTCCTGTAGGGATCCGAGGCCGAGAGGTCCTGCACACAAGTAGGGAAAAAGTAATTCTCCTTGGGGGCTCCCCCTCACTTATCTCATAGTCTTATTTAACTTATGGCCCCTAACCATATGCTCGGTGCTTGGGGACACCGGTGCGCGAAGCGTTCGGGGGCTCAGGACCCCTCTCGACTATCGGCAGGCACCCCCGATGCAACCGCCTCTGGTAGGGCAGCGAATGCCGACTAGTGGTGAGAATGAGAAGGGGGAGCTGAGTACATGGCAGCCATGTACCGCAAGGGTAGTCATAAAAAACTTAGTACACAAATTAAATGAGTACGAGGAAAGAGCAAAGTAGAACAGGTTTCTCTTCGTATAACTTTCCACAGGAGGAAGGCAGGCTATACATGGAGGCCACGACCCGCCCCATTAGGAGGGGAAGCAAGACTCTACGCGCTTGGAGTCGGAACCAGGCAAAGCTGAACGTAGTCCTGTACCGTCCCCTGGGGCTTAGCTGCTCCAAGCGCTGCTCCTAGACTCTGTGGAGTTTATTACGGAAAGAAAGTACTGTCCTATCTTTGCTCTAGGGGTAGAACTTACGGAGGTGTTCTATGTTCCAAGGGTTTGGGAGCAGGTCCCCATCCTCGGTGGAAAGGCGCACACACCCGGGGCGGCATACTTTCGCGACTCGGAAGGGACCTTCCCAACTAGAGGAGAGCTTGTGGGCCCCTTCGCGAGAAAGTATGCGCCGCAACACCAGGTCACCTTCCTGCAGCTCCCGGGCATGCACAGATCTTTGGTGATAGCACCGAAACGCTTGTCTGTACCGCGTGTTACGGAGTGCTGCATGTAATCGGACCTCGTCGTTGAGATCGATTTCTCCACGCCGAAGGTTGTCCTACGCGGCTTCGTCATAAGCCCGGACACGGTGAGACTTCATGGTGATTTCTGGGGGAAGTACAGCCTCGGCCCCATACACCATGAAGAAGGGTGTCTCTCCGGTGGCCCGGCTCTGGGATGTCCGGTTAGCCCATAGTGTGCTCGGAAGCTCATCTACCCAATTGGCACCATGTTTCTTCAGGCTGGCGAAGGTGCGAGTCTTAAGGCCCCGGAGAATCTCCGCATTGGCCCTCTCAACTTGCCCATTGCTCTTTGGGTGGGCGACAGAGGCATAGCACACCTGAATGCCGAGGTCCTCGCAGTAGTCTTGGAATGCCGCGCTGGTGAACTGGGTCCCGTTGTCGGTGATGATTCTGTTCGGGACCCCGAACCGGCAGACAATAGACTTGATGAACTTTACTGCGGATTGTTTGTTGATGGTGACAACTGGTGTAGCTTCCGGCCACTTGGTGAACTTGTCGATGGCGACATAGAGGTACCGGAATCCCCCGACGGTTCTGGGAAATGGTCCCAAGATGTCCAGCCCCCATACGGCAAATGGCCACGAGGGCGAGATCATCTGTACCGCCTGAGCCGGTGTATGGATCTGCTTGGCGTGGAACTGGCACGCCTTGCAGCTCTCGACCAGCTTGACGGCATCCTAGAGTGCTGTCGGCCAGTAGAAGCCATGCCGGAAGGCTTTACCGACAAGCGTGCTTGAGGAAGAGTGACTTCCACATTCGCCTCCATGGATCTCAGCGAGCAAGTCGCAGCCTTCCCCCTGGGTTATGCACCGCAATAGGATGTGGTTGGCGCCACGCCGGTAGAGATCCCCCTCTACCAGCGCGTATCTCTTAGACATACGCACAATCCGTTCAGCGGTTGCATGTTCATCAGGGAGGATATTGTCCTTCAAGTAGTCCTGGATCTCCGTGATCCATGCATCGGGTCTGACTTGAGCTTCTGGATCTTGAGCGCTGGGTTGCACGGAGTCCCCAGTGACGCTTACGATCCTTGGCGGCATCCATGGCTGTAGGGCCGCCGGGACCGCCAGCTTCGAGGTGCTGGTCAAGCCCCCTTCGCACGGCTCGGCGGGCCGGGCTGTAGGCCGCAGCAACGTCCTCTCGAAAACTCCTTCGGGCGCAGGGGCTCCGGTGGAAGCCTTCGTTGAAAGGTCGTCAGCTGCGGCATTGCCAGCGCGCGGTACGTGGTGCAGGTCCAAGGCGAGGAATTCTTTCTCCAACATCTGCACGTGAAGCAGATACGCAGCTAGCTGTGGGTCATTGCAGGAGCATTTGCCCTTGACTTGCTTGATGACCAGCTGGGAGTCGCCCTGTGCTAACAACTGGCGAGCGCCTAAAGACAGGGCTGTCTGCAGGCCAAAGATGAGTGCTTCATACTCCGCCATGTTGTTGGTTGCCTTGAAATTGAGACGCACCATGTACCCAAACTGTTCCCCCGATGGCATGAGAAGCAGTACGCCGGCACCGTCCCCGTGCTTTTGCGAGGAGCCGTCGAAGAAAAGTGTCCAGTGGGGTTCGGTGAAGACCGGAGCTTGGTGCTCTGGTTCACCGCTTTCATGGCCCCCTGGATCAGCGTTCGTTGGTGTCCACTCCGCCACAAAGTCAGTAGTGCTTGGCTCTTGACCGCATGGCGTGGGAGGAAGTCCAGCTCAAACTCCGCCAGCTCCGCCGCCCATTTAGCAACGTTGCCAGTCGCATGGGGACTGTGAAGAATTGTCTTCAGCGGATACGAGGTGACTACCGAGACCCGGTGGGCCTGGAAGTAATGGCGGAGCTTCCTGGAGGCCACGAGCACCGCATACAGCAGCTTGTGGACTTGTAGGTACCTTGTCTTGGCGTCATGAAGTACTTCGCTGATGTAGTAGACGGGGCTCTGGATGGTTCGAACCCTCTCTCTTAGGCTTGGGAGGTCCTCATCCATTGGCCCTGGCCCGCCGGAGGTGAGTGTACCCACGGGGGCCTCCGGGAGCTGGGACTTGGAGGCCCTTAAGCTATCTTGATTATCCGGGAGCTCCGGGGGGTCTTGAGGGACCTCCGGGTGGTCCCATTTGGCCCCCGGGGGGGCCCCGTAGGGCCCCCGGGGGTTTATCTTGGGGGTCCGGGAGACCGCCCTGGACCTCCAGGAGGCCGACCTGGACCTCCGGGTGGTTGCCTTGGAGGTCCGGGAGACCGCCTTGGTCCTGCGGGGCCTCCTGGCGTCTGCCTTCTGCTACCGGAGCAGGTTGTGAAGGTGAGGGGTCTGGACGCTCTACGACGAGGACCATACTCACCACTTCAGTTGTCGTCGCGATGTAGAGCAGCAGGTGCTCTCCGGGCTCAGGGGCTACCATGATAAGTAGGGTCGTCAGGAGTCGCTTCAACTCCTGGAAAGCCTCTTCTGCTTCGTCAGTCCAGGCAAAGGGGCCTGACTTGTGCAGGAGCTTAAAGAAAGGGAGTGCTCGCTCTGCTAGCCTCGGTATAAACCGACTCAGCGCGGCTAGACATCCCGTGAGTTTCTGGACATCCTTGACGCGGGCAGGGGGCCACATCAAGTAGATGGCCTTGATCTTCTCTGGGTTGGCCTCAATCCCTCGGTGCGAGACCAGGAATCCTAAGAGCTTCCAAGAGGACACACCGAACACACATTTATCGGGGTTCAGCTTGGTGCGCGTAGAGCGCAACTTGTCAAAGACTAAGGCTAGGTTATCTAACAAAGATGAACCCTGCTTGACCTTGACAACTATGTCATCGACGTACACCTCAACTAGGTCTCTTATTAACTTCCCAAAGGTTTTGTGCATTGCTCGCACAAAGGTGGGGAGTGCATTCTTTAGGCCGTAAGGCATAGACACATAGCAATAAAGGCCGTCTACTGTGATGAAGGAGGTGTGCTCCTCGTCCTCCCTAGACATGGGGATCTGATGGAAACCCGAGTAGGCGTCTAGGAAGCACAGCATATCACAGCCTGACGTTGAATCCACTATTTGATCTATTCTAGGGAGAGGGAATGGATCTTTGGGACATGCCTTATTGAGACTGGTGTAGTCGATGCACATCCGGAGCTTCCCGCCGGCCTTCGGGACAACGACGGGGTTCGCCAACCATCGGGGGTGGTGGACCTCCCGTATGAAGCCAGCGTCCAACAGCTTCTTGACTTCTTCACGAATGAAGTTTTGTGGCTCGATGGACTGCTTGCGGGGCTTCTGTTGAACCGGCCGGGCGTCGGGGAAGACTTTCAAGTGGTACTCGATCACCTCCCTGGGGATCCCCGGCATCTGCGACGGCTGCCATGCAAACACGTCGACGTTGTGCCGGAGGAAGGTGACGAGCGCGCCTTCCTATTTGCCATCCAGGTCCTCGGCTACCCGGGTGGTCTGGGTGGCTTTGGCGCCGACTTGGACGACCTTTAAGGGGGCGCCGCCCTCGTCGAGAGGTTGCACCCGGGGTGCTGTAGCGGAAGCACGGTGGCGTGCGCTCGGGCGGAGCTGGTCCGGCTCTGTACTGCCGGGGGCTGATGCCCCAGCTATTGCGAGCGCTTGGAGTTTCTCTAAGGCCGACACTGCAGCAGTGCGGTCTCCACGAATCCTGAGGACGCCCATCGGTGTTGGCATCTTCAGGACGAGGTAGCCGTAGTGGGCTACTGCCATGAACCGGTACAGGGCTGGCCTGCCGATTATGGCGTTGAAGGGGAGGTCTATCTCCGCTACGTCGAACAGAATGTACTCTGTCCGATAGCTGTCCAGAGCCCCGAAGGTCACCGGGAGGCTAATGTTGCCGTAGGGAATGACCTGTCCCAGCCCTACCCCTGAGAACGGGCTCGACGGGGTGAGCTTGGCCATCGGGATCTGCAGCTTCTGGAAAGCTGCACGGCCGATGAGGTTCAGCCCAGCTCCACCATCTACCAAAACGTGGTACATTCTCACGTTGGCGATGGTAGGAGCTACCAAGAGCGGTAGTTGGCCGGCCCCAGCCTGGCGCGCCAAATGTCGAAGTGTTCGGTCGACACTTCCCCCGTGCCTGCACTGGGCAGCCCGCGGAGGTTCTTTTTTCGGTGGGGCTAGTCCCTTGCGGAGATCTTGCGCGGATGGACGAGTTAGTAAGAGCTTGACACTGAGAGTTTTACGTGGTTCAGGCCGCCGGAGCATAAAACCCTACGTCCACGGCGAGCTATGGAGCTCACTGTATTGCTTGCTGCTCAGGGCCGGAGTCCTGAGCTTGGGGGTGAGTTACAGCTTGGGAGTGAATGGCTAGCGTATGAGTTGCAGAGTGCGAACCCTTGCTATCGTCGCCTACCCGAGCCTTTTATAGTCCAAGACTCGGGTGGCTTACAAGGGGGGCCCGGGACCCGACAGGTGGTCCCGGGGAGATTGACTGCTACCGTATCTGCAGTTATGCCGGTAGTTGTCTCTGGCGAAGGCTTCCGAGTCTCCGTCTTGCCGCCCTGCCCATGCCGCACGCTAGTCGTAGTGGTTGATGACGGCGCTGGCGACATGGGATGTCTTGTCGCGGTGTTTATTGGCTGGCAGGTTCTGACACCGCGCGCCAGTCTGTGATGTGACTGGGCGCAACGGCACCTGACAGAGGCGTGCTCCGCGCCTCCGCGTCTTGGGAAGACGCGGGCCTTAAATACCTTGTACGGGCAAGGTATGGGGCGTCTTTACGCCCGCTGCCTATCGCTCGGGGGCAGGCAGCGCCGTTCTAGTGGCCACGTGGCGGGCCCGGAGCCCTTCTCAGGGGAGAGGAGGGTCCGGCCCGCGGGGCACGTGGAGCCTCCGGACCTCTCCCCGCGGAGGGGGAGGTTCGGCTTCTGTCGGCCACGTGGCGGGCCCAGAGCTCCTCTCTGAGGAGAGGGAGGTCCGGCCCCGCTGAATACGTGGCACCTTCGGACCCCTCGCCCGCGGAGGGGGAGGTCCGGCATCTGTATGCCACGCGGCGGGCCTGGAGCTCTCCTCTGAGGAGAGGGAGGTCCGGCCCCCGCCGGACGCGTGGCGCCTTCGGAGCTCTCCCTGCGGAGAAGGGCGAGTTCCTTAGGCATTTTCCCCTGTGCGCGGGGGTACCCCATATCTCAGGTACCGACAGTTGTCATGGTGATATCGGCATTCCGAGCGTCGAGGGGAGGCGATGAGGCGGGCTCGGCCCTCTCCTTGCGAGGGGGTAGGCGTTCGTTGGCGGTGTTTCCCCTAGAGCTGCGCATAGGCATTCCTTTCATGGGCAAGGCAATCTGTCGTTCCCCAGGGACCTGAGGGACACTCGTGATGCAGGCAAATGGGTCGCGGGCCTTTGATCATGTGATCCGACTCTAGGGCCGCGCGGAGGCGTACTCTAGAATACCATCGTCGCCGGTGACGAAGTCGAGGTCGCCGAAGGATATCTTCGTGCCGAGCACAAGAGTTGATCGTGGGAAAGTCATCCAGGTGGTGAAGAAAAGGCGAAACGCGTGGTAGTCCCCCTACCTAACGCGCCAACTGTCAGCATTTCGGACTTCCAACTAGTAATCGAATGTACCACGCGTTCTACCCCGAGGTGGCCTATCTAAGAACACAAGGATTATCCTGGTTTGGACAAAAATTCCCTACGTCCAGCTGGGGTGTCTCGCTTGTTCTTACTCAAGAATGGGAGCTTTTCTTACATGTGTGACGAGTTGTAGGCCCAAGATGGCTTGTCTTGTCGCTCGTTTGGCAGGGCACTCGATGGTGCCGCCATACTCCTGCCTTGTTGCCGCTCCTGCTCCCATCCTGTCGTTAGGTAGTGGTCCGGCACACGCGCGCCCCGCGTCCCACTCCTCTTCAGATCTGTCGGAAGTGACAGGTATTTAATGCCGGGGCCAGGGGGTACTCGATTACTCCTCCACTCGGCCATGGCGGCGTCTGCTCGGCATAGAAGGCCACTTGCTTCCCTCCTTCTCGAGGTCGGGCTTGGGTCCTCCATTCAAGGCTATTACTTCTTTCCGGGTCACCTTGGGGATGAGTCTTGAGTCAATGTGAATGACCTCTCTCCGCAGCGGAGTCGCCTAGGCCGTTCGTGGAACAGATGAATGGAGTCGCCAACAGATGATCAAAGTCACCTGTACTGTGGCAAATTTTGGTGTTAGTCACCGAAACTTGGATAAATGTAAGGTCCACGAGATAAGGAACGTGATAAGTCTTACTTACGTGAATAGGAACGAATGTTTTACTCGTCAAAGCAACAAAGAGCTACCAAAAGTAACTACGAGCTACAAAAACATGAAACAAAATTAGATGAACAAAATTTTGTTGTATTGATCGACCTCATTGGTGTTTCGACAGAGAGCTGCCTTTATATAGACTCGGTACAAACTGGATGATTCCATCTGCCTAAGTTTAAACTAAAACTCAAACTTATCTCTAAGACTCTATCTTATCTCTAATGCACTGACGAATGTCGTGCAAAAACCTTCTAGAATGCTGACACGACACTATCTAATATTTACAATGTTTTTTAGTTTTCCCGAGAATGTCTAAGTCCTCTCGGCCTTTGCATCTTACGGTTTAGCTGGTTTAACTTGTGGCCGCAAGATAACTTGGTCTTCTCAGGTCGAACACTCACCCGGGCGCTTGTATCTTGAGTTTCCAAGGTAAAAGGCTTCCCGCAAGCGATCCTCCAGTCTCGGGTAGGTTCACCAAAGTTTTTTCCACCTTGAATTCTTGATATAAAAGGACATTTCCACCATGTTTCCTGGCTCCTCTGACCTGCAAAATTCACAACTAATTTCCGTCTCTAACACACATGTCGACTCCCTGTGGCTCTATGAAGTTGGTTTTGGTTGACTCGTGCTCATATCCTAGCGGGAACCGACCTTAACTCATGTATAAATAGGATCCCATACCCCTCACTTCTTGCACACACTACTTGAGTAATACTCTCTTGTATACACACTCATTCCAAGTCCCTAGTGGAGTATAGACTGTAGGAAGGAGCCTCTAGTTCCCAAGTCTACTTTGGGAAAGATATGGCTCATGTATTTTTTCCTTTGTTTATGACTTTATTCTTGATTATGATTTAGTCTTATTTTATTTATATAATTGGATGAGGCGTTTCTTGTGTTGATCGTGGAATCCATGTATGTGGTAGGTTTAGATGTTATTATGATAGTATAATAATTATGTTATTATATTATCATAAACACCACAACCCTCCACTATAGTCTAATTACTACATGTCCGTCCATTGTAATCCCTCACATTCCGCTATGCCACAACATCTTGGCGGGAGTCGCTCTGGTATTACCAGGGGTAAGCCCGTGCCCGATATGTTGTACCACTAAGCCCTAGTATGCACTAGTAGCATATCCATATGTTCATTATATAGGCTATGCATATGTATACTAGAAGCATATTAGGAACAACCCCTTACCCTAGTATAAATCTCACTAGGATTATCTTATCTTTAGAGTAGATTGCTCAGTGTGTCTCACACCACCCCATTTCTATCCTTTTTACCCATCCTCCTTGGTTTCCTACTAGAATATCCTATCCTACCCCCATCATCTTTCCACAGTTCACCTTCCTTTAGGAAATGCGATACCCTAGGGAATACTCTTCCGTGCGCTTGCGGAACTTACCTTGCTTTGGTCCTAGGTTAACCTAGTTGTCACAAGCATTATTGGCATCCTTTTGCCAGGATGACCTGTAGACGTAAGAAATACCAACAACATCGCTTCCTCGTAATTATTTTGCCGAGATTGAGCAGTTTTGAGGTTAGCTTTAGTAACCCTCATCCGTTCTTCATACTCATTTATGAGATCAATCCCCTAAATTACCCTCTCTCCGGACTCACAAAAACTGACTGGTCTGCAACACTTTCATCCGAAAAGAGCTTCATATGGTGCCATCTTGATACTAGATTGATAACCGTTGTTATACGAGAATTCTGTCAATAGGAGATGATCATTCCCATTCTTTCCATGATGGATGGCACAAGGTCGTAACATGTTTTCAAGAATTTGATTCACCCACTCGGTTTGACCATCAGTCTACGAGTGATATGTGGAGCTTCTAGTCACCTTGGTTCCCAATGAAGGATACATTTGCTCCCATAATCGAGCAAGAAACAGCACACCAGCGGTCAGATACGATGGTGTGGGAAACCCTGTGTAAGCACACGAATACACGATGCGAGCAATGTACAACTCTGTATACTTCTTGGCATTGTACTTCGTATGGATAAGAATGAAGTGGGTTGTCATGGTTAATTGATCGAAGATTACATAAATGGAATCATGCTTACAAAATGTGAGAAGCAACTCAACGATGAAGTCCTTACTAACATCCTCCCATTTTCATGCCAAAATTTTCAGCATTTCGAGTGTTCCCGCTTTCTTAATATGGTCGGCTTTAACTCAATGACACACATCACATTCAGATACGTACTTGGCTATCTCACGTTTCATTCGGGTCCACCAAAATTAAGTCCTCAAATCTTGGTACATCTTATTGTTGCCCGGATGAATGGAAGATTTAGACAAGTGAGCTTCATCTAAAATTTTCTTCTGTAGTTTCATATCACGGGATACAAATATTCGGACTTTGAACCATAAAGTTCCTTGATCATTTTTTTGAAACATTTTATTTCCCCATTTTCCATTCTTCTTCAAATATGAGATATTCACTTGTCTTTCCTTTGAGTTAACATATTCTTCTCTCGTATCGTAGGTACGATAGCAAGACTGTATAAAGCTTAATATGAAACCAAGTAAAGACTTGGTTCTTCCTATTCATCGGAGTAATGGTTAAGTTGTGAACACGAGATTTTTCACTAAATGCATCGGTAATAACATTGGCTTTGCCCGAATGATAGTGAATCTCAATCTCATAATCTTTTATCAACTCTAACCATCTCCGATATCACATATTCAGCTCCTTTTGCGTGAATATGTATTTCAAACTTTTGTGGCCGGTGTAGAGATGTACTAGATTTTCTAATAGGTAATGTCTCCACATCTTCAATGCAAGCACCATGGCAACAAGCTCAAGGTCATGAGTCGGATAATGCTGCTCATGATTCCATAGTTGTTGTGATCCATACGCGACCATGATAATGTCCTCCTTGTATAAGAACGCAACCAAGACAAGTGTCGGGCACATCCCAATAAATCATAGGACTTGGTCATATCTGATTGAACTAACACTAGGGTTGTCGTGAGGTGTTTCACTAATGCTTGGCAAGCTTCCTCACATGATCGACTCCAAACATATTTGATGTTCTTTTTCAGCAACTCCGTCATAGGTTTAACAATTTTTGAGAAGCTCGGAATGAACATGCGGTAATAACTGACCAAACCTAGAAAGCTACGAACTTTATGGACCAGATGTTGGGGGTTTTCATTTCTACTCAATTTTACTCGGATCAACCGCGATGCTGCCCGCTAAAATAATGTGTCTAATAAATGGCACTTGACTGATCCAAAATATTTGCTGAACTTACTTATGGTCGCTCAATCATTAGAGTACAATATACAAATATTTAACATGTTCTTTCTCTAACTTAGAATAAATCAAAATGTTGAATAACAAGACAGCGCCAACCGAGGTCAATAGGGGTACCCGGGTATGTAGTGAGTGCGAAGACGACTGGTTCGCTTCCTAGCATGCAGCTTACTGACGCAACACTGTGGACTTTGAAGCTGGGCAGCTGGCCATCTATTGGTTGTTGAGTTGTTGGCCGTATTTATCGAAGGTTCACATGTACCACCAGGTTCCAAATAAGGAGCTAGCCTAATACAGTAGTACTAGCTTCGATCCCCATGTCGGCCGTGGTGACAGAGGTCAAAGTCTCACATTTGCATTTGGTTGACTTCTGTCTCATCCCGGCCCCGTGGTGGCGTTGTGCGTCCCCAAAAATTCAGATAGGTTCCATGATTCATGTGTGAAGTGACCAACGCTGGCTTCGAGTACGAACTGGGTTCGAATACTGCCCCACAGTTTCCACATTTTCTGCGCACGGCACGGGAGGACGAAAACAATAGGCATCGAATGGCAGTCAACCTATCATCGATCACGAAAATAATGCAGAAATCACTGCCCGCAAGCCCCGAAACGTAAATGTCCATCTAACCACTGATGCCTCTGCAATCTGCATAACCAGAGCGACGACAACCGGGGCCCCTCGCCCTTGCTGCAGCAACTCTGCTAGCGTCAGCGCAGCTCGACCACAGCGCCTTGGGACTCAGCCACGCCACGCGCACGGAGCACAGGCCGGGCCGCGCCGCGCCGGCCATGGAGTCCCCACGCCACAGTAACCACCGGCCAGCGCGTCCAATGCGACGTCCAACCCCGCATTTAATCCCACCCCGCACACATCGTCGTCTCTGCCCTGCGGCTCTGTCTGTCGTCCCCCACCTTCTGCCTGGTACGCGACAGTATGCAGCAGCTTCTACACTTCATGCGCGGTGGTGCAGAGGAAGAAGAAAGTTGATCGCCTTGGATTCCAACAGTCGTCATTCCTTTCTCCACACAATTATTCTACGGCCTCACACTTTGCATGACACTGCACACCTGTACTCATCACCGTCTTAAGCCTATAAGTAGAGAAAGCCAGACGTCCTGGAACTAGCCATCTCCTCCTGCCACCATACCACTACTGAATAGCTAGGCTTCACCTTCAAATTCTCGCCGTGATTTCTTCACAGTTCATCCTGTCTGGACAACCAGAATAATGGAGGTGAGTGAAAGTGGAATGAATGTGATGATTAACCATGAAGCTAATTGTTTCCGAGAGATTTAGTTAACAAATAATGTGCTCACCAAGCAAGTTCTCTTCCTCAATTCATTTCGCCATGATTTGGCTTTGCATTAATCACTTGCGTACGTACAGAAGGCCAGGGGAAGGCGGAGGCGCGTGCCGGCTTTCGGAAAGTGGAACTACCACTACAGCGGCGAGCCGTCCACGCTTGCACCCACCGCCGCCGAGTGGTACGCACCGTCGCTGGAAACGGAGGCCTGCAGCGACGTGTGGTTCAAGTACTCGCCGCCTCCGCGTAAGCCACCGCCCCCGAGCAGGAACGCATGGAGGACGGAGATGGAGAAGGCTTACGACAGCGGCAAGCGGAGGTCTCAGGCGGCAACGCCGGCAAGGGCGTCCGACGTCAGCGCGCCGAAAGCGGCACGCACGCCGGCGAAGGACGCCAGCACGGCCACGGCGCGGGTGGTACGACGATCCGTTGACGCGGACCTGTACCAGGTGCACCCGCCGGACTTCGAACCCGACCAGCTGACACGAACCGTACGTACATGCGCCAGAGTTAAAGCACACGTATTCTAGTTTACTGCACCTCAATTATTCTCACTTGTCCCCTCAAAAAAAATTATTCTCAGTTGTTTAGGTTACCGACACATGATTACAAACTGATGAATGTGTCTGTTCGGTTCCGTCAATGATGTTGCATCGCATGCATGCAGAGGAAGAAGGCGTCCAGGAGCGCGTGGATGGCTTGTTTGGGCTTCAGCTGTTGCGTCGCATGAATAAACTAAGCTTATTTTATCTCGTAATCTTTTCTCCTCTTTCTGTTCCATATATGCATGTATCTATATGTTAATTTAGGTAGGTCCTGCAAAGTTGTGCCTTTAAACTTTGAATGCAATGGGTATTGCTCTTTAATTTTGAAACTTGCATATTCTGTTCTGACTGCCCTTGACACCCGAAACTGTCGCCACGGCCCAACAACAAGGGCATCAGCATATCAGCATTCAAAAAACAAATCTTCTAACGGTTTTGTAAATCTTTCCCGTGCGTGCAACACTTTCTAGATTTCTACCACGTGTTTCACATACGAATCTTAAAACAGTTGAGTGAGATAAATTAATCGGTTAATACTCGACTGTTTTAATATTCTTGCGAGTGACACGTGTTAAAATCTAAGAGGTATTGTATAGAAAATGATTTACAACACTGTTATAAAGAATTTTTCCTCAGCATTCACCCCCCCCCTCAATTCACTATGAAGTTGAACACTGGCTCCACGCCACCACACCACGGGGTTACCATGTTAACACCTGCTGCTGATGCAGGAAATACACAGGATCTCCTGGACCTCCATGCATATAACAGGAACCTAATTGAGGCCTAAGGCTCTAAGGGTACGCGCGTGCATAAACGTACGTGTGCGCGCGTTTATTAATTCGACTTGTATGGCCGCATATTTGTCCGTTTTGCCTTCTTGAAATTCACATGTGGTGATGGTTTGTACTAGTTAGTAAAGTCCTCCAAAAAATACTATTCCCCGTCCCTAGTTATAACGAATTCTAGTTTTGATTAAAGGCATCTTATTTTCGATATAAGCGTATTTATATAATATGGTATTTATTTTTATAGTAAATTTAGTTATGTCATTTACATTTTGTTAATATTTTCCAATCTTTTACTGGCAATCAAACTTTAAAAATTTGATTTTGACTATATTATGAATAGTTTACATTTGGGGACAGAAAAAGTATTGAACAAGACATGGTGTGCTTTTTGCACAGCCTTTCTCTATTTGATCGAACCACAATTTTCAGAAATTAGAATGCCATGGCTTTCCGTGGTGCTTTTCACACAGCCTCTATTTGATCAAACCACAATTTTCAGAAATTAGAATGCCATGGCTTTCCGTGGTGCTTTTCACACAGCCTCTATTTGATCGAACCACAATGTTCAGAAATTACAATGCCATGGCTTTCCGTGGAGAAAGGAAAATGCTGATTAGATTTGGAGCATATATGATAGACCTGATACTATTGTTCTTGGTGACAGGTCTACCTTAATGCGCCGTACCCCAATGCATGCATGTGAAGCCCATGTTCAAACATGTCCGTCTTGTCGCATGCTTATTTTTAGGGTGGTCCATCTATCAATTACTTACGCCGTTTTGAAATATTTAATGCTAATTAGTTCAAAATTAAACTAACCAGCGTCAAATAATTCGAAACGGAGGGAGTATTTCGATTCTGATATTTTGGTCTTTTAAATATTGATTTTTTAAAATCACTACCTAAAATATAGTAACAATATTGGTATTCGAACACTTTTTGGGTCCAAAATTCAGTTTCATCCCTGTCATACCCAAAATACCCTAGTCGTACATTATACTTATCTGATTTTCTCAAGAGTCAACACAAGTCAAATGTCATTCATAAATTTAATATTATGAGCCAATAAATCATTTATGAATGATAGATCATAAATAAACGGTTTAATCTAACCACTTCACATATCACAACTTACAAATAAAATATCAAAACTTAGATTGTTCATAGTTCGTAGATCATAATTTAACTTGAGATTCGATAAGTCGGGTATTTGAGTATCTGAGGGTGGTACCTGAACCCGAAATTTATATGCCGTCTATTTAGATTTATTTTTACCCGAACTTGATATTTCAGTTTTTTTGTTTTTGTTTTTGTTTGGGTCTTAGTTTTTTCGGTTTTGATCTTTCGGCCTTGATTTTTATGGCCAACCTACTTATTTTTCTTGGTGCCCTGCCTGTCACCCGTTCTTAACTAGCGCGCTGTGGGCCTTTCTACTGGCAGGCTGCCTGGGATGCCTTGTCCGAGCTGCCAGGGCTTGCTCCAACATATGGCCGCTACTACCTGTTATCTATTATCCACGGTTTATTGCTTGATATAGGGTGTGTTTTGGCATCACTTCACTTTTAGACTTTAGCTTGGAGTTGAGTAAAGTAAGACATTTATGTTAACTCTAAAAATTTATGGAGTAGGATAACTCTATATAGTTGGTGGAGTTTTAGTTAATTAAGTGGCATATCTCTTTTGCAACTTCTGTAATCATGGAAATGAACGAGAAAAAGGTGCTTGCTGAGGTCGGGCCGCTGGAGGAACAAGGGCATCATCGATGGGTCCTAGATACAAGTGTCTCAAACCACATGACTGGATACAAAGGTGTTTTTGCTGAGCTCGACGTCGGGATGTGCGACACATGTGGCTCCATCGTCCAGACCGATGGTCGTGACACCATCATCTTCACTTGTAATAACAGTGAACACCATGCTCTAACAGGGGTTTGCTACATCCCATGACTTAAAACCAACATCATAAGCGTTGGATAGCTAGACGAGGTTGGCTGCCGCGTGGTGATTGATGATAACATACTACGCATCTTCATCAAGAGCCGGCGCCTGCTCGCAAAGGTGCTGTGGTCATTATCAGGCTTCTACTACCTTAAGATGAGCATTGGCCATCCTGTTTTTCTGTCCGCACGAGTTCGGATGTGGCCAGGGGATGGCAAAGATGGTACGTGAGCTGCTGCTACTTGAACAAGCACTACAAGAAAAAACAACATTTACGATGGCCAGAGTTATTTACGACGGTTCTAGGGTTGGCCATCATAAATAGGCTTATTTAGGACGGACGAATTTGTCCGTCGTATATAAGAGTTCAGCCGTCGTAAATAAGAGCTATTTACGATGGCAGGACCTAGGCTGTCGTAAATAAAAGCTTATTTACGACGGTCTAACCTAGGCCGTCCTAAATAAGTTCCTTATAGCTATTCGCGAGGGGGCAGCCTCGTGGCCCACTTCTCTCCCGCCGCCGCCCGAGTCTCCGCCACACCGCCCGCGCCTCCGCTCGCACCCGCCACGCCGCCCAGCCCCGCCCCCCGGCCATCGCCCGGCTCCACCCCCTGCCTTGCCCTTGTCTCCGCCCGGCCCCTTCCCTGGCCACCTAGCGCCACCCTCGGCCTCCACGCGCCGCCACCGTCCTCATCTGCCCCCTGGCCTACCCGCGCCACGCCACCTCCAAAAACAAGTAACTTTTTATATTTGTTGTTTAAATTATGTAAATTATTTCTATTAGTTTTAAATTGAATTTAGATTAGTTGTAAGTTATTTAGTTGTAATTTGTTGTTTATTGTTTGTATTAGTTGTAAATTATTTAGTTTAGTTGTAAATTTAGTTTACTTAAGTTGTCATTAGTTGTAAACAGTGTTTTTAAGGCGCTGCCTAGGCGTTTAGTCGGTGGCGGGAGGTCGCCAGGGAGGCTCACCTCACCTAGCCGGCCGTCGCCCTGCCGCCTCCATCCACCGTCGCCAACGCCTTGCCGTGCGCCGCCGTCGTTGCACCAGCGCCATATGTGCAGGTCAGTATTTCCTGGCTAGAGGGTCGACCCGAAGCATATCGAGCTCTCTGCCAGATGTGGGCTAGCGATTCTTTCATCGCTAAGTCTAGGAGGGCTCGTGGATGCAGAGGTTCCAACGGGAAGCACTCCTATGGCCCCGATGGCCATGTGTGTTTGGCTAAACGCATGGTACGAGTAATAACCCTTCATTGTATGTCTTCATAATATAATTAGCATACTAACACATATCTACAGGAGCGTGAGACCGGTCAGGTACCGACCGTCACTCAAGCCTAGAAGCGGGGTCATAAGGACCCATCCCAGCCTGGGCAGTGCAGTCGGGTCACGGCTGATTGACCGGTAAGTTATGAAAACTCATAAATTCAATTGTTACTAATACTATTGTTGTTACTAATACGCAATTTTACTGCTTTTTAAGAAAAGTATGGGCGGGAGGCCTTGAGGATATACGCGGAAGGGTACGATTCGGAAAACATGCTGTTGGTACCCTGCAGACCCGGTACCCCCGCGTAGTGGGTAAAAGACAGCCTAGGCCCCGCCTCCATGCTGAGGCAGGCCCCAGCGTAGCCACTTGTCCTTGGCCCCATGGTCAGCCCTGGGGCTGCCATGTGCACTTGACCTCCAGAGCTGACACATGCCCTGGGATCCGGACGGAGCCTCCCTGCTGAGGTTAGGTCCAGGGCTGCCAGGTGTCCTCTGGCTCCGAGCCACCTCCCTGCTAAGGACAGCACCAGTGCTGACACGTGCCCTGGGCTCCGGTCTAACAAGACGGCGTCTTCATCATCACCTGACGCGGTCAAGGGCGCTATGCGCTCTGGACGGTGGGACTTAACGCCCCCACCAGCCACTCTACTTAGAGGACGAAGCCCTAGATCATGTATAGGGTTCACATAGCTCAGGGGCCACCTGTCGGGCCCCAAGCCTCATTGTAACCATCCCGGCCTTGATCTATAAAAGGACCGGTGTGTCCACCCTTCAAAGGGTTCCCATCTCAGATCCCGCAACGCACAAGCACACACGCTCAGGCAATAGAACAAGCACCCCTGTGGACGTAGGGTTTTATGCTCCAGCAGCCCGAACCACGTAAATCTCGGTGTTCATCCACTCCCTCGAGCCCAGGTCGCGTAGGGCTCCATGCCCTCTTCAAAGAAAGAACCTCGCGGGCTGCTTCCGAGCAGGCCGGGAGGAGTGTCAAAGCTCAGGCACTCCAACATTTGGCACGCCAGGTAGGCGGTCTTTCCGCGCTCTCTGCACGAACATGGTGTTCATCACCTCCCATGGCGAGCCTTCTCGCCCAGCTCGACATCGTCTCCAAGAGGGAGACGATCAGGCTACCGCCCGCTCCATAGCGGGCAGGTCTGGCCAAGCCGGCAGCCAAGCGGCCGGCACATTCTGTGTGATGTACGGGGGTTCTTCCAATGTCTCGTTCAGGCGAGCCGTCAAGACCCTCTGTCGAGCAGTGGCAGCATCCGCCCCAGTCCCGAGGCCAGTGCCACATCGCAAATGGATGGAGATGCCGATCAGTTTCGACGCCTCCGACTGCCCCAAGAACATGGAAGGCTCCGGGCAGCTGCCTCTCCTCGTCGCCCCGACCATCTCCAACATGAACCTCTACCACGTGTTGATCAATGGCGGGGTGGCCCTCAGCGTTATCAGTCTTGCAACTTTCAAGAAGCTCAAATCCCTATGTCCCAGCTTACCCCCTCGAGACCATTCTTGGGGGTAGGTCGGGGCCCAATCTTCCTGTGCGGTAGCATCTCCCTCCTGGTGACATTCGGGACGCCTGAGAAATACCATACGGAGAGCGTCGTCTTCGACGTTGCAGAGGTCAGCCTCCCCTTCAATGCCATAATCGACAGACTAGCTCTGTAACTGTTCATGGCGGTAGCCCACTACGGCTACTTTGTCTTGAAGATGCCAACCCTGAGTGGCGTACTCAAGATCCGCGGTGACTACACCGTGGCTTTCTCAGCGCTAGAAAAGCTCCAAGCGCTGGCAGCAGCACAGGAGGCCATTTTCGGTCACCCTGAAGCTAGCCGGCTGCCTCCAAGCATGCATCAGCGAGTGGTGACATCTGCACCCCGTGTGCAGCCCTTGGACGGCAAGGACGTACCATTCAAGGTCGTCCAAGTCAATCCTGATGTCGCCCAGACCACCCGAATCGTCGGGGGGTCTTGGAGGCAAATAGGAAGACGCACTCGTCACCTTCCTCTAGGCCAATTTTGACGTGTTTGCCTGGCAACCGTTGGAAATGTCCGGGATCCCCAGGGAGGTGATTGAGCATCAACTGAAGATCCATCCCGATGCCAGGCCGATTCAGCAAAAGCCCCGGAAGCAATCCATCGAGCGGCAAGGCTTCATCCGTGAAGAAATCAAGAAGCTGCTCGATGCTTGCTTCATCCAAGAGGTCCACCATCCACGATGCTTGGCCAACCCTGTTGTCGTCCCCAAGGCTGGCAGGAAGCTACGTATGTGCATCAACTACACCACCCTCAATAAGGCATGTTCGAAGGATCCGTTCTACTCTCCCCCGTATAGACTCTGCCTCTGGCTGTGATCTACTATGTTTCCTAGATGCATATTCAGGTTTCCACCAGATACCTATGTCTAGGGAAGATGAAGAACATACCGCCTTCATCACAGTAGATGGTCTATACTGCTATGTGTCCATGCCTTATGGTATTAAAAATGCCCTTCCCACTTTTGTGCGTGAAATGCACAAGACGTTCGGGAACCTCATTCGGGACCTGGTCAAGTTTTATGTCAATGACATTGTAGTGAATGTTAAGTCCCAAGCATCTCTGCTCGACAACCTAGCCCTAGTCTTCGACAAACTGCGTTCCACACACACGAAGTTGAGCCCAGACAAATGTGTCTTCGGGGTCTCTGCCGGGAAGCTGCTAGGTTTCTTGGTCTCACACCAAGGGATCAAAGCTAACCCAGAGAAAACTAAGGTGATAGAACTGATGCAGCCCCCTGCCCGCATCAAGAACGTGCAGAAGCTTACCGGATGCTTGGTTGCGCTCAGTCGGTTTTCAAGCTTATGCACAAAATTGGTCCATTCATATGGACCGAGGAGGCGGATGAGGCGTTCCAGGAGCTGAAGAAGTTCCTCACAACACTGCCAATCATGGTGGCCCCTGAACAAGGCGAGTCACTACTCCTCTACATGGCTGCCACAACCGAGGTCGTGAGCATAGTTCCGGTCGCGGAGCATCAAGAACTCCATCGAAAAGGCTCCTGCTGCCGTTGGTCTAAGCCCCAAGGCTCAGACTCTGCAGGAAACCATTGGGATGGGGAAATAATCAGGTCCCAAATAGGCGGACCTGATGACCAATGCATATCCGGGTCCAAGCTCCCAGAATGCAGTCCTGGACCAGGGGGCCTCGAGTCCTGGACCTCCCCAAGAAGAACTAGTTGAGTCTCAGCCATCTAGACCCAACAACCATTGTGCATCTGGGTCCGAGCTCCCGGATTGCAGTCCCGGATCCGGTGGCCAACGGCCCCTTAGTCCCGGACCTCTACAAGAAGACGCTTCGGACCCCTCCGGGAGGGTCCAAACCATCCAGCGTCCGGTCTACTTCATCACCAAAGTCCTCCACGAGGCCAATACAAGATATCTGGAGGTGCACAAACTGCTCTATGCAGTCCTCGTTGCATCAAGGAAGCTGTGCCATTACTTCCAAGCCCACAAGATCTCGGTGGTTACCTCATACCCGCTGAGAACCGTCCTCCACAGCCCCAATGCCACTGGAAACATAGCTAAATGGGCTGCGGAGTTGGCGGAGTTCGAGCTGGACTTCTTACCGATCCATGTGGTGAAAAGCTAGGCGTTAGTTGGCTTCGTGGCAGAGTGGACTCCACGACCATGCCAGCTAGGGGGCCTGGACATCAGTGAGCCAGAGCCCAGAGCTTTGGTCTTCACTGGGCTTTACTGGACTCTCTTCTTTGATGGCTCCTCGTGGAAGCAGGGTGCCGGAGCGGGGTTTCTGCTCATTTAGTTCAACCAGAGAGCAGTTCAAGTACATGGTGCGACTTGACTTCAAGGTGACCAACAACATGGCGGAGTATGAGGCTCTCATATTCGGGTTGAAGACCGCCCTGTCCCTCGGTGTCCAGCAGTTGTTGGTCAATGGTGATTCTCAGTTGATCATCAAGCATGTCAAGGGAGAATGTTGCTGCAAAGACCCACAACTTACAGCATATCTCCTCCAAGTACAGAAGTTGGAGAAGGACATCTTATCCTTGGACTTGTGCCATGTTCCCTGTGCCAATAATACAATAGCCGACGACCTGTCAACGAAGGCTTCACTTGAACTCCGGTGCCTGAGGGGGTCTTTGAAAGGAAGTTGACGCGACTTACCGCCTAGCCAGCCAAACCAGGCGAAGGAGGTGGTACCAGCACCTTGAAGCTAGCGGTCTCGGCGGCCATGTTACCATGGCGCCCGCCAAGGATCGTAAGCGTCACCGAGGACTCTGTGCAACCCGGCGCTCAAGATCCAAGTGCACATGTTGGTCCCGACACATGGATCACGGAGATAAGGGACTACTTGAAAGACATTTTTCTTCCGGTGAACGTGTATCCGATGTACGGATCACTCGTTTGGCTAAGAGATACACGCTGGTAGAAGGGAATCTCTACCGGCATGGCGCTAATGACATCCTATTGCGGTGCATAACCCGAGAGGAACACACCAGCACATACGCTGCAGATGATCCCGCCCTCATGGCCCTTCGATGTGTGGGGGCTGGACATCTTGGGACCACTCCCCAGATCCGTTGGAGGGTACCGATACCTCTACGTTGTCGTAGACAGGTTCACCAAATGGCCAGAAGCTACCCCTGTGATAACTATAAACAAGCAGTCAACAGTAAAGTTCATCAAGTCAATCATCTGCTGGTTGTGGCGGACCGGAATCCGCTCATCTAGAATCACAGAGGGTGGTGCCGCATGACGCGACACCCGACAACACACATCATAAGAATAACCTTGTATTACATAGAAAACCAACTGAATATGTACAAACTAGTACAAGACTTCAGTTACAAACTAATATTTGGATTACAAAAGCGGAAGCTAAGTTTATACAACTCACACAACCTATCTAGCAAAAGTCGGTTGCCCAGCCCTAGGGCAACCCACACTAGCTGCAGTCCTCAGCTCAACGCGGCGTGTACGGCTCCCACTCAGCCGTGGTCCCTGACAGAGGGTAACCCTCGCCGGTTGACTCGTAACCCGAGTCCATGGGATGCTCCTCACCTGAAAAACACTTAGACTTAACCGACTCACCTAGGCATGAAACTCTACATGTAGTGTACAACGAACATGGGACGGGAAAATTGCAGCAAACGGACACGCCTACAAGTTCATCCTTAGTTCATCTTTTAACCACAAGTTAACAGTTCATAAATCTGAAATTTAGTAGGCAATATTTGGTGGCACAGAAGTAGCAACACAATTATACAGCTCAGCAGAATTGAATCATCACATTCCATAATTTATCTATGTTACGACGCAGTAAACAAGCGGTACTCATCACCACGAGGGACAGCGAATCGACTCGATATACACCTGCAGGGATACCCGAATAGCACGTCACGTACACCCACACGTGGAGCTGCACACAACATGCTCACCCCGTGTCGTACGGGACAACCTTTCACCCAACATCCCAAACATCGAACCGCTCGCACCGAAACAAGCAGGAGGTTCCCCACACGGAGTATCTCTCTATGCCCGTTAGCAGATTTTCACCTTGCTGCCCTCAACCTACACCTATAAATCGGTGTGCTATGCCTCGACGCCCGGAGGTTTAGGTTACATCGGTTTATCGGGGCCCATATATCCGATATGCCTTCGGTACGTTCAATACTTGTTCAGCAGGGCCGCACACAGATCGGTCCTCAATCGACACAGACAGGGCTGCGCACACAAGACTTCCTATTGCTGCGCCCTAGCCCCTGCCTAGTCTCATTTTCATTTCTACAGTAATCTCACATCTCTCGAACCAATCCCGTGTGTCCCAAGCCTAACTCGCGAGTAGATTCCAACTACTCGACTTATACTGAAGCCCTATGAATTATTAAGCCTAGCCTGTCTACTCGAGGACTTAGACACTACCCTTACTTTTATGGGAAACATATGGTTATGCATTTGGGGTTTCATCCACCCTACACCTAATGCACATATACATACCTCATACTAAGTATGTAAACAAAGCAAAACTTTGTAAAATGGTTTAATGCAAAGGGGGGCTTGCCTTGTTGCTGCTGGTCAGTGGTTAGGGCTTCGTCCGGAAGAAGGAAGTCGAGCACTTCCGGGGTTTGTTCGCCTTCAGCGACTACACGTAAACGATAAGCTATATGTCAATTTAAATGCAATGTTTAGAATTGAATAAGTAATTACCATAACTCTAGCTATACCTCCCCTTTGGTTCTGAAATTTTTATGTTAACTTGGTAGGGTCCTAACCAGAGTCTTCACTAAGTTTCATTTGAAACAAAGTTCATGTGAGCTTTGTACAAATAAAAGCCTATTTGGTCAATATTAGGGCCTCTAAGGAATTCCAGGGGTTTCATGGCTCCAACCATTACTTTATGGAAACTAGAATTTAATATGGTTCTAATGGAATTGGTTTCATGTCATTTGAAGAATTCTAGAGGAAGTTATGCCCTAAACAAGATTTGAGAAAATCTGAAAAATGTTTCTGTACATTTTTCTACTTTCTCAGGGAAGTTCACTTAATCACCCCATTAGGGGGACTAAATGAACCCGGATGGGTCTGAAAATATTTCTGTGGCTCAAGTATTTTCCACTGAACCTCCCAGCCAAATTTCAGAAATTTCATAAAGTAGTTCTCCTGATAAAATCCTAACAGTTTAAACTTTAGGGAATTAATTCTGGAAAACTATTAAGTTTCATGAGCTGAAATTGGTGCTGCTGGAAATTAATCAAAAATCTTAGTTCAGCAAAATTTGGTTCACTGAATTTGGAGCTTCCTAGCAAAAGTTCTATGCATTTGAAGTTTGAACTAAACTGGAAAATCCCAAAATGTTTAAACTCTGCGGGTGGGGTCCACTCTTTAAACCGGCCCACTGAGAACGTGGCCACACCGCAGCCCACGGGGGTTTACCCGCGTTGCCGCATCGGATCCTGGCCGCAAAGTGGATCCCTGCGAGAAACAGAGGCTGACCGGTGGACCCGCCCCCCCCGTCTACCTCGCGACCTCCCGCGACTCCCGCGGCGGCGCTTCGCAGGAACTCTCGCCGCCGGCCATTTCGCTGCACGACCTCCGACGGATTTCGCCGCCTGTGCCATACTTGCTCGGAGAACATGCTGGTGCTCTCACCGAAGCTCGAAGATGGCCGGAACCATGCCCGCGACGGTGACAGCGGCTATCCCTACTCCGACGATGTCGCCCCAGCTACTCAGGGCCTTATTTTCAGCACGGTTTGCTCCTACAGCTCCGTTGTGGCATGCTGAGCAAGAAAATGAGCTCGGTTTGCCATGGAAACGGCCGGAGCTATGCGCTCACCGTCGACCTATGCCCGATATCTGCTGTGACCTGAAAAACTCGATAACCTGAGTCTATACTCGACGGTTCTTTGTAATTTTTGATCCTAGATGGCCGTGGCAAGGTGTAGATCATGTGTGTAGCTCGTTATAGCCGGTGATGATCTAATACCCGCGAATTTTTGGATTTGGGATGGCTCAGTCCTAAGAACACCGAAACTTTCCCGGGGAAATTCTCCCCCGACTAGCAGGACAAGCACCTTAGGGCGGTTGTTTCTTGTGTTGATAGTTGGGCACGAGGAGGCCTGTGTCGCCCGGACGCCGGCGACCATAGGGAGGCAAACTCGGAGCGAGTTGCGGCAGTAGTTTGCGGGCAGAACAGAGACTGCGCAAGAAGAGAAATGAAGCACGGCAGGAGCACACGGTTTATCCCTTCGGCCTGTGATCTTTTCTCCCCCCCCCCCCTCACCGAGCAGGAGCTGGCCTGGCTGAGGCGGTCAGGCGCCGACGCCGTGGCTGGCTGGCGCGCGCTCTTGGCCGAGAGAAAAATCACCCGAAGACTTCAGTGTGAAGGCTACTGACAGGTGGGTCCCTCCCCGCTAATCCTCTTCTACTTTTTCACCTCTGTTTTTGCTGAAAATATCCCCAGCTACTCACAATTGAATGTGAGACTTATCCTCCAAGTCCTTGTTTGAATTTGATTTCCAAAATTTGAAACTGGTTTGGCTAAATTTGCTGCATGTTTGAACTGGAATTCAAATTCAGTTTTTCAATAATGCAAATTTAGCTCCCGACAAGATGAAGTCCAATAGGGATTAAAATTGGTGGGCTAACTCAGAAAAATATGCTGAGTTTGAATATGAAGCCAACTTTTGAATTTAAGTTATGAAAGTTGCTGAAATTTGAATTTATATTCAAATTGGCCTCTTTTTCAATTGCCTCCAAAAGTGCCTCAAAAAGTATTGGATTTGCATGAACTTTGGCCTGAGCCTTCCCAAGACTATTTAAGGTCTAGGGGTGACCTCAACCTTGCATGTTCATGTGTAGAAATCCTACTTTTTGGAAGTTAGGGCTTTCCCCTCTAATCACCCTTTTGATGGTGGTTACTTGCTCTTCACAAGTGTTCACAAGATATCCACAAAATGAGCTGTGGTGTTGTGAGGTCATGAACAAATTTTTGCAGGTCACTTTCTTGGGCTTTCACATCCCTCCCCCCTTAAAAGAATCTCGCCTCGAGATTACAAAAGAAGAGACATCGATGTAATAGGGACTCACCCGTGCTGAGACGTCATGAACTCCGGGTAGTTTGAGTGAAGGAATTCCTCGCTCTCCCACGTTGCTTCATTGGCGGTGTGGTTGCTCCAGAGTATCTTGTAGAACCACAATGTTCGGCTACGTGTGGTCCGAGCCGTCTCATCAATAATTGCCACCGGATATTCATCATATGTCAAATCCGGTTGCAGCTCGCCAATATCTTCAGTGGGAACAGCAGCTGTATGCTTCAGATATTTTTGCAGTTGTGAAACATGGAAACGTCGTGAACACCAGCAAGAGATGCCGGTAGCTCCAGTCTATATGCCGCTGGCCCACACTTCTCGGTGATAGCATAGGGTCCAATGAATCGGAGAGCGAGTTTCCCCTTCACGCCGAACCGGTGCGCACCTTTCATCGGTGATACACGGAGCTACACATGTTCCCCGACATCAAAGTGCAACGGCCTACGCCTCTTATCAGCGTAGCTTTTCTTCCGGGATTGAGCAGCCTTCAACTTGGCTTGAATCATCCAAACGCACTCTTCAGCGTCGTTCACCACATCAACCCTGAATGTGACCCTTTCACCGGACTCGCACCAGTTCAATGGGGTGCGGCATTTACGACCGTAGAGAGCTTCATATGGTGCCATCTTGATATTCGCCTGATAGCCGTTATTGTACGAGAATTCCGCCAGCGGTAGATGATCATCCCAGTTTCTACCGTGGTGGATGGCACACGCTCTCAACATGTCTTCTAGTACTTTGTTCACCCTCTCTGTTTGACCATCTGTCTGAGGGTGATAGGCAGAGCTTCTAATCAGCTTAGTACCCAAAGCAGCGTGCAACTGCTCCCAAAAGCGAGACACAAGTAATGCACCTCGATCTGAGACTATGGTCTTGGGTACCCCATATAAGCATAGCATCCTCGCTATGTACAGCTCCGCATACTTGCTGGCATTGTAACGTGTATGCACAGGAATGAAGTGAGCCGACTTGGTTAATCGGTCAACGATTACCCAAATGGAGTCATGCTTGTTGGAAGTCAGGGGTAATCCCACAATGAAATCCATGCTCACATCTTCCCATTTCCATGCCGGGATTTTCAGGGGTTGCAGCATCCCTGATTTTCTCATATGATCAGCTTTCACTCGTCTACACGTATCACACTCGGATACGTACTGCGCTACTTCCCACTTCATCCGCGTCCACCAAAATTTCTTTTTCGAATCTTGGTACATTTTTTTGCTGCCCGGATGAATGGAGTATTTAGACAAGTGAGCTTCATCAAGAATTTTCTTCCTCAGCTCCATATTCCGGGGTACAACTATGCTGTCATTAAACCACAACGTCCCCTCATCATCCTTACGGAAACATTTGACTTCCCCGTTGTCTATCCGTCTCCGGAGATGTGCCACACCCTTATCAATCCTCTGAGCTGCAATAATGTCCTCCCTAATGGTATGGATGAGGGCAAGGTTGTAGAGCGATCCATAAGGAACCAAGTACAAGCTCGGCCCTTCCTCCTCCACCGGTGTAATGGTGAGGTTGTGGACGTGTGGTTTCCGACTCAGCGTGTCAGCAACCACATTCGCATTGCCGGGGTGGTAATGAATCTCAATATTGTAATCCTTGATTAGTTCTAACCACCTCCTTTGCCTCATATTCAGCTTCTTCTGGGTGAAGATATACTTCAAGCTCTTGTGGTCGGTGTAGAAGTGCACCAAATTTCCTAGGAGATAGTGCCTCCACATTTTTAACGCCAAAATCACAGCAGCAAGCTCCAGATCATGAGTTGGGTAATGCTGCTCATGGTTCCAAAGTTGGCGTGAGCCATATGCGACCACACATCCTTCCTGCATCAACACGCAGCTGAGCCCAATACCAGACGCATCACAATACACGTCGAAGGGCTTGGTTGTATCCGGTTGAGCTAAGACTGGGGCTGTTGTGATATGCTTCACTAATGCTTGGAACGCTCCTTCACACGCCGTGTTTCAAACATATTTTGTTCCCTTCTTCAGCAATTCTGTCATCGGCTTAGCAAGCTTGGAGAAGCTTGGAATGAATCTCTGATAGTATCCCGCTAAGCTGAGAAAACTTCTGACTTCATCGACTGAAGTGGGAGCTTTCCATTTCAGCACTTGCTCGATTTTGCTTGGGTCAACCGCAATGCCTTCCGCTAAGATGATATGTCCCAAAAATGGCACTTGGCTGATCCAAAAATCACATTTTCACTGAATTCCATGCTGAAAATACAGAAACTTTGAATTACAAAGATGTGACGCATCTCCTACCCTTTCTAAAGATGTATGATATGAAAATTTTAGATTTTTCTACAGGAAGGTATGCTTGAAAAACAGAATAGTCCAGAGAGTGTTTTGCATCTGTCCTGGTTCTGGACAGTTTAATTTCTTCTGGAATTTAAGCCATCTTAAGATGTGATTCAGATCTGCGGGTCCACAACAAAGTTGTAGAGCACTTAAACACCTTTCCAGAACTTATTCCCACACCTCCATTGGCCACATAATCTGTGAGTTATGCTCTGTCAAAGTTCAGCAACTTGCTGCCCAAAACAGAGCACTCTGTTTTTCAATCCCTTGGAGCTACACTGATCCACTATTGAATTTTTCTACCCAACCAGGGTCCTAAATGTTGAAACTTAGTGATTTTAATTCCTTGTTATCATTATTTTTCATGCACATATCTATGATATGTTGGTACTACGTTCCTCACAAAAAGAAAATCCTAACCGGATTATACCGGCATATACGTCTCAATTGTGGCACTAAACGGGCTCTCGCACACGTATACTACACGGAATACATACGTGGTTAGTACCTGCAGAAAAACACCCAATAATGATGCACTCAACGGTTATTTCCATTTCAGGCAGGTCCATATTTGAAAATAAATACAAACGCCCGTATCATTGCCATACGGCCGTCCTTGAGTTAAGCCACGTCTCAAGGTACGTGATCGTGTTTTAACACCACACGACGGGGAACCCGAGTAGAGCGCGAACGGGTCATCACGGTTGAGAATTTTATCACCCCAACAGATACCACCTACTGCCCTGCAGGGCACGCCGATGGCAAGCGCTGCGTATGCCCCCCTGGGCTATTTCCAGACGAACACACTTTCGCGTTACTGACCACGCGATGGGGTCTCCACTTACTTGCCTAATGCATGCTAGGGATCAGCGTTTCATATGAACTCAGGAATATGAAGAGTCCAAGAGCTTCATATTGACGTCTCACATGAAGCTGTGAGACCTATCCCTGAACCACGTTTCTCGTCAGGGGAGCTAACCGAAATTGAACCGCTTTCGGTGGCGTTCCTTACCATTCTTACCAGAGCGTAGGTGCGTCGTTACATAATTAAAATTCAGAATTATAACACATATGTTAGTCTTGCCACTTTAAGTAACTATGCTAATATAGTCCTTATTTGGGTAAACTACTGAATCCTCACCGTAAACCTAGGTTTTCCCGTAATACAGTCCGTAATTAATGTGCTATCCCCAATGCCACTCTGATACCAGCCTGTGGCGGACCGGAATCCGCTCATCCAGGATCACAGAGGGTGGTGCCGCACGATGCGACACCCGACAGCACACATCATAAGAACAACCTTGTATTACATAGAAAATCAACTGATATGTACAAACTAGTACAAGACTTCATTTATAAACTAATATTTGGATTACAAAAGCGGAAGCTAAGTTTATATAACTCACATCACCTATCTAGCAAAAGTCGGTTGCCCATCCCTAGGGCAACCCACACTAGCTGCACTCCTCAGCTCAGCGCGGCGTGTACGGCTCCCATTCAGCCGTGGTCCCCGACGAAGGGTAACCCTCGCCGGTGGACTCGTAACCTGAGTCCATGGGATGCTCCTCACTTGAAAAACACTTAAGCAGCAACCATGAGCACGATGGCTCAACAAGACTTAACTGACTCACCTAGGCATGAAACTCTACATGTAGTGTACAACGAACATGGGATGGGAAAATTGCAGCCAACGGACACGCCTACAAGTTCATCCTTAGTTCATCTTTTAGCCACAAGTTAACAGTTCATAAATCTGAAATTTAGTAGGCAATATTTGGTGGCACACAGGTAGCAATACAATTATACATCTCAGCATAATTGAATCATCACATTCCATAATTTATCTACGTTACGATGCAGTGAACAAGCGGTACTCATCACCGTGAGGGACGGCGAATTGACTCGATATACACCTGCAGGGATACCCGAATAGCACGTCACGTACGCCCACATGCGGAGATCACACAGCACACTCACCCTGTGTCGTACGGGACAACCTTTCACCCAACAGCCCAAACGTCGAACCGGTCACACCGAAACGAGCAGGAGGTTCACTACACGGAGCATCTCTCTATGCCCGTTAGCAGATTTCCACCTTGCTGCCCTCAACCTACACCTATAAATCGGTGTGCTATGCCTCGACGCCCGGAGGTTTAGGTTACATCTGTTTATCGGGGCCCATATATCCGATATGCCTTCAGTATGTTCAATACTTGTTCAGCAGGACCACACACGGATCGGTCCTCAATCGACACAGACAGGGCTGCGCACACAAGACTTCCTCTTGCTGCGCCCTAGCCCCTGCCTAGTCTCATTTTCATTTCTAAAGTGATCTCACATCACTCGAACCAATCCCGTGTGTCCCAAGCCTAACTCGCGAGTAGATTCCAACTACTCGACTTGTACCGAAGTCCTATGAATTATTAAGCCTAGCCTGTCTACTCGAGGACTTAGACACTACCCTCACTCTTATGGGAAACATCTGGTTATGCATTTGGGGTTTCATCCACCCTACACCTAATGCACATATACATACCTCATACTAAGTATGTAAACAAAGCAAAACTTTGTAAAACAGTTTAATGCAAACCAGGGCTTGCCTTGTTGCTGCTGGTCAGTGGTTAGGGCTTCGTCCGGAAGAAGGAAGTCGAGCACTTCCGGAGTTTCTTCGCCTTCAGCGACTACACGTAAACGATAAGCTATATGTCAATTTAAATGCAATGTTTAGAATTGAATAAGTAATTACCATAACTCTAGGTAGACCTCCCCTTTGGTTCTGAAATTTTTATGATGACTTGGTAGGGTCCTAACTAGAGTCTTGACCAAGTTTCATTTGAAACAAAGTTCATGTGAGCTTTGTACAAATAAAAGCCTATTTGGTCAATATTAGAGCCTCTAAGGAATTCCAGGGGTTTTCATGGCTCCAACCATACCTTTATGGAAACTAGAATTTAAGATGGTTCTAATGGAATTGGTTTCATGTCATTTGAAGAACTCTAGAGGAAGTTATGCCCTAAACAAGATTTGGGAAAATCTGAAAAATGTTTCTGTACATTTTTTCTATTTTCTCAGGGAAGTTCACTTAATCACCCCATTAGGGGGAATAAATAAACTTGGATGGGTCTGAAAATATTTCTGTGGCTCAAGGATTTTCCAATGAACCTCCCAGCCAAATTTCAGAATTTTTCATAAAGTAGTTCTCCTGATAAAATTCCTAATAGTTTAAATTTTAGGGAAGTAATTCTGGAAAACTATTAAGTTTCATGAGCTGAAATTGGTGCTGCTGGAAAGTAATAAAAAACCTGAGTTCAGCAAAATGTGGTTCACTGAATTTGGAGCTTCCTAGCAAAAGTTCTATGCATTTGAAGTTTGAACTAAACTGGAAAATCCCAAAATGTTTAAACTCTGCGGGTGGGGTCCACTCTTTAAACCGGCCCACTGAGAACGTGGCCACACCGCAGCCCACGGGGTTTTACCCACACTGCCGCATCGGATCCCGGCTGCAAAGTGGATCCCTGCGAGAAAACAGAGGCTGACCGGTGGACCCCCCCCCCTTCGTCTACCTCGCGATGTCCCGCAACTCCCGTGGCGGCGCTTCGCCGGAGCTCTCGCCGCCGGCCATTTCGCTGCACGACCTCAAATGGATTTTTCCGCCTGTGCCTAACTTGGCTCGGAGAACACGCTGGTGCCCTCACCAAAGCTCGGCGATGGCCGGAACCATGCCCGCGACGGTGACAGCGGCCATCCCTACTCCGGCGATGTCGCCCGAGCTACTCAGGGCCTTATTTTCGGCACGGTTTGCTCCTACAGCTCTGATGTGGCATGCTGAGAACGAAAATGAGCTCGTTTTGCCATGGAAACGGCCGGAGCTATGCGCTCACCGTCGACCTAGGCCCGATATCGGCTGTGACCTGAAAAACTCGATAACCCGAGTCTATACTCGACGGTTCTTTGTACTTTTTGATCCTAGATGGCCGTGGCAACGTGTAGATCATGTGTGTAGCTCGGTATATCCGGTGATGATTTAATACCCGTGAATTTTTGGATTTGGGATGGCTCGATCCTAAGAACACTGAAACTTTCTCGGGGAAATTCTCCCCCGACAGTGCATGAAACGATGAACGGATTGGACTAGCAGGACAAGCACCTTAGGGTGGTTGTTTCTTGTGTTGATCGTTGGGCACGAGGAGTCCTGTGTCGCCTGGACGCCGCTACCAGAGGGAGGCGAACTCGGAGTGAGTTGCGGTGGTGGTTTGCGGGCAGAACAGAGACTGCGCGAGGAGAGAAATGAAGCACGGCAGGAGCGCACGATTTATCCCTTCGGCCTGTGATCTTTTCTCCCCCTCCCCTCAACGAGCAGGAGCTGGCCTGGCTGAGGCGGTCGGGCGCTGACGCCGTGGCTGGCTGGCGCGCGCTCTCGGCCGAGAGAAAAATCACCCGAAGACTTCAGTGTGAAGGCTACTGACAGGTGGGTCCCTCCCCTCTAATCCTCTTCTACTTTTTCACCTGTGATTTTGCTGAAAATATCCCCAGCTACTCACAACTGAATGTGAGACTTAACCTCCAAGTCCTTGTTTGAATTTGATTTCCAAAATTTGAAACTGGTTTGGCTAAATTTGCTGCATGTTTGAACTGAAATTCAAATTCAGTTTTCGAATAATGCAAATTTAGCTCCCGACAAGATGAAGTCCAATGGGGATGAAAATTGGTGGGCCAACTCACAAAAATATGCTGAGTTTGAATATGAAGCCAACTTTTGAATTTAAGTTATGAAAGTTGCTGATTTGATTTTATATTTAAATTGGCCTCTTTTTCAATTGCCTCCAAAAGTGCCTCAAAAAGTATTGGATTTGCATGAACTTTGGCCTGAGCCTTCCCAAGACTATTTAAGGTGTAGGGGTGAGCTCAACATTGCATATTCATGTGTAGAAATCCTACTTTTTGGAAGTTAGGGCTTTCCCCTATAATCACCCTTTTGATGGTGGTTACTTGCTCTTCACAAGTGTTCACAAGATATCCACAAAATGAGCTGTGGTGTTGTGAGGTGATGAACAAATTTTTGCAAGTCACTTTCTTGGGCTTTTACACCGGTTCAGGGTCCCGAATCATCACCGACAACGGAACCCAGTTCACTAGCGCAGGATTCCAATACTGCTACGAAGACCTCGGCATCCAAGTTTGCTATGCTTCTGTTGCTCACCCAGAGAGTAACGGCCAAGACGAAAGAGAAAACGTCGAGATTCTCAAAGGACTCAAAACGCGCACCTACAACAGATTGAAGAAGCATGATGCTAATTGTGTTGAAGAGCTTCTGTGTACACTGTGGGCTAGCAGGACGTCCCTCAATCGCTCGACAGGGGAAACACCCTTCTTCCTGGTGTATGGGATTGAGGCCGTCCTCCCCCCGGAAATCACCATGGGCTCATCCCTTGTCCGAGCGTACAACGAAGCCACGCAAGACTAGCTCTGGCATGAAGATATCGACCTTGTCAATGAGCGATGGTGGCAAGAAGCTGTCCGAAACGCGCGATACCATCAAGCGCTGCGGCATTATCAGCAGCGGTTCGTGCCGAGTAGACACCTCAAGGTGGGCGACCTGGTACTACGGTGAATACTTTCTCGAGAAGGAGGGAACAATCTCTCCCCCGGTTGGGAGGCTCCCTTCTGAGTGACACAAGTATGCCACCACGGGCGCGTGCGTCTAACCACAGAGGCTGGGGTACCTCTACCCAATCCATGGAACATAGAACACCTCCGTAAGTTCTATCCTCAGCGGTAGGGTTTTATTTTCTCTAGAAGGGTGTCATAGTGTATAGGAACAACGCTTAGAACAGCTAAGTCCCAGAGGAGTCCTGTCATTCTTGACATCTGAGATGGGTCGATGTCTTCTAGTACGGTATGTTTCTTCCTATGAGAAAGTGCTTGAAGTGAGAACATTTTGCATTATCCTGTGCATTCTCCCTTAACAGTTTGTACTTCCTCAAGCATATCAACTGTAAATGGGCAAGACATGTTCCCTTGGCCCTAAGGTCATCCCTAGGGCTGCCACGTAAGCTTGAGTTCCAGAGCCGACGCGTGCCCTGGGCTCCAGTCCGAAGCCTCCCTGCTGAGGTGGAACCCGGAGCTGCCATGCATAACCTGGCTCAGAGCCTCCTCCTCGCTGAGGATAGCTCCAGAGCTCACACATGCCCTGTGCATTCTCCCTTTACAGTTTGTGCTTCCTCAAGCATATCAACTGTAAACGGGTAAGCCACGTGCCCTTCGCCCTAAGGTCAGCCCTAAGTCTGCCACGTGCGCTTGAGTTCCGGAGCCGATGCGTGCCCTGGGCTCCGGTCCAAAGCCTCCCTACTGAGGTATAACCCGGAGATGCCACACATCACCTGGCTCAGAGCCTCCTCCCTGCTGAGGATAGCTCTGGAGCTCACACGTGCCCTGTGCATTCTCCCTTTTACAGTTTGTTCTTCCTCAAGCATATCAACTGTACACTGGTAAGCCACGTGACCTTGGCCCTATGGTCAGCCCTGGGGCTGCCACGTGCGCTTGAGTTCCGGAGCCGACGCGTGCCGTAAGCTCCGGTCCGAAGCCTCCCTACTGAGGTGGAACCCGGAGCTGGCACACATCACCTGGCTCAGAGCCTCCTCCCAGTTGAGCATAGCTACGGAGCTCACACATGCCCTGTGCATTCTCCCTTTACAGTTTGTGCTTCCTCAAGCATATCAACTATAAACGGGTAAGCCACATGCCGTTTTCCCTAAGGTCAACCCTAGGGATGCCACGTGCGCTTGAGTTCTGGAGCTGACGTGTGCCCTGGGGTCTGGTCCGAAGCCTCCCTGCTGAGGTGGAACCCGGAGCTTCCACGCATCACCTGTCTCAGAGCCTCCTCCCCGCTGAGGAAAGCTCCGGAGCTCACACGTGCCCTAGGCTCCAGTCCAAAGCCTCCCACTGAGGTGAGTTCTGAAGCTGCCATGTGTCACCTGGCTCTAGAACCTACACCCTACAGGAAGAATTCCGAAGCTAACATGTGCCTGGGGCTCCGATCCAGAGCCTCCCCATAGAGGAGAGGTCTGGAGCTTCCACGTGTCTCCCTAGGACAAGCTAAAGACATGGGCCGAACTTCCATTAGGTCTTTACACCACCGAGGACCCGGAAGGAGTGATAGCCACACTACCGGGGCGCTTTGGGTCCTTACGCTGCTAAAGACTCGGAGGAACAAGCTCGAGACATTGGCAAAGAACTATCCTCATCGACTAAGTCTTTTCGGACCCTTGCGCTGCTAAGGGTTCATAGTCTACATCAACAATTCAAGACAATACAAGACTTGAAACAAAGAGCTTCCATTAATGACAGAGTTCTGGCATACAAAAGGTGATACAAGGCAACTAAGGAACCCAACAGCTACATGTCGAGCAATCTACTGCTTCATAGCATACTTGGTTGTCCCCCAAGGCAATCTCTGCGCAGAGAGACGGTCACCTGCTATAAGACCAAGGACGACAGCAACTCATGCTGGACTGAGGCAACGGTGACATCCAGTGTCGTGTGGGCTAAACAACATCTACGACAGATTTGGTTGTCCACAACAGTACCTGGAGGAAGGCTTGATCATCCTAGACTTAACCTTCCTCCGGTCCCGACAAGTAGCCCTTCTTTGGCGAGGCGCCTAGAGGACATGTCCCACACGACACTGGCGTAGGGACTCCCTGAGAGTCAAGGATCCTGTCCCCAATGGCCTCCCTTACCATCGGCATGCCATCAGGATGGCTTGTGCTTATATCCGGGACAGTCAAGAAGAGGGACGCCCCAGTGAGCCGCAGCGAAGGCCACACACACACGAACATCTTGCAAAACTTGACGAAGACGGCTACCAATGTAAGAGCATCTGGTGGGTGAGAGCGCTGAGAAGCGGAAGCTTCTAGTGCGCAAGAGGAGAACAAAGGACATATGGTGAGGGAGGGTGCCATCCAACATCGGAAGGCCCCCTTTTATACACGACTACGACCTATGGCAGGGCAACAGGTGTGGCGATTGGGCTTCCACCTCAGCACACCATGGGTTATTCACCTCCATCAACGATGGGTTAGACCCAGGTCCACCCGTCACACACTTAGGGCCAGGCGAGTAACATCTCGGGAACGACTGACGGTTCCAAAGAAGAGCGGCGAGGTGGAACTGTGGCAAACAACCCATTGGTTGCCGCAGTAAGTGCCCCGAGGCAACCCCTCAAGCACTTTACCATGACCCCCACCAGTCAGGAGCAAGCACATGTCCACTATGTCGACAACATGCTGCCGCTTCGACTGGCGAGTACGTCCACTACGCCAAAGACGTGCAGCCTTTTCGACTCCCATGTACAACCACTCGCCCACTACGCGAGAATCTCGCCACCACTTTGGTCTCCAAAGTACATATTCAAAACCACCATGCGGGAGAGATTCGGACCCCACCTATGGGCTCGATGCTTTCCCAGAGATGGGCCCGGCGGCCACTGTCGGTACCCTGCAGACCGGGTACTCCCGCGTAGTGGGTAAAAGACAGTATGGGCCCCGGCTCCCCGCTAAGGTGGGCCCCAGCGTAGCCACGTGCCCTTGGCCCCATGGTCAGCCCTGGGGCTGCCACATGCGCTTTAGCTCCGGAGCTGACACCTGCCCTGGGCTCCGGATGGAGCCTCCATGTTGAGGAGAGGTCCGGGGCTGCCATGTGTCCTCTAGCTCCGAGCCACCTCCCTGCTAAGGACAGCACCGGGGCTGACACGTGCCCTGGGCTCCAATCCGAGCCTCCCCGCTGAGGTGAGGTCCGGGGCTGCCACGTGTCCCCTGGATCCGAGCCACCTCCCTGCCGAGGACAGCTCTGGTACTGACACGTGCCCTGGGCTCCAGTCTGAGCCTCCCCGCTGAGGTGAGGTCCGGAGCTGCCACGTGTCCCCTGGTTCAGAACCACCTCCCCGCTGAGGACAGCTCTAGTTCTGACACTTGCCCTGGGCTCCGGACCAAGCCTCCCCGCTGAGGTGAGGTCTGGTGCTACCATGTGTCCCCTAGCACAAAACCCGTCGATAAGAGCTCTAGAGCCGTCACGTGCCCCACAATCCGTTGTGAGTCGTGGGTCGACGAAGTCAAGAAGGAAGTTCACCATCAGGCTTCGCATTCAAGACTCGTACCTTCCCCAGAAGCATGGCGCACTACGCACACCTTTGTCCCCTGCTCGTTCGCCATTACTGTGACAAGGCAGAACAGCAAGGCGTGACAGCAGTACAACATCACCCAACAACACGAAGCCGCCCAAGCAGGGGGAGAAGACGCGGCAACAAGACGACGTCTTCATCATGACCTGGCACGCAGTCAGGGGTGCTCAGCGCGCCGGACGGTGGGACATAGCTCCCTTGCCGGCCACTCTACCCAGAGGACGAAGCCCTAGATTATTTATAGGGTTCACATAGCTCAGGGGACCCCTGTCGGGCCACAAGCCTCATTGTAACCACCCCATCCTTGAACTAAAAAAGGACCGGGGTGACCACCCTGCAAAGGGTTTGCATCCCAAATCCCGCAACACACAAGCATACATGCTCAGGCAATAGAACAAGCACCCCCGTGGACGTAGGGTTTTATGATTCGGTGGCCCGAACCACTAAAATCTCGGTGTTCATCCGCTCCCTCGAGCCCAGGTCGCGTAGGGCGCCAAGGCCCCTACAAAAAAGAACCTCGTGGGCTGCTTCCGAGCAAGCTGGGATAAGTGTCGCAGCTCAGGCAATCCGACACGCGCCAATGAACCCTCAGTCGTGTACGCTAGCGGAGGCGGGAAGGTACATGGACGGTTAGTTGCTCATTTTGTTTGTTTCTTTACAACTTGCTTCTTTTGATTATTATTCTTTTATTGTTTTTTAGGTTTGCCATATTCGATGGAGTTGTTGACTCGAGGGTAGCGTGACCTTTGATCGTCAATCCATCGATCTAGGGTTCCTCCGTCGGCCAGACAAGTCATCGTCTCTCCCAGAGCTAGATAGAGGAGCACCAAAGGGAGAGAGACGAGATCCATAGGGAGAGAGAGGAGCTTCAGAGAGAGAGAGGGAGATAGCCCAAGTCGCATAGGAGCAACAGATCGCCTATATGGCAAACTACATGGCTCAGATGCAGACGGTGATGGAGGTAAGTAATTCAATGTAATTTAATTTAAATTCATAACGTTCCATTAGTAACTATGTTCTAATATTTTGCAATTACATGCCTTAGCTCGACAGAGTGGGCAGCAGATCCCGATCCCTACGTGGCAGCCGTAAGGGTTGCCCCCCCATAGGTGCCCCCAGCACATATGTGGGGACCACCCCGTGGTTCACCCACTCCGGGATCGCAGAGGGTGGTGGCGTGCGATGGGGCACGCAACAGCACACAAGAAAAGAATATGAACAATATACAAACTTTTATTTGACATAAAAACACAGCGGAAGTCTTCTACAAACTTGTTTATACAGCGGAAGTATTATACATAGCTAAACTCCCATCCTAACTAAGCAAAAGTGCAGCCATCCAGCCCGGGGACGCTACACACTAGCAACATACAACCGGAGATCACGGCGGCGTGCAGGGCTCTAGCTCGGCCGTGTACCCTGACGGGGGCATCGCCTCGGCCTTGGACCCTTCCTCATAACTCTCACCTGCACACAGCTCAAATATTGCAACCGTGAGCACGATGGCTCAGCAAGGCTTAACCGACAACCCTAGTCATGGAATTTTACATGCAGGGATGTGTAAAATAGAAAAAGACTTTGCAATAAATACACGACTACATGTTAATCCTTACTTTCAGTTTTATAGAAGCAGTTTAATGAGCCTTAAGCAGCCTCACATCAGAAGTCCACAATCAAACAAGAAACACTTTCCTCCGATGTGGTGATGCCCAAAGTGGAAGATAAACTTAATTAGATCTACATCTACAGCAGACATGGTTTCAAAACATTAATAGTTCAACATAGCATAATATCATTCATCTGGGTTTTTTCACTTCTTACTACGTCACAGAACAGTGAACAAGCGGTACTCAAATAACCGCGAGGGACGGTGATTGCAATCAGGAGACACCCGGACAACACGTCACATACACCCACTTTCAGAAGTGTGGTGCCACACACCTTCCTACTCTGTTGTATGCAACCACCTTTCAAAGGAAACCCAGATGGCGAACCGGTCCATCCGTAACGGGCAAGAGGTCCCTGCATGGAGCGTGACTGTACCCACCGGCAGATTTACACCTTGCTACCCTCAACCCACTCCTTTAAAATGGTTGGGTAAGCCTTGGCACCCAGGTTAACCAATTACATCGGTTTCCTGCTTATGTCAGTATGCTATCCGGTACTGTTCGATACTTGTTAAGCAGGCCCGCACACGTCTCGGTTCTCAATTGACACCAACAGGGCTACACATGTGAGAACTCCGCTCACTGCATCCTATCCCCCCTACTGGGTCTCAGTTTAGCATTCTTAAGCCATTCGCTACTCTTTTCCATACCGTGTGATAAAACCTTAGCTCGCGAGTAGATTCCAACTACTTGAATTCTACCGAGATCCTAAGAACATTAGCATGTCATTCTCTACTCGTCGAGTCTGTAATCTACCCATCCCTTCATAGGATTTAAAGTCATGCAAGTGGGGTTTCAAACACCTTAACTCTAATGTAAACATTTCAACCTAGACATAAGTGATACAAATGACAAACATTGTAAAAGGTAATTAAATGCAATCCGGGGCTTGCCTGGTTGCGAGTCAAAAGGAAAGTTAGCTTCTGGTGGGAGGATGTCCAACGGCTCCGGTGTATCCTCAACATCGGTCACTATATAAAATGTAGCAAAATATATGTATAAGTGCTAGTGTTATATAAGAGATGAACTCCTAATACTAGCTACTGCTGTTTAGGTTCCTTAAATTGACTTGGGCTTTTTTCAGTGGATACTAGACTCTCTAAGGATGATCTGAGCAAAATTTGGAGAAATTTCATGGAACCTTGTGGTCTCCTAAATTCCTACAAGTCGAAGGCTTCTCTGAATTTCGAGCCCATATATGAAGCTTTTAAATGACTAACAATGGAAGATCTAATTAGAGCGAGTCTCTATGGTTCTAACAAAATTTGTTTCATCATTTTTGGAGCTACCAACAGGGAGATATGAATTTTTGAAGTTGGACATGAGTGCTGAAACGTTTCTGTTTGGAATTTGAATTTTCAAACAAAGGCTGAACTTTGGAAGACAATTTAGCCTATAAGATGAACTCCAATGAATCTCAAATTTGTGCAGTAGATTACTAATGTTATGAAGGATCTTCTATCCAGATTTGAGGAAATTCCATAACAGGGATTTTCTGGAATTAATTCCCAAAGATTTAATTTTGATGAATTTTGGAGAAAATTCCAGAGGTCTTCAGATCACATTCTTTGCATTTCTGCAAAGTACTTACTGTGAGGAATCCAACAAAATCTTGTTTCACAAAATTTCGACATTCCTACTAAAAGTTATGGTCATTTGAAGTTAGCACTAAATCTGGAAAATGAAGAAATGTTTAAACTCTGGTCATGGGTCCCACCCGTGGCGCTATCCACTCAGATGGCGGCAACACCGAGGCCACAGGTTTATTTCTGCGCTGTCACAGAAAATCCCCACGCTACACGGGATCCTCCCGGTTTCTCGCGCTCACTGACGATCGGGCCCCACCCACCTTCTTTCTTCTCGCGCCCCCGCGCTTCCCCGAGGCTGCCCTCGCCGGAGAGCTCGCCGGAACGGTGTTTCCGTGCTCCAAACATTGCCAAACTCGACGCTACTACATATTTCCACACGGGAAACATGCTGCCGGTCTTACCCCCCACCGACGATGGCCGGAGATGGGCGTGCGACGGTGGCAGTAACTCGGGTGACTCCGGCGACATGGTACTCACCCGGCTAGCCTGGAAACCGACCATGGTTTGGTCCTACAGCACCACCGTGACATGGGGAACCCGGAACACTACCCTGATCCCTCGGAAAACAGCCAGAAGCATAAGCTCACCGTGCGACCGAAGTGGTTTTGCGCCGCCGCAAGTAAAAACACGGAGAACTCTTCGGACTCTGCATGGTTTTGCTTGCCGTTTGCTCGAGAAGGGTCGCTATGGTTTGGAGAACCTATGCCTAGCCTCTGATGAACCCTAACTCAATATGGCCGAGGAATTTCCCATTTCCGTCACCTCGGTTCAAAGAAATCGCCGGCAACAAACTCCAAATTCTGGCCGACCTAGGCTACGACCTAGCTCCAAACTTGGAGGACAGCAAGAAGGATAGACAACGCACCTAGGACGCCGGTTGTTTGAGGAGAAACGGTCCTGTAACGCCGGAGCGTCGGTGAACCGAAGAGGTTCCCAACGTCGGACCGCCTAGAAAGCTTTTACTGTGCCTGAGCTCATGCAAGCCGAAGGCCAGTTGCTTTAGCGTTGGGGACATCGAGGGCAAGCTCAGGCTTCGTTTTGCTGCTTAGCAAGGCTGTGTACCGCTGAGAGCGCCGGTTCGCGATCGATGGAGGAGGCGGCGCGTGCTCTGTCCGGCAGTGGAATAGTTTCTACTAACTCGGTGCAGTAGCTCGGGAGAATGAGGAATGAGCGAGGTGGAGTGTCGAGTTTGCTCAGTGGAGGCTGAGTACGTTGTTGGCCGGCCGATCGTGCAGCCGCTCGGTGGCATGCCGAGGTGAAAACAAAGGCGGTAAAGCAATTCTGTGTGGCTGACTGCTGGGTCCCACCCCCTCATTTCTTAATCAAGTTTTCCACTGATATTTTTCCCCAGCTACTCACAATTAAAAGCTTTGCTTCACGTCAAAGTCATGGTTTGAATATTTGAATTCAAATGTTTTGAATTATAGTATGGAACTTGAACTGAACTTTTGGTTATTTGAATTTGAATTGGAGTTTGAATTCTCCCTTTGCATTGTTCCTAAAATATAGCAAACCAACTCAAATATTTCTGAATTTTGGCATGGCTGCTAATTCAAATGTGGGGAACACATTTGTTGAACCAAATTTGCAAACTGAGGAAGTTGGGATTTGAAACTGAAATTTAAATTCAGATTCGAGGGCTTCCTTTTAACCCCAAACAAATATTAGATCCCCTCCAATTGAGCTGAAATTTGGGAGGTTGAATATTTGACATATGAAGACCCAAGTTATGAGTTTGGGTCTCCATATTCGGAAGTTTTCGGGACGTTTGAATCATCACTTTGAACCCACACCGTTATAATTCAAAGTTTTAATTCCCCTCATTTTTTCTAAGTGTAAAGGTGCTGAAATCTTTGTTAGCACTTTTGGTGATTTTACAACATGGACATTCAGATATCCAGGTATTGTGTTTTTTATTTGCTATTTGCTAATCTAAGAAAAACATAGTGCGGTAGAGGGGAGAGAGTGAGAGTGAGGGGGGAGAGGGAGTGAGAGATAGTGGTAGAGAGAGGGGGAGGCAGAGGGCGGGGGAGAAAGTAAGAGTGCGGGGGAGGGAGAGGGAGAGAGAGTGAGAGTGAGGGGGAGAGCGAGGGAGAGAGACAGAGTGGTAGAGAGAGGGGGAGTGAGAGAGAGAGAGGAAGTGGTAGAGAGAGGGGGAGTGAGAGGGAGAGGGATAAAGTGAGAGTGAGTTGGAAGATCAAACTCACTCTAACTATTTATTTGCATTGCAGGGATCGGCAACGGAGGCTCAAACTCCACCGCCACAGCTATCAGCACCGGGAGGAGGGCGCGGAGATGGATTCTTCGGCTCCGGAGTGAGTGGAGGAGCGAGTGGAAGGGGTATATTTATACCCTCCTTGTTTTATATTTTGGATGATTATCTGATGTGTGTATATGAATATCTTCTTGTGTATATGAATATTTGCTCTGTGACCTGGCCATCATGCCAGGGTAGCTGTTTTCTGTTTATTAAAAAAAACTAAAACCTTATTTATGACAGCTACCTATACAGGCCATCGTAAGTAAACCTACATAACTTACGATGGTCTGAGGTCCAAGCCGTTGTAAGTTAGGTGCCCAGCCCGCCACATGGCACAGGCCTGGGCGACAACCCTCATATACGACGGCTGGGAACGACCATCGTAAGTAAGTTATTTACGATGGTGACCATCGTAATTAATATTATTTATGACCAATTAATTCAAACAGCTATAAACCATCGTAAGTAAGTTGATCAGATGTGCTGCAACTGCCTTGCTGGGAAGCAGCATTGCAATCCCTTTTAGACGCAGACATGACATCAAGTGGAGCACATCCTTGACCTCGTCCACAGCGACATCTGCAGTCCAATCACACCAACAACTCTGAGCGGGACTATATATTTTTTGCTATTGGTTGATGATATGAGTAAGTACATGTGGCTTCGACTGCTATCCATCAATGATCAAGCGGCGTAGAAAAATGAAAATTTTCCAAGCGGTCATCAAGGTTGAAAATTTTATAATTCGTTTTGGATCATTTTGAAGCTTCATACCATTATGCAATGCTAATGCTCTTTCACATTTGTCTTGCAGCAGATGGGAGGACACTACCTTCGAGAGTATATGACGTCAGAGACGAGTCAATGCTGTATTGGGGAACCTCGTGCTTATGCACCCTCCTGGTGAGGTCCCCAGAAGTGGTGACGAGCATACCCCTGCCAAGTCATGGGATGATTAAGCTCGTGCTACTGACCTGATGCATGGAACTGCTCAAGATGCAGTGTGGGACGACTTCAGGGTTGGATTGTTTAATATTAATTGAATTTGAATTCTTCGACGACTAGGTTGTTTAATACCATTTATGTTTTGGCTTCTTGTAGAGACGGTAGCATTTGGCAGATACGATGGAGGTGGAGCACGTGAGAGCGGTCTTCAACAAAAATGCAACAAAGCTTGCTACGCAAGCAATATCATATGCCCAGATTCAAGCAACCAGTGAATTCTTGAAGAAGAATGAACGGGAGGATCTAGTGGCGTTTATAGATAGCTCTGACACTTACTTGACAGAGGAGCAGTACACGGATGTAAACTTCTAAGTTTTTATAACTTTTTTATTTTTTATATTAGCATTATTTTAGTCAATTACTAAATGTGTGCAGGTAGGTATTTCTTGGTTGGAGGACTGTTCGAAAGTAGCATGGGCAGCAGGTTGCTATTCCCTCATGGCAGCCGTTGATTGAGCCATAGGTGCCGGTGAAGTCACAGGTGCATTCTTCAGGAGAACAGGTAAGTTACAATTGTTCAAATAAATCTAAATTAGATAAATATAGAAAAATTAGCTAAATTTAGCAAATCTTAGTTAAACTTAACTAAAAAATAGGCAAACTTAGTTAAATCTTGCCTAACTTAGCCAAAATAAGCCAAATTTTCTCAACTTAGACAAATATAGGTAAATCTAGCACATCATAGCCAAACTTGCTTGATGATGCTTAAATTAGCCAAACTTGGTCATATTTAAGACAAACTTGCTCCATTCTAGCTTATTAAGTAAATTTAATCAAAAATATACTTTTGAATCTATATATGTGTGTAACTACACTTGTGTGTCACAGGAATCGATGACACAGGTTCATACTCCGTCGTCACACCTACTGGCATCTGGATAAAGACGCGAGGACAACTTGTTTGGCTCCGGAGGTAGCGGATATGCTAGTGTTTGAAGTGTGGAGCTTCTCAGGTGATTGTTATATCTTTTACAACTTCTTTTAGAATTGTTGTCTGTTTTATGTGTTTCGAGTGGGCCTTCATGCCGGATGCACTGTTTTAATTTTTTTTAAAAAGAAATTACCTTATTTACGATGGCCAAACTCATGCGGTTGTAAATAAGCCGTTATTCTTTACCATGGCCTCTCTCTAGCCGTTGTAAATAATCCATTGATAATTACAACGGCCAAATGAGGCCGTCGTAAATAAGGGGTCCTAGCCCACATGGCACGGGTTGCCTTGCTTACGGCGACCAACCCTAACCATCGTAAGTAAACTTACTTGCGATTAAAACTAGGACGGCCATATGTCGTCGTAAATATGGCAACACCGTCGTAAATAAGCTATTTACGATGATTTTTCCCTTATGATGGAAAGGAGCCATCATAAGTTTATATGAAAAATTTAAATTCCATTGAAGATCAAGATATTTTTGTGGTATTTATAAAAGGGGTGACGTTAACCAAAAAAATGATTTGGTTAGGAAAAATTAGAAACAGCGCGCCAAATGTTGTTTTTTAAATGTATCGGAACACTACATCATTTATTTTTTGATTGTTACAATGCAGAATAATATGTAGGACTGTATATATAGCTACTGGGTTGCAAACACCAGTATCGCTGATACATATGTTTGGAAATTGACTTCAAATATATAGTCGAAAAGGAAAAAGAGCCATATGGGTGGGGAATGCTGCTATTGTTTGGGCAATTTGGAGATGTCGAAATGATGTGATATTTGATGTTGTTAAATATTCTTCTTTTATCATTACTACAAAAACCATTATCACAGGCGCCTCGTTTTCAGACCCAGGCAGCCCTTAAAAAAATACGCCTGTGATGTCGAATGAATTAATAGCCGCCTGTGATGAATGAACATCACATATGGCTCGCAAAGGCAAACCGCCTGTGTAAACATATCAATTTTCACAGGCGGACCGTGGAGTAGAAGCCACCTGCAATATTAGCCATTAATACAAGCTGCTGAAGCGACCGGGCATGCACGACCTTTGGGGTTACCGAGGGGAACGCGCCTTTGAATTCTATTTGAAGCCACCAAACGTCACAGCCCGGTATACATCAACCACATTTAGCATCAAACAAAAAGACAACAAACAATGCTATAATCGATAACAAACATTCATCATCAAACAAACATTTATTAAAAAATAAATTGTTACAAACAACAAAAGAAAATAACAGATGATCGCCTAGTCCTCCGGTAGCGGAAGAACCCCACACTTGTAGGCGATCGCCTCCACCAACTTACTGCTGCCTCCCACCCCAAGCACCTCATCGACCGACTCCCGCATCGAGTCAAGACAACCGGCCACTGTGCTTAACCCGAAGAGGTAGTGGCCTATGGTGTCCATTCCAGTACATACTGGAAGGAGACCAAGATCCAGAAGCTCCATGGCATCAAATGTACTGTTAAATACATCCTTTGCCATCTGCCGGCGCAACGGTGATAGGTCGTCCGCCTCTGCCCTGAGGGCAACCAAACTCTGCTCTAGGAAAGTTACTTTCCTAAGAAGGTGCACTCGCTCTTCCGCCCAGGAAGGCGGCAGAGGTGCAGTTGGAGCCAGGGACGGAGGCGTGGTTGGAGCCTGGGATGGAGGTGCGGTTGGAGCTAGGGACGGAGGCGCGGTTGGAGCCGGGACGGGGGTGTGGCGAGTGGAGAGCATGGTCGGGAGTGCTTCGTCGGTGGTTCCATTGAGACTATCTAGGGCTACGGTGCGGCGAGGAAGACAAATACTATAGGGAAGAGGAAGACTGTGATGTTGGTGCAGAGAAGGGGAAGGTGCAAGTTATAATTGTGCGGGGAAGGAGAGGTCGGATCGCTTCAAATTCTACACGCGAATGGCAACGACCGCACGATTCTAGAGGACCGTGGAGTAGGAGCCGCCTACAATATTGGCCATTAAAACAGGCTGAAGTGACCGGGCGTGCGCGCCTTTTCAGTTACCGAGGAGAACGCCTGCAGTACATGCATCCTTAGAGTTACACAAGCGAATAATCTTATGTTACAAACCGCCTATGATAAACATTCTTCGCAAGCGGACAGACGTGGGTAAAGAGCCTTCTGCGATAATGGAGTTATCACATGTGGATACTCTTTACGTTACAAACCGCCTGTGATAAAGATTTTTAACAGGCGGCTAGTTGTAGGTATAGAACCGCCTACGAAAATTATATTTACCAATTATTCAAAATGTTTTCTCAGACGGTCTTTACTTGAAAGAAAAACGACGGTAAATTATATACACACACGAACAGAGGAAAAATAGAGCTCACACGTACACATAGAGATGAAGCAACACTCAGCCGACCATGGCTACAAGCGCAGTGTACTTCATTGTTGAAGTCTACAACCAACTTGTAACACCCTCAAATTTCACTATCATGCATTGCATACATTTTTCATGTAGAGAAGCATTTGAAAAGAAGTAGAAATGGAGAAAGAACCATAGAAATGGATAAAGAACCATAGAAATGGAGAAAGAACCATAGAAATGAAGAAGGGAATATAGAAATGGAGAAGGGAATATAGGAATGGAGAAAGGAACATAGAAATGGAGAGAAATGGAAATAAGATAGCTGACTTGAGCCATCCCAAATTTTCCAAAAATTTCCCCAAATCTCCCCAAATTCCCCAAAATTCCCGTATGGGGAATTTCCCCCACATTTGGGGGGAATTTCCCCCAAATTGGCCGCAGCCTTGAGGGGGGGGACCCTACCCCCCACAACTAGGACTCTTTGGTTGAGTCCCATCTTTCTAGGACTCTCCTTTTCCCCCTTATAAATACAACCCCCAGCCCCCTCCCTATCCCTTTGGCCGCCACCCCTGCCCCCCAAACCTGCCGAGTTGCCCCCTGCCCCCCCCCCCCCCAACTCGCCGAGTTGCCCCCCCTTGCCGGAGTTTGGTCGCCATCGAGCCCCGCCGATGAGTCCCGCCGACGAGCCCGCAGTCGAGACCCGCCGTCGAGCCCCGTCACGCCTCGCCGTCGCCAGAGAAGAAGCCCGGCGATCTTCCCTACCATAATTCCCCGCAGAAAAATTCCCCGCTGCTGTCGTTGCTAGGAGGAAGGCCCTGCAACAAGGAGGAAGTGAGGTAGGTCTTCATTACCCCTCTTACAATGTCGCCACTGTTTCTATGCATCCGTTTGCTTTACCCCCTTCGAGCAGAAACTTTTGCTTGTGGACAGATCGTATTTTGGACGATTTTTGACTGTGGAATTGGGCTACATCTTGTGTCAAGATCATTACCACGTCCGCACTTGATCTCTACACTCTTGTTCAAGGTAGATAATTGGACCCCATGGAGGAGCTCTTTCCAACCCGCAAGCTGCTGACAAATCTCAGAGGTTGCTCGTGGAGTTAGAAAACCACTATGCAAGCGCACAAGAAGAAATCCGTTACCTCTGCAAGAAGCTGTATTTGCTGGAGAAACAAGAAGAGACTCGTGCCAACGTGAGAGCAAATGGAGCACCAGCGTCATCTATCCCTACATGGACTGCAGACTCACCATGGCGTGCGCCCATATATGGACCACCCCCGTCACACGGCGAGAACAGCATCGGTTCTCACGATTAAGCATTGAATAAAGCTGTAATAGGAACTTTTAGATCGTAGTAGCTTGAATAAGAGTGGTGTGCTGAAATTTTTATGGTGATTTCTTGTGTTTGTGTGCTGGTGTGAGTTGTGGGATGCTTCTGGGAAAGTCCATATCCACACACAGTAGACAGATGTGATATGATGATATTAATGAAATAAGTTTCTTAGTTCATACACCTTGATGCATATAGTTGGGAAATCATTTTCTTTCGATTCTGAATTCTATTCCGAGGGTAAGCATTAAAATAAGGGGGGTAGACTTTGTCGCCAACCTTATCGTCTTGGATTTCCAAGGGATTGACATAATACTTGGAATGGACTGGTTATGCAAGCACAACAGAGTGATTCAATGTGCTCAGAGGATCGTGCAGTTGACGAGTGAGCACAATACTCGTATTGAGTTCGAGGCAGCCCAACCTACGACGGAGAAAGCAGTGCTGAACTACGTCGAAGAAGCAACATTGGAAAGCATTCCGGTAGTTCAAGAATATTCAGATGTGCTCCCGGAAGAACTTCCAGGTATGCCACCTGTCCGGAACATTGAATTTGCCATTGATTTAGTACCCAGAACTGCACCTATAGCAGAGAGGCCATATAGGATGCCTGCTAATGAATTAGTGAAGCTCAAGAAACAAATTCAGGAGCAGCTAGATAAGGGTTTTATACGCCCAAGCTCATCACCGTGGAGAGCCCCCGTGCTCTTCATGGAAAAGAAACATGGGACCCAAAGGATGTGTGTGAACTATAGTTCTCTCAACGAGGTGACGATCAAGAATAAATACCTGCTGCCCCGCATAGAGGACCTGTTTGATCAAATGAAAGGTGCCCAAATTTTCTCCAAGATCGATCATCGGTTGGGATACTTCCAGCTTAAGATTAAGCTCTCTGACATACCCAAGACTGCATTTCAACCACGGTATGGTTCGTATGAATATACCGTTATGTCTTTTGGGTTGACGAATGCACCCGCATACTTTATGTACCTCATGAATAAGACCTTCATGGAGTACTTGGACAAGTTCATCGTGGTTTTCATCGACGAAATCATGGTGTACTCGAAAAGCGAGGAAGAACATGAAGAACACTCAAGATTGACATTGCAAAAACTGCGAGAGCATCAATTGTATGCCAAGTTCAACAAGTGTCAATTTTGGCTAAAGGAGATATCGTTCCTAGGCCACATCATATCCGAAGGAGGATTAACGGTTGATCCTGGAAAAGTAGGAGATGTTTTGAAATGGAACCAACCTGAGAATGTGAGGGATATTCGGAGTTCCTTGGGATGGCTGGATACTACCGCCAGTTCATCAAGGATTTCTTCAAAATAGCGAAGCCTATGACGGAATTGTTGATGAAGGGGAAAGCATTTCAGTGGACACCAGCGTGTCAAGAAAGCTTTGAGGAGCTAAAGAAGAGATTAACAACAGCGGCGGTTTTGATATTGCCGGACGTGAGCAAGAGTTTCGATATATACTGTGATGCATCAAGACAAGGGCTTGGACTTGTGCTTATGCAAGGAGGACAAGTGGTTGCCTATGCATCAAGGCAATTAAAGAAACATGAGCTGAATTACCCCACACATGACTTGGAACTTGCAGCCGTGGTACATGTCTTGAAGATTTATACGGATGTGAGATCTATATGGATCACAAAAGCCTCAAGTATATATTCACGCAAACGGATCTGAATTTAAGGCAATGTCGATGGTTGGAACTCATCAAGGATTATGATGTTGGAATCAACTATCACACCGGAAAATCCAATGTAGTAGCTGATGCATTGAGCCGAAACAGAGCATGTCATCAACTCACGGTTCGGGAGCTGCCACCCGAGCTGCGTAGGGAGTTTGAATGGTTGCATCTCGGATTCTCGAACGAGATGGAGGTGATAGAACTGAACTCAACGCTGGAACAAGAGATACAAGATGGCCAAGAAACGGATGAAGAAATCGAGGAAATCAAGGAAAGAATCCGACAAAGCATAGAGAAGGATTTCAAAGACGACGAGAATGGCACGCTTTGGTTAGGGAAAAGGATTTGTGTGCCTAACGTGAAGCACATCCGTGACACGATACTAAAGGAGGCACATGACGCGCCTTATTCCATACACCCCGGCTGTACAAAGATGTACAAGGACCTGAAAACATGCTATTGGTGGGATGGTATGAAAAGGGACATCGCTGAATATGTTGCCCTATGCGACACGTGTCAACGAATAAAGGTTGAACATCAAAGACCCGCTGGATCGTTGCATCCATTGAAAGTACCCGAGTGGAAGTGGGAAGACATCAGCATGGATTTCATAGTTGGATTGCCGCTTACTCAGTCCGGCTACGACTCCATTTGGGTTATCATGGACCGATTGACGAAAACAGCCCACTTTCTTCGTGTTAGAACCAAGTACACCATCGCACAACTAGCCAAGCTGTATATGGAGCAAATCATGTGTCGCCACGGAGTTTCGAAGATGATAGTTTCAGATCGAGGTTCTCAATTTAGCTCTAGATTCTGGAAGAAGCTGCATGAAGCCATAGTACACGGTTGAATTTCAGCTCCGCATATCACCCGCAAACCGACGGGCAAACTGAGAGGACAAATCAAATTTTGGAAGACATGTTGAGAGCTTGCGCCTTGAAACATGGGCGCAGTTGGGATAGGAGCTTGCCATAAGCTAAATTCTCGTATTACAACAGCTACCAAGCCAGCTTGAAGATGTCACCCTTCGAAGCATTGTATGGTAGACGGTGTAGAATGCCGCTGTTCTGGAATGAGACCGGAGAAAGCCAAGTATTTGGACCCGAAGTTCTGCAAAACGCCGAAAGGCAAGTCCAAACGATAATTGAAAACTTGAAGGCCGCTCAGTCACGACAAAAGGGTTATGCGGACAATAGGAGAAGAAGATTGACCTTCCAAAAGTGGGAGACTTCGTGTATCTTAAGGTGTCGCCTATCCGAAGATGGGAAAAATCACACAAGCTCAGTGGCAAGAATTTGTTTGTCAAAAGACCACACCTAAGGCTAAAGCCCTATGTGATTCTAGGTCAGGCTTACCAAAAAGAACAAATACCATCATCGCTTGGGGTCTGTCGCATATGCCCAAAAGTTGAGAAATGGAATAAAATACCATCTAGGTCAGTAAGGGCAATTCTGACCCGCTACAAGGCTGCGATGAGAGTACTAAGTGGTGGGTCTTAGCTCGGTCAAGTTTGACCAGCAAGGGCAAACTTGAAAAGCCCGATTCTGTGAATCAAGTAGAGCAAAAAAATGAAAGAAGTAATTGAAAAGCAACAGAAGGGTCTCTTCAGACCGAAGATGGAGAATGACCAACTTACATCTATCCTAGGCAACTTTGAACACGGTGGACGGGTTCGAGCAATCTCTTCCCAGATGTCTTGGAGAGATGGTTCCCTGAATGATAGAGAGTTATATGGAAGACGTACAAGTTCAAGAAGACAATTGAAGATATGATTGATCAAAAGGTCAAGGAACCTGTGAAAGAAACAATAGATAAACTTATAGAATCAGGACAATTAATGCCTTTGAATAGAGCGATGGTTCCCGTGGCAAAGGAGCATTTGATATCTCCAACTTCCTTCCCTAGCAGGGTAGGTTCCGTGCTAGGCTCAGGGTCAATCCATAAGTTCCCTATCGATGATATTGTTAAGGACAAATCTTGTCGTCTTCTTGTCCCAATCGGCAGAGCAGGGAACAAAACAAAATAGGTTGTCACTGTTATTGTAAAGCCGAGTCTTGTCTTCAACGGCAATTCACTTTCGTTGTATTATGCCGTGGTGCAAGTTCTTCAGATCATTGATAATGATTATGAAGACTATGAAATAGACCACATCACACCTGAGGGGATCACGACTTTGGGGCAGGCCGTCAATCAGTTAATACTTTGGCACCGACGTGATATCGTGTTGGGCAATGAGCCAAGATCTAGCCCCGTTGCATCTCGAAAGACTGCAGCCCCGTCATCTTCGCCGAAAGTATAGGAAGATCCACTCCCGCTATGTCCCAGCAAGGATGATAGTAACCTTGCTAGTAAAGATAACCAAGAGCAACCAGTTGAACAACAGCTTGGAGCAGTACAAGAGCAAGATGCTGGTAGTAAAGAGCAATCAGTTGAACAACAGGTTCAAGAACAGGCCAATGTCCAACTCCAAACGACTGTAACTCGGTCAGTGCCTGTGAAAGTTAGCACATACAAAAATAAGGAACCTTCTAAAGAAGTGTCAAAATATTTGGAAAAAATGAGGAAAAATATTACAAAATATAATGCATCCCAGCATTAGAAAATATTGAGAAGTGGGAAGAAGACAGTGTGAAATATACTCGGGAGACGGCTTTAGTTAAATCAGGAGTTCTGGTATACGAGATGCATGACGTTCCTCCTTAATATGAGAATGCTAAGCCGTTCATGACATCGACACAGCATAGCAAACAACCTTTCTCGCTCAGAAGAATGCACGAGTGGTACATCACTACCAGCACAAAATATGACATTTGTTACACCACATTTCGTGTGCCAAAATAAGCATTCTAGAGCATTGGAGAAGACAAACGAGCCCTTCTCTTTGAAGATCTGTGGAGCCTTTTCTATCGAGGCATGCTCGAAATCAACCTGCTACTCGTCTGGTGCTTGTAAGTGCATCTAATATTTCATATTTGCTTTTCTTACTACACGCATACACATGTCATGAGATTATAACAATTCCGGACTTATTCAATGGGATGCAATACATGGATAATTAAAAGCTGAACTCCAAGACAGGTATCCTTGACCATACAGTGATTGCAAAGTATTTCGACTTTTAGGTGCAACGGGACTCAAAACAATACAATCACATGAGAATTTTTTTTTGAAAAAACAATCACAATCCATAAGAAGGATAAAAAGACAAAGGTTGCACTACATAGGACATGCCATGTTTAACTTTCTCAGAGATGGCAAGGACCTCGTAAAGGCTTCGTACCACTTCGAGTAAGTTCGACAAATGGCATGGAAATAGCAATTATTGCTAATTTTTAACTTAGCACGTGTGTTATGTACGTGTGCAGTAAACACTACATAATGATCTTCATCAAGCCAACATAGGGTTTGGCAACTGTCTTAGACTTAGCCGATTACTCACAAGATACTTACATAGAATTCCTTAACATTTTGAGAACGTACGGTTATTCGATAATTTTAATATACACACATATATATAGGTTCGCAACTCTTATATGGCATTCCTTGTATGACATCGCTTGGCGGTTTTATGTAAAACAACTTGGCGGTCAGAGACCTCCTAATAAGGATGCATTGCAGATATCAACATATTATCCTTGTCCCAAGCAGCCTTCTGGAAGCATCTTATGGGGGTATTATATATACGACCATCTTCGGACCGCCTACGAATATAGAGTGAATCGTGAGGATGTAAGTTATCCTTAATGTCAATATTTTATTTTCTTATTTTTGAGTTTCATTTTCATTGTAACTAGCATATTTTAATACTATTATGTTATCGTTGTCACCAATACATTCTAAACCTTGTTATGTGTTTTATTGCAGAACACGAATGTGGACGAAGAATGGCCGGTTTCTAGAGATATGCGTGGTGGATGAGCCGAGAGGATTGCGAGTGAACTGTGTCACTTCATGCATCGCGAAATTTTCCACTGAAAAGGGCAGTTCTTTGATGACGCAGGTGTAACAGCTGATGTGCCAGAACTTTGCTATTATACTGAGCATCAATTTGGTTTTTAGTGAAAAACCTGTAAACTATGAATTAAGATGTATTGTACTTACATATATGTATATGAGGTGACTTTTTAGTGATACTGTGTCGATGATGCTTGTCAGAATATATTGTTTCTACTGTGTGTGAATGTGCATATGAAATTGACATGGAAATTAGAAATAACAGCATGTAGTACATATCAAACCGCCTATGATAATATAATTTCACAGACGGCTTGTCGTAGGTAACGAACCGCCTGTGATAATATAGTTTCATAGGCGGCTAGTCATAGGTAAAGAACCGCCTACGATAATAGAGTTACACAGGCGGCTAGTCGTAGGTAAGGAACCACCTGCGATAATAGAGTTACACAGGCGGATGATCTTACGTTACAATCTGCCTGTGATAAACATTCTTCACAGGTGGACAGTCGTAGGTAAAGAACCGCCTGCAATAATGGAGTTACACGGGAGGATAATCTTACGTTACAATCTGCCTGTGGTAAACATTCTTCACAGGCGGATAGTCGTACGTTACAAACCGCCTGTGATAACTTTTTCCACGGGCGGTTTAAGTTTCCGCCTGTGAAAATTTCTGATTATCACAGGCTCTTTGTTTCAGGCGGTTTTCAAAACCGTGTGTGATAATACGTTTAGAGCCGCCTGAGATGAAGCTTGTTGTAGTAGTGTATGCAGACGGTTTTCAGAGGGGCTATTGGTTGCGATCATTTGGGTGCTATTGCAGAATGATGAAAAGACAACAGTTTTCATCTGGTGAGCAGAACAATGGAGGCAGCAGCATTGGAATTATTCATCAAGTTTGGATAGAAATTTCATAATAGACTTTGTTAATTATCATTAGATTTAAGTGTGTTTCCTGTCACTCTTGATGGAGTGTGTGACTTTGTAATAATATGGGGTTGTATACTTAGTAGAGGCCAGAATTCATTTCCATTACCTAAAAAAACTCATATGGACTTGTGATTGGCTATCTCCAAACTTCTTACTCATGCACCTTTCTTTATGCTGCATTGTATATTATAACAATTTGTCTCTATGGACTTAGCTTCTAATGTTGACATCGGCCAAATTGATGAACTCTGGTGTGGAACATGTGTCCTATCTTTATAATGTGTCCATTCTTTGTGTTGTTAGTTCATCAAGCTTATTTATTCATGCAGCTGTTTTCTTGTGCTGCATTGCACATCATAACTATTTGTTTCAATGAATATAGCTTGGAATGTTGAAATCAACCAAATCAATGCTAGCTTGTTCTCTAAGTGATAGGAATATATGGTTCGATCTTACTAAACTACTTTTCCTGTGCTGCATTTGATTGAATATTTTATTCATATACGAATTTTTAATGAATTTGATACAAAAAACCGGCGGTTTGAAATTTTTTTAAAAAATAAACACCATGTTGCCCTTTCAATGGGCGAAAGTACAACGGGTGACAGGCTTGTCGACATGGCAGGCCATGCAGCCACGTGGAAGAAATAGTCCACGTGGTTGCATCCACGCGGCAGTGGGTCTGGCGCCTGGTTTGAGTGGTGACAGCCCCAGCCCGTGGGGCCTGTCGCCCATCTGTAAGGTGACTGGCCGGCCTATGGGCCCAATAGCCCAACTGATGGGAGATAGGCCCACTACCTGCAGGTGGGGCCTAGTTGCCCATTCTTTTATGCATTTTTTATATTATGTGACCTTCGTTTTAAGTTTGCATAATATTTGTAACTAACAATGTACCTCGTGTGAAATCCCACAAAAAAAAGAAGAATTGGGCAGCTGAAAAAGAAGGGAATTAAAAATTTTAATCAAAAGATGTGAGATCCAAGTTAAATCTAAAATTCAAACTTACAATTGAATAATAATCATAATCTGATCCCACAATTGAGTATTACATATATTGATTAGGCAGGATACCAAATTTCATTAAGTATGGAGATAATTTGCTTTTATAAATTGAAGTAGTATACATAAAGTAGAGTTCCATATTTCAATTCTGAATTCTAGTATCAGAACTGTCAACCTTTGAGATCTGAGTTTACCAATAGGTTATCCATATATCAAATAGTATTCCTGCCAAATTTCATTGAGTTTGGACTAGGTTTACTATTTATTTGGATTAAACAAGAGGGGATCTAAATTTAAATTCAGCCATCAGTTTCAAAATTCAACTTCATCCAAATCAGGATTGCACCATTGGATTCCTCTAATTCAGTTTAGTCTAGTTGCCAATTTTTACCATTTTTTGGAATTGGTTGACTATTTTAAACTGAATTTACAAAGTGAATAAGAGAGAAGGTGGGACCCACATGTCAGTTTTCGACTGAACCATTTGTCTTCCTCTCTTCTCACATGCACCCCACCGATCGGCACCGGCGTTCCAGTGCGAGCTGCTGCTGGTAAGCTGCAGAAAAGCGACGTGATCTTCACCCAACCGTGCTATTTAACCCCGTCCACTCACATGGTGAAAAACCGTTCGGAATTCGCCTCTCCTCATCAGTGGCCGCGCTCTTTGGTTCACTGTCGTCCCGTCGATCCATTCACTCTCGCGCACTGAGCACAAAAGAAAAAGGTATGCCAAAGTTCACTCTTGCTTACGGTGAAGCCGTTCATTGTTTCATTCATCGTACCTCGAGTATTTCTCATTTTACTCTCGGGTAGTTCATTAGAACCGAAATGCTTTCAAGGTGAAATTCATAGCACATGACCCATGAATGATCGCGTGCGTTTAGGAAATGTTCTAGACATTTTTGAGGATTTGTAGGAAGAAAAAGAACAAGAAAAGACTTAGGAACCACAGAGTTCACCGAGTTTTTGCCGTCGGCGGTGAAAAACTCTCGGTTCACCGTTGAGCTCCATGTTCTGGCCATTTTCATTGGCTTCTTGATTCATTTTCATGCTCCACATGAATCAGCGATGCTGTAGGACAAATATCCGATTGAAATAAGGTCTTTCCGAGCTAGAACACTATCTTCAGCAGTGACATCCTGGCTCCCGGCTTAATAGGATTGATAGAGTACTCATACCATCAAGGTATACCTTCTTTTCCACAAGCCCACCTGCAAACGACTCCAGGGTTAAGCGTGCTTGGCCTGGAGAAATTTGGGTATGGGTGATCAACCGGGAAGTCTTACCAGGTGCGCGCTAGTGAGGAGCAAGTGCGCAGAAAAGACTAGTGTTTGTATGTGGGGCTAGTCTATGATCCTAGAGAGCTGCTATAAATGGTATCAGAGCCGACCCTCGTAGTATCACGGGTGCGTATGGGTCAGTGAGAAGGATACGATAGCGTACGGGTCAGGGACGTGGATACGTACACATGACGCATGGGTCCTTTGTGAGCGACACGGTATGGTACGTATGCTGCTAACAGGACGTACAGTATGCGTATGCCAGAACTGAACGTACAGACGTGGATAAGAGGGGACGTTCCTGTCTTGCCGTTGATCGACGAGGACGTTGGTCTTCTAAGGGGATGGATTGTGACATCCTGGCTCCTAGCTTAATAGGATTGATAGAGTACTCATACCATCAACGTATACCTTCTTTTCTGGAAGCCCACCTGCAAAGGACTCCAGGTATAAGCGTGCTTGGCCCGGAGAAATTTGGCGATGGATGACTGTCGGTATCCTGCAGACCGGGTATCCCCGCGTAGTGGGTAAAAGACAGTCTGGCCCCGCCTCCCTGTCGATGCGGGCTCTAGCGTAAGGCATGCGCCCTTGGCCACATGGTCAGCCCTGGGGCCACCCCGTGCGCATGAGCTGCAGAGGTAACACGTGCTCTAGGCTCCGGCTCGAACCTCCCCACTAAGGAGAGGTACGGGGCTGATACGTGTCCCCTTGGCTCCGAGCCGCCTCCCCGCTGAGGACAGCTCCGGTGCAGACACGTGCCCCGGGCTCCGGCCCGAGCCTCCCAGCTGAGGTGAGGTCCGGAACTACCACGTGTCCCCTGGCTCCAAGCCACCTCCATTCTGAGGACAGCTCCGGTGCAGACACGTGCCCCGGGCTCTGGCCTGAGCCTCCCCACTCAGGTGAGGTTTGGGGCTGCCATGTGTCCCCTGGCTCCGAGCCGCGTCCCTGGTAAGGACAGCTCTGGAGCAGAGACGGGCTCCAGGCTCCAGCCCGAGCCTCCCCACTGAGGTTTGGTCCGGGGCTGCCATGTGTCTCCTGGGACCAAGCCTGTCAATAAGAGATCCAGAGCCGCCAAGTGCCCCACGATCCATTGTGGGCTGTGGGTCAACAAAGTCAATATGGAAGTCCGCTGTCAGGCTTCACATTCAAGGCTCGCGCCTTTCCCAGAAGCATGGCGCACAACACACACCTCCGTCCCTTGCCCATTCGCCATTACGGTGACAAGAAGGACGACAAAGCGTGACAGCAGTACAATGCCGCCCAAGCAGGGTGAGAAGACACGGCGACAAGACGGTGTTTTCATCATCACCTGACATGTGGTCAAGGGCGCTCAGCATGCCAAACGGTGGGACTTAACTCTCCCGCCATCCACTCTACTCAGAGGACGAAGTCCTAGATCATGTATAGGGTTTACTTAGCTCTGGGGCCACCTGTCGGGCCACAGGCCTCATTGTAACCACCCCGGTCTTGAACTATAAAAGGACTGAGGGGACCACCCTGTAGAGGGTTCCCGATTCCGCATCCCTGAACACACAAGCACCCACACTGAAGCAATAGAACAAGCACACCCGCGGACGTAGGGTATTACGCTCCGGCGGCCCAAACCATGTAAATATCTGTGTTCATCCGCTCCCTCGAGCCGAGTTCGCGTAGGGTGCCAAGCCTACTCCGGAAAACAGAACCTCGCGGGCTGCTTCCGAGCAGGTCGGGAGGAGTGTTGCAGCTCACACTCGAACATTTGGCGCGCCAGGAAGGGAGGCTTTCCGCGCTCTTCTCGCGACCATGGTGAACGTCACTCCTCATGGTTAGCCTCCTCGCCCAACTCACCATCGTCTCCAGGCGGGATACGATGAGGTCACCCCCCGCACTCTGTGTGATGTATGGGGGGTTCTTCCGATGTATCGTCCAGACGAGCCGTAAAGACCCTCCGTCGAGCAGTGGCGGCTGCCGCTCCAGTCCCAGGGCCGACGCAACATCGCAAATGGATGGAGACGCCGATCAACTTCGATGCCTCCGATGGGCCAAGAACATGGCAGACGCCGGGCAGCTGCCTCTCCTCATCACCCTGACCATCTCCAACGTGAATCTCTACCATGTGTTGATCGATGGCGGCGCGGCCCTCAGCGTTATTAGTCTCGCAGCTTTCAAGAAGCTGCATATCCCTATGTCCCAGCTTACCCCATCGAGACCATTCTCGGGGGTAGGTCAGGATCCCACCTTACCGTGCGGTAGTATCTCCCTCCCAGTGATATTCAGGACGCCTGAGAACTACCGCACGGAGAACGTCATCTTTGACGTCGCGGAGGTCAGCCTCCCCTTCAATGCCATAATCGGCATACCAGCTCTGTTCCGGTTCATGGCCGTGGCCCAGTACGGCTACTTGGTCTTGAAGATGCCAACTCCGAGTGGTGTCCTCAAGATTCGTGGTGACTGCACCGCGGCTGTCTCAGTGCTAGAAAAGCTCCAAGCGCTGGCAGCAGCACAGGAGGCCGTCTCCGGTCACGCAGAAGCTAGCTGGCCGCCTCCAAGCATGCGTCAACGAGAGACGACATCTGCACCCCGTGTGCAGCACTCGAACGTTGAAGACATAACATTTAAGGTCATCCAAGTCGGTCCTGATGTCGCCCAGACCTCCTGAATCGCTGAGGGCCTGGGAGGCAAATAGGAATACACACTCATCACCTTCCTCCAGACCAATGTCAACGTGTTTGCCTGGCAACTGTCGGAAATGCCCGGGATCCCCAAGGAGTTGATTGAGCACCAACTGAAGATCCACCCCAATGCCAGGACAGTCCAACAGAAGCCTTGGAAGCAATCCATCAAGCGGCAAGACTTCATCCGTGAAAAAAATCAAGCTGCTTGATGTCGGCTTCATCCGAGAGGTCCACCATCCAGGATGGTTGGCCAACCCTGTTGTTGTCCACAAGGCTGGCAGAAAGCTACGTATGTGCATCGACTACACCACCCTCAATAAGGCATGTCCAAAGGATCCGTTTTCTCTCCCTCGTATAGATCAAATAGTCAACTCTACGGCTGGTTGTGATCTACTGTGTTTCTTAGACGCATATTCAGGTTTCCACGAAATACCTATGTCTAGGGAAGATGAAGAGCACACTGCCTTCATCACAGTAGATGGTCTATATTACTATGTGTCCGTGCCTTATGGTCTTAAGAATGCACGTCCCACTTTTGTGCGTGCAATGCACAAGACATTCAGGAACCTCATTCGGGACCTGGTCGAGGTTTATGCCAATGACGTCGTAGTAAAGGTTAAGTCGCAAGCATCTATGCTCGACAACCTAGCCCTAGCCTTTGATAGACTGCATTCCATACGCACGAAGTTGAACCTAGACAAATGTGTCTTTGGGGTCTCTGCCGGGAAGCTGCTCGGTTTCTTGGTCTCACACCGAGGGATCGAAGCTAACCCAGAGAAGATTAAGGCGATAGAGCTGATGCGGACCCCTGCCCGCATCAAAGATGTGCAGAAGCTTACTGGATGCTTGACAGCGCTCAGCCAGTTTATCTCTAGACTTGCCGATCGGGCTCTTCCGTTCTTCAAGCTTCTGCGCAAAACCGGTCCATTCGTATGGACCGAGGAGGCGAATGTAGCGTTCTAGAAGCTGAGGAAGTTCCTCACAATGCCGCCAATCATGGTGGCCCCTAAACAAGGGGAGCCACTACTCCTCTACATGGCTGCCATAACCGAGGTCGTGAGCATGGTTTTGGTTGTGGAACAGCCAGAATTCCATCAACCTCAAGTCCAAGAAAAGGCTCCTGCTGCCGTTGGTCTAAAGCCCCAAGCCTCAGACCCTGCAGGGAACCCTTGGGATGGGGAAGTAGTCAGTTCCCGAGCAGGCGGACCTGATGATCAAAGCATATCTGAGTCCAAGCTCCCGGAATGTGGTCCTGGACCATGGGGCCTGGGGGCCTCGAGTCCCAGACCACCCCAAGAAGAAGTAGTCGGGTCACAGCCATATAGACCCAGTAACCCGCGTGCTCCTCGGTCCGAGCACTTAGAGTGCTGTTCTGGGCCCGGGGGCCGGGGGCCCCCAAGTCCCGGACCTCCCCAAGAAGGACTTGTTGGGTCTAAGCTATTTAGACCTGACAACCGGGGTGCACCTGGGTCTGAGCTCCCAGAGTGCAGTTCCGAGCTTGGGGGCCCCCGGCCCCTGAGTCCTGGACCTCTACAAGAAGACGCCTTGGACCCCTCCGGGAGGGTCCGGACCATCCAGCGTCCAGTCTACTTCATCAGCGAGGTCCTTCACGATGCCAAAAAAAAGATATCTGGAGGTGCACAAACTGCTCTATGCAGTCTTCGTGGTATCAAGGAAGCTGCGCCATTACTTCCAAGCTCACAAGATCTCGGTGGTTACCTCATACCCACTGAGAACCATCCTCTACAGCCCCAACACCACTAGAAATGTGGCTAAATGGGCTGAGAATTTGGCGGAGTTCGAGCTGGACTTCTTACCGCGCCATGCGGTGAAAAGCCAGGCGTTAGCTGACTTCGTGGCATAGTGGACTCCACCACCATGCTAGCCATGGGCCAGGACATTGGTGAACCATAGCCTAGAGCTCCGGTCTACACTGGGACCTACTATACTATCTTCTTCGGAGACTCCTCGCAGAAGCAAGGTGCCGGAGCAGGGGTTCTGCTCATTACACCAACCGGAAAGCAGTTCAAACACATGGTGCTACTTGACTTCAAGGAGACCAACAACATGGTGGAGTATGAGGCTGTCATCTTCGAGTTAAAAACCGTGCTAACCCTCGGCGTCTAGCAGTTGTTGGTCAAGGGTGATTCTAAGCTGATCATCAAGCAAGTCAAGGAAGAGTGTAGCTGCAACGACCCATAACTTGCAGTTTATCTCCTCCATGTATAGAAGTTGGAGAAGGACTTCTTATCCTTGGACTTGTGCCATGTTCCCCATGCCAATAACACAATAGCCAAAGACCTGTCAACGAAGGCTTCCACTTGGGCTCCAGTGCCTGAGGGGGTCTTTGAAAGGAATTTGCTGTGACCTACCTTCTGGCTGGCCGAACCAGGCAAAGGGGGCGGGACCAGCACCTCAAAGCTGGCGGTCTCGGCGGCCCTGTTACCATGGCACATGCCAAGTATTGTAAGCGTCATCGGGGGCTCCGTGCGACCTGGCACGCAAGATCTAAGTGCTCAAGTAGGTCCCGATGCATGGATCACGGAGATCCGGGACTACTTGAAAGACAATTTTCTTCCCGATGAACGTGTATCCGCTGAACGGATCGCTTGGTTGGCTAAGAGATACATGCTGGTAGAAGGGGATCTCTACCGGCGTGGTGCTAATGGCATCCTATTGCGGTGCATAACCCGGGAGGAGGGTTGCGACTTGCTCGCAGGGATCCATTGAGGCGAGTGTGGGAACCATGCATGTTTCTGCATGCTGGTCGGTAAGGCCTTCCGGCATGGCTTTTACTGGCCGACAATTCTCCAGGATGCCGCCGACCTGGTCAAGAGATGCAAGGCGTGCCAGTTCCACGCTAAGCAGATCCACACACAAGCACAAACGCTGCAGATGATCCCGCCCTCATGGCCATTCGGTGTGTCGGGGCTGGACATACTGGGACTATTTCCCAGATCCGTCGGAGGGTACTGATACATCTACGTCGCTGTACACAAGTTCACCAAGTGGCCAGAAGCTACCCCTGTAGTAACCATCAACAAGCAGTCAGCAGTCAAGTTCACCAATCGTCTGCCGGTTCGGGGTCCCGAACAGAATCATCACCGACAACAGGACCCAGTTCACCAGTGCAGGATTCCAAGACTGCTGTGAAGACCTCGACATCCAAGTTTGCTATGCTTCTGTTGCTCACCCAGAGAGTAAAGGTCAAGATGGAAGAGTCAACGCCGAGATTTTCAGGGGACTCAAGACGCGCACCTACAACAGCTTGAAGAAGCATGGTGCCAATTGGGTGGATAAGCTTCCGTGTACACTGTGGGCTAGCCGGACATCACTCAATCACTCGACAGGGGAAACACCCTTCTTCCTTGTGTATGGGGCTGAAGCCGTCCTCCCCCCTGAAATCACCATGGGCTCATCCCGTGACCAAGCGTACGATGAAGCCACGCAGGACCAGCTCCGGCGTGAAGGTATCGACCTTATCGATGAGCGAAGGTGGCAAGCAGCTGCCTAAAATGCTCGATACCGTTAAACGCTCCGGCGCTATCAGCAGCGGTTCGTGCGGAGTAGACTGCTCGAGGTGGGCAACCTAGTTCTACGACGGATACTTTCTCGAGAAGGGGGGGACAAACTCTCCCCCAGCTGGGAGGGCCCCTTCCGAGTGACACAAATATGCAGCCCCGGGTGCGTGCGCCTAGCCACAAAGGATGGGGTTCCTCTATCCAATCCATGGAACATAGAACATGTCCGTAAGTTCTATCCTTAGCGCAGTGGTAGGGTTCTGGTTTCTCTAAAAGGGTGTCATAGAGTCCAGGAGCAGTGCTTAGAACAGCTAAGTCCCAGAGGAGTTCTACCACTCTCAGTACGGCCTGTTTCCTCCTATGAAGAAGAGCCTAAAGTAAGAAATTTTTTCCTTGTCCTGTGCATTCTCCCTTTAAAGTTTGCGCTTCCTCAAGCACATCAACTATAAACGGGCAAAGCCACGTGTTCTTGGCCCTAAGGTCAGCCCTGGGGCTGCCATGTGTGCTTGAGTTCCGGAGCTTACGCATGCCCTGGGCTTTGGTCTGAAGCCTCGCTGCTGAGGTGGAATGCGGAGCTACCACGCATCACCTGGATCAGAGCCTCCTCCCCGCTGAAGACAGCTCCGAAGCTTGCACGTGCCCTGGGCTCAGGTCCAAAGCCTCCTTATGGAGGTGGAACCTGGAGCTGCCACGCATCACCTGGCTCCGAGCCGCCTCCCTGCTGAGGAGAGCTCCGGTGCTGACACGTGTCCGGGCTCCGGTTCGAGCCTCTCCGCTGAGAGAAGTCCGGAGCTACCACGTGTCCCTAGGCTCCGAGCCGCCTCCCCACTGAGGACGGCTCCGGTGATGACGCGTGTCCTGAGCTCCGGGCTGAGTTTCCCTCTAAAGAAAATTTCGGAGCTCCCATATGTCTCTGTGGGGGAAGCCAAAGACGAGGGTCAAACTTCCTTCAAGTTCTTGCACTGTCGAGGACACGGAAGGAGAAGTAGCCACACTGCCGGAGCACCTAGGATCCTTACGCTACTAAGGGTCCAGAGGAACGAGCTTGAGGCATCGGCGGGAGGCTATCCACATCGGCTAAGTCATCTCAGACCCTTGCGCTCCTAAGGGCCCGAGGTCTACATTGAAAACACAGGACAATGAAAGACTTGAGACAAAGAAGCTTTCATCAATAACATAGTTCTGGCATACAAAAGAGGATACATGACAACTAAGGAACTCAGTAGCTACAAGTCGAGCAATCTCCTGCTCCGTGGTCTGCTTGGTTGTCTCCCGAGCCGATCTCTGCGAAGAGAGACGGTCACCTGCTATAAGACTGAGGACGACAGCAACGCATGCTGGACCGAGGCAATAGGGACATCCAGTGTCGCGTGGGCCAAATGCCAGCTATGTCAGATTTGGTTGTCCACAACGGTACTTGGAGGAAGGCTTGCTCACTCTAGAAATAGCCTTCCTTCGGTACCGGCAGGTAGCCCTTCTTCGGAAAGGCGCCTAGAGGACATGTCCCACACGGCACTGGCTTAGGGGCTCTCTACGAGTCGAGGCTCCTGTCCTCGATGGCCTCCCTTTCCATCAGCAAGCCATCAGGATGGCTTGTGCTTCTATCCGGGACCGTTAGGAAGAGAGACGCCTCAGTGAGCCACACCGAAGGACGCACACATACAAACATCTCACAAATGTGGAGGAAGACGGCTGCCTATGTAAGAGCATCTGGTGGGCGAGAGTGCTGAGAAGTGGAATCTTCCAGTGCACAAGAGGAGAACAAAGGCCACATGGTAAAGGAGGGTGCCGTCCAACAATGGAAGGCCCCCTTTTTATACACGACTGCGACCTCAGGCAGGGCAACATGTGCGACAATTGGGCTTCCACCCCTGCACACCGTGGGTTATTTGCCTCCCAAACGACGGGTTGGACCCAGGTCCACTCGTCAGACACTGGAGGCCGGGCGAGTAACGTATCAGGAACGTCTGACGGTTCCTGAGGAGAGCGGCACTGTGGAACTGTGGCAACCAACCCTTTGGTTGCCGCAGTAAGTGCCCCGAGGCAACCCCTCGGGCACGTTGCTGGATGTTATTCATCTCTCCCAACGATGGGTAGGGCCCAGGTCTACCCGTCAAACACTGGGGGCCGGGCGAATAACGTCTTAGGAACGTCCAGCGGTTCCCGAGGATAGCGGCGCGGTGGAACTGACGCGACCAACCCATTGGTTTCTGCAGTAAGTGCCCCGAGCCAATCCCTCGAGCACATCGCCTTGGCACTCGCCCCCCCCCCCCCCCCCCAATTACGGGTAGGACCCAGTTCCACCGGTCAAACACTGGGGGCCAGGCAAGTAACATCTCGGGAACGTCCGGCGGTTCGCGAGTCATGCAGCGCGGTAGACCTGCCACCCATGGGCTACTGCAGTAACTACCCTGAGGCAACCCCTTGGTACATGCACCTTTTCGTCTCCCAGGTACAACCGCTCGTCCACTACGTGAAAATCTCGCCACCGCTTTGGTTTCTGAAGCACAGGTTCAAATCCACCATGTGGGAGAGATGGGGGCCCCACCTGTGGGCTCGATGCCTCCCCCAAGATGGGCCCCGAGGCCACTGTCTGTATCTGGCAGACTAGGTACCCCCACGTAGTGGGTAAAAGACAGTATGGGTCCCGCCTCCCCATCGAGGTGGGCCCCGGCGTAAGCCATGCGCCCTTGGCCCCATGGTCAGCTCTAGGGCCACCCCATGCGCATGAGCTGCGGAGCTAACACGTGCCCTGAGCTCCGGCCCAAACCTCCTAGCTCGGGTGAGGTCCGGGGCTGACACGTGTCTCCTTGGCTCCAAGCCGCCGCCTCACTGAGGACAACTCCGGTGCAGACACGTGCCCTGGGCTCCGGCCCGAGCCTCACCGCTGAGGTGAGGTCTGGGGCTGCCACGTGTCCCCTGGCTCCGAGCCGCCTCCCTGCTGAGGACAGCTCCAGTGCAGACACGTGCCCCGGGCTCCGGCCCGAGCCTCCCCGCTGAGGTGAGGTCCGGGGCTGCCACGTGTCCCCTGGCTCCGAGCCGCCTCCCTGCTGAGGACAGCTCCGGAGCAAACACGTGCCCTGGGCTCCGGCCTGATCCTCCCTACCGAGGTGAGGTCCGGGGCTGCCACTTGTCCCCTGGGACCAAGCCTGTCGATAAGAGCTCCAGAGCTGCCAGGTGCCCCACAATCCGTCGTGGGCCGTGGTGTAACACCCTCAATTTCATATCTATGCATTGCATATAGAGAAACATTATAAAAGAAGTAGAACGGGAGAAAGAATCATAAAAATGGTGAGGAATGGGAGAAAGATAGCTGAAAAGAGCCAATTCCAATTCGCCGAGGAGCGCCGTTGACACTTCCCGCAGCCTGCTAGCCACGTGGCGCCTTCAGAGCTCATCCTTATGGAGGGGGTGAGGTCTGACACTGCTGGCCACATGGCAGGCTCAGAGCTCGCCTCTACAGAAGGGGCGAGGTCCGGCCCCGCTGTACACGTGTAGCCTTTGGAGCTCGCCCCTGCGGAGGAGCGAGATCCGGCACTGCGGGACATATGGCGCCCGCGGAGCTCACCCCTGCGGAAGGGATGAGGTTCGGCCCCGCTGGACACGTGTCACCCTCGGAGCTCACCTCTGAGAGGTCCGACACTGCTGGACACGTGTCGTCCTCGGAGCTCACCTCTGAGGAGAAGAGAGGTCTGACACTGCTGGACATGTGTCGTCCTCGGAGCTCACCTCCGAGGAGAAGGGAGATCCGACACTGCTGGACACGTGTCGTCCTTGGAGCTCACCTCCGAGGAGAAGGGAAGTCTGACGCTGTTGGACACGTGTCGCCACCGGAGCTCGCCTATATAGAGAGGGGAGGCCCCGCCCCGCCAGACACGTGGCGCACGTGGAGCTCGCCTCTGAGGAAAAGGGAGGCCCCGCCCCGCCAGACACGTGGCGCACACGGAGCTCGCCTCTGAGGAAAAGGGAGGCCCCGCCCCGCTGGACGCGTGGCAGGTCTGGATCTCGCCTATGAGGAGAAGCAAGGACCGGCCCCCGCTGGACATGTGGCGCCTCCGGAGCTCACCACTGCGGAGATGCGAGGTCCTTAGGCGGTTTTTCCTCCTGTGCGCGGGAGTACCCGGTACGGAGGGTACCGACATGAATTCCCCCACGATTGCTGCCGCACCAAATCAATTGGAGATAAGTTTGTTAAGATCCAAACCAAATTGAATAGGATTCTTATTTGACCTCCAATTGGAATAGGGCTCTTCTTTCACCCCTTATAAATAGAACCCAAAACCCCTTGGCCGTAACTACGTACCTATTTTTCCACCTCCCAAGTCGACGACTTAGAGGCCCTAGCCCCCGACTCGCCGAGTTAAAACCCCCTGGCCGGAGTTCAGTCGCCGGTGAGCCCCCGCTGCTGCCATTGCTAGGAGGAAGGCTCTGCCACCAAAGGGGAGTGAGGTAGGTCTTCGTTACCATCTTATGACATCTTCGCTGTTTCTGCGCCTCCGTTTTCTTCGCTTCCTTCAAACCGAAACTTTTACGTGTGGACAGATCATGTTTTGATCGGTTTTTGACGGTGGAATTGATCTAGATCTTGAGTTAAGATCATCACCGCATCCACACTTGATCCCTACACCCTTGTTCATCATAAAACCCCATGCGAACCCATGAAAACATGCAAGAACACGTACACACTGGTTTAATTAGACAGCACCCTAGGATTTGCATTCATCTACACCATTGCATCTTGAGTAGAGTTGTGCATGATGATTGATTGCCGTAAATTTTGTATGTGCATGATCGTGAGTAGAAGGACAATCTCAAGAGGCTATCTACGAAGAACTACAGCGCCAAGACTTCGAGACGGTTGAGCAACCAGAGCCACAGGAGCAAGGCAAGTGCCCCTTGACCATATTGATCCCATGTTTTGGAACTGTTTTGTTGCAAAAAAACGTGTTTGCTTGAGTCAACTTGATGGGACACCCTTTTATAGGAGTTTACTAGTTTTGTTAACCATCCTTGTCACCGGGAAAGTTGATGAGTCGGGTAAGTTGCTAGATTTTTATGGACCGTGGAAGGCGAGGGGAATGGGAGTCGAGAGAGGACTGCCCTGGGAACTACATGGCACAAGAGGAGGCCTGTAGGTGGGAGAATGGTGATTCGAGCCTGCTGGTGAAACCTTAGTGAGTCCATACATCTAGTAGCCCCTTTGTAAAGGCTATTTTGTGATCTCTTGGCCATACACCGACGGTTGTGTACTGGTATAATGGAGGTTCTGAAGTCGCCGATGGGTGACGAAATCACAAACTTGTGGGTAAAGTGGTGCCACCTCTGCAGAGTGTAAAACTATCATGATAGCCGTGCTTACGGTCACAAGCGCCTGGCCAACTCACATGGTTAGAGGGAAAACTTGGGATGGTTATTTGGTATGGTCATGGTATGGTCTTGGTATGGTCACTGAGATTGGTCTCGGGACTGGTTGAGTCTTGGCAATGAGTTTGGTTTTGGTTATATGAACATGAGATGGTTATTAGCATGAGATAAACTTGAGAAAGATCAATGGCTGGTTGAGACTTGAGAAAAGGTGACTTATGATGAAAGAATGTTGAGAATTGATAAATGGTGAACTATGATGGAGGTATGTTGCTGTTTTACTTGGATATATATGTTGGGATTAAATTCACCTAGACATAGCTGCTGTTTTTATCATGTTTGTGAAATAAAATTTGCTTGCTGCAATGAGCCTTTTTATTCCCTACCTTGTTGTAAGCTACATGTCATACTTTTTCCCGCACTTGCTGAGTACGACATGTACTCACCCTTGCATTGTCATACAAACATCAGCAACATGAGAAGAGTACTTCGAGGATCATGTGGAGTACTAGGCGTGCAAACTACCGTCAACATGCCTGTGGAGTTGAGGATGGAGCAGCTGCTGTTTAGTTAATTCCGCTGTCATTTAGAGACTTCCGCTGCAAGAATAAGTTAGAGATTCATGAGTGAGACTCAGAGTCATTCTAATAAAGTATTAAATCCTATTTATTCGTGGTTATATTCTGAATTCAGTTTGTGAATTACATGTGTATGTGTGATGAACATCCTTGGCACACAAATGCATTAGCTGGGTTCCGTTTTCACGGGACCGGGCATCACAGATTGGTATCAGAGCCACGTTGACCATAGAATGCAAGCCTAGGTAGAATGGGCACTCTAAAGCACATAGTAACACCCCTCTAAACTTCTATTTTTGAAGATTGCTTGCTGCTGCACTTTCCTTGTCAATTCAGCCACCGCAAAGTTCTATTTTCAGCCCCTCCTTTTCTCTTCTTTTGGATAACAACACCTTTGCTTTCTTGCTTCATAGCTTCTGAACCTTTGAAGTTATTTCCTCCTTCTCTAAAGTTTCTCATGTAGTATTTATAGATACCGGTGATCAGGAGCACGACACACATAAGCACTCGTTCACCACCACGTGGGAGTGCACTTAATCCCATTGAGGTGTCCGATGGACCACCCCCGTCACGCGGCGGGAACAACACCAGTTCACATAATTATGTTTTCCCTAAAGCCGTAATAGGAACGTTTACATCGTAGTAGCGTAAATAGGAGTGGTGTGTTGAACTTTTGTGATGGTCGCTTGTGTTTGTGTGCTTAGTGTGAGTTGTGGGACACTTCTACGAATATCCACATCCACACATAGTAGAGAGATGTGAGATGTTTCGGCATGTGTTCACAACCTTGTATAAGCTGATATTGATAGAAGAAGATATTTAGTTCATACACCTTGATGCATATAGCTGGGGTATGAACCTAAACTTCTCTTTTCTATTCTACCCAACTCTCTCTCACAGATGGTGAGGGAAAACGCCAGCCGTCAAAGGAGGAACGTCCGTGGCAACCATGAACCACAAGAGGATGGCCAGGATGAAGTTCCTGAGAATGCTAACCCTGGGGCTGATGCAAACAACCTTGAACGGTTGATGACTATGCAGAACCAGCTGATGCAAACTATGATCCAAACTTTGGGTCAGCTGCAAGCCAACAACAACAACAATCCTAACCCCGTTCCTGCACCACCACCGCCATCACCGCCACCACCGCTGGCTCACAACAGATTGGGAGAGTTCATGAGGACTCGACCGCCTACTTTTTCACAAGCTAATGATCCCATGGAGGCCGACGATTGGTTGAAATCCATGGAAAAGAAGCTTGCTATAGTTCAGTGCAATGATCAGGAGAAAGTTCTCTTCGCATTGCACCAACTTACAGGAGCAGCCACTGACTGGTGGCACGCTCTTTGCAATGCTCATGACAACCAGGAGACTATCACTTGGGCTGAGTTCAAGGAGAGTTTCCGCTCTCATTACGTCCCTTCTGGAGTCATGATGCTTAAAAGGCAAGAATTCGAAGGTCTCCGCCAAGGAAAGAAGAGCATGAATGAGTACCTCAACAAGTAGCTTTCAAGGTATGCTCCAAAAGACATCAACTTGGATCAAAGGAAGCAATACTTGTTCATGAAAGGATTGAACAATGAGATCCAAGTTCAGCGGCTCAACAACGATTATGCAAACTTCCAGAAGCTTGTTGACGAAGCTATAGTGGTTGAGAGCAAGATCCATGAGATCTAGCAAGAGAGCAAGAGAAAGATGCCATACCAGCCACAAGGGAGCAATGTACGTCCCCGTTTCATGCCCCCAGCTGCACCACTGTATGGCTTGTCCGCTTCTACTTTCCGCCCTGCAAACCCACCTCGCCCTAATCCACCACCGCGGCAACGTCCTTTTGTGAAAGCACCTCGTGTGCTTTGCCTTCTGCGCCCCGTCCCAACATGGGCGCATATGCTCAAAACCACCCTCACCCCAACGTTCCTGATGTCTTTTGGGGAACAAGGCATGTTTTTCATGCGGAGAGACGGGACACTTTGCAAGTCAATGCCCGAAGAAAGGACTTGGACAGCTGACCAACGCGCCAAGACAGAACCCACGGCCGAATGGAGGAGCTACGCAAGGTAACCGTGGGCAACAGAACTACGCTCGTGGCAACGTGAATCATGTCTCTGCTAAGGATGCGCAACAAGTTGAGGACGTCATGATTGGTATGTTCCTTGCCAACTCCAAGCCCGACATTGTTTTATTTGATTCCGGAGCATCGCATTCATTCATATCATCCAAGTATGTTGCCAGGTATAATCTGCCTATATCACACATGAAACACACTAAGTTAGTTAATTCTCCCAGTGGAGAGATGAGGACTAATATAGTATGTCCGAAAGTAAACCTTCAAATAAGGGGGTAGACTTTCCTGCCAACCTTATTGTCTTGGATTCCCAAGGGATTGATATAATACTTGGAATGGATTGGCTAAGCAAGCACAACGGAGTAATTCAATGTGCTGAGAGGAGCGTGCAGTTGACAAATGAGCACGGTACTCGTATTGAGTTCGAGTCAGCCCAACCGGCAACCGAGAAGGCAGCGTTGCACCACACCGAAGAAGCAACATTGGAAAGGATTTCGGTGGTTCAAGAATTTCTAGATGTGTTCCCAGAAGAACTTCCAGGTATGCCACCTGACCGGGACATTGAATTTGCCATTGATTTAGTACCTGGAACTGCACCTATAGCAAAAAAACCATATAGGATGTCCGTAAATGAACTAGTGGAACCTAAGAAGCAAATTCAGGAGCAGCTAGAAAAAGGTTTTATACGCCCAAGCTCGTCACCCTGGGGAGCTCCTGTGCTCTTCGTAGACAAGAAGAATGGGACCCAAAGGATGTGTGTGGATTATAGGTCTCTCAATGAGGTGACGATCAAGAATAAATACCCGCTGCCCCGTATAGAGGACCTGTTCGACCAAATGAAACGTGCTCGAATTTTCTCCAAGATTGATCTTCGGTCGGGATACTTCCAGCTGAAGATTAAGCCCTCCGACATACCCGACTGCATTTCGAACATGGTATGGTTCGTATGAATATACCGTTATGTCTTTTGGATTAACGAATGTACCCGCATATTTTATGTACCTCATGAATAAGGTCTTCATGGAGTACTTGGATAAGTTCGTTGTGGTTTTCATCGACGATATCATGGTGTATTCGAAGAGCGAGGAAGAACATGAAGAACATTTGAGATTGACATTGCAGAAGCTGCGAGAGCATCAATTGTATGCCAAGTTCAGCAAGTGTCAATTTTGGCTAAAGGAGATATCGTTCCTAGGCCACATCATCTCCGAGAAAGGAGTATCGGTTGATCCCAGAAAAGTGGGAGATGTTTTGAAGTGGAACCAACCGCAGAATGTGAGAGATATTCGGAGTTTCCTTGGGGTGGCTGGATACTACCGCCGGTTCATCGAGAATTTCTCCAAAATAGCAAAGCCTATGACTGAATTGCTAATGAAGGGAAAAGCATTTCAGTGGACACAAGTGTGCCAAGAAAGCTTTGAGGAGCTCAAGAAAAGGCTAACCACAGCACCGGTTTTGGTATTGCCGGACGTGAGCAAGAGCTTTGACATATATTGTGATGCATCAAGACAAGGGCTTGGATATGTGTTCATGCAAGAAGGACAAGTGGTAGCCTATGCGTCGAGGCAACTAAAGAAACATGAGCTGAACTACCCCACACATGACTTGGAACTTGCAGCCGTGGTACATGCCTTGAAGATTTGGAGACATTATATCCTTGGCCACCGATGTGAGATCTATATGGATCACAAAAGCCTCAAGTATATATTCACGCAAACGGATTTGAATTTGAGGCAACGTCGATTGTTGGAACTCATCAAGGACTATGATGTTGGAATCAACTATCACCCCGGAAAGGCCAATGTAGTAGCTGATGCGTGAGCCGAAAGGGAGCATGTCACCAACTCACGGTTCGGGAGCTACCGCCCGAGCTGCGCAAGGAGTTCAAACGGTTACATCTCGGGTTCTTGAACGAGATGGAAGTGATAGAACTCAACTCTTCGCTGGAGCAAGAGATACGAGCTGGCCAAGCAACGGAAAAGGAAATCAAGGAGATCAAAGAAAGAATCTGACAAGGCATAGAAAAGTATTTCAAGGAAGACGAGGAGGGTACGCTTTTGTTAGGGAAAAGGATTTGTGTGCCTAACGTGAAGCACATCCGCGACACGATATTAAAGGAGGCACATGACTCACCTTATTCCATACATCCCGACTGTACAAAGATGTACAAGGACCTGAAAACTTGCTATTGGTGGGATGGTATGAAAAGGGACATAGCTGAATATGTTGCCTTATGCGACACGTGCCAACGGGTGAAGGCCGAACATCAAAGACCCGCTGGACTGTTGCAACCATTGAAAGTACCCGAGTGGAAGTGGGAAGACATCAGCATGGATTTCATTGTCGGATTGCCACGTACTCAGTCTGATTACGACTCTATTTGGGTTATTGTGGACTGATTGATGAAAACAGCCCATTTCCTTCCTGTTAGAACCACATACCGAGTTGCAGAATTAGCCGAGCTGTATATGGAGCAAATCGTGTGTCGCCATAGAGTCCCGAAGAGGATAGTTTCAGATCGGGGTTCTCAATTTACCTCTAGGTTCTGGAAGAAGCTGCATGAAGCCATGGGTACACGGTTAAATTTTAGCTCCGCTTATCACCCGCAAATCGACGGGCAAACTGAGAGGACAAACCAGATTTTGGAAGACATGTTGTGAGCTTGCGCTTTGAAACATGGGCACAGTTGGGATAGGAGCTTGCCGTATGCTGAATTCTCATACAACAACAGCTATCAAGCCAGCTTGAAGATGTCACCTTTCGAAGCATTGTATGGTAGACGGTGTTGGACGCCGCTGTTCTGGAATGAGACCGGAGAGAGCCAAGTGTTTGGACCCGAAGTGCTGCAAGACGCTGAAAAGCAAGTCCAAACGATACGAGAAAATTTGAAGGCTGCTCAGTCACGACAAAAGGGTTATGCGGACAATGGGCAAAGAAAATTGACCTTCGAAGTAGGAGACTTCGTGTACCTTAAGGTATCGCCTATCCGAGGCCAACGCCGGTTCTACGTCAAGGGCAAATTAGCACCTCGCTACATCGGACCATTTAAGATTATGGGCAAGCGAGGAGAAGTAGCCTATCAACTAGAGCTGCCAACGCACCTCTCTGACGTACACGATGTGTTTCATGTATCCCAACTCAAGGAGTGCTTAAGAGTACCAGAAGAACAAGTACCGATGGATGAGCTTGAGCTTCAAGAGTATCTGACCTATGCAGAGTACCCCGTCAAAATTTTGGACATGAAGGAAATGGTCACGAGGAACAAAGTGATCCGTTGCTGCAAGGTACAGTGGAGCCATCACACAGAAGCCGAAACCACATGGGAGCGTGAGGAAGACCTCAAGGCAGAATTCCCTCACCTATTCTCTAGTCTATCGAATCTCGAGGGCGAGATTCAGTATAAGGGGGGTAGGATTGTAACACCCTCAATTTCATATCTATGCATTGCATGTAGAGAAACATTATAAAAGAAGTAGAATGGGAGAAAGAATCATAAAAATGGTGGGAAATGGGAGAAAGATAGCTGAAAAGAGCCAATTCCAATTCGCCAAGGAGCACCGTTGACACTTCCCGCGGCCTGCTGGCCACGTGGCGCCTTCGGAGCTCATCCCTGCGGAGGGGGTGAGGTCCGGCACTGCTGGCCACATGGCAGGCTCAGAGCTCCCCTCTGTTGAAGGGGCAAGGTCCGGCCCCGCTGGACACGTGTTGCCTTCGGAGCTCGCCCCTGCGGAGGGAGCGAGGTCCGGCACCGCGGGACACGTGGCTCCCGCGGAGCTCACCCCTGCGGAAGGGATGAGGTTCAGCCCCGCTGGACACGTGTCACCCTTGGAGCTCGCCTCCGAGAGGTCCGACACTGCTGGACACGTGTCGTCCTCGGAGCTCACCTCCGAGGAGAAGGGAGGTCCGACACTGCTGGACACGTGTCGTCCTCGGAGCTCACCTCCGATGAGAAGGGAGGTCCGACACTGCTGGACACATGTCGTCCTCAGAGCTCACCTCCGAGGAGAAGGGAGGTCCGACACTGCTGGTCACGTGTCACCACCAGAGCTCACCTCTGTAGAGAGGGGAGGCCCCGCCCCGCTAGACACGTGGTGCACACGAAGCTCGCCTCTGAGGAAAAGGGAGGCCCCGCCCTGCCAGACACGTGGCGCACGCGGAGCTCACCTCTGAGGAAAAGGGAGGCCCCATCCCGCAAGACGTGTGGCAGGTCCGGAGCTCGCCTCTGAGGAGAAGCAAGGACCGGCCCCCGCTGGACATGTGGCGCCTCTGGAGCTCACCACTGCGGAGATGCGAGGACCTTAGATGGATTTTCCTCCTGTGTGTGGGAGTACTCGGTACGGAGGGTACCGACACGAATTCCCCCACGATTGCTGCCGCACCAAATCAATTGGAGATAAGTTTGTTAAGATCCAAACCAAATTGAATAGGATTCTTATTTGAGCTCCAATTGGAATAGGACTCTTCTTTCACCCTTTATAAATAGAACCCAAAACCCCTTGGCCGTAACCACGTACCTATTTTTCCACCTCCCAAGTCGATGACTTAGAGGCCCTAGCCCTCAACTCGCCGAGTTAAAACCCCCTCGCCGGAGTTCAGTCGCCGGTGAGCCCCCGCTGCTGCCATTGCTAGGAGGAAGGCCCTGCCACCAAAGGGGAGTGAGGTAGGTCTTCGTTACCATCTTATGACATCTTTGCTGTTTCTGCGCCTCCGTTTTCTTTGCTTCCTTGGAACCGAAACTTTTATGTGTGGACAGATCGTGTTTTGATTGGTTTTTGACGGTGGAATTGATCTAGATCTTGAGTCAAGATCATCACCGTGTCCACACTTGATCCCTACACCCTTGTTCATCATAAAACCCCATGCAAACCCATGAAAACATGCAAGAACACGTACAAACTGGTTTAATAAAACAGCACCCTAGGATTTGCATTCATCTACACCATTGCATCTTGAGTAGAGTTGTGCATGATGATTGATTGCTGTAAATTTTGTATGTGCGTGATCGCGAGTAGAAGGAAAAGCTCAAGAGGCTATCTACGAAGAACAACAGCGCCAAGACTTTGAGACGCTTGAGCAACCAGAGCCACAGGAGCAAGGCAAGTGCCCCTTGACCATACTGATCCCATGTTTTGGAACTGTTTTGTTGCGAAAAACGTGTTTGCTTGAGTCAACTTGATGGGACACCATTTTATAGGGGTTTACTAGTTTTGTTAACCATCCTTGTCACCAGGAAAGTTGATGAGTCGGGTATGGTCGTTTTTCCTTTTTGCTTCGCTTAAGCTACGGGATACGGGAAGGCGAAGTAGAACATGTCTAAGTACTGCACTCATATGAATAATGATGATGAGAACTTGATGATAATAATGAGCATAGAATCGGGGGAGATCTAGGCAAGATTGGTTCATGGACGTAGTAGAATGAGATGGTGGTTTACTTGCCGTAGATCTATGGACCGGTTCATGCCAGCACATGCCAGGAAAATAGTGCAACCACAAGGCGAAATATGGGTGCGGCTTAGCTGACTAATTAGGTATGTTGCTAGATTGTTATGGACCGTGGAAGGCGCGGGTAATGGGAGTCGAGAGTGGACTTCCCTGGGAACTGCATGGCACAAGAGGGGGCCCATAGGTGGGAGAATGGTGATTCGAGCCTGCTGGTGAAAACTTATTGAGTCCATACATCTAGTAGCCTCTTTGTAAAGGCTATTTTGTGATCTCTTGGCCATACACCGACGGTTGTGTACTGGTATAATGGATGTTCTGCAGTCGCCTATGGGTGACGAAATCACAAACTTGTGAGTAAAGTGGTGCCACCTCTGCAGAGTGTAAAACTATCATGATAGCCGTGCTTACGGTCACAAGCGCCTGGCCAACTCACATGATTAGAGGGAAAACATGGGATGGTCATGGTATGGTCTTGTTATGGTCATTGAGATTGGTCTCGGGACTGGTTGAGTCTTGGCAATGAGTTTGGTTTCGGTTATATGAACATGAGATGGTTATGAGCATGTGATAAACTTGAGAAAGATCAATGGCTGGTTGAGACTTGACAAAAGGTGACTTATGATGAAAGAATGTTGAGACTTGATAAATGGTGAACTATGATGGAGGTATGTTGCTGTTTTACTTGGATATATGTTGGGATTAAATTCACCTAGACATAGCTGCTGTTTTTATCACGTTTGTGAAATAAAATTTGCTTGCTGCAATGAGCCTTTTTATTCCCTACCTTGTTGTAAGCTACATGTCATACTTTTTCCCGCACTTGCTGAGTACGACATGTACTCACCCTTGCATTGTCATACAAACATCAGCAACAGGAGAAGAGTACTTCAAGGATCATGTGGAGTACTAGGCGTGCGAACTACCGTCAACATGCCTGTGGAGTTAAGGATGGAGCCGCTGTTGTTTAGTTAATTCCGCTGTCATTTAGAGACTTCCGCTGCAAGAATAAGTTAGAGATTCATGAGTAAGACTCAGAGTCATTGTAATAAAGTACTTAAATCCTATTTATTCATGGTTATATTCTGAATTCAGTTTGTGAATTACATGTGTATGTGTGATGAACATCCTGGGCACACATATGCATCAGCTGGGTTCCATTTTCACGGGACCGGGCGTCACACGTGGGTCGATGAAGTCAAGAACGAAGTGCGCTGTCAGGCTTCGTATTCAAGGCTCGCGCCTTTTCCAGAAGCATGGCACACAGCACACGCCTCCGTCCCTTGCCCGTTCGCCATTATGGTGACAAGACAGGATGGCAAAGCATGACAACAGTATAGTGCCGCCCAACAACATGAAGCCGCCCAAGCGGGGCGAGAAGACGCGGCGACACGACGGCGTCTTCATCATCACCTAACACGCAGTCAGGGGCGCTCAGCGAGCCAAATGGCGGGACTTAACTCTCCCGCCGTCCACTCTACTCAGAGGACGAAGCCCTAGATCATGTATAGATCTGAGGCCACCTGTCGGTCCCCGGGCCTCATTTTAACCACCCCGACCATGAACTATAAAAGGAACGGGGTGACCACCCTGCAAATGGTTCCCAAATCCGCATCTCTGAACACACATGCACCCACGCTCAAGCAATAGAACTAGCACACCCGTGAATGTAGGGTATTACGCTCCGGCGGCCCGAACGACGTAAATCTCTGTGTCCATCCGCTCCCTCGAGCCCAGGTCGCGTAGGGCGCCAAGCCCCCTCCGGAAATAAAGAACCTCACGGGCTGCTTCCGAGCAGGGCGAAAGGAGTGTCGCAGCTCACACTCCATCAGTGACCGACCGGGAAGTCTTCCTGGGTGCGCACAAGTGAGGACAAAGTGCACAGAGAAGACTAGTGTTGGTATGTGGGGCTAGTCTATGATCCTAGAGAGCTGCCACATCGGTGAGCTTCTAGCCGCTGTCACCATGGCCAGCACTGTTCTGGACATCGCCGGCGTGCGCTGATGTCACCGATGTGTTCAGCATGCTGATTTAGGCCCTAGCGTCGAATTTAAGATATCCGAACGGCCGGGAAAGCATCGGCAGCGAGCTCGCCGTCATGCGGCGCCGCGGGAAACCGTCGGCGTCGAGAGGTAGAAGACGATCATGGACCCACGTGTTAGCGACTGGAAACAGTGTCGGGATCAGATGTGTCTGTGGGATCCCATGTGACTGCACGGTTAACTCAGTGGGCCACCGTGTTGCTTCAACCAGATTAGCCCATTTAAATCCAGTGGGCCCGGCTGACTGTTTAAACATTTACAGTAGAAAAATAATTCTAGTTTGAGGCTGAACATTGTAAATTCACATCAATCAATACCTTGTGACCAGTTGGATTGTCCGAAAATCCTAAAACAATTTTTTTAGAATCCTTGTGATAGTACTATATATCAATACCATTTAATCGGTATGAAAGACACTGAAATTTTCTCCAAAATTCTATTAAATCAGATCTTTGGAAATTAATTCCAGATGATCTACTGTAGGGATAAATCCTATTTCTTGCTAGAATCTTCCTTATAATATCATTGGTCTTCGGTCCAAATTTCAGGTTTATTGGACATGTCTAAGTGGAGTAAATATTGAAACTTTGCCCTTTGTCCATGAAAATTCCAAAAATCACAGAAACAGTTTTAGAAAATCATAGAACTCATAAAATTCATATCTCCCGTAGAATGCTTAGCAAAATATGAAACCAATTTTGTTGGACTCCTTAAGACCAGTACTGTATTGAAAATCTACTTTGCTGCATGTCAAAGCCCCAAATTTTCTCTGGAATTTCAGAGAAGATTAAAGCATTAAGGAACTAATCTAAACACATACTTAATTAAGAATTCATGAAACTTGGCTAGCAGCTCATCTATGATCTATCTTAGCTACTGTGAAAATCTCAGGGGCATTGGAGTTCATTTGTTAACAAATTCATTTAATTACCTAAACTATATTCATATAGTTAATAATACTTAATTGCATTTGTTTTTCATATCGTTCAGTGACCGAGATTGAGGAGACTCCGGAGCCCATCGACATTATCACTCTGTATACTGACTTTAATCCTTCAGAGAAACATGGCAAGCCCTGGTTTACATCTGACAAAGTTTTCAAAGTTTTGCTTTGTATGACCTTATGTGTAAAGTAGGAGTATGCATTAGGTCTAGGATGATTGATAATCCAATTGCATGACCAGGTAATCCGAGGGAAAGGGGTTAGTATTAAGTCCTTGAGTAGTGTATGTAATGCCTAAATGAAATTGATACGGGGCAGAGGTTTGTTGGTGAACAGATCGTTGGAGTCGCCTGTATTATGATGAGTTTCGGCGTTAGTCACTGGAACTTAAGACAAACATGAAGTTTCTAAGATAAAACGAGGTAAATCACACTTTCGTGGAGAGAGCCCGTATACTTTTCTTGGAAAAGCACCAAAGAACTATTAACTACGTCTAAGAACTACGAAGAACTAAGGAAAAGGTAAAGAACGAAAGTTTTTGATCAGAACTCAGCTTATTATTCTCGGTAGAGAGCTACCTTTATATAGCCTTGGTACAAATCTTGATGACTCTATCTATTCTAAGTTTAAACTAAAACTCTCTAATCTTCATTTTATCTCTAAGGCATGTATACATGAAAGTATCGTGCAGACACCTAGAAATTTGACACGACAAGAACATAAAAATTTACATTGTTTGAATCCACCCGAGAACTACTAAGTCTTGCTCCGGCCTTTGCATCTTGTGATTTAGCTTGTTTATCTTGCGGCCATGAGGTAAACTTGGTTTACCAAACTGGACCTCCACCTGGATGCCTGCATCTTGGGTTTTCAAGGTAAAACTGCCTCCCGCGAGTCAATCCTCCGGTTCAGGTAGGTTCTCTCACTGGGGACGTCTGCGCCATGAGTTTCCAAGATAAACAGCCATCTGAAACTCATTTTTTGGCATCTCCCACCTGCAAAACACACAACCATTTTTTTATAACCAAAAAAGTGTAGGGTGCAGCAAGACAATGTCTTGTGTGCGTAGCTCTGCTTATGTCGATCAAGGACCGTGCTGTGTACGGCACTGCTGAGCAAGTTTGAATGTACCAAAGGCATACTAAATATATGATCCCTAGTAACCGATGTAACATGTACCTCTACGCGTTGCGGCATAACTGTTGACGGTGTTTTAGTGTCATAATTGACCGCTAATTCACCTCATAAAATGTATAAAATGAGAAAACAACATAGTCGTTGGGGTTAAATACTAACCATTTTCACAAGTATTAGTGTCTATTTGTGTGCAGGTGAATTATGCCCAAAATACTGAGAATTGTAGGGACCAATTGACACGAACCCAAGGCCTTGTCGAGCCAGGATCACGCTGAGGGGTACTGCATTGCACAGCACCGGATAACGCACATCAAAGATACAAAGCGGAAGCAAAGTTTTATTACATAAACAAGTTTATGAACATTTTTACAACAAAATAGTTCAGTCTACACTCACGGGCGTAGACTACGCATCGAGTTCACGTTCAGCCCGTGAACGTGTCCACGCTAGCACGCACACACACTAACACGGCGGCGTGCACGACTCCCACTCGACGGGGTTCCCCTCCTGGGGTTCCGTCTCCTCCTCGGGAGTCCCTTCCTCATAGACCCCTACAAAAGCTTCAAACACAAGCAGTGAGCACGATGGCTTAGCAAGTCTGACCCATCTCCCCTATACATGAAACTTCTACATGAATGTTTTTTGGGTATATGAGGTAAAATAAGTTGCAAAGGACTCGCCTAATTAGTTGAACCTTACTTTCAATGTTTTAGTAGCAGGTGGTGGAGAACCTTACGCTAAGGCACATGAGAGAGCCGCAACCAAACAAGAAACGCATTTCTCTCATGTACTTTGCCCAAAGTTGAAAAGAACTTTAATTAGCTCTAAACTACAACAAGACATTAACAAGCAAAGTATATCTTTCAAATCAGCAAACTTTTAACATGTATCTAGCCTGTTCTTTCTACGTCACGGTACAGTGAACAAGTGGTACTCACTGACCACGAGGGATGGCGATTAAAATTGATTTACACCTGCAGGGTTACCCGAATAACCCGTCACGTACGTCCATACTCGATGTTGCCTACAGCAACCATCACGGACGTCGTACGCAACCACCTTTCACCCGTCAGCCAAATATTGAACCGGTCCTATCATCCCGAGCAAGAGGTCTCTGCGCACGCATACGCAGTGCCACCAGCCGATTTACACATCGAGCTCTCAACCTACCCTCTGAACGACAGACAATGCCTCAATACCCAGCTACCCGAGTTACATCAGTTTCCCAGTTCCCATATAGCCGGTAGGTCTTTGGTACTGTTCTAGCTTGTTCAACAGGCCCGCACACGGCTCGGTCCTCAATCGACACAAGCGGAGCTATAGCACCCAGGCCCCAAAGTCCTGCTGCCCTTACCCTCCGCTCGGTCTCATTTTTCTTGCCATGTATTTTATTTGCTATCTTTACCCGAGCAATGTGCCTCTAGCCTATTCTCGCGAGTAGTTCCAACTACTTGACTTGCACCGAATCCTACACTATCTTAGCATTGCAGTAGCTATCAAGGTTCTCAAACCTAATCCCAACCCAGGGTTTTTTTGGTTATGCATTTGGGTTTCAAACAAGACTCTAATGCAAGAATTAAGTGGGTGCTCAAAGTAAGTTCTCAAAAATGTAAAAATTTGTAAAACGGGTTAATGCAAACCGGATCTTGCCTTGCTGCTCTTGGTCATAGGCTAGCTGCTCTTCCGGAGTGACAAATTCTAAGACTTCGGGTTCCTCCTCAACCTTAGCGACTACATGAGATAACATGTATATGTATCAATTTAAATGTATTTGAATTGAATTTAAACTTGTGAAGACTATAAATCTTACTAGACAGACCCAATGACTATGAAATTTTTACTGTGGTTTGGTTACAACGTAAACAGTGACTTGGCCAAGTTTTATTTGCTGCAAAGCTCATTTGAGCTCTCCACAAATAATTATGTACTTGAGCTTAATTGGAGCTCCTAGGGTGTTCTAGGGATTTTCATGGAGCAAGCCATGACTTTCTGTAAACTAGATTTTCAGAGGGTTCTAATAGAGTTGGTCTCACTTAATTTGAAGGTTCCTAGCTAAAGATATGACCTAAACAATTTCAGAGAAATTCTGAAAATGTTTCTGGACATTTTCTATTTTCTCTGGAACAGTTTTATTAATCACACATTAGGTAGATCAAATGAGCTCAAATGGATCTGAAATTTTTATAGTAGCTCAGGGATATTTTGCTGAACATCCCAGCAAAATTTCAGAAATTTCCTCCAAAGGATTCTCCAGTTAAATTTCTAAACATTTTAAATTTTGCAGAATTAATTCTGGCGAAATAAAGATTTTCATAGGGTGAAACTTCATTTACTGGAAAGTACTCAGAGAGCTGAATCCAACAAAATTTGGTTCACTTGATTTGGAGCTTCCTAGCCAAAGTTGTGTGGGTTTGAAGTTTGAACTAAAACTGAAAATCGGGAAATGTTTAAAACACTGCACGTGGGTCCCATGCACAGTGCCTTCGTCTACCTCCCGCCAGCGCCTGAGCGCGCGACGTCCAGTGACGGTGGCACGGTTCGTTCTCGGCCGCTACTGCCTAATTTTTTACGCGGTTTCTTCCTACGTGATCCTAGGAGCACGGCGCACACGCTGGGCACCCTCTCGGACCTCGACATCGCCGGACACCTAGTCGGCGACGGTGGAGGCGGAAGAGGAGCTCGGGTCCGATGGTGCTAGCTCGTCCCGGCAGTGAACATGATCAGCCAATGGGTCACAAAGCACCACTGGGGTACGAGGAAGCTAACCCTGCCCTCCTCTTGGCCGGAGATCGCCGGGAAAGTAGACTTCACCGGCGACCCGAGCCGTTTTCACCGGCGATGGTCAAACTCCAGTGCTCTGCTCACTGGGCTGATCATCACCGCCTGGATTTGGCTGAGGTGACCGTGAGGTACTACTCTAGCTTCAGCTCGACCAGGATTTCCTGTGATCAAGTGATCGAGGTGAATTTCAAGTTTTGGTTCTCGGTGTTCTTTCCGGTGATCATCGGGAAAAGTTGAAATTCCGGCTAACTGGCACTAAGAAGGACCTAGGGAGTTCGGGGAGAGCTACGAGACTTCGATGCTAACCTCAGAGACACGTTTGTCACGCTGGAGAAGCTTAGGGCTGCTCGGACGACTGCGTCGAGTTGGAGGAGCTTTCGGGTTGACAGAGCGATGGAAGATCGGCTCGGACAAGCTTAACCGAAGCCGATCACGAGCAGCTGAGGACTTTAACACGTCGAGCAAGGTTCGGCGGTACAGTTCGTGGCCTTAGCTCATCGTGGAAGGCACTGATTTGGCCGGTCGACAGTGAGGTGATGCGGTGGGGCTGTGCGGCGATCAGCTCGGTGTTCTCGGCGCTGGAAACGTCGAGGCAGTGGGAAGATGGGCTGCTGCCGGCAGCAGCTCGCAGCTAAACAGCTGGGAACGTCGGTTTGGTGCACTGATCGGCGACCAGGAGGTGGCAGCGGTCGGCAATCGCCGTGGCGCCCGCATGGTCGCGCACAAGAACCGAGCTGCGGTGACCTCAGTCGGTTGAAACACTAGTGAGGCTGACATGTGGGTCCCACCCAGGTTTTAACCTCTGAAATTGAGTTTTTCCCACTGCTCTAAACAGTAGAGACCCAATTAACCTTGGTCATTTTAATTATCTACCCTTTGGCCATTTGAATTGGATAGAATTCAAATTGGGGTTTGTTTGAATATATTTTCACCACATATGCAGTTTGAAATTCAAATACAGTTTGAATTTGCTAAACTTAGCTCATGTTAAGATCAACTCCAAATGGAGTAAAAATTGGTGTGAGAGCTCACAAAAATGTGCTGAGTAAGAATATGCCTCCCACTTTTGAATTCATGGGATGGAAATAGTTTGAATTTGAATTTGAGTTCAAAGCACCCTCTTTCTAGTTATACCAAAAAAGACTTCAAAAAGGTTGGAATTTGGGTGAAATTTGGCATGAGCATTCCTAGCAAGGTGTTGGAGTTTTTCACAGGCTCAGCCCCTAGATGATGCATGTGGGAAATGCTACTTTTACATTTTGTAAATTTATTCTCTAATGAGCATGTTGATGGTGTTTACTTGCTCTTCATATGTATTCGTCAAGTTTCTTCAAATGAAGTGTGTGTGTGGTGATGAACACTTTGAATATGTGCCAAAAACTTAGGCCCTTACATTCCTCCCCCCTTAAAAGAATCTCGTCCCGAGATTATAAGGTGAAAATGAGAGAGAGGACAGTGAAAAAATTACTGTATATGCAATGTGAAAAAGTCGGGGTAGTTCGCGCGAAGAAATTCTTTGCTCTCCCATGTTGCTTCGTCCACGGAATGATTATTACATAGAACTTTGTAGAACCATAACGTACGGTTGCGTGTGGTTCGTGCCTTTTCATCAATAATCTGAACCGGTTCCTCCCGATACGTGAGATCCGGTTTCAGTTCTTCTATATCCTCCACCTGAATGGTAGTTGATAGCTTAAGACACTTCCTCAGCTGGGAAATGTGAAAGACGTCATGCACACCGGAGAGTGCTTCTGGTAAATTCAGCTGGTATGCTACCGATCCACATCTTTCTGTAATCTGAAATGGACCGATGAATCGGGGTGCCAACTTTCCTCTCACCCCGAATCTGTTCACGCCCTTCATTGGAGATAGATGTAGATATACGTGATCCCTGACTTCGAACTGTAATGGGCGTCTTCTCCAGTCCGCATATTGTTTCTATTGGGCGGCTTTTAAGTTTGCTTGAATCAGCCAAACCTTTTCCTCCGCGTTGTTGACAATATCAATCCCGAAGGTGACCCTTTTGCCAGACTCACACCAATTCAGTGGTGTGCGGCATTTTCTCCCGTATGGTGCCTCATAAGGCGCCATTTTAATGCTGGCCTGGTACCCATTATTGTACGAGAACTCGGCCCACGGCAGTGATCATCCCAATTCTTACCATGGTTGATGGCACAAGCTCGTAGTATGTATTCTAAAATCTGATTTACCCGCTTGGTTTGTCCATCCGTCTGTGGGTGGTACGCTGAACTCCGGATCAGCTTTGTCCCCAATGCAGCGTGTAGCTGCTCCCAGAAATGGGACATAAATAAAGTGCCCCGATCCGATATGATGGTACGGGGTACGCCATACAAGCATAGGATCCGTGAGATATACAATTCAGTGTACTTCTTGGCGTTGTAGTTGGTATTGACCGGGATGAAATGGGCAACTTTGGTGAGCCAGTCGACAATCACCCACACAGAATCATTCTTCTGAAAAGTGGTGGGTAAACCAAAGATGAAGTCCATGCTCACGTCTTCCCACTTCCAGGCAGGAATGCCCAGTGGTTGTAGTTGTCCCGGTTAACGCATATGATCTGCCTTCACCCTTCGACATGTTATCACACTCAGCCGCGTACTTTGCGATCTCCCGCTTCATTCGTGTCCACCAAAACTTGCTTCTGAGTTCTTGATACATTTTGTTGCTGCCGGGGTGAACAGAAAACTTTGACAAGTGAGCCTCATCAAAGATTTTCTTCCGTAACTCCGGGTTACGGGGTACGATGATCCGGTCCTTGAGCCATAGGACGCCGTCTCCGTCTTTCCTGAAACATTTCAGCTCCCCACTGTCTATGCATCTCCGCAAATGCGACATGCCTTTGTCATGTTTCTGAGCTGTTGCTATCTCTTCACGGATGGTGGGGATCAAAGCTAAGTTGTAGAGAGCTCCATGTGGAATCACATGCAATGGTGGCTCACTCTCTTCCAACGGGGTGATGGTCAGATTCTTGACGTGTGACTTGCAGCTCAGCGCATCCGCCACTACGTTTTCCTTGCCGGGGTGATAATGGATCTCTATTTCGTAATCCTTTATCAACTCTAACCATCTTCGCTGCCTCATACTCAGCTCCTTCTGAGTGAATATGTACTTGAGGCTTTTGTGGTCGGTATATAAATGTACGAGGTTACAGAGTAGGTAGTGCCTCCACATTTTAAGTGCGAGCACCACGGCAGCGAGCTCCAAGTCATGAGTTGGATAATTCTGCTCATGGTTTCGGAGCTGCCGTGATCCATACGCGACCACTCTTCGGAATTGCATCACCACACACCCGAGCCCAATGCCGGATGAATCACAGTACACATCGAACGGTTTTGTTGTGTCTGGCTGCCCCAAAACCGGTGCTGATGTTAGGTGCTTCACTAATGCCTTGAACGCTGTTTCACATGCTGGACTCCAAACATAGTTGGTAGCATTCTTTAGCAGCTCTGTCATAGGCTTAGCAATCTTTGAGAAGTTTGGAATGAACCTCCGATAATATCCCGCGAGTCCGAAGAAACTCCGTACCTCGTGAACAGTTCTCAGGGACTTCCAATTCAGCACTTGTGTGATCTTACTTGGGTCTACAGCGATGCCCTCCGCTGAGATGATATGCCCGAGAAAAGGCACTTGCGATATCCAGGATTTGCACTTGCTGAATTTCGCGTATAGTTTGTGATCCCGCAGCCGTTGCAAGACTATACGCAGATGCTTCTTGTGTTCTTCCTCTGACTTGGAATATACCAACATACTGTCGATGAAGACCACGACAAACTTGTCCAGCTCCGGCATGAATACCGAGTTCATTAATTACATGAAGTGAGCTGGAGCGTTGGTGAGGCCGAAGGACATGACTAGGTACTCATAAAGTACGTACCTCGTCGAGAAAGCCTTCTTCGGAATATCGTCAGCCCATATTTTAATCTGATGATACCCGGATCTTAAGTCCATCTTGGAAAAGATCTTTGCTTCGACCAACTGATCAAACAACATGTCGATCCGTGGCAATGGGTACTTGTTCTTGATGGTTACGGCATTTAGTGGACGATAGTCCACGCAAAGCCACAACGTCTCGTCTTTCTTCTTCACAAATAATGCCGAACAGCCCCATGGCGAGGAGCTCGGCCTAATAAAACCCTTCTCCAGTAAGTCCATTGACTGTGTCTTCAGTTCAGCCAATTCCTTGGGCACCATATTTTATGGCCTTCGGGATATTGGCATGGCTACCGCTGCAAGTTCAATCTTGAACTCCACCTCTCTGTCGGGCGGCATCCCCGTTAAATCATCGGGGAACACGTCAGGGAACTCACAGACTACTGGAATATCTTCTAATCTTATGGTTGTGGACTGATAAACACTTGGAAGTTTCATTTCTGGACTGTCCAGAAATAAAGAACGTGACCCGTGCACTTCTGAGTTCAAATGCACGACTCGGAGGACGGTGTCTAAAACAGCGCCGTGGCGGGTTAACCACGACATCCCTAAGATGACATCGACCTTCTGTCCCTCTAAAACTATGAGATACATAGGGTATACTCTACCCTCTAAGCATAATGGCGCTTTTGGAACCATCATGCTTGCTGAAATTTTCCCACCCGGTGAACCAATCAAGTATGGACTATCGGTGGGTTGTATTTGCAAGCTGTATTTAGCAATGAAAGCTTGGCTAATAAAATTGTGCATGGCGCCTGAATCAAATAATACTATGGCGGGATGCTGATAGAGATGGAACATACCCGCAAGAATTGGCTCTCCCTCCGGCACGTCCTCTATGGCAAGTTGGTGGACGGTGCCGGGCCTAGGGTTTGCCCGCGGCGCATTAGTGGAGTTCCAGGGCTGATTCCTCCCGGGAAGTTGCGGTGCAACTCCGCCGCCTTACCTCTCAGGACAATTGTTGTCCAAGTGTCCTGGACGACCACATTTGTAGCATGTGGCTGCTACTTGGCCGGTGCTTGGGGGACGAAAACCCGGCATGCGCTGCTGAGGTGCATACGCACGTGGCATCATCCGCTGCTGCTTTTGTTGCTGCAGAGGTGGGACTGGCAGTGCCGGCCTAAATGCCGGTGGAGAATATGGCCGACTGCGGAATGGCATCGACCTCTGTGGTGGCTGCCAGCGTGGACCCGATGGTGGGCAATTCACCATCCGGTATTTTTTAGAAGGGCCACCTCCTTCTCCACTGCTTTGCGGCGCGCTTCGCTTCCTTTCCTCCGCCACTAACTCCTTGCCGGAGTCCTCCTGAACAATCACAGCATCAATTATATCGTTGAGGCTGCCGCGATTAAACATCGCCAGCTTGTCCTTCAGGAGCGGGTTAAGCCCCTGGTAAAAATGATCCCGCCGCTTCTTGTCGGTATTGGCGTGATACGAGGCGTAGAATGCAAGATCATTGAACGCCCTGGAGTACTCCAGCGCGTTCCGGCTTCCTTGTTGCAGGTGTAGGAACTCCTGCGTCTTCCTCTTCATGAGACCCGGCGGTATATGATAGGCCCTGAAGGCCGTCCGGAATTCCGCCCAGGCCATAACTCGCTCGGTGGGCTGCGAAGCACAATAGTTTGCCCACCACACGCTCACGGATCCCTGGATCTGTTGGACCGCAAACTGAGCCTTGCGCTGCTCACTTACTTGGAGCAGCCTGAACTTCATCTCCATCGTGCGGAGCCAGTTGTCCGCATCGAGGGGTTCATCCACCCTTGAGAATACCGGGGGATGAGTAGCCAGAAAGTCGGAGTAGGAGCTTTGTTGGCGCTCCTCGCGATCTTGACGCCTCTCCGGTCGAGACGTATTTGCGATGAGAGTTTGCAGCAACTCTGTGTGCTGCTGATGAGATCCCGCCATCGCCACCACGATATCAGCCAAAGTAACCGTTGGCGGTGGCGGTTGTTGCTGTTGCTGCTGTTGCTGTCCCGAGGAATCCTCGGGAGGCTGTTGGAAGGTCTCGCCCCCCTGACTGGAACCCCCAACACCCGGGTTGGCACGAGTACGAGTCATTCTGAAATTTAAAACAGCAGCGATCAGCACATGTCATACTTAAAATTCCATGTGAAACAGTAGGTATTGAAGTGACGCATGAATAATTTGCACAACATTCACATATATTGATAAAGCATAAACTTTATACAAGATGCATTAGTCTCGGGTCTCCGAGAAGTCGTGCTCATGTCGTCACTACCTATACATACACTACTGTCTACACGACATGTCATGGATTAAAAAAGTATGGGTTACATCTCTATAGCTGCCCTACTTGGCAATGGTAACCTCCTACTCGGAGTAGAACTCGACCTCCTGCGGGTCATCCTCCTCCGGTACCTCTGCTGGTGGCTCTGGGTCCACAACCTCCTCTTCCAGCTCGGGTTCTCCCATTGCCGGAAGACCCAAAACCACAGGTATAGCACCTACCACCGGTATGCCCATTACCGGAGGTACGAGGTCCTGCAACGCGTTCACCTCATCAATGGCTTGGTTGTAGTCCTCTTCCCAGCCTTGCCCCTCCTCAATAGTGTTGTCCCGCTCTTGAGTAAGGACCTCGTTCTGCTGGGTCAGAGCCTGCACCTGTTGTTGCAAAGCCGTGATGTGGACACGGCTTTTCTTCTTTGCCTTCTTCAGACGATGCAACTGATTATATTGTTCGTTCAGTTGCTTAATCGTCGGAAGGAGCACATTGCGGAGTGCGCTGTGAGCACTCTCGAAATGGTCTCCACGGCTTGTGCTCTCCTTGAGCTTTGCAGCAAGACAATCCATATGAACAGCTTGGCTGTCCATCACGGCTTTTCCTGCCCTCAATTGGAGACTGAGGTTTGCCTCCGCGGGACTGTACCTTGGGCAACCCTGATCGGTTGCCTCCATGTAGCTCCCCTCCCACACATGATTAGCCCATCCCTCCACCGGAACGAGCGCGTATGGAGTACCCTCCACAGCCCTCACGTGTATTTGGCAGAAACACGATATGGTGTCGCAGGCTGCCACTTGCCACATTCCCTCCGGTTGTCTACCTCTCACCGTAACGGTGAACGGCGCCCAACCGGGTGGCGTAGGTCCTGCAGGAACTTCGACATGGATCATCCACGTCTTGTTCCCCTCCTCGCCTTCTTCCTTGGCGAAGTACTGTGGCGTCTTGCTGTACCCTAAATATTGAAGCATTTGCCTCAATGCTTCCGGATAGCCGCTGCAGTGAGAACAGTGGGACACCACCCACCCGTTCTCCAACTGTCTATCCGCTGTCATATGTAAAAACACATTTGAGAAATTTCAAATATTTATTTGAACAATAAACCATTGAGTTATAACATAAAACATGTCATTGAACTCATACAACTTGGAAACACGAATCAAACTTAGAACAAATTTGATCGCTGGTCTGCTGTCCAATAGGACAACTGTGACAAGTTTCAGTTTCAACCTGATTTAGACCATACTAAATGCAAAACCACTTCTGGAGCTCAACATAAAAGTTAAAGATAACTTCAATAGATTTCCAGAAAGTATTTGCTTGGCCTAAGATCTGTCCTGGTGCAAAAGTCATGAGATGTCGAAGTTGATAGAATTTCTGGAGGAAATTGGACAGCACCTCCCTGCTTTAGGTACTGATTTGATCCAAGAATTCCAGTTAATTCTACTCCCAATCTGACAAAACTTTCTGTTAAAAAGTTGTAACCCATCTCTTAAACTTTTCAGAACTACCTCATTTTCTATTTTTGGATTTTTATGCAGGAAGTTATGCTCAATTTACAGAGAGTCACAGAGAGTGTTTGCTCTGCCCTGTTTTCTGGACAGTTTCAACTCTACTGCATTTTTCGATTGGTTAAGGGATGAAACACCTCTGGACCTCAACAGAAAAGTTGTAAAGATCTTCCAAATCTTTCCAGAAATGTATCATATGACCCCAACCTCGAAATAACTCAACCTATAACCTCTGATTAACTTCAACCTTAATTCAGCTGAAAACAGGGGACTCTGTCCTTAGTATCCTATAAGTTGAAAACTTGTTAACTTTGAATGTCCTGATTAAGGAAAGAAGTTACATCAAGTTTTAGTACTCTGGATTAGAACTTTTAAGTTTTACAATGCATGCTCAATTAGTGGGGTGTGACATCGATGCGTCACCAGAGCATGGCGGTACTACGTCCTCACAAAGAAAAACCTATACCAGACTTAGCCGGCTTCGTTAGTTCGGTGGCACTAAACATCTCTCGCACACGGATGCTACATGTCTACCGTTTCGTGATCAGACTACCTGCATATAACTTAAACAATCGTCAGACTCGGCTGCACACCGAGCCCGGTATCCATACAGTTCGTACACCCGGCCGGCATCACTCGCCCAGATGTTCTCAAGCCAAGCACGCCTTGAGCTACGTGTTCACGTTACTGACCACGTGACGGGGTCTCCCAAATTACCCAAAGCATGCCAGGGACAGACGTTGCTCGAATGCCCCAAACGACATGAAGAGTCGTACATGATATTAAAGAGGGTCGGGTTACCTGTCACCCGTGGGGCTCCACCCTTCAGCTTGTGCGCACTGGTGGACAGCGCTTACATGCACCCCCCCAAGACATAAAGCGTCCAGAGATGCACGATTTTCCGACATAAGCAAATAGGTTAGTATGCCACTTTCTATACACTAATAACATCCTTATATGGGCTACTAACTCGTTCCTCACTGGATTTTTGAAAAAGATGACCTTTGTAGTGCGTTAAACCTCAAGCGAGCTCTGATACCACGCTGACATGACCCCATGGCCTTGTCGAGCCAGGATCACGCTGAGGGGTACTGTGTTGCAGAGCACCGGATAACGCACATAAAATACAAAGCGGAAGCAAAGTTTTACTACATAAACAAGTTTATGAATATTTTTACAACAAAATAGTTCAGTCTACACTCACGGGCGTAGACTACGCATCAAGTTCACGTTTAGCCCGTGAACGTGTCCCCGCTAGCACGCACACACACTAAAATGGCGGCGTGCACGACTCCCACTCGACGGGGTTCCCCTCCTGGGGTTCCGTCTCCTCCTCGGGAGTCCCTTCCTCATAGACCCCTGCAAAAGCTTCAAACACAAGCAGTGAGCACGATGGCTCAGCAAGTTTGACCCGTCTCCCCTATACATGAAACCTCTACATGAATGGTTTTTGGGTACACTAGGTAAAATAAGTTGCAAAGGACTCGCCTAATTAGTTGACCCTTACTTTCAATATTTTAGCAGCAGGTGGTGGAGAACCTTACGCTAAGGCACATGAGAGAGCCGCAACCAAACAAGAAATGCATTTCTCTCATGTACTTTGCCCAAAGTTGAAAAGAACGTTAGTTAGCTCTAAACTACAACAAGATATTAACAAGCAAAGTATATCTTTCAAATCAGCAAAATTTTAACATGTATCTAGCCCGTTCTTTCTACGTCACGGTACAGTGAACAAGTGGTACTCACTGACCGCGAGGGATGGCGATGATAATCGATTTACACCTGCAGGGTTACCCGAATAACCCATCACGTACGCCCGTACTCGATGTTGCCTACAGCAACCATCACGGACGTCGTACGCAACCACCTCTCACCCGTCAGCCAAATATTGAACCGGTCCTATCATCCCGAGCAAGAGGTCTCTGCGTGCGCATCCGCAGTGCCGCCAGCCGATTTACACCTCGAGCTCTCAACCTACCCTCTGAACGACAGGCAATGCCTCAATACCCAGCTACCCGAGTTACATCGGTTTCCCGGTTCCCAAATAGCTGGTAGGTCTTCGGTACTGTTCTAGCTTGTTCAACAGGCCCGCACACGGTTCGGTCCTCAATCGACACAAGCGGAGCTATAGCACCCAGACCCCAAAGTCCTGCTGCCCTTACTCTCCGCTCGGTCTCATTTTTCTTGCCATGTATTTCATTTGCTATCTTTACCCGAGCAATGTTCCTCTAGCCTATTCTCGCGAGTAGTTCCAACTACTTGATTTGTACCGAATCCTACACTATCTTATCATTGCAGTAGCTATAAGGTTCTCAAATCTAATCCCAACCCGGGGTTTTCTTGGTTATGCATTTGGGTTTCAAACAAGACTCTAATGCAAGAATTAAGTGGGCGCTCAAAGTAAGTTCTCAAAACAGTAAAAATTTGTAAAACGGGTTAATGCAAACCGGAGCTTGCCTTGCTGCTCTTGGTCAGAGGCTAGCTGCTCTTCCGGAGTGACGAAGTCTAAGACTTCGGGTTCCTCCTCAACCTTAGCGACTACATGAGATAACATGTATATGTATCAATTTAAATGCATTTGAATTGAATTTAAACTTGTGAAGACTGGTTTGGTTACAACCTAAACAGAGACTTGGCTAAGTTTTATTTGCAGCAAAGCTCATTTGAGCTCTCCACAAATAATTATGTACTTGACCTTAATTGGAGCTCTTAGGATGTTCTAGGGATTTTCATGGAGCAAACCATGACTTTCTGTAAACTAGATTTTCAGAGGGTTCTAATAGAGTTGGTCTCGCTTAATTTGAAGGTTCCTAGCTAAAGATATGAGCTAAACAATTTCAGAGAAATTCTAAAAATGTTTCTGGACATTTTCTATTTTCTCTAGACCAGTTTTATTAATCACACCATTAGGTGGATCAAATGAGCTCAAATGGATCTGAAATTTTTATGGTAGCTCAGGGATATTTTAGTAAATATCCCAGAAAATTTCAGAAATTTCCTCCAAAGGATTCTCCAGTTAAAATTCTAAACATTTTAAAATTTACAGAATTAATTCTGGAGAAATAAAGATTTTCATAGAGTGAAACTTCATTTTCTGGAAATTACTCAGACAGATGAATCGAACAAAATTTGTTTCACTCGATTTGGAGCTCTCTAGCCAAAGTTGTGTGGGTTTGAAGTTTGAACTAAAACTGAAAATCGGGAAATGTTTAAAACACTGCACGTGGGTCCCACGCACAGTGCCTTCGTCTACCTCCCGCTAGCGCTCGAGCGCGCGACGTCCAGTGAAGGTGGCGCGGTTCGTTCTCAGCCGCTACTGCCTGATTTTTGATGCGGTTTCTTCCTACGTGATTCTTGGAGCACGGCGCACACGCCGGGCACCCTCTCGGATCTCGACATCGCTGGAAACCTAGTCGGCGACGGTGGAGGCGGAAGAGGAGCTCGAGTCCGATGGTTCTAGCTCATCTCAGCAGTGAACATGATCATCCAATGGGTCGCAAAGCACCACAGGGGTACGAAGAAGCTAATCCTGCCCTCCTCTTGGCCGGAGATCGCCGGGAAAGTAGACTTCACCGGCGATCCAAGCCGTTTCACCGGCGATGGTCAAACTCCGGTGCTCTGCTCACTGGGCTGATCATCAACGCCAGGATTTGGCTGAGGTGACCGTGAGGTACTACTCTAGCTTCAGCTCGACCAGGATTTCCGGTGATCAAGTGATCGAGGTAAATTTCGAGTTTTGGTTCTCGGTGTTCTTTCCGGCGATCATCGGGGAAAGTTGAAATTCCGGCTACCCGGCGCTAAGAGGGACCTAGGGAGTTCGGGGAGAGCTACTAGACTTTGATGCTAACCTCAGAGACACGTTTGTTGTGCTGGAGAAGCTTAGGGCTGCTCGGACGACGGCGTCGAGTCGGAGGAGCTTTCGGGTTGACAGAGCGATGGAAGATCGGCTCCGACAAGCTTAACTGAAGCTGATCACGAGCAGCTGAGGACTGTAACACGTCGAGCAAGGGTCGGCGGTACCGTTTGTGGCCTTAGATCATGGTGGAAGGCACTTCTTTGGCCGGTCGATGGCGAGGTGATGCGGTGGGGCTGTGCGGCGATCAGCTCGGTGTTCTCGGCGCTTTGAAGCGTCGAGGCTGTGGGAAGATGGGCTGCTGCCGGCGGCAGCTCGCAGCTAAGTAGCTGGGAACGTTGGTTTGGGGCGCTGATCAGCGACTAGGAGGTGGCAGCGGTCGGCAATCACCGTGGCGCCCGCGTGGTCGCGCGCAAGAACCGAGCTGCGGTGACCTCAGTCGGTTGAAACACTAGTGAGGCTGACATGTGGGTCCCACCCGGGTTTTAACCTCTGAAATTGAATTTTCCCCACTGCTCTAAACAGTAGAGACCCAATTAACCTTGGTCATTTGAATTATCTACCCTTTGGCCATTTGAATTGGATAGAATTAAAATTAGGGTTTGTTTGAATATATTTTCAGCACATATGCAGTTTGAAATTCAAATAAAGTTTGAATTTGCTAAACTTAGCTCATGTCAAGATCAACTCCAAATGGAATGAAAATTGGTGTGTGAGCTCACAAAAATGTGCTGAGTAAGAATATGCCTCTCACTTTTGAATTCATGGGATGGAAATAGTTTGAATTTGAATTTGAGTTCAAAGCACCCTCTTTCTAGTTATACCCAAAAAGACTTCAAAAAGGTTTGGATTTGGGTGAAATTTGGCATGAGCATTCCTAGCAAGGTGTTGGAGTTTTTCACAAGCTCAGCCCCTAGATGATGCATGTGGGAAATGCCACTTTTTCATTTTGTGAATTTATTCTCTAATGAGCATGTTGATGGTGTTTACTTGCTCTTCAAATGTATTCATCAAGTTTCTTCAAATGAAGTGTGTGTGTGGTGATGAACACTTTGAATATGTGCCAAAAACATAGGCCCTTATACCAATACTGAAAACAAGTTTCCAACCAATCAAGACTCACCACGTGGAAACACATGGGATTCATAGACCCATTCTACAGCTTATCCAAAGGAATCCAAAGAAAATTCACGCGGGGATGGAACTAAGGCCCACCCGCCAGTCTCCAGGAGAATGCACACAACAAACAGGACACGTGGGGGGTTCAGCCGACCCATTCTTCCCTCCAAACTCGGTCTCCTTCCATGTACCGATCCCCTGTGGCTCCCTGAAGGCGGTGGTGACTGATTCGCGTGCATATTCTGGCAGAAACCGACCTAAACTCGTGTATATAGCCCCCTTACTCCCTCACTCACACACACCACAAGTTTGAGATTAGTACTCCACTTCATAGGCTTAGTGCTGCATTAGAGGCTGCCGAGATAGGAGGAGAGTGAGGAGAAGCTAGGAGGAGGCTTGGCTTGTCAAGTCCCTTTCCAACACTTGTGCCTCTACGGAAGTTCTCTTCTAATGAGTAAGCTTTCATGAATTATATTTAAGTTTTATTCCAATATTCAAAGTACTTTATTTTAGTAGTTGTTTGTGGGTTCATTGCTCAATTCAATTAAGGGGCTGTAGTCTTAGCTTTGTATCGAAAATATTAGAGTAGTGATTTATAACGTAAGCGAGACGCTTAGGTTAGAAATCACCAGTGAATATCTTGTATACCCACGGATTAAAGAGGTAGGCGGTAGGTAGTGACAGCTCTATCCATCCTTTGTAATCCTTCACGTTCGGCTATGCCATAGGCTCTTGCCGCGGGAGTCACTCTGGTAAACCAGGGGTAAGCCCGTGTCCGAAACAAACAATAACGATAGATTACTTTGAATTAAGGACAATCCTTAGGAATTCCCCTCTATCTCTTTCCTACCGAATAAAATGTGTGTCCTTGAGTGAGCTGCTTAGATGATTAACACACACATTCCATGGATTTGATACCCTTTGGAATACTCTTAAGGGGAAGTGTCGCGGTGATATTCCATGCATTTGTGGACATCTAATATGGTTCGTAAGAAATACCAACAATAACCCACTGTCTTAAAGTGTAGGTTGGGAGGAAGTAGGTGTAAATCCTCTAACGGGCAACGTTGAGGACAGGTGCTCTGTGCAGGAACCTTATGCTTGGGACGGTGGGACCGGTTCGACATTTGGGTTGTCTTGTGAAAGGTTATCTCGTACAACATGGGTCGAGCGTGCTGTGCAGCGCTGGGTGTGGGTGTACGTGACGTGCTATTCAGGTATCCCTGCAGGTGTATATCGATCGAGTCACAGTCCCTCGCGGTTATTGAGCAGCGTTTGTTCACTGTGGCGTGACGTAGTAAATACTAGTAGTTGGTAATGATGGTATGAATATGATCAAAATTAATGTTTGCTTTGCAACCAGTTTGCCATTGAAATACTGCTCACTAAATATATGATTCATGAAACCTTAACCTATGGCTAAAATCTAAAATATTAAGGACGAACTCTTAAGCAATTCTATTTATGCAAACTACCATCCTAGTTTACAGTTGTATCTCAGTTATAGAGTTCATGGTAGTGTAGTGAAAGTGCATCTAGGCTAAATCCCCGTGGGTTTTGATGATTAATGACAATACTTAAGAGACTAATGAGCATTACAACTGTAATTACATGTGATTAAATAATTGACGGAGATGGACGCACTGAAAAAGGGAAAAGAGGAGAAAAAGGAGAAGATACTCCAAGGGTAGAATTTAGGGTTTAAATTCCTTTGCATTGAGTTTAGCCTTTTAGTATGAGTATATTGTTGGTCAGACAAGTCCGTTTGAAACTTGAAGGTGGCTGCTGGGACTAAATCCTGGATGGCCAGACTTGTCCACCCTTTGAGGACGGACTAGTTCGGTCGACCAGACTTGTCCGCTCCGAACCAGAACAAAAGGTTTTGAGTGAGATCAAACTATTTCCTTGTTGGATGGACTAGTCCGTGGTGTTGTGACCGTTTGAATTCAAAAGGAGGCGGTTGACTTTGTGCTTGGTGAAGTGTGACATCACCGGTCCCCACAGGCCGGACTAGTCTAGGGTTAAAGGACAGATTAGTCTGGCCTTTTTCTGGTTGCAATGGCTAGATATCGGGACCCCTATAAGATGGGGAACCCCGGGCCTCTAAGGCATCAACTTGAACCCTAGCACTGTCGTAGCCTCCTTAGAGCTTTCCTAGCCCTTTCTCTTCAATTCTTTGAGCCCTAAGAGTGAATCTTGAGGGTTTGTGAGATTTGGGAAGAGGAGAAATAGGGGTGTGATTAGTGTTGATCTCCTTGTTGATTCTCTCACCGTGACCGGTAGAGTTGAGTTGTTGTGGGTGCTAATTCACAAGTTCTTCAAGCTGTAATCTTGTGGGAGCCTCAGTTTGTTATCTACCCCACGAATCATTGTGATTTCTTTGTGATCTAGTTGAAGAACAAGCCAACCTTTGTGGTGGCTTGGTGAGGATAGGGTTGAGAGCAACCCGGTCCATAGTGGATTCCTCAATGTGGACGTAGGTTTCTTTGTGAAGCTGAACCACAGGATAAATCGTGTGTCTTGCATTTTCGATTTGTCTCTCGTTCTTTCTTAGATCGCTTTAGGGTTCTTCACACTTATCATTTAAATCTTGTGATCCACCTAGTTCTAGTCAATTGCTTTCTCGATCAACCTCACTACTAGATTGTTGGGTTATAGTACTTCATTACCTATCAAGTAGATCAGCAAAAAACTTTTGAGAATCTCTGCTTTGCCATTTTATTTTCCTGTGACCGAACTAATCTGCCCCTGGCCGGACTTGTCCGCACTGTGCAAACTAATTAGTTTTTATCAAGCCGAATTTCAGGTGTTCCACCTATTCACCTCCCTCTAGGCAACTTTAAACTGGTATCAGAGCCTAACTCTCCTAAAAAGCCTAACCGCTTGGAGAGGAGATGGGGTAAAACGGTAAGAAGGAGTTGCCAATCTCGACACTACCGGCACCGGCACCGGTGAGAACAGCGCCAACGGCGAGCAAGGATCCAAGTATTTGCCCAACAAGACTGGCAACACCACCAAGGACAAGCCGAAGCCTCCTCTTTTTGACATTGAGACCGAGGATGAAGATGAAGAAGTGAAGCGCCTTGCGGATCTTCTTCAAAAGGCAAGAAACGAAGCAAGGAGGAGGAGAAGACTTGAGAAGGAGAATAGGCTCAAGAAGCCCAAAGAGGACTACACGTGATATCCTTTTAACTATGAGCACTTGAACTCTCATTCCAGCTACTTATCTATTCCTTTAGACAAACCTCCACATTTCGATGGCACTAACTATACCATGTGGAAGCACAACATGAAGTTGCATCTTATTTCTCTCATTTCTACACTTTGGCATATTGTTTGTATAGGTATAGATATCCACGTGGATGATGGAAAGCTTACCCTGGAGCAAGAACAACTAATACACCGCAATGCTCAAGCGGCGGCCATGCTCAACTCATCCTTGAGCCAAGAAGAGTTCAACAAGGTGGACGGGTTGGAGCAAGCCAAGGAAATTTGGGATACACTTAAGATTGTGCATGAAGGCAACTGATCCATGAGGGAAGCAAAGATTGAGATGATCGAAGGGGAGCTTACAAGATTTGCCATGGAAGATGGTAAGACCCCTCAAGAGATGTACAACCGACTCAAGACCCTCATCAATAGGAGTCGGGCGTACGGACGCAAGAAGTGGACGGACCATGAAGTGGTCAAAAGGATGATAAGGGCTTTCATGCCTCGCAACGTGACACTTTGTACCCTCATCCATGAAAGTCTAAACTTCCACAAAATGACTCCGGATGAGGTCGTTGGCAAGATCATCAACCACGAGATGATGGAGATGGAAGCACGTCACGTCACCGACCTTGCCAAGGTCACATGCTCCAAGAAGAAGGTGTTGCTCTCAAAGCATCACCCAAGTCCAAAGGCAAAGAGGTGCAAGCTTCAAGCGATGATGAAGAAAGTGAAGAATAAAGCACCGACATGGACGGTGAGGAGTTGGCCTTCTTCATCAAGAGATTCAAGAGAATGACGAAGAAAAGAAGAGGGTAAAACTATGAGAGCAAGGGCAAGGACAAGAGCAAGTCAAGAACCAAGAGAGCATGTTACAACTGTGGTGAGTATTTGTCACTACATTGTTAATTGCCCATACAAAAAGGAAGAAGAAAAGAAGAAGAAGAACAAGGATGAGAAGCTTCAAGAGAGGAAGATGTTTAAGAATAAGAAGGCACATGGGTACGCTAATGTTGGTAAGGAGTGGGACTCCAATGATGAGTCCTCCTCCGATGATAAGGCGGAAGTGGCAACCGTTGCCATCAGGAAGCCAATGATGAAGAAGACTCTCTTGCCAAACAAGGGAGAGTGGAAGAGCACAAACCACACATGTCTCATGGAAAAGGAGGGAAAGCAAAAGGTTAAATCTAAACTCTCCTTGCGTTCTATTAAAGATAAAGATTTTGATAGTGATAGTGAGAATGAGTATATGTTTGAAGGGTTGAGCAAAAGTGGTTTATTTAAAATGAAAAGGCTCTCCGATAAAATCTTAGACAAGGAGTAACTTCTTGAGAGACAAAATGATTTTCTTATCAAGGAGAAGCAAAAGAATCTTGACCTTGACAAGCTCCTCGAGCTTGAGAAGGAGAAGAGCAAGGCGCTTGAACTTGAACTTGCGAAATGCTAGGGGACCTCTTCATGTCTCAAGAGTTCGAATGTTGTGCTCCAAGATGAGCTTCTGAGTTTGAACAAAGCTCACAAGAATCTTGAGGCACAATTCACAACTCTCAAGTCAAGTGTTCCCTCTTCCGCCTCAACAAGCTCAAAATTGTCCAATGTAGAGTTGAACACTAAAACATGTAAATGTGCAAATCTTGTACTTAAACTAGAAAATGAGACTAACATGGAAAAGAGCAAGAGTACACCTAAGGGTGGCATTTTTGACAAGGAGAAGATCAAGTATGCACGTAGTGCATACTCGGTCGCAAGGTCTCCTTTGATCAAAGATGGTCTTAGCTATTGAAGGGAAGGAAAGGAAAATGCTATAATTCCCAAGAATAACAAGATGCATATTGCCTTTGTCAAGGAAGGATCGTACCAAACCATGAATAAATATCATGTATCTACCTCTCTTGAAATGGTAAAAACTTGATAAAGATGCTAAATATGCTAAAAATGTTAACCTAACTATGTTTCATGATTTTGATGCATCTTATGTGCTTATGAGAAGCAAATTTTGGTATGTCTATGCAAAATATGTTGGGCCACTCCGCAAGAGCCCAAAACCTTGTTTGTGGGTACCCAAACGTCTTGTCACTAACCTCAAAGGACCCAACCAAGCTTGGGTACCTAAAACCAAAGCCTAAACTTGTTTTGTAGGCTTACTCCTCCGGTGGTACAAAATGGGTGCTAGAAAGTGGATTCACCAACCACAAGACCGGAGCTAGAAGAACGTTTGTGGAGTATGAAGAAAACAATGATCCATGTCAAGGTATCTACTTTGGCGATTATAGTTAAGGGAAGGTACTAGGTATGGGTTAATCTATATTTCTGCACAACACACCATTTCTCATGTTATGCATGTTGAATCACTAGATTACAACCTTTTATCCATATCTCAATTGTGTGCAAAAGGTTATAATTGCTTATTCACTAACGAAGGCATGATTGTCACTAGGAGATTTGATAACTCAATTGCCTTCAAGGGTGTGCTCAAGGGAAATCTTTATCTCGTGGACTTCACCGTGGATAAAACTCAACTTGACACATGCTTGACGGCAAAGACCAACATGGGATGGTTGTGGCACCGTAAACTAGCCCATGTTGGTATGACGAATCTTAGAAAACTTCTAAAAGGTAATCACGTCCGAGGTCTTAAGAATGTTATTTTTGAGAAAGATAGGCCTTGTAGTGTGTGCCAAACCGGGAAACAAGTTGGAGCAGCTCATCCCGCCAAGAATGTGATGATGACAACGAGACCGTTGGAGATGCTACACATGGAGCTCTTCGGTCCCATTGCTTACATAAGCATTGGCGGAAACAAATATGGTTTAGTCACTATTGATGACTTTTCCCGCTTCACTTGGGTGTTTCTCTTGCATGACAAGGGTGCAACTCAAGGTGTCCTCAAGAGTTTCTTGAGGAGAGATCAAAATGAGTTCTCCTTGATAATTAAGAAGATAAGAAGCGACAACGGCACCGAATTCAAGAACACCCAAGTAGAAGAGCACTTGGACGAGGAGGGCATCAAGCATGAGTTTTCGGCACCCTACTCACCCGAACAAAATGGGGTGGCAGGAAGGAAGAATCGGACTCTAATAGAGATGTCAAGAACCATGCTTGATGAATACAAGACATCCGATCGGTTATGGGCTGAAGCGGTCAACACTGCTTGTCATGCCACAAACCGCCTCTACCTCCATCGCCTATTGAAGAAGACTCCATACAAACTTCTAAGGGATAACAAACCAAATATCTCCTACTTTAGAGTCTTTGGTAGAAAGTGTTACATTCTTAACAAGAAGCCTCAAATTTCGAAGTTCACTTCAAATTCTGATGAGGGTTTCTTGTTTGGCTATGATTTAATCACCTAAGCCTATCGTGTATTCAACAAAACCTCCGGTTGTGTTGAAATCGCACGTGACGTAGTGTTTGATGAATCTAATGGCTCCCAAGTGGAGAAAGTTGATCAGTGTGTGCTAGATGAAGAAGAGGCACCATGTATGGCATTGAGAAGGATGGCACTTGGTGATATACGACCACAACAACAACAAGGCCCAAGTAATCCATCCTCATCACAAGAAGTGCCCTAAGCACAAGATCAAGCCCAAGTTCCCCAAGATCAAGAACAAGATCAAGGTCACCACGTTCAAGACATTAAAGATCAAAATGGTGGCAATGATCAAGGGGGAGATGAAGACAAAGAAGAAGTGGACTCAAGACCAAGTGTACCACACCCTAGAGTCCATCAATGTGTTCAATGGGATCATCCCGTTGACAACATACTTGGAGACATCTCCAAGGGGGTAATGACTCGTTGTCGTATGGCTAACTTTTGTGCTCACTACTGTTTTGTGTCTTCTTTAGAGTCCTTTAAGGTTGAATATGCCCTACGAGACCCGGATTGGATGATGGCGATGCAAGAGGAGCTCAACAACTTCAAAAGAAACAAAGTGTGGGAGCTTGTGAAAAGACCAAATGCAAACGTGGTAGGCACCAAGTGGGTCTTTCGCAACAAGCAAGATGAACATCGCATAATGACAAGAAACAAAGCTAGACTTATGGCCAAGGCGTACTCAGAAGTCAAAGGTCTGGACTTCGACGAAACTTTTGCTCCCGTAGCTAGGCTTGAATCTATTCGTGTAGCATTGGCATATGCTACTCACATTGATTTCATGCTGTATCAAATGGACGTGAAAAGCGCTTTCATCAACGCACCAATCAAATAGGAGATATATGTGGAGCAACCACCCGACTTCGAGGACGATAAATATCCTAACCATGTTTTTAAGCTCCATATCTCTCTACAGCCTCAAACAAGCTCCTAGGGCTTGGTATGAGTGTCTTAGATATTTCCTCATTGACAATGGTTTCAGGATAGGAAAGGCCGACTATACACTCTTTACTAGAAACATGGATGATGACTTATTTGTGTGCCAAATTTATGTCGATGACATAACATTTGGTTCTACTAATCAATCCTTTTGTGAAGAGTTTAGAAAAATCACGATGGAGAGGTTTGAGATGTCGATGATGGGAGAGTTGAAGTACTTTCTAGGTTTCCAAGTGAAACCACTCAAGGCACCTTCATATGTCAAACCAAGTACATTCAAGACATACTTAAAAAGTTTGACATGGATAAGGCCAAGCCCATAAAGACGCCAATGGTGATAAACGGACACATCGACCTCAACCAAGACAGCCCTAGCGTGTATCAAAAGGTATACCGTTCCATGATTGGATCCCTCCTTTACCTTTGTGCATCTAGGCCCGATGTTATGTTAAGTGTATGCATGTGTGCAAGGTTGCAAGCCGCTCCTAAAGAGTGTCATTTAACAACCGTAAAGAGAATCTTGCGCTATTTAGTTCATACACCTAACCTATGGTTGTGGTATCCTAAGGGGTCCAAATTCAATCTCATTGGATACACCGATGTGGATTATGCCAGATGCAAAGTGGACAGGAAAAGTACCTCGGGACTTGTCAATTCTTGGGCAGGTCCATAGTGTCATGGTCATCCAAGAAACAAAATTCTATTGCCCTATCCACAGCCAAAGCGGAGCATGTCGCAGCCGGAAGTTGTTGTGCATAACTTATTTGGATGCGACAAATTCTAAGAGACTATAGTCTCAATATGAACCATATTCCGCTCCTATGCGATAATGAGAGTGCTATTAAGATTGCCCATAACCCCGTTGAACACTCTAGGACCAAACACATTGATATCCGGCACCACTTTTTGAGAGATCATTCAATAAAAGGGGACATTGTTATTTCACATCTGAGAACCGAAAACAGCTATCCGATATCTTCATCAAGCCACTAGATGAAAAACACTTTTCTGAACTTTGGAATGAGCTAAATATCCTTGATTCTAGAAATGTGGCTTGAGATGTTGAACATTTGATTGTTAGTTGTTTATTCTCCTCAAAATTATACACATTTTTGAAAATTTGTATTCCTCAATTTTCTATCAAACTCTTTTTGATTATTGTCTCCTTGAATCATGGTCATTGTATGATTTTTTGTGTGCTCTAGTTGCCATGTTCATTGAGAATACTTGTGAAAAATTAGACCATATGGATCATTCCTTGCAAATCTCTCAGTATATATGAGAATTACCTGTCTAGGAACGGACTTGTCCGCCCTAAAGTCCGGATAAGTCTGACATCCTAGACAAGTCCGGCCAGGCTCACACAAGTCCACATTGGACTAATCCGGCCTCTCAATGGACTTGTCCGGACAACCAACAAGTCCGGACCTGGTCCGGTGACCAAACTTGTCTGGTATTTCCCACCAGACTAGTCCGGACCTTGGGGACTTAACCCCACCGCCGGGCCTGACCTCCCCCACTTCATTTAAAACGCATCTCACGTGCGCCCCCGCTCAAACTCGCCCCCACATTGGCGGTTTCTAAGGATTTCCACCAAAATCTTCAAATAATCCGTGTCTTCTACTCTTTAGAGCCTCGAGAAGTCAATCTTCGGACTTTTCCGCCCTCCAATCCAGCGTTTCATTCAGATTTTAACCTTCAAGGTACGTTCTTGGGGCAAAACCAAATCCTTACGAATCCTTCTATTACAGTTTTTTTGTCCCATAACCTAGGTTGTCTAGTGCTTCATCAACACATTGTGATTTTTTCCTAGGGTTATTGCGACTTATTAATGAGATTTGTAGAAAAATCACTTAGTTAGGACTTAACCCTAGGTTTGGCTCGACTTGTCCGGCCTCTTACTTGGTGCTTTTGCTGCACCTCTATCGTGATAATCTTCTGTAGGATCGAAGAGCACGTGAAAAGCTACCAGAGGGGGGGTGAATGGCAGATTAAAACTTTTCACAGCGGAAACAATAAAAACCCCTCAACAAAATATCAATCGGTTAAAGAAACCGTTTGTGCAAGTGTTTTCAAACATGTTCAACCGTGACAAATCAAGTAGAGAGGTAGAGAATCAAGTCACGGATCTAATACAACAAGAATCACTTTAAAACACGAAGTAAAACTTGAGATACGATCAAAACATTAAACGAAGATCAATCTGTTCTACCCGATATAAAACAGATCTGCAACGCTGCAAAGAAACTCGTGTATCTCAAAAACTACAGATCCGAAGCTCGTGAAAATTTCAAATATGATAGATAATTGAGTTGTGAAGACAACCCAAAAAGAATCACGTCAATCGGATCTGTAAAACTCGAGTTATGAACGAAACACCGAAGCAACATCGGTCTGTCCAGAAACTCGGCGAGAAAGACTTGACGAAAAACAAGTCGGACGAACAAAGCACAAAAGCTCCTCGAAACTATGAACTTTATTCAATAGAAACACAAGAGGAACAGCCCAAAGTTCTCTACACACGAGAGCTCTGGCCTCCCTTGCTTTTATAGCCAGCCCTCAGGCTAATCAATGCAATCTAGGACTCCTACTCCTAATTGGACTCGTATCCTAACTTACCATAACTGCTCAGGACTCTCCTATTCGCAGATAGAAGCAATCGTGAGACTTCCAAACACCTTAGGAACGTCCTAAACATTCTTAAAACAACTCAACTTCGTGCCTAGCACGAAATCCTATCATAACCAACTCAAATCTTCCATATTTGAGCCATATCCGACTCAGCCTCAGCCTGAGTACGCAATCCAGCCGGTTGGACCTTTTCGACCAATTCTTTACGTCCACTTCTCTTCATCACGCCTTGGAACAATGTCGCCACGTCCATGCACTCCTTGCACACGTGCAAACACCTTCCAACGACGTACACGCAACCTTCATATGCACTGCCCTTGATCCAAACATGCTGCGCGACCTCCCGATCAACTCAACCACAGCTCCTCCCGAACTTGGTTGTTGGAACCTCATCTCCTCCCTGAGACTAGTCCAAGGATCCCGTCACCAGCCATGTCTTGAACTCAAGCAACACCTGCACATGAATAAACAACCAATTCTTCCGAGCACAAGTCCTCGACTTGACTCACGTTAGTTCGAAAACCACAACACCTTACATGAGCACGTCACATAAGTATGTTGCAAATCATATCAAATGATAACAGCCATAACCACCAAAACACACAAAAAACTTAGCAAATTAATACTAAGCAAATATTCCCATAAAGCAAGTTTGAAACATTGCGAGTTAAAAGCAAAAACAAGACGCTGCAGTTCTACAAGTTAAACTTCACGGGAGCTCCCTAAAAACAAGCTCCGGACCTCACAGAAGCTCTCCGGACCTTGCAGGAGCTCTCCGGACCTTGCGTCGGACCTTGCCAACACTTGACGGACCTAACAAAGAACTTGTCGGACCCTGCCACAGAAGAATGTTTTGGCAATATTCAAAACTTTGAATGTTAATGCTAACTTTTATCCTAATTGCCAATGTATTCAGCACACATAGGTCTCACAATCTCCCCCTTGATGAATGCATTGGCAACACCAATTAAAATCCGAACATTGGCTTATTAAAAGTTTTGAAAAGCTTTGAAAACTCATTTCTCCCCCTTTATTAATTTCTCCCCATTTTTTAAAATCAGAGAAGGAAGAAAGTGTATAACATATGCAAAGTGTAAAAAAAATCTATCCTTATACATATTTCTCCCCCTTTGACAATGTATTCAGCAAGGTTCAAAAGAGAAATTTTTAAATGTTATGAGCATATTATAACATATACATACAAAACAAAGCTCATCCAAGTCATACTATCAGGTTACTTACACTATCACATCAATGAGATACATAAAGTAGTGTAAGCCATGCTAGAGATCAAATGTATTTTTCAGTTTAAGCAAGTCATGATCTCCCTTACTCAACTATTTCAAAACCTGAAAACATGACACTAGTTGCTGCATTTTTTATTATTCATAATCATTTAAGGCACAAAGTTGATCATATGATATTTGCAAGAGATTATATGCCGCATCAGCCTTATTCTAACCAACCAAGCCAAGCCTATGTCATTTGACAATCAGAAGCTTAAGGACATGGTTTTAATCATACACAATTCCTTCCAAGTTCATATCTTAGTGCAATGATAAGCAATCTCAAAAGAAGAAGTGCGATGCATGCATATTCTCTTGATCTTTTCTCAATTTTTTATTTGAAAACTAAACATGTGAGCTGATCACTTGATTAATTTTTTATGATTAAAAGCACTTGTGAGCACGCAACAAGTTCAAAATAGCAAGAAAGTTCGATCATGACCAGATTTAGTGTAAGTAATTATTCCAATTACTAGTTATGTCAAAAACTAGAAAATGTATAACATGAGTAATGTAGTAAGAACTTTCAGCCTGTAAAAGGAATCACAAAGTCATATATGTATGAAATACTATGCTCATATTATTTTAGTTTCAGATTCACACATAGACTTTCAAAGTTTCAAAAACTCCCCCTCAATTTAAGCCATGAGGATGCATAACCCCTATTTCACTATGAATGAAACAAAAACGAGTGAAATTCAAATGTTTTGTAAAAATATCAGTCAATTGTTGTTCGGTATCGACATGGTGAAGCACAATGTTTCCTTTTTCAACATTATCACGAAGAACGTGATACCTAATGTCAATGTGCTTAGTTCTAGAGTGTTTCATGGGGTTTTTAGCAATACAAATTGCACTAGTGTTATCACAAAACAGTGGAACACTATCTAAATCAACCCCATAGTCCTTAAGTGTTTGAACAATCCAAAGAATTTGTGAGCAAGCGCTAGCCGCAGCTACATATTCAGATTCGGCCATGGATTGTGCAACTGAACTTTGTTTTCTAGAGGACCAAGCAACAAGTGAATTACCAAGAAAATGACAAGCACCCGAAGTACTTTTCCTATCAATCCTACAAACCCCAAAATCAGCATCCGAAAAAGCTTTCAAAGAAACGGTTGAGGAAGAAGGAAGAAAAATGCCAAATTCTTGAGTTCCATGTAGGTACCTGAGAATCCTTTTGATGGCTTGGCGATGTGAAGCACGTGGAGAAGCTTGAAAACGTGCACAAAGACATACGCTGAATTGTATGTCCGGTCTTGACGCCGTGAGATACAAAAGTGATCCAATCATACTTCTGTATTCTTTTTTTATCGACCGGGTCACCATCTTCGTCAAGTTCAAGTGTTGTTGCTGTTCCCATTGGTGCCCGAAGAGGCTTGCATTTGTCCATGTTGAAGTGCTTAAGAAGGTCCTTTGTATACTTAGTTTGATGCACAAAAGTTCCTTCTTTTATTTGCTTGATTTGCAGCCCCAAAAAGTATGTGAGTTCTCCTATCATACTCATCTCAAATTCTGAACTCATCATAGCTGAAAACTTGGACACGAGATCATGAGAAGCACAACCAAAGATAATATCATCCACATACACTTGAACGAATAATGAGTCATTGCCATGCTTAAGTACAAAAAGAGTTTTATCAACCTTGCCCATGGTAAACCCCTTTTCAAGTAAGAATGTTTTTAACCTATCATACCATGCTCTAGGGGCTTGTTTTAGACCGTACAAGGCTTTGGACAGTTTGTAAACATGATTAGGAAAATTTGGATTTTCAAAACCCGGTGGCTGCTTAACATAAACCTCCTCCTCTATGTAGCCATTAAGAAAGGCACTTTTAACATCCATTTGATATAACTTGAAACCTTTAGATGCAGCAAATGCTAATAAAATTCTTGTAGCTTCTAATCTAGCAACAGGAGCAAATGTTTCATCAAAATCTAGACCTTCAATTTGAGTGAAACCTTGAGCAACCAACCAGCTTTATTTCTAACCACAACCCCATCCTCACTTTGCTTATTTTTAAATACCCATTTAGTTCCAATTAATGTGTGACCTTCAGGTGGAGGTACAAGTTTCCAAACATTATTTCTTTCAAAATTTTCTAACTCTTCTTGCATGGCATTAATCCAAGATTCATTAGTGAGTGCGTGTGATATATCCTTGGATTCAAAAGAAGCAACAAAAGCAGAATGAGCATGAGAGTTTGGATCGCAAAACCTGGACCGAGTGACTCGTTCGTGCAAGCTTCCAATGATTTGTTGTGGAGGATGACTTTTGAGTACTCGGAGGGGAGTAGACAATTCACAAGCACCTTCTTCTTCATGTTCAGACCTTTGATTAGAAGAGCTTGTTGATTGAGGAAGGTCCGAACCAGCAGTAGTGACTGTTGGTGCTGGTTGTGGTGCAAAATCAGCAGCTTGATCGTTATTTACTTCCGAGTTTTCAGGCAGAAGCACCACTTCTTCATCTTCTTCAATAAAAATACTCTCCCCCTGCGGATATGGATCCGGACCTGCAATATCGGAGCTAGTACTTGGGCTAGCTTCATCAAAAGAAACCTCGCAAGTCTCCACAATTTTGTTAGTGTCAAGTAAAAGCACACGGTAGCTTCTAGTATGAGATGGATAACCAAGAAACATGCCATCAACAGATCTAGCTTCAAATTTATCAAGATTACCATGTTTCTTAACAAAGCATTTGCAACCAAAAACCCTAAAGTGTGTAACACTAGGCCTATGTCCAAACCGGGGCTCATATGGGGTTTTTCAAGCTTAGCACGCAAGAAAACACGATTTGAGACATAACAAGCGGTTGCAATTGCATCAACCCAAAATTTTCTAGGAGTTTGATATTCAGCAAGCATAGTCCTAGCCATCTCAACTAAGGTCCTGTTCTTTCTTTCTACGACACCATTTTGTTGTGGTACATAGGGTGAAGAGTATTGATGATCTATTCCATTTTCAGCATAAAAGTGATCAAAGGATTGGTTTTTAAATTCAGTTCCGTTATCACTTCTAATTGATTTTAATGATCCTGGGTGATCAATAGATAATCTAAGAAATAAAGTTCTAAAATGACTAAAAGCTTCATTCTTAGATGCCATAAAATAAACCCAAGAATATCTGGAATAATCATCAACAATCACAAGCACATACCATTTACCTCCGAAGGATTGAACACGTGCCGGACCTACTGTGTCAAGATGTAAAAGTTGTCCCGGTTCAGTTGTCATGGTCATTGTGAGAGGAGCATGTGAACCTGCAACAAACTTAGCATGTCTACAAGAAGAGCACAATATCATTGTCCTTTTTAAGCTTCGGCAGCCCACGTATGCGATCGAGAGCACTAACACGAGTGAGATGATCAAAGCCTATGTGATCAAGTCTACGATGCCAAAAATATAGATCTTTTGTATCATTAGCAACTAGACACCGATGCTTAGAAGTTGACAAATCAAAATCAGCTTTAAAAACTCTTCCAAACCTAGACATGTTAAACAAAAGCTCACCTTTTGAATCTACAACCTTGCAGCAATTTTTAGCAAAGCTAACCTCTAGATTTTCATCTAGCAATTGTGAAACCGAAAGCAAGTTGTATTTCAAATTTTTAACAAGTGCCACATCTTTCAAAGTGTAGAGGTTGTTTACTCTAACCGAACCTTTAGCAATTATGGGAGTAGAAGAGTTATCGGTGAAAGTAACATTTTCTACACGTGACACAAAAGAGAGAGAGGAGAACCATTCTTTGTTACCGGTCATGTGGCGTGAGCAACCTGAATCCACAATCCAAATGTTCTCCTTCCTCAAACGTGAAACCTACACAGCAGCACAATACGTCGATGACTCAATACTGGGGTTAGTTAAAAGACTTTTAGGAATCCAGTACTGAGTCACACGACGTCCAGCAGGAATAACACGCGAAAGCTGAGAAGGTACAGCAAGTTTATGAGCCAAACATTGAAAATTTTTGTTCCCAACTACTGACTTAGAAGTTGTGTTATATGTAGCACAAAAAACAGTAGGTCTGGGAGCAAGTTTTTGACTCATTACAGCAGGTTGCAGGCTCCGAACATTCGGTCTAGCAGATTTTGTTTGGTTGTTATGTGATCTAGCAAGTATTCTTTGTTTCTTATCGTGTTTAGCTAGTCTATAACAAAAATCCATGACATGACCATCTCTACCACAGTAGGTACAATGAAAGATAACCTTATTAGCATGTCTAGATGAGCAAGCAACACGTTTATTAGACCCCGAATGGTACAGTACTCCTGCAGATTTGAAAATCACCTCTTTTTGTCTAGGAGCTGTTTGAATCAAACCACTTCCTAATGACTTTACAACTTTAGGTGGGTGTGCCTTAGCATGAGCATGAGAATTAAAACCTAAACCAGTTTTATCATTACAAGACTTGGAAGAATTCAGCAGCAAGTTTAGATTCTTATTTGCATTAGAAAACCGATCTAGTGTCCTATGCATGTCATCAAGTTTATTGGACAGATCAAAGCAGTTTTCACATGAAGTTTTTCCTTTTAGTTTCCAATTTGAACAATATTTAACTTCACGCACACGTAAAGCATTGTTCAAAATAGAAATCTCATTCATAGCATCATTTAGTTTCTTATTCAGATCATCACATGAAGAACAATGCAAATCAATTGTAGAACAACAAGCATCTTTCAAATTTTTATCATTAAGTGCAGCAAGCTCTTTGTTCTTTTCAATTTCAAGTTCAAGTTTATCAAGTGTAGATGTGTGTGTACTTCTTAAAGAGGATAATTGTTCATAAATCAAATCACATGAGGAACAAGAATCATCACTAGGAATCAAAGTTTTTAAACGATTAATTTCATATTCTAGTGATTCAATTTTAACAGCATTGTTCCTAAGTTTTTTATCCTTTTTCTTTAATATAACAGTGGCACGAGAATTAGCATCACACATTTCTTCGCAAGTGGGACATACCTCTTCATCGTCGCTGTTGTGTTCTGCCTCCTCGGAGCTTGAACTTGACTTGCTCGCCATGCAGCACATATTTGCCATAGCTTCTTCATCTTCATCACTACCGGTGTCCACATCACTTGAGCCGAAATCTTGAAGTGCAGAGATCATACTATGCACTATGTTGCGCATTGATAAATCTTTCTTCTTCTTAATCTTTGCAAACAATTTCTTCGGCCTTGTTTGCTTTTCTTCATGTGAAGTCGGACCTGAAAGGTTTGGGCACTCCGTACGAAAAGGTCCTGTCTTACCACATTCAAAACATCGTTGAGGTCCGGAGCTTCCTATTCTTCTAGTTCTCACATTTTGCAATGCTTTTGAGAACCGAGTAGAGATGAGTGCAAGCTCCTCCTCTGGAAACTCTTCAATCTGTTCAAGGGTTAGAGAGGACAGCAAAGAGAGTGCACCACTAGATGATGATTGACTAGAACTAGACATGTCACGTTGCGAAACAAATGCAATAGACTTGTTGGGGTTTTTACGTGAGATGATGTCAATTTCATGAGTTTCCAATTTAGAATAAAGCACGTCTAAAGTAAGAGAACTCATGACAGTAGATTCACGAATAGATGTAACTTTCATCTCCCAAATTGACATATCTAATGCTCCTAACAATTGTCTAGCATTTTCAGCATCTGAAAAGTTAACATTGACACTACGAAAGTTGCTGAGAATTTTATTAAAGCGAGCAAAAAGGTCGTCAATTGACTCACCGGGTTGCATCTCAAAACGCATGTATTCTTTCTTGAACATATCTTGTCTTACCTCCTTGATCGTATTGGATCCTTCATGGTAGTCACAAAGAGCTTTCCAAATATCATATGCAGATCGGAGGTGTGCAACACGGTCGAAGTCGCTTTGAGTCAATCCTTGGATAATCAAGTTGCAAGCCTTGTTGTTGTTGTCAACATCTCTCATGTTCGCAGCCGTAACTTGATCGTTGGGTGGTACATCGAAGTTCCGGTAGACCTTTTCCCATATGGCGAAGCCTTGCGCCTGTATGTAGGCCTCCATCCGCGCCTTCCAAACCTGAAAATCGATGCCATTGAACACACAAGGTTTTGCGGAGTACTTCTCCATGATGGTTAGTCAAAACACGTGCAAATCATAAAGATTAGAGCACCTTGGCTCTGATACCAATTGTAGGATCGAAGAGCACGTGAAAAGCTACCAGAGGGGGGTGAATGGTAGATTAAAACTTTTCGCAGCGGAAACAACAAAAACCCCTCAGCAAAAAATCAATCGGTTAAAGAAACCGTGTGTGCAAGTGTTTTCAAACGTGTTCAACCATGACAAATCAAGTAGAGAGATAGAGAATCAAGTCACGAATCTAATGCAACAAGAATCACTTGAAAATACGAAGTAAAACTTGAGATACGATCAAAACATTAAACGAAGATCAATCTGTTCTACCCGATATAAAACAGATCTACAACGCTGCAAAGAAACTTGTGTATTTAAAAAACTACAGATCCGAAGCTCGTGAGAATTTCACAGATGATAGATAATTGAGTTGTGAAGACAACCCAAAAAGAATCACGTCAATCGGATCTGTAAAACTCGAGTTATGAACGAAACACTGAAGCAACGTCGGTCTGTCCAGAAACTCGGCGAGAAAGACTTGACGAAAAACAAGTCGGACGAACAAAGCACAAAAGCTCCTCGAAACTATGAACTTTATTCAATAGAAACACAATAGGAACAGCCCAAAGTTCTCTACACATGAGAGCTCTGGCCTCCCTTGCTTTTATAGCCAGCCCTCAGGCTAATCAATCCAATCTAGGACTCCTACTCCTAATTGGACTTGTATCCTAACTTACCATAACTGCTCAGGACTCTCCTATTCGCAGATAGAATCAATCGTGAGACTTCCAAACACCTTAGGAACGTCCTAAACATTCATAAAACAACTCAACTTCGTGCCTAGCACGAAATCCTATCATAACAAACTCAAATCTTCCATATTTGAGCCATATCCGACTCAGCCTCAGCCTGAGTACGCAATCCAGCTAGTTGGACCTTTCTGACCAATTCTTTACGTCCACTTCTCTTCATCACGCCTTGGAATAATGTTGCCACGTCCATGCAATCCTTGCACACGTGCAAACACCTTCCAACGACGTACACGCAACCTTCATATGCACTGCCCTTGATCCAAACATGCTGCGCGACCTCCCGATCAACTCAACCACAGCTCCTCCCGAACTTGGTTGTTGGAACCTCATCTCCTCCCTGAGACTAGTCCAAGGATCCCGTCACCAGCCATGTCTTGAACTCAAGCAACACCTGCACATGAATAAACAACCAATTCTTCCGAGCACAAGTCCTCGATTTGACTCACGTTAGTTTGAAAACCACAACACCTTACATGAGCACGTCACATAAGCATGTTGCAAACCATATCAAATGATAACAGCCATAACCACCAAAACACACCAAAAACTTAGCAAATTAATACTAAGCAAACCTTCCCATAAAGCAAGTTTGAAACTTTGCGAGTTAAAAGCAAAAACAAGACGTTGCAGTTCTACGAGTTGAACTTCACGGGAGCTCCCTAAAAACAAGCTCCGGACCTCACAGAAGCTCTCCGGACCTTGCAGGAGCTCTCCGGACCTTGCGTCGGACCTTGCCAACACTTGGCGGACCTAACAAAGAACTTGTCGGACCTTGCCACAGAAGAATGTTTTGGCAATATTCAAAACTTTGAATGTTAATGCTAACTTTTATCCTAATTGCCAATGTATTCAGCACACATAGGTCTCACATCTTCTGTCCGAAACTCATAACTTCTCTTATTTGTTCTTCTAGCATGTCTCAGCACGACGACTCTCCTCGCCTCTCCGACCCGGAGCGAGAAGCGGCTCGGCAAGAGCTTTATCATCGTCGGGAAGAGGAGGACACGACAATTGTGCAAGAGCTATGTCGTCGTGAAGCTAGAACCAAAAAGAGACATGAGAGAGAGGCACCTCAAGCTCAAGCAGTAGAAGAGCAATCTAGCCGAAGGAAGAGGCTAGTCTCGGTTGGAGAAAAGGAAAAAGCCTAAGCGGCCGATAAAGGAAAAGGACCCGTGACTGAAGGAGAGGCAGTCAAGGGCAAAGGCAAGGCCCCAATCAAGAAGGTGCATGCCAAGAAGGCCGCACCAAGGATAGAGGCACTTGTCATTAGGGATTAGTCATCCGAGACCATCCTGTGGGATCAATTGTTCCCCCATGAGGCCCCATTGGACCCTTGGTTATGACTCCTCCCATGCATAACCCCAACCGGCAACCGGAGCTTTCATGTAACATCTTTCAAGGGAAAGGCTCCGAGAAGGCGAAATGGTTTAGGGAAAAGGATCCCTACAAGTATGAGAAGGCCACACTGGATCATTGCTTCTGGTGTGACTTCCATTGCGATTACTATCGCCTTGTATACTTGAGGATGAAGATGCCGGTTGCTGAAGCTCAGTGGGTCGATTGGCCCTATATGAAGAAGAAAAATCACCAAGCCTTCAATGCAGTCATACAAGGAGTTGAGCATCATGGCCTCAAAGAATTGCTTAGTTTTCAATATGACTGGAACACGGAGGTGGTAGCTCAGTTTTACACCACCTGCTACTTCTCCACCATTGGAGACAGGAAAATCTCCTGGATGACTAATAGAGTCCAATACTCCGTCCTATATGATGAGTTTTCTAAAATACTTGGACTTGAAGAATTCCTAAACCATGACTTGATCATTCACAACCTCACGACAATGGATTTTGGGGAAATGGAATTCATGTATGAGGTTGGCTTCTAACCCCCCCCCCCCACAACCAAGATCCTCCATCCTTTCTTCAGTGTGCTAAACCTGATCTTGAGAATGACTCTAGCACCTAAGGAGGGTGATGCGGGGATGATCCAAGGCCACCTCCGACACCTGCTGAAGCTAATATGTGAAGATTAGAAATTCAATGTATTTGACTACATCTACAACGACATCTTCAACATATCCTGCACCCACAACTGCTCATGTGGATATGCTCCATTTATCATGTGCCTTATTGAGAAGGTCTCTAGATTGGATTTCGTGAAGGATGTCAAGCATAGACCCCTTCATCCTCAAATTCCTCCCATCGCACCGAAGATTGGCGAAGCTTCTAGGAGGGTTTCCTCCAATGCACCTCCTCCTCCTCCCGCTCCCGTATCTTCCTCCTCCGGCGACTCTTCAAGTGCAATTCTCAAATTATTAAAGTCTATCTTCACTACTTGCCGCAAAGTTGAAGTTAAAACACAGAAAATGGCTAGAAGGCAAGACAAATACTTGAAGCAGCTCTGTGAGAAGGCAGACATAGCTATGTCCCCGAAAGCTTTAGATGACGAAGAGTTGACACCTTTCCCGGATATCACGGAGGCGGAGGCTGCTCTCCTTGGTGGTGGTGATGGCCCTTTTAGTGATGCTCCTGCTGTTGAGGAAGAAGAGGAAGGACAAGACGATGAGGATGGCGAGGAAGATAAAGAAGCAACACTGAGCAATGATGATCGTGGTGAGGAGAGTGAGAGCAACGACGAGTAGACTTAGGCTCTCTCCTTGCTTGTCCCTTAGCTTTGTTTTCCCTTTTTATGTCTTGATGACAAAGGGGGAGAGATTGAGGGGGGTGCTATGAACTATGTAATGCTATTTTGAAAAACATTGATTGTAACGTTGCTACATTTTCATATTTGGGTTGTAATAATTATGTGCTATGTTATGTTACTCTATGTTGATTCCATTACATATCACTCTAATTTGAATTACATTATCGTCCCATATGCGTGATGATTTTTAATTCCAATTGAAATGGATATTTAACTTCTACTTATCACATCTCAACACTTGCATCACACGTAGGCAACCCGCCATAACACACAACTATAAAAATCTCCCATAGAATCCACTCTTGTGAATTACTTATATTGTAAATTTCTCATGCACACAATTAGGGAAAGCTCTTTATACACTAGTGTGTTATGAAAATCAACTCATTTACATTCTTTATCAAAAACCTCAACGTGTTGTCATCAAATAACCAAAAAGGGATCTAGGCATCTAGGCTAAATCCCTGTGGTTTTTATGATTAATGACAAAACTTAAGGGACTAATACACATTACAAGTGTAAGTCAGGTGATTAAATAATTGACGGAGATGGATGCACTCAAAAAGGGAAAAGAGGAGAAAAAGGCGAAGATACTCGAAGAGTAGAATTTAGGGTTTAAATTCCTTTGCGTTGAGGTTAGCCTTTTAGTATGAGTGTATTCATTAGGGTCAAAGTGTTGAGAATTGTCTAAGAGCTCTTAGTCCAAGTTATGTTAGTTGGAGAGAAAAGTTGAAGCAGCCCTAAGAACAGGGCCGGACTTGTCCAGGCCAGAAGGGCGGACTAGTCTGGCCACATCAGACTAATCCGATGTTAGGCGGACCAGGAGATTCTGTGTGAGTTCGGACTGGTCTGTTTGGATATAGACTAGTCCATGGTAAGCGTGTATGAGTCCTTTAGGAACTATGTCCTGAAGGACCGGACTAGTCCGCTCTGTCAGACTAGTCCGTTTCTAACCGGAACAAGAGTTTCTGTGTGAGATCGGACTAGTCCATTGTTGGTCACACTAGTGCATTTGAAACTTGAAGGTGTCTGCTGGGACTAAGTCCTGGATTGCCGGACTTGTCCGCCCTTTGAGGCCGGACTAGCCCGGTGGACCAGATTTGTCCGTTCTCAACCGGAACAAAAGGTTCTGAGTGAGATCGGACTAGTCCGTTGTTGGATGGACTAGTACGTGGTGTTGTGGCTGTTTCAATTCAAAAGGAGGCGGGTGACTTTGTTGTTGGTGAAGTGTGACATCACCGGTCCCCAAAGGCCAGACTAGTTCGGAGTTAAAGGACGGACTAGTCCGGACTTTTTCTGGTGGCAGTGGCTAGTTATCGAGACCCCTATAAAAAGGGGATCCCCAAACCTCTAAGGCATCAACTCGAACCCTAGCACCGCCATAGCCTCCCTAGAGCTTTCCTAGCCCTTTCTCTTCACTTCTTTGATCCCTAACAGTGAATCTTGAGGGTTTGTGAGATTTGGGAAGAGGAGAAAGAGGGGGTGTGATTAGTGGTTAGCTCTTGGTTGATTCGCTCACTCTGACTGGTGGATTTGGGTTGTTGTGGTTGCTAATTCGCAAGTTCTTCAAGCAGTAATCTTGTGGGAGCCTCAGTTTGTGAGTCGCTCCATGAATCGTTGTGGTTTCTTTGTGATCTAGTGGAAGAACAAGCCAACCTTTGTGGCGGCTTGATTAGGATAGGGTTGGGAGCAACCCGGTCCTTAGTGGACTCCTCAACGTGGACGTAGGCTTCTTTGTGAAGGTGAACCATGGGATAAATTGTGTGTCTTGCATTTTTATTTGTCTCTCGTTCTTTGTTAGATCGCTTTAGGGTTCTTCACACTTATCATTTAAGTCTTGCGATCCACATAGTTCTAGTCAATTGCTTTCTCGGTCAACCTCACTACTAGATTGTTGGGTTATAGTACTTCATGACCTATCAAGTAGATCAGTGAAAAACTTCTGAGAATCTCTGCTTTGGCGTTTTATTTTTTTATGACCGGACTAGTCTGCCCCCTGGCCGGACTAGTCCGCACTCTGCAAACTAATTAGTTTTTATCAAGCTGAATTTAAGGTGTTCCGCCTATTCACCCCCCTCTAGGCAACTTTCATGTAGATGGCTAATACTTGTTGAGCCATCATGCTCACGGTTGCTGTATAAGTGTTTATTGCAGGGCACCATGACTTCGAGGCTGGGGAGGAGGACGGGTTCTTTGACAAGATGTTACCCCCTTCGGGGTGTACAGCCGAGTGGGAACCCCGCACGCCGCCGTCAAGGCTATAGGGCTAGTATGGCTCGTCCTAGGGCTGGACGAGTTTATTCTTTTGCTTAGCTTAGACTCGAGAGTGTAAGCTAAAGAACAAGACTTCCACTGTAGATATTTGAATATAATATATTTTTTACTTGACCATGTAAATTTAAATATATGTTATTTAACATGATGTACTTTTAAGGTGTGTTGTTGGGTGTCGCATCGCACGACACCACCCAATACGATTCATGGAATGTCGGGACCCCGGTCCTCACACTTTGTAATATTGAAATTGTAAGATAGTTATGTATATTTTCAAGTGACAATACTTTTCATTTTTTTCTATAAATTTAAATTATGTGCAATGTCTTAGTTATGTATGTGTTAATATGTTCTATTGGATTTTTAATGTCATTGTGTATGTAATTAATAGCTCGTTGTATTCATATAATAAAATTTTGAAGTGAAATTCATGTTCTTTTGTATTCGAAAACAAACTTGATCATTGAAAATAATGCAATTGACGTATTGAAAAAATGTATATGTAAAAGTAGTTTACAGGCAGTAGTAATATCTTTTAAGCTCAGCACAATGTGACTACATAAAATGAAAATACACGAAATCCCTAAATCAGTGCAGTTTTGCTTGCCTTTATACTTCTATGGTAAATAAGAAACACCATCTATAAGGCACAATTTAAAATACAACCTGAGGAAATGGCGTGTACGATGCAGATGTTGAGTAACCTAACCGTGCACTTAGCTAGTCCTAACACGCATAGGGAATATAAAATTTTGAGCCGAGCATTATGCAGTCGTGTTCTACCGTGTGCTGCAGGGATATTGCCCCTCCCTGGAAGCATCTGATCTAGCTTACCTTGCGCGGGGAGCCCTCTCCCGCAGACAGGTGCCACGTCATGTCGTCCGTTAAACAAGGTGACAGGGTGGTTATTTTTTTTAAAAAAATTTAAACTGTCGGTTATTGATATTAAATTCATTAAAAAATCATCTATTAATAAAAATCCGCATTTGATGGCCCTTTATGTATGATCCAGTATGCACTGCTTTGCCTGGACTAATTATGGCCTCCATTGTGCCAACATCTTGAGTTCAAAAGGAACCTTTCGTTACTTGCACCAATCTATTGCAGAGATATCTCGAAATAGAGAAGTAATCTTGATCTATATGGTAAGCCTACAGATATCTATTTCACCTCATGCACAATATTTAAAAACCATATATTAGGAACTATTGGGGAAAATATCTTTTTTATACCTATTTAGTTTTTTAGAAACTTCCTAAACCAGTATTTTGGGAGTCTTTTTTTGCATATTGAGATGCCGTAACTACTTAATAAAGCCGCCTTCATTCCATTATAAACGAAAGCTACCATCTAGACTCTCCCTGCCAGCGAGAGAACAGGCAATATTATTTTAGAACAAGTATTTTTATTGTTTCATAATGTTGATTCTGGTGCATGATTTTTTATTTCGGCCATGTTCTTTTCCTTCTTAATACAATGACGTGCCACACCTCTCTTCTGCATGTTCAAGAAAAAAAGATGTTCATATAAATCACTTAAATTTATCTAAATCAGTGCAAGCATCTTCAAAACAAACTATGAACATCCTTTTGATTGTAAGAACGTATGGCAGGCATTCAAACTAGGATGATTGGGAAATTCAGTCCTATACATGCAGTAAAATGATAGTGCGCATGACCCAAGGATGATTGCATTCCACTATCTGTCTCAAACAAATAATGGGACCGTATTTTTTACGGGATATTTGTCTCGGGTCCAACTGCAGCAGTGAGCTGAGAGCACCGTTTTGAGAGCTGAAGATGACACTAACGCTAAAATGTTGAGGACAAAACTGAAGATGACAGGCTCGCTCACACAATTATTACCACAACATAATCGTGCAGTTCTCAATTGACAACATTAATTAGGATAACATTTTAGTGTCTTTCTGAGCTAAAAAGGGAGCACTCTGTAAACTACAGCCCGCGGATGAAAATCTTGCTATTAAGATATAGCAAGCGAGGGATTGGGGTAATTTGAAGGGCGAATTTCATCGAATATCTAAAGACAAAAAAGGTTGATGGTAAAATTGGTAAGATACTATCATCATTAAAACCCATTTGTACAATGTTTGGAAAAGGAACCAGCCAATATAGTTTCCGTTGGAACAAAACTAATTTATCACGGTAAACTAAATAAAACAAATAATACCTCTCACTGAATGATCTTATTTGGTTACTCCATGCAGACATGGACATGTGCTGTAACTATGAAACTCTAAAAGCAATAGGGTAAACCACGCGGCAGCAGGAGGCGGCCATTAGTCGATGCATGTTGACTGTAGCATCCTGGCGGCTATGCGTGGGATGTCTGACGGCCTGACAGGCTTGAGCACGAAGTCCTCTGCGCCTGCATCCAAGCATCTGAAATGGAGTTCACAGCAACATATTGTTAAGACCACGCGATAATTAATTGTTTTTGTTGGGATTCATTCCACAGTAATCACAATGCATAGTTGGTTCAGAGGCAGACCGGTTGATCCTGGTGGGCACGTCTTCGGAGGACATTATCACCACGGGAATCTCCTTGAGCTCTGAAGACGCCTGTTCGGTCATTAACATCATGTCAGATAATGACAAGAGGCGAGTATAGCTAATTGACGCACAGAGCAGAATAAGTTTGAACTTTGAGAGCTCAGTCCTCTATTTATTCATCTACTTTTTTCTTTTTTGAAGACGTATCTCAGTGCTTTGTTTGCGTACCTTGATCTTTCGGAGCAGTTCGTAGCCAGTCATCCCCGGCATCGAGTAGTCGGTCATTATCATGCTTGCATTGGGTTCCTAAGTCCGAAACAGAAAAATTGCAGCCAAAATCTAAAATGAAAAGCATAAGGAAACAAGGAGACTTATGAGGGAATTCATATCTACAGAATACATACAGTGCCCAATATCTTGAGCGCCTTCTTTCCGCTGTCTACGGCGGTGACTGCACGACGAGAATCACGAAACCATAACAAGTTCGTCAATTTATTTTGGACGATGTGACAAAAGCAAATGAAAATCATGTGAGAAGCAGGACACGGCGACCTCTGTACTTGTAGCTCCGGAGGAGCTCGGTGACGACGGCGCGGTTGACGGGGCTGTCGTCCACCACCATCACGTACGGCTCCATCTCGTCCTCATCCACGGGTATCACCTTGACGCCCTTGGCGACGCTCGCCTCCTTCCCTTTCTCCCGGCTGTCGCGCCGGCCTCCACCCATGATCATCTCCCGCTTCGACGCCTCCATCTGTGTAGATCGATACTTCAGGGATCGATCATTTATACACAAAAGAAAAGATCACCAACAAGATATGACAATTCAATGGTCGGCTCGCGCAGATCGGATCGGGCCAGATACCATGATGCGGCGAATCTCCGTTGACAGGCACGCCGAAGATCAGTATCCTCCATTCCTCTTCAGCGAGGATTGGCCGTGCGTGAACTGGCGCACAAACCGACGACGACGTTCGCGACGATATCAATCCGTGGCCGGGTACGCGTGGCTTCGTATGGCCGCTGACATCGTTAGGCTGAGTCATGGATGGCAAGCTGAGAGCCGCGGCAGTTTCAACTCGGTGCCGTGTGTGGCCCGCGCGAGGACAGCGCTGTTAATCTTCGGCGATTCCGTCCGATCCCGCGATCTCATGCGAGTGAATCAGTGGATGTTCACGGCAGCCAAGATTGGAAGGTACCGACGTAACTAAACTGGGTGATCCTATTTGAGACTCGGACGCTCTATGCGGCGATACGTTCAGCGGGTGGAATTTTGGATGGAGTGGACTCGCGTCAGTTAAACAGTTTTGTTCAATAATTCTTTCATTTTATATTGGTTTTCTTTTTCCTGCGATAATTTGTTTTGTGATGGAAAAACAGTAAGAGAAGATCTGACTGTGTTATTATATTAGATAATATAAAAAGAAAAAAGGCAAGTCAAATGCCAACCAGAGAATAAAGAAGGATGAGTCTCCTAGTCAGATCAGCCTAAGAGAAAAGGTTGTAAAGTTATAACTTTTTTCTTCCTACCCTTCCGTTTGAACCTAAGGGCTTGGAGTCTAAGTGTGTTTCTGAAGCAATCCTTTCAGTATCTAAAGGATGGAGTAGAGACTCTGAAGATCTTTTCATTTCTCTGCTTTCAAAATGTCTCAAGTCATGATGTATAATATTTCTATGAGTGGAGCTAGGAGGTAAGTCCTCCTTGCTAGTTGAATGGTGTCAAAGAATTAAAGATTAAAGATTCAATTAAATCCCAACCATATTTCAACACGCTAGACTGAAGGGGCATACCAAAAAAAGGTGGTAGGTAAATTCTTTAGTGTTGAGGTTACATAGAACACAAATCTAGTCATCTCCCTCAATGTCGTACCTCTTTCTTCTTGATAGATTCCTAAAATTTATTCGATACAAGAAGGTGAACCTAGTGAACATTTTGAGTTTCTTAGTTACCTTTTATTTACATTCAACATGAAAGGCCTTGGTGGGTTTATGTTTTTGAAATGCAGTGAATATGCCTTATTTAGGTGAAGGACTCAAACCTCAGCTAGAGATCCATCTATTCTTGTCTTATTGTCTAAACTGTGACTCATCGAACAATTGGTTGAGGCAATATCGGTCATTCATCTATTGCTCTATGACTGGCCTGTTGAAATTATGATACAAATCTTGGTTATTGGTAAAGGTGACAACTAAAATGTTTGGCTTCTTTGCCTAGGTGGAGAGGCTCGATAGCTCTATCTTTAGAGGTGTTCATTATATGAATCCTCCAAAGTGTACGATGTTTCCCGAGCACACACTGGTTTCTGCAAATGTTCAAGTGGTCATATAGCTACAGCACATCCAACCACTAAAAGAATCCTTTTGTTGTTGTGATGTGTCGTGCCCTCCTGTTGATGTACTGTTTGCAGTGGATCAGATTAATTCACAGGACATCTTCTCCATTGTCATATTTGTGTAGATGCTTGAGTTACAGTGATTGGTTCATAATTCTCAGATTTTTCAGTCACAAGCCTTCTTTATCTTTTGGTGATGTTACTTTATTCTAGACAACTAGAGATTTTCCTTTAACATTGATGCCAGATTCTCTCCATTGGTAATTCCTTTTAGCTACTTCAATCTTTTTTAGCATAGTTGTTTGCATTTTCACCATGTATATTGCATATATTAGTATTGATGATACCACACGGTCCACGGAGGTGCATCTATCTGTCATTAAGTCACATTGTTGCTGAAGAGATTCTTTTCTCAGTCCACTATATGAGGAATGCATAGTCCTCCTCTAGTTTATAGATACCCATCGGTAACCCCCATTAGGTGAACACGAATGTCCCATCTTGACATCCAAATACTCTAGCCAGCAGCTCAACCTTTTTCGATGAGACGTTAATTGGTAGTAAGCAAGACATACCAAAGTTGGATGTGTGGAGTAGTCCTTTGAGGAGAAACAGTTCCTTCTGTGATGCTTTGAAGACCATCATAGTGTCATCCACGTACTACAGAATTTGGAAGATTTTTGCGGTATTTGTGTTCAACGACTGACTAGTTACTCCATTGGCACGATCTTTGTGGATGACATATTGAAGAAGCTCAACACCTATAACAAATAACTGTGGGGATAGTGGGCCCCCATGCTGTGCTCATTTCTTGCGGTGGATGTTTTTCCTGGTACACCATTGAGGTGGTCATTTTGCCAAGGGTTCTGGTGGTCCAATCAATCCATCTCATCTCCGAGAGAAACAAGGACTTTGTAGTATTCTTATAATCGTGTTATGTTTAATGGATTCAAATGCCTTCTTGAAATCCAATTTCAGGACCACCAATTCCTTCTTTGATTTGTGAAACTGATGGATATACTCATAGGCCCAATCCATGTGTCCTGGATAGCCTGAGTTTTGATGAATGCATATTGATTTTTGTGAATGAGGTTGATCGTAACTTCTTGGATTCTTCCTAACAAGATATTTGTAAAGAGTTTTATCACTGAATTCATGAGTGGTATGCGGCTGAAGTCATTCACTATTTTGGTGTTGCTGGTCTTCGGAATAATTGTGATAAGGAGCCTATTTGTAAAATTCCTCATTTGTAAAATTCCTAACGGAGCTAGTGTAAGTCTTCCTCGATGATAAGCTTGCACTATTTTAGGAAACTTGCATTGAAACTATCGGAACCAGGTGCTTTGTGACTTGGCATTTCTTTGAGCGTCTGATCTGTTTCTAATTTTGTGAATGGTTGTACCAGGTGGTCAAGGTTTGTCGATACCTATATCATCTCAGCCAGGTTGAAGAGCATCTAAGGGTTTTTCGTGATGCCTCTCCATTTCATGAAGGAGCTCCAGAGTATCGTGGTTTTCTCTTCTCATGCTTTCTTAGCTTTCTATCGTCTTCATCTCATATAGTGGTGGGTGATGGTTTTTTTGCGGTATCTCTCTATGGCTACTACATGAAAAAATTCGGTGGGTCCATCTCCCAGCCTAACCCATCAGACCGTGTACCTTTGCCTTGAGTGCTCTTCTTTTCTAGCAAGCTCTTGATATGTCGGCTTTAGCATGGATCGATGGTTCTCCTCCTAGCAGTATAATGGCCTTCGCTCTTCAAGCTTGTCTAGTACAATTTCAGGGCTCTCCATAGATTTTTTTTAACTTAGCTCCAATTTTGGCTGTTGAGTGCACTTTTGATGGCCATATCCCATGTACTAACTCCATTAAGCCCGAATGCCCAAGACAATAATTCTCAACTTTAAAGATTTGAGCCTTGGGGATTATATCGGCTTGCCCATCGATTGGAGCAATGTGATTGGAAAGCATGATGTCCACCCTAGGGATGTGAAGCACCAATCCAGATGTTCCAAGAGGGGGTCAGTTTGCATGTGGCCCCATGTGTATTGTCTTCGCTTCAAGGGTATTTGAACTAGGCCTAGTTGACTGATTATTGACTTGAAGTTGTGCATGGCATTGTGGTTTGCACCTTGCTAACTACTTTTTGTCCGTGGATCTGTACATGTTGAATTCTCCTAGTATCATCCAGTTTTCTTCCGAACTATCCTGCGAGTCTCCTAGCTAGCCTTTGCTCTCCATGATGGGGTTCATATATTGTCGTTGGCATGAAAGATTGAAGGTTTTGCTGGACAGTGAATTTGACTGTTACTGCATATGTTGATGTATATGTGATCTGCCCTTCAAACTTGGAATCATTCCACCCCATTAGAATTCCCCTGAAGCTCCAATCAATGGCGCTTACACAAATTTTCTGAATCTTTTGGGTGCTATTTTTCGATGAAGGTTGGTTCAATCAGTTTCCCTTTTATTTCTTGTATGCAAAAGATGACACAATTGCTTTCCTTAGTTTTGGCCCTAAACGTTCTCTGTTTAATGGTACTAGTAAGTTCCCTAACATTCCAGTTCAGGATGTTCCAACATCTATACCTACTTTCCATAGAGAACGTTTATGTCACTTTGTTTATGCTAGAAGGATCCCACAACCTTTGCCATGTAAATGTTGTGGTCAGTCATCATGACATGCTAAAGGAGTGATGATTACATGTAATTAGCTGTTAAGATAGAAGGATGGGTAACGTGCTTAATGTGGACCATGTATATTGGCCCAGTTGTCGTTTAAAAGGGGGATCGAACCCCGAAGAAGAAACAAAACAGAAAAGGAATATAATTTCCCCTGCCATTGCCGTTCTTTTGTATCACGCAAACGCCTCAGATCACCGGTGGCCACCGTGACCTCCTCACGTCGTCATGGTAGCACGCGTTCGGCAATGGGGTATCACAGTGGTATCAGAGCAAGGTTTCCTCGACGGGCGAGCGATGTTCGTTGCAACGGTATACCTTTGGCCTCGAATCATAAAATTCTGGAGTGGTTTGTCAAGAGTGGGTTAGGCGACCGTTGTGGCGCCCACTCTCTTGCAAACCCCTCCACAGTTGATTTGGCTTGAGGTGTCGCGAGGCGTTGATGTGACACCTGGTTCTGAAAATAAACCAAGTGAATGCATATGTGTACCTAGAATGTTCATAACATATATACATGTATTCCACAAACTGAAATTCAGAATATAACCATGTACGAATAATATTTAAGTACTTTATTACATTGAATCAATGTCTCACTCATGAATATCTAACTTATTTTTGCAGCGGAAGGCTCTATGTGACAGAGGAAAATGACTAAGACAGCAGACTCCACCTTCAACTCCACAGACATGTTGACGGTAGTGTGCACGCCTAGTACTCCACCTATTCCTCGAAATATTATTCTTCTGTAGCTGATGTATATGTGGGAATGCAAGGGTGAGTACATGTCGTACTCAGCAAGTGCGGTAAAAGTATGACATGTAGCTTATAACAAGGTAGGGAATAAAAAGGTTCATTGCAGCAAGCAAATTTTATTTCACAAACAAGGTAAAAACAACAACTATTTCTAGGTGAGTTAAATCCTAACATAACCATGTAATTCAGCAACATTCTTTCATCATATTTACCATTTATCAAGTCTCAACCAGTCCATAATCTTTCTCAAGTTCATCTCATACTTATAATTATTTATAACCATCTCATTTTCATAGAACCGAAACCAAATTCATTGTCATGACCCAAAACAGTCCCAATACCAATCCCAATGACCATACCCAAATAATCATCCTAGTTTTGCCTCTTATCGTGAAAGTTGTCCAGGTGCTTGTAACCGGAAGAACGGGTATCATGATAGTTTTACTCTGTAGAGATGGCACCACTTTACCCACAAGTTCGTGATTTCGTCACCCGTTGGCGACTAGAGAAAACCTCCATTATACCAGTACACAACTGTCGGTGTATGGATAAGAGATTACAAAATAGCCATTACAAAGGGGCTACTAGGATGTACGAACCCACTGAGGTTTCACCGGCAGGCTCGAATTTCCATTCTCCCACCCATGGGCCCCCTCTTGTGCCATGTAGTTCCCAGGGCAGTCCTCATCGACTCTCATTCCCCGCGCCGTTCAACGGTCCATAACAAGCTAGCAACACACCTAATTAGTTAGCTAAGTCGCACCCATATTTGGCCTTGTGGTGGCACTGTTTTTCTAGCATGTGCTCGCATGAACCGGTCCTTAGATCTACGACAAGCAAACCACCATCTCATTCAGCAACATCCACGAACCAAGCTCGCCTAGATCTCCCCGATTCCATGCTCATTGCAGTCATCAAGTTCTCATTATCTTTATTCTCATGAGTGCAGTAGCTAACGAGTTTAACTTCAGCTTCCCGTATCCCGTAAGTTAAGCGAAGCAAAAAGGAAAAACGACCATACCCGACTCATCAACTTTCCCGGCGACAAGGATGGTTAAAAAAACTAGTAAAGTCCTGTAAAAGGGTGTCCCATCAAGTTGACACAAGCATACGAGTTTTCGCAAGCAAAACAGTTTCAAAAACATGGGATCAATATGGTCAAGGGCACTTGCCATGCTCCCGTGGCTCGTTTTGCTCAAGCGTCTCTAAGTCTTGGTGTTGTAGCTCCTCGTAGATGGCCTCTTGATCTTGTCCTTCTACTCATGACCACACACATACAAAATTTACAGCAATCAATTATCATGCACAAACTTTACTCAAGATGCAATGAGGTGAATGGATGCAATTCCTATGGTGCAGTTTTATAAAACCAGTTTTTACGAGTTCTTGCATGTTTTAGTAGGGTCTCATGCGGTTTTATGATGATCAAGTCTGCTGGGGATCAAGTGTGGACGTGGTGATGATCTTGACACAATGTGTAGATCAATTCTACCGACAAAAATTGACCAAAACATGGTCTATCCACACGCTGCATTTTCTGCTCCCGGGGGCTAAAAAACAGGTGCATAGAAACAGGGGCGACGTTAACGAAGACTTACCTCACTTCTTCCTTGCGGCAGGACCTCCCTCCTTGCAATGGCAGCAGCAGGAGATTTTCTAGGGAGAATTATGAGGCTGCGGCTAGGGCAGAACGTTGGGGGCTTCTTCTCCGGCGACGGCAAGGCGTGACGGAGCTCGACGGCGGCCAAATTCCGGCAGGGGGGCGGCAACTTGGCAGCAGGGGGGAGAGGGCGGCGGCCAAAAAAAAGAGAAGGGGTGGGGCGGCTGGGGGGAGAGTTATATTTATAAGGAGTAAAAGAGCTAACATGGCTAGAATTTTAGCAAATCAAATATTTAATGGCTGAGATTTAATTTAGAAGAGGTGGGAGCTAGGGGCTGGGATTTTATTATTCATTTTCCACCAAATGGCTAGGATTTAATTAGAAAATAAAAGCTCACAAGAGTCCAAAAGGGGAGGGGGCGGCTAGGGTTTCCCCCCTAATGGGCTGCGGCCAAGGGGGGTGCCCCCCCCCCCTAATTTGGTGCGGCCAAATTGGGGGAAAATCCCCCCAAACGTGGGGGAAAACCCCCCTAGGGGAATTTTGTGAAATTTGGAGAAAATCAGGAAAATTAGAAAAAAATTGAAACATTAGGGGAGAGGGGAATTTGGGTGAAAATTGGGGTGGCACTATTTTATCTATTTTTATTTATATTTCTTTTCCTTTTCTATTTATTTTCATTATTTTCTGTTTCTATTTCTTTTTATTATTTTATTAGCTTCTATATTCATCCTTTTATTTCCTCTTCTTTTTTTAAATGTTTTTCTATATGATGAATGTATGCGATGCATGGTAGTGAAATTGAGGGTGTTACAAACCTATCCCCCTTAAATGAATCTCGCCCTTGAGATTCGATAGAGTGGAGAAAAGATGAGGGAATTCTGCCTTGAGATCTTCCTCACGTTCCCATGTAGTTTCGGCTTCCGTATGATGGCTCCATTGTACTTTGCACCAACGAATTACTTTGTTCCTCGTGACCCTTTCCTTTATGTCTAAGATTTTGACGGGGTGTTCCACGTAGGTCAGATCCTCTTGAAGCTTCTAACACCCTCAAATTTATTTCCATGCATTGAATACAATTTTCATGTAGAGAAGCATTATAAAAGAAGTAGAAATGGAGAAAGAACTATAGAAATGGAGAAAGAACCATAGAAATGGAGGAAGGAACCATAGAAATGGAGAAAGAACTATAGAAATGGAGGAAGAACCATAGAAATGGAGAAAGAACCATAGAAATGGAGGAAGGAACAAAAGAAATGGAGAAGGGCATATATAAATGGAGAATGGGGCATAGAAATGGAGAGTGGGACATAGAAATGGAGGGGGGAATGTAGAAATGGAGTAAGTGACATAGAAATGGCGGGGAATGGGAAAAAGATAGCTGAAATGAGCCAATTCCAATTTCCCCATTTTTCCCCAAATCTCCAAATTCCCTAATTCCTCCAAAAAGGGGAATTTTCCCCACATTTGGGGAATTTCCCCCACATTGCTGCCACACCAAATCAATTGGGGAATATTTGTTACGATTTAGCTCCAATTGGAATAGGATTCTCCTCCCTCCCTCCTTATAAATAGAACCCAAACCCCCCCTTGGCCGCAGCCCCCCTCCCCTCCCCCCAAGTCGGCGACTTGGAGGCCCTAGCCCCCAACTCGCCGAGTTGGACCCCCCCTCGCCGGAGTTCAGTCGCCGGTGAGCCCCGCCGACGAGCCCCGCCGTCGAGCCCCGCCGGCTAGCCCAGCCATCGAGCCCCGCCGACGAGCCCCGTCGTCGAGCCCCGCCGACGAGCCCCGTCACGCCTGGTCGTCGCCGGAAAAGAGCCGATGATCTGTCCTGCCCTAATCATCCATAAAATAACTTCCCGCTTCTGCCATTGCTAGAAGGAAGGCCCTGCCACCAAGGAGGAAGTGAGGTAGGTCTCCATTACCCATCTTACGACGTCACCGCTGTTTCTACGCATCCGTTTTCTTCACCCCCTTCGAACATAAACTTTTTCGTGTCGACAGATCACGTTTTGATCGATTTTTGACGGTGGAATTGATCTAGATCTTGAGTCAAGATCATCATCATGTCCACACTTCATCCCAGCACCCTTGTTTATCATAAAACCCCATGAAAGCCCATTAAAACATGCAAGAACACATACAAACTGTATTAATAAAAGGCACCATAGGATTTGCATTCATCTACCCCATTGCATCTTGAGTAAAGTTTGTCCATCATGATTGATTGTTGTAAATTTTGTACGTGTTTGATCGCGAGTAGAAGAACAAGCTCAAGAGGCCATCTACGAGGATCTACAGCACCAAGGCTTCGAGACGCTCGAACAACAAGAACCACGGGAGCAAGGCAAGTGCCCCTTGACCATATTGATCCCATGTTTTGAAACTGTTTTTTTTGCGAAAATGCGTATGCTTGAGTCAACTTGATGGACACCCTTTAATAGGAGTTTACTAGTTTTGTTAAACATCCTTGTCGCCGGGAAAGTCGATGAGTCGGGTATGGTCGTTTTCCCTTTTTACTTCGCTTAATTCACGGGATACGGGAAGCTGAAACAAAACATGTCTAGCTACTGCACTCATATGAATAATGATGATGAGATCTTGATGATGTTAATGGGCATGGAATCGGGGAGATCTAGGCAAGCTTGGTTCGTGAATGTTGCTGGATGAGATGGTGGTACTTGCCGTAGATCTAACGATAGGTTCATGCGAGAATATGCAAGGAAAACAGTGCCACCACAAGGCCAAGTATGGGTGCAGCTTAGCTGATTAATTAGGTGTGGCTAGCTTGTTATGGACCGTGGATGGCGTGGGGAATGGGAGTCGAGGAGGACTGCCCTAGGAACTACATGGTACAAGAGGGGGCCCGTGGGTGGGAGAATGGTGATTCGAGCCTGCCGGTGAAACCTCAGTGAGTCCATACATCTAGTAGCCCCTTTGTAAAGGCTATTTGTGATCTCTTGGCCATACACCGACGGTTGTGTACTGGTATAATTGAGGTTTTGCAGTCGCCGGCGGGTGATGAAATCACAAACTTGTGGGTAAAGTGGTGCCACCTCTACAGAGTGTAAAACTATCATGATAGCCGTGCTTCCGGTCACAAGCACCTGACCAACTTCCGTGATTAGAGCGGAAACTTGGGATGGATATTCGGTATGGTTGTGGTATGGTCATTGGGATTGGTTTTTGGGTCTGTTTTGAGTCATGATAATGAGTTTGGTTTCGGTTATATGAATATGAGATGGTTATGAATGTTTATGAGTATGAGATGAACTTGAGAAAGATTAATGGCTGAATGAGACTTGATAAGTGGTGAATTATGATGAGAAAATATTGCTGAATGACACGACCCCACGGTCTTGTCGAGCCAGGATCACGCTGAGGGGTGCAGCATTGCACAGCACCGTATAACACACGTCAAAGGTACAAGCGGAAGTGAAATTTTATTACATAAACAAGTTTATGAACATGTTTACATCAAAATAAGTTCAGTCTACACTCACGGGCGTAGACTACGCATCAAGTTCACGTTCAGCCCTTGAACGTGTCCTTGCTAGCACACACACACACACTAACTCTGCAGCGTGCACGACTCCCACTCGACGGGGTTCCCCTCCTGGGGTTCCGTCTCCTCTTCGGGAGTCCCTTCCTCATAGAACCCTGCAAAAGCATCAAACACAAGCAGTGAGCACGAAGGCTCAGCAAGTCTGACTCGTCTCACCTAAACATGGAACTTCTAAATGAGGGGTGGTGGGTTACATGAGGTAAAAATCATTTGCAAGGACTCGCCTAATTAGTGGAACCTTACTTTCAAATTTTAGCAGCAGGTTGTGGAGAACCTTACGCTAAGGTAAATGAGAGAGCCGCAATCAAACAAGAAGCGCATTTCTCTCATGTACTTTGCCCAAAGTTGAAATGAACTTTAGTTAGCTCTAAACTACAGCAAGTCATTAGCAATCAAGTCCATCTTTCAATCAGCAACATTTTAACATGTAACTAGCCTATTCTTTCTACGTCACGGTACAGTGAACAAGTGGTACTCACTAACCGTGAGGGACGGCGATTATAATCGATTTACACCTGCAGGGTTACCCGAACAACCCGTCACGTACGCCCGTACTCGATGTTGCCTACAACAACCATCACGGACGCCGTACGCAACTACCTTTCGCCCGTTAGCCAAATGTTGAACCGGTCCAATCTTCCCGAGCAAGAGGTCTCTGCACACGCATCTCAGTGCCGCCAGCCGATTTAGACCTCGAGCTCTCAACCTACCCTCTGAATGACCAGCTATGCCTCAACACCCAGCTACCCGAGTTACATCGGTTTCCCGGTTCCCATATAGCCGGTAGGTCTTCGGTGCTGTTCTAGCTTGTTCAACAGGCTCGCACACGGCTCGGTCCTCAATCGACACAAGCGGAGCTACAGCACACAGGCCCCAAAGTCCTGCTTCCCTTACCCTCCACTTGGTCTCATTTTCTTGCCATGTGTTTCATGTGCTATCACTACCCGAGTCGAGTGCCTCTAGCCTATGCTCGCGAGTAGTTCCAACTACTCGGCTTGTACCGAATCCTACTCTATCTTAGCATTGCAGTAGCTAATGGGGTTTGCAATCCTAAACCCAATCCATGGTTTTCTTGGCTATGCAGTTGGGTTTCCACACAAGACTCTAATGCAAAGAATCATAATACTCAAGTAAGTGCTCAAAACAATAAAAATTTGTAAAAATGGTTAATGCAAACCGGAGCTTTACTTGCTGCTCTTGGTCGTAGGCTAGCTGCTCCTCCGGAGTAACGAAGTCTAGGACTTCGGGTTCCTCCTCGACCTTAGCGACTACATGATAGAAGAAATACATGTATCAATTTAAATGCATTTGTATTTACTTTTAATCTTGTGAAGTCTATAACTCTTACATGATAGAAGAAAATTCTGAAAATGTTTCTGAACATTTTCTATTTTCTTTGGAACAGTTTCACTAATCACACCATTAGGTGGATCAAATGAGCTCAAATAGATCTGAAATTTTTATGGTAGTTCAGGGATATTTTGGTGAACATCCCAGCAAAATTTCAGGATTTTCCTCCAAAGGATTCTCCAGTTAAAATTCCTAACAGTTTAAAATTTGAGGAATTAATTCTGGAGAAATAAGGAATTTCATGAAGTGAAACTTGATTTGCTGGAAAGTGCTCGGAAATCTGAATCCAACAAAATTTGGTTCACTCGATTTGGAGCTTTCTATCCAAAGTTATGAGGATTTGAAGTTTGAAGGAAATCTGAAAATCGGGGAAAAGTTTAAACTCGCGAGTGGGCCCCGGGGACACACGTCGCATGCCGAGGCGACCGCACATTGCGTCCCACAGGGTCTTTGCGCGCCAGCACACCCGATCTCGGACACACTCCGATCCCGATTTAAAATATCCGTCGCTGACAGCTGGGGTCCACCCCTTCTTCAACCTCGCGACGCCCGCGCTCTGCCGCCGAGGGACCTCGCCGGAGAGCTCGCCGCCGTCTTCTGTACAGCTCCAAACTTCACGATTTTGGCCGCCCCTGCCTACTTTCACTCGGAGAACAGGATTATGGGGTCAGCTCGTCATGACAATGGCCGGTGCATGGTCGGCGACGAGCCGCCACCTCGGAAAGATTTCGGCCATGTCGGCTGACTTCCCTAGCACCTCAACTACTCGAGGAACTGGTCGGGAAGCATCAGTGGACCTCAGGGAAGGTAGACATGAGCTTGAGGCAGCTTGGGGAAGGCCTGAAGTAGGTCCTCACCGTGCGCCCGATGCTCCTGTTCGTTCCGCCGTTGGTAAACCTCGAATTACGCCGGGTACAGAGGTTCTACGGCCAAGGGTTGTGAAGGCAACTTGTGCGTTACCGTGTCTAGTTTGTGTTAGAGCGGATTGAGGCCCTCTAATCCTTTCTAGGGTACGAATTCGATGGAATCGCACCCGAAGGTTGTTCTGCACACAGAAAGGGGAAAACTGGAAATTCGCCGCCGGTGAGCAAACACTCGGGCTGTGGCTCGGGGGTGAGCAGCACCGGTCACCAGCGCGTCCAAGGGTGCCTTGGCTCGGGCGTGACAACGCCCTGGTTGGGCTGTCCACGGGAGCCCGAGGTGCGGCGGTTTTAAGTCACCGAAGTGATCTCTCGGCATAGCCGATATCAATCGGTTTCAGCTGAGTTTTAGCAGCGGGGATGAAGGAGAAGAGTTCCTAGTACCTTGCCGTAGCTCGATAGGGGACGGGAAGGCTGTGATCGGCGCTCTCCGATCGATTCCGAGCTGCGGAAAGTGTTTGCCGGCGCTGAGTTCTTGCGGGGGAAGAAACGGGCGATGCTTCGGCCGAGGAGGGGGGAGGCGCCTTAAGAAGGCTCTGAACCACCTCACGCCCGCGCGTGGCCAAGCAGCTGCTGGCGCGGCGGCTCCCCTCGGTGGCGATCGCAACGGCGACTCGGTTAACTGAGTGAGAAAGTCTCAGTCGGTTTGATTTGGAGTAGTGGCTGACATGTGGGTCCGACTTCATATTTTAACCTTTGAAATTTACTCCTAATCACTGTTGTAAACAGTGAGCCCCATAATACCCCTGGTAATTCAAATTATTCACCCATGAGCCATTTGAATTAGTTAGAATTCAAATGGGGTTTGGTTTGAATGAATTTCAGCACAAGTTCAGTTTTGAAATTCAAATAAAGTTTGAATTCCCCCCACTTAGCTCATGTCAAGATCAACTCCAAATGAAGTGAAAATTGGTGTGTGAGCTCACAAAAATGTGCTGAATAAGAATATGCCTCCCACTTTTAAATTCATGGGATAAAAACAGTTTGAATTTGAATATGGTTTCAAACTGCCCTCTTTCTAACTATACCCAAAATGACCTTAAAAAGGTTTTGAATTTGGGTGAAACTTGGCATGGACATCCTTAGCAATGTGTAGGAGTTTTCATATGTCCAGCCCACCTATATCACATGTGGGAAATACCACTTTTGCAATAAGTGAGTTTGTTCTCTAATGAGCATGTTGATGGTGGTTACTTGCTCTTCATTTGTGTTCATCAACTTACTTCAAATGAAGTGTGTGGTTTGGTGATGAACACTTCAAATAGGTGTCAAAAACTGAGGCCCTTACATTCCTCCCCCCTTAAAAGAATCTCGTCCCGAGATTATAAGGTGAAAATGAGAGAGAGGACGGTGGAAAAATTACCGGATATGCGACGTGAAAAAGTCGGGGTAGTTAGCGCGAAGAAATTATTCGCTCTCCCATGTCGCTTCGTCCATGGAGTGATTACTCCATAGAACTTTGTAGAACCACATTGTACGGTTGCGTGTGGTTCGGGCCTTTTCATCGATAATCTGCACCGGTTCCTCCCGATAGGTGAGATCCGGTTGCAGTTCTTCAATATCTTCCAGCTGAACGGTAGTTGATAGCTTAAGACACTTCCTCAGCTGGGAAATGTGACAGACGTCGTGCACACCGGAAAGTGCTTCTGGTAATTCCAGCCGGTATGGCACTGATCCACATCTTTCGGTAATCTGGAATGGACCGATGAATCGGGGTGCCAACTTTCCTCTCACCCCAAATCTGTTTACGCCCTTCATTGGAGATACCCGTAGATATACGTGATCTCCAACTTCGAATTGTAATGGGCTCCTTCTCCGGTCCGCATACTATTTCTGACGGGATTGAGCGGCTTTTAGGTTCGCTTGAATCAGTCGAACCTTTTCTTCCGCGTTGTTGACGAGGTCAATCCCGAAGGTAACCCTTTCGCCAGACTCGCACCAGTTCAATGGTGTGCGGCACATCCTACCGTATAGCGCCTCGTAAGGTGCCATCTTGATGCTGGCTTGGTACCCATTATTGTACGAGAACTCGGCTAACGGCAAGTGATCATCCCAATTCTTGCCGTGGTTGATAGCGCAAGCTCGTAGCATATCTTCTAGGATCTGATTTACCTGCTCCGTTTGCCCATCCGTCTGCAGGTGGTATGCTGAACTACGGATCAACTTCGTCCCCAAGGCAGCGTGCAGCTGCTCCCAGAATCGGGACACAAATAAAGTGCCCCGATCCGATATAATGGTACGGGGTACGCCGTACAAGCATAGGATCCGTGAGATGTACAGTTCAGCGTACTTCTTGGCGTTGTAGTTAGTGTTGACCGGGATGAAATGGGCAACTTTGGTGAGCCGATCGATGATCACCCACACAGAATCATGTTTATGCAAGGTGGTGGGTAATCAGACGATGAAATCCATGCTCACGTCCTACCACTTCCAGGCAGGAATGCCCAGTGGTTGTAGCAGTCCCGGTTTCCGCATGTGGTCTGCCTTCACCCTTCGACATGTATCACACTCGGACACGTATTTTGCAGTCTCTTGCTTCATCCGTGTCCACCAAAACTTGCTTCTGAGTGCTTGATACATCTTGTTGCTGCCGGGGTGAATAGAAAATTTTGATAAGTGAGCCTCATCAAAAATTTTCTTCCGTAACTCCGGGTTACGGGGTACGACGATCCGGTCCTTGAACCATAGGACGCCGTCTCCGTCCTTCCGGAAACATTTCAGCTCCCCACTGTCTACACGTCTCCGCAAATGTGACATGCCCTTGTCATTCTTCTGAGCTGCCGCTATCTCTTCACGGATGGTGGGGATCAAAGCTAGGTTGTAGAGAGCTCCGTGTGGAATCACATGTAGTGGTGGTTCGCTCTCTTCCAACGGTGTGATGGTCAGATTGTTGACGTGTGACTTGCGGCTCAGCGCATCTGCCACTACGTTTGCCTTGCCCGGATGATAATGGATCTCTATTTCGTAATCCTTTATCAGTTCTAACCATCTTCGTTGCCTCATGTTCAGCTCCTTCTGAGTGAATATGTACTTGAGGCTTTTGTGGTCAGTATATAGATGTACGAGGTTACCGAGTAGGTAGTGCCTTCACATTTTCAGTGCAAGTACCACGGCAGCGAGCTCCAAGTCGTGAGTTGGATAATTTTGCTCATGGTTTCTAAGCTGCCGTGATCCATACGCGACCACTCTTCGGACTTGCATCAGCACACATCCGAGCCCAATGCCGGATGCATCACAGTACACATCGAACGGTTTTGTTGTGTCTGGCTGCGCCAAAACCGGTGCTGATGTCAGGTGCTTGACTAAAGCCTTGAATGCTGCTTCACACGCTGGACTCCAAACATATTTGGTAGCCTTCTTCAGCAGCTCTGTCATTGGCTTGGCAATCTTCGAGAAGTTCGGAATGAACCTCCGATAATATCCCGCGAGTCCGAGGAAACTCCGTACCTCGTGAACAGTTCTCGGGGATTTCCAATTCAGCACTTGAGTGATCTTGATCGGGTCCACAGCGATACCCTCCGCTGAGATGATATGCCCGAGGAAAGGCACTTGCGATATCCAAAACTCGCATTTGCTGAATTTCACGTATAACTTGTGATCCCGCAGCCGTTGCAAGACTATACGCAGATGCTTCTTGTGATCTTCTTCCGACTTGGAATATACCAGGATGTCGTCGATGAAGACCACGACAAACTTGTCCAGCTCCGGCATGAATACCGAGTTCATCAAGTACATGAAGTGAGCTGGAGCATTGGTGAGGCCGAAGGACATGACCAGGTACTCATAAAGTCCATACCTCGTCGAGAAAGCCGTCTTCGGAATGTCCTCAGCTCTTATCTTAATCTGATGGTACCCGGATCTTAAGTCCATTTTGGAAAAGATCTTTGCTTCGACCAACTGATCAAACAACATGTCGATCCGCGGCAACGGGTACTTGTTCTTGATGGTTACGGCATTTAATGGACGATAGTCCATGCAAAGCCGCAACGTCTCATCCTTCTTCTTGACAAATAATGCCGAACAGCCCCATGGTGAGGAGCTCGGCCTAATAAAACCCTTCTCCAGAAGGTCCGTGAGCTGAGTCTTCAGTTCAGCCAACTCCTTGGGCGCCATCTTGTATGGCCTTCGGGATATTGGCATGGTTCCCGGTGCAAGTTCAATATTGAACTCCACCTCTTTATCAGGTGGCATCCCCGGCAAATCATCCGGGAATACGTCAGGGAACTCTCGGACCACTGGAATATCTTCCAATCTGATGGTTGTGGCTTGATAGACACTTGGAAGCTTTATTTCTGGACTGTCCAGAAATAATGAGTGAGATTCGTGAACTTCTGAGTTTAAGTGCACGACTCGGAGGACGGTGTCTAAAACAGCGCCGTGGCGGGTTAACCACGACATCTCTAAGATGACATCGACCTTTTGTCCCTCTAAGATTATGAGAGACGTAGGGTAGACTCTACCCTCTAAGCACAATGGCGCTTTTGGGACCATCATGCTTGCTGAAATTTTCCCACCCGGCGAACAGATCACATAAGGACTATCGGTGGGTAGTATTTGCAAGCTATTTTTATCAATGAAAGCTTGGCTAATGAAGCTATGTGTGGCGCCTGAATCAAACAGTACTATAGCGGGATGCTGGTGGAGTTGGAACATACCTGCAAGGATTGGCTCGCCCTCCGGCACGTCCTCAATGGCAAGCTGGTGGACGGTGCCGGGCCTAGGGTTTGCCCGCCGCGCATTAGTAGGGTTCCAGGGTTGATTTCTCCCCGGAAACTGCGGTGCCACTCCGCCGCCTTGCCTCTCCGGGCAACTGCTCGCGAAGTGTCCTGGACGACCACACTTGTAACATGTGGCCGCTGTTGGTGTAGTGCTCGGGGGACGAAAGCCCGGCATGCGTTGCTGAGGTGCATACGCACGCGGCATCGCCCGCTGCTGCTGTTGTTGCGGTGGTGGTACTGGCAGTGCCGGCCTGAATGCCGGTGAAGAGTACGGCCGACTGCGAAACGGCATCGACCGCTGTGGTGGCTGCCAGCGTGGACCTGATGGTGGGCGATTCACCATCCGAAACTTCTGAGAAGGACCGCTTCCTTCTCCGCTGCTTTGCGGCGCGTTTCGCTTTCGCTCCGCCGCGGCTAACTCCTTGCTGGAGTCCTCCTGAACAATCGCAGCATCAATGATGTCGTTGAGGCTGCCGCGATTGAACATCGCCAACTTGTCCTTCAGGAGCGGGTTAAGCCCCTGGTAAAAGTGGTCCCGCCGCTTCTCGTCGGTATCTGCGTGATACGACGCGTAGAGCGCGAGATCATTGAACGCCCTGGAGTATTCCAGCGCGTTCCGGCTCCCTTGTTGCAGGTGTAAAAACTCCTGCGTCTTCCTCTTCATCAAACCTGGCGGTATATGATAGGCCCTGAAGGCCGTCCAAAACTCCGTCCAGGTCATCACTCGGTCGGTGGGCTGTGAAGCACAAAAGTTGGCCCACCACGAGCTCGCAGATCCTTGGAGCTGCTGGACCGTGAACTGAGTCTTGCGCTGCTCACTTATCTGGAGCAGCCCGAACTTCATCTCTATGGCGCGGAGCCAGTTGTCTGCGTCAAGTGGTTCATCCGCCCTTGATAATACCGGGGGATGAGTAGCCAGGAAGTCGGAGTAGGAGCTCTGTTGACGCTCCTCACGGTCTTGACGTCTCTCTGGGCGAGACGTATTGGCGATAAGCATTTGCAGCAACTCCGTGTGCTGCTGATGTGAACCCGCCATTGCCACGACGATGTCGGCCAATGTAACCGTTGACAGTGGCGGTGGCGGTGTTTGCTATTGCTGTTGTTGCTGTTGCTGCTGCTGTCCCGAGGAGTCCTCAGGAGGTGGTTGGGAGGTCTCTCCCCCTTGACTGGTACCCCCAACGTCAGGGTTGGCACGAGTACGCGTCATTCTGAAATTCAAAACAGCAGCGATTAGCACATGTCTTACTTAAAATTCCATATGCAACAGTAGGTATTGAAGTGACACATGATTAATTTTCACAACATTCATATATATTGATAAAGCATAAACTTTATACAAGATACATTATTCTCGGGTCTCCGAGAAGTCGTGCTCATGTCATCACTACCTATACATACGCTACTGTCTATACGACATGTCACCGATTACAAAAGTTGGGTTACACTACCCTAGCTGCCCTACATGGCAACTGTAACCACCTACTCGGAGTAGAACTCGACCTCCTGCAGGTCGTCCTCCTCCGGCACCTCTGCTGGTGGCTCTGGATCTACCACCTCTTCCCCCATTCCGGGTTCTCCCATTGCTGGAAGACCCAAGACCACCGGTATGCCCAATACCGGAGGTACGAGGTCCTGCAAAGCATGCACCTCGTCCATAGCCTGGTTGTAATCTTCTTCCCAGCCTTGCCCTTCTTCAATAGCGTCGTCCCGCTCTTGATCAAGGTCCTCGTTCTGCTGGGTCAGATTTTGTACCAGTTCTTGCAACGCCACGATGTCGACACGGCTCTTCTTCTTTGCCTTTTTCAGACGATTCAACTGATTGTGTTGTTCATTCAGTCGCTTGATCGTCGGAAGGAGCACATTGCGGAGTGCGCTGTGAGCACTCTCGAAATGGTCTCCACGGCTCGTGCTCTCCTTGAGCTTTGTGGCGAGATGCTCCGTATGAACAGCTTAACTGTCCATCACGGCGTTTCCCGCCCTCATCTGGAGGCTGAGATTTGCCTCCGCGGGGTTGTACCTTGGGCAACTCGGGTCCGTTGCCCCCAGGTACCTCTCTTCCCACACATGCTGAGACCGTCCCTCCACCGGAACGAGCGCGTATGGAGTGCCCTCCATAGCCTGCACGTGTAGTTGGCAGAAACGTGACATGGTGTCACGGGCTGCCACTTGCCACATCCCTTCCGGTTGTCTTCCTCTCACCGTAACAGTGAACGGCACCCAACCGGGTGGCGTAGGTCCTGCAGGGACCTCGAAATGGATCGTCCACGTCTTGTTCCCCTCTTCGCCTTCTTCCTTGGCGAAGTACTGCGGCATCTGGTTGTACCCGAAATATTGGAGCATTTGCCACAATGCTTCCGGGTAGCCGCTACGGTGAGAACAGTGGGACACCACCCACCCGTTCTCCAATTGTTTATCCGCTGTCATCTGTAAAAATATATTTGAGGATGTCAAATATTTATTTAAACAGTAAACCTCTGAGTTATAACATAAGACATGTCATTGAACCCATAGAACTTGGAAACCTAGTTCAAATTTTAAACAAATTTGACTGCTGATCTGCTGTTCCCATGACAGCCCTGACCAGTTTCCATGTCAACCTGATTTAGGCCATGCTAAAGGCAAAACAAGTTCTGGAGCTCAACACCAAAGTTAAAGCTAACTTCACTAGCTTTCCAGAAAGTATTTGCTTGGCCTAATATCTCTTTTAGTTAAAATGTTATGAGATGTCAAATTTAACAGAATTTCTGGAGAAAATTGGACAGCACCTCCCTGCTTTAGGTACTGAATTTGATCCAAGAATTCCAGTTAATTCTGTTACAAATCTGACAAAACTTTCTGTTACAAAGTTGTAACCCATCTCATAAGATTTCCAGAACTACCTCATTTGCTATTTTTGGATTTTTATGCAAGAAGTTATGCTTGATTTACAGAGAGTTCACAGAGAGTCTTTACTCTGTCCTGTTTTCTGGACAGTTTCAACTCTACTTCCTTTTTCGATTGGTTAAGTGATGAAACACCTCTGGACCTCAACAGAAAAGTTGTAAAGCTTTTCCAAATATTTCCATAAATGTATCATATGACCCCAACCTCGAAAGAACTCAACCTCTAACCTCTGATTAACTTCAGCCTTGATTCAGCTGAAAACAGAGTGCTCTGTCCTTACCAACCTATAAGTTGAAAACTTGTTAACTTTGAATATCCGGTTCAAGGGAAGGAGTTACATCAAGTTTTACTACTTTGGATCAAAACCTTCAAGTTTTAAATGAAGTTGTTCATTTAATGGGGTGTGACGTCGATGCGTCACCAGATTATGTCGGTACTACGTCCTCACAAAGAAAAACATATACCGGACTTAGCCGGCTTCGTTATATCAGTGGCACTAAACGTCACTCGCACACGGATGCTACACGCCTACCGTTTCGTGGTCAGGCTACCTGCAGAAACTCAAACAATCATCAGACTCGGCTGCACACCGAGCCCGGATTCCATACAGTTCGTACACCCGGCCGTCATCACTCGCCCGGATGTTCTCAAGCCAAACACGCCTTGAGTTACGTGTTCACGTTTCAGACCACGTGACGGGGTCTCCCAAGTTGCACCACACACGCCAGGGACAGACGTTGCTCGAATACCCCAAACAACATGAAGAGTCGTAGAGGATATCAAAGCGGGTCGGGTTACCTACCACCCGTGGGGCTCCACCCTTCATCTCGTGCGCACTGGTGGACAGCGCTTACGTGTACCCCCCAAGACATAAACGTCCTGAGATACATGATTTTCCGACATAAACAAATAGGTTAATATGCCACTTTCTATATGCTAATAACATCCTTATACGGGCTACTAACTCGTTCCTCACTGGATTTTTGAAAAAGATGACCTTTGTAGTGTATTAAACCTCAAGCGGGCTCTGATACCAACGCTGACACGACCCCACGGTCTTGTCGAGCCAGGATCACGCTGAGGGGTGCTGCGTTGCACAGCACCGTATAACACACGTCAAAGGTACAAGCGGAAGCGAAATTTTATTACATAGACAAGTTTATGAACATGTTTACATCAAAATAAGTTCAGTCTACACTCACGGGCGTAGACTACGCATCAAGTTCACGTTCAGCCCTTGAACGTGCCCTTGCTAGCACACACGCACACTAACTCTGCGGCGTGCACGACTCCCACTCGACGGGGTTCCCCTCCTGGGGTTCCGTCTCCTCTTCGGGAGTCCATTCCTCATAGAACCCTGCAAAAGCTTCAAACACAAGCAGTGAGCACGAAGGCTCAGCAAGTCTGACCCGTCTCACCTAAACATGGAACTTCTAAATGAGGGGTGGTGGGTTACATTAGGTAAAAATCATTTGCAAGGACTCGCCTAATTAGTGGAACCTTACTTTCAAATTTTAGCAGCAGGTTGTGGAGAACCTTACGCTAAGGTACATGAGAGAGCCGCAATCAAACAAGAAACGCATTTCTCTCATGTACTTTGCCCAAAGTTGAAATGAACTTTAGTTAGCTCTAAACTACAGCAAGTCATTAGCAATCAAGTCCATCTTTCAATCAGCAACATTTTAACATGTAACTAGCCTATTCTTTCTACGTCACGGTACAGTGAACAAGTGGTACTCACTGACCACGAGGGGCGGCGATTATAATCGATTTACACCTGCAGGGTTACCCGAACAACCCGTCACGTACGCCCGTACTCGATGTTGCCTACAACAACCATCACGGATGCCGTACACAACTACCTTTCACCCGTTAGCCAAATGTTGAACCGGTCCAATCGTCCCGAGCAAGAGGTCTCTGCACGCGCATCTCAGTGCCGCCAGCCGATTTACACCTCGAGCTCTCAACCTACCCTCTGAACGACCAGCTATGCCTCAACACCCAGCTACCTGAGTTACATCGGTTTCCCGGTTCCCATATAGCCGGTAGGTCTTCGGTACTGTTCTAGCTTGTTCAACAGGCCCGCACACGGCTCGGTCCTCAATCGACACAAGCGGAGCTACAGCACACAGGCCCCAAAGTCCTGCTGCCCTTACCCTCCGCTTGGTCTCATTTTCTTGCCATGTGTTTCATGTGCTATCACTACCCGAGTCGAGTGCCTCTAGCCTATGCTCGCTAGTAGTTCCAACTACTTGGCTTGTACCGAATCCTACTCTATCTTAGCATTGCAGTAGCTAAAGGGGTTTGCAATCCTAAACCCAATCCATGGTTTTCTTGGCTATGCAGTTGGGTTTCCACACAAGACTCTAATGCAAAGAATCATAATACTCAAGTAAGTGCTCAAAACAATAAAAATTTGTAAAAACGGTTAATGCAAACTGGAGCTTGCCTTGCTGCTCTTGGTCGTAGGCTAGCTGCTCCTCTGGAGTAACGAAGTCTAGGACTTCGGGTTCCTCCTCGACCTTAGCGACTACATGATAGAAGAAATACATGTATCAATTTAAATGCATTTGTATTTACTTTTAATCTTGTGAAGTCTATAACTCTTACTAGACAAGCCCAATGACTGTGAAACTTTTACTGTGGCTTGGTTACAACCTAAACAGAGACTTGATCAAGTTTTTGTTGCAGCAAAGCTCATTTGAGCCCTCCACAATTAATCATGTACTTGACCTTAATTGAAGGCTTTTAGGGTGTTCTAAGGATTTTCATGAAACAAACTATGACTTTCTGAAAACTAGGTTTTCAGAGGGTTCTAATGGAGTAGGTCTCACTTAATTTGGAGGTTCCTAACTAAAGATATGAGCTAAACAATTTCAGAGAAAATTCTAAAAATGTTTCTGAACATTTTCTATTTTCTTTGGAACAGTTTCACTAATCACACCATTAGGTGGATCAAATGAGCTCAAATTTTTATGGTAGCTCAGGAATATTTTGGTGAACATCCCAGCAAAATTTCAGGATTTTCCTCCAAGGGATTCTCCAGTTAAAATTCCTAACAGTTTATACTTTGAGGAATTAATTCTGGATAAATAAGGAATTTCATGAAGTGAAACTTGATTTGCTGGAAAGTGCTCGGAAAGCTGAATCGAACAAAATTTGGTTCACTCGATTTGGAGCTTTCTAGCCAAAGTTATGAGGATTTGAAGTTTGAAGCAAATCTGAAAATCGGGGAAGAGTTTAAACTCGCGAGTGGGCCCTGGGGACACGCGTCGCACACCGAGGCGACCGCACATTGCGGCCCACAGGGTCTTTGCGCGCCAGCACACCTGATCCCGGCCACACTCCGACGCCCGCGCTGACAGCTGGGGTCCACCCCCTTCTTCAACCTCACGACGCCTGCGCTCTGCCGTCGGGGGACCTCGCCGGAGAGCTCGCCGCCGGCTTCTGTACAGCTCCAAACTTCACGATTTTGGCCGCCCCTGCCTACTTTCACTTGGAGAACAGGATCCTGGGGTCAGCTCGTCATGACAATGGCCGGTGCATGGTCGGCGATGAGCCGCCACCTCGGAAAGACTTCGGCCATGTCGGCTGACTTCCCTAGCACCTCAACTACTCGAGGAACCGGTCGGGAAGCATCAGTGGACCTCAGGGAAGGTAGACATGAGCTTGAGGCAGCTTGGGGAAGGCCTGAAGTAGGTCCTCACCGTGCGCCCGATGCTTCCCGTTCGTTCCGCCGTTGGTAAACCTCGAATTACGCCGGGTACAGAGGTTCTCCGGCCAAGGGTTGTGAAGGCAACTTGTGCGTTACCGTGTCTAGTTTGTGTGAGAGCAGATTGAGGCCCTCTAATCCTTTCTAGGGTACGAATTCGACGGAATCGCACCCGAAGGTTGTTCTGCACACAGAAAGGGGAAAACTGGAAATTCGCCGCCGGTGAGCAAACACTCAGGCTGTGGCTCGGGGGTGAGCAGCACCGGTCACCAGCGCGTCCAAGGGTGCCTTGGCTCGGGCGTGACAACGCCCTGGTTGGGCTGTCCACGGGAGCCCGAGGTGCGGCGGTTTTAAGTCACCGAAGTGATCTTTCGACATAGCCGATATCAATCGGTTTCAGCTGAGTTTTAGCAGCGGGGATGAAGGAGAAGAGTTCCTAGTACCTTGCCGTAGCTCGAGAGGGCACGGGAAGGCTGTGATCGGCGCTCTCCGATCGATTCCGAGCTGCGGAAAGTGTTTGCCGGCGCTGAGTTCTTGCGGGGGAAGAAACGGGCGATGCTTCGGCCGAGGAGGGGGGAGGCGTATTAAGAAGGCTCTGAACCACCTCACGCCCGCGCGTGGCCAAGCAGCTGCTGGCGCGGCGGCTCCCCTCGGTGGCGATCGCAGCGGCGGCTCGGTTAACCGAGTGAGAAAGTCTCAGTCGGTTTGATTTGGAGTAGTGGCTGACATGTGGGTCCCACTTCCAATTTTAACCTCTGAAATTTACTCCTAATCACTGTTGTAAACAGTGAGCCCCATAATACCCCTGGTAATTCAAATTATTCACCCATGAGCCATTTGAATTAGTTAGAATTCAAATGGGGTTTGGTTTGAATGAATTTCAGCACAAGTTCAGTTTTGAAATTCAAATAAAGTTTAAATTCCCACACTTAGCTCATGTCAAGATCAACTCCAAATGGAGTGAAAATTGGTGTGTGAGCTCACAAAAATATGCTGAATAAGAATATGCCTCCCACTTTTAAGTTCATGGGATAAAAACAGTTTGAATTTGAATATGGTTTCAATCTGCCCTCTTTCTAACTATACCCAAAATGACCTTAAAAAGGTTTTGAATTTGGGTGAAACTTGGCATGGACATCCTTTGCAATGTGTAGGAGTTTTCATATGTCCAGCCCACCTATATCACATGTGGGAAATACCACTTTTGCAATATGTGAGTTTAGTCTCTAATGAGCATGTTGATGGTGGTTACTTGCTCTTCATTTGTGTTCATCAACTTACTTCAAATGAAGTGTGTGGTGTGGTGATGAACACTTCAAATAGGTGTCAAAAACTGAGGCCCTTACACTGAATTACTGTCACACCCGGTTTCTCCGAAGAACGACCGAGTGAATATCACATGTATGCCAGTATCATTTTCTCATACATGTGACGACAAATAGTGAAGCATCATTACATTACAAGCCAAGTATTCGAATATAAATAAGTCTTACATAGCATAACGTCTCGATGGACGATAATATGTTTATAACATGTAAATAAAACAGCAGCGGAAAATAAGTCTTGTGGGCTTCATCACAGGCGTTGCCCGGGGGACTCCATGAACATAGAATCCTTCTTCGGGTCCGAAGTCTTGGTCATTGAACACCACATCATTCCCTTGGCCTGAGCAGCAATTTAAACCAACAGAAAAGCAAGCTTGAGCACCGTTGGTACTCAGCAATTGTGGGAAAGTTATGTCATGCATGGCTAGAACAAGGAAAGGATGAACTCATGGTAAAGCACTACGCAACCAATGCCTATCACCTTAGCTTATTAAGCACCTACATTACTACATAGGTGAAATGGTCCCAATTCCCCTAAACCATCATCAATATCAAGTAACCATAACTTCATTTCCAATGTTAAGCTCCCCGCTTAACATCCTCAACTTCCCAATTCATCATCCTCTAATCATGAATAAGTCCAAGCCACTCTTTACCGTGAGCACGGCTGTCATGACAGTTTTGACTCTGCGGAGTTTACACCACTGTACCCACATGTAGTGATTTCATCCCCCGTTGCCGGGTGGACTAAAAGAACCTCCATTATGCCAGTGGCCGCGAACCACGTTCACACTTCCGAGGTGTGTAGCCAGGAGATCACTACGAGGCCTTTACAAAGTGATTTTCAACGAGCATGGGCCCACTGAGGTTTCACCCGTAACAGCATACAAGAGGCTCCAACCCCGCTGCAGTGGCCCCCTCTTGAGCCTTGCGGTTCATATGGTAGTCCAACTGACACCTACTCCGCGCACCATCCAAACACCCATGCTACGCCGGAGATACGCCTAATTAATTGGCCAAGGTGCCCCATCTCAGCATGTGGTTGGCACGGTAAAGCCAGGTTACATGCTCCATGAACCGGTCCTTAGGATCCAGGCAAGTACTATACACACACCCGAGTCTCGTGCACGCAACACCAACCAAAGCATCCAACTTGCCTAGATCCCTACCTCTACATAATTCATAATATCTCATTCAAGGGTAAAGTAAACAAATTGATGATCTCATATCCCATTTATCCCATTCTAAGCATGGCTAAGCATGAGTAGTGTAAATGAATGACATAATAACATAACTCCCAACCCAAGGCTATAAGGAAACAAGATAATGCAATTCTAGGAAAACTTCCTAGCTTGGGTGTCATATTCCAAATTGACAATGCAATTAAATTGTAACTACACATCCTAGTATAGGATCAAAGTGGTCAAGGACACTTGCCTTCTTCCTACTGCTCTGGGAAGGGAAAGTCTTGATCTTGAAAGGTGAGAACCTGCTCTGGGGCTGGTTCTACTCATGCCAATACACATAGCAAAAAGAAAACAACATTCCATAAGCCATTGTCCACATTTCCACTCATGCAAACCACACATACATACATATGAAAGTCATACACATATTTAAGTGTTGTGTTTACCCTAGATATGTTGATTCTAAGCATACATGCACTTTTAAACATATATATTATCTCTAGCTTTAATATTTAGATTTCTAAGTGCACAGTATATATGAATTTCCAATTTGAACAAATTTTCTATATTGGGTAATACACTTCTTAGCCACAAAATTTGCATAAAAGATAATTTCCTACTCCAAATAGGTTTTCAGATCTTCTACAAAATCTCAATTTGAAGTTTTGGATTTTGGGGACCTCATTTAACATTTTCTAATTATGCATACCTATTTTCCTATATTTTCAGATTTATTTTCCATACCTAAAAGTGAACTTTAATATTAAAATAGCAAGACATATCACCTAAACAGAATATGTTCTGATCTAAAATGTCTAATAAAATATCTTTTGACTTCCCATCTGATGGGGATCAATTTAAAATTATTATTTTTTACCCATTTTAGAATTATTTTCTAGCCTAAAAATGAATTTCCAGCCATAAAACAGCAACCTAAATTCATACAAAAATTTCTACTGTTCCAATTACGTAAATAGAACCTTTATGAATTTTCCCTACCCCTTTTTGGTGACTTAGATTCATTTTCCCACATTTAAATTTGTTTTATGCCTAAAAGGTGTATTTCAGGGATAAATCACAAAACAGCAACCTTATTTAGTTTAAAAGTTTATTTGCCCTCTAAATTCAGACTTCAGATTGTTCTACAAATCTCCAACAGGGTTAGAATAATTAAACTGAACATATACCTATGTTTGAATTTAAATCCTATTCACATATTCAATTTCCTGAAACTAATAAGCCTCAGGGGCTGATGTGCAAACCCACACTTCTGTGGGGCCCCATTTCTCATTTTCTAAATTTTCAGGGGTCTAAGTGTGCAAAACAGGGAGGTCTTCCTAATTCTTATTAAGTCCAGGGGCTAAAACCTATTTTTAAATGCATTTACATGAATTTCTGAGTTTCCAGGGGCTAGATCAGAAGTTTCCGGGGCTAGGTCTTATTTCCTCAGAACCCCAGGGGTAGCTCGTAAGTTTCTCAGGGTTTAATATGCGGGGCTGATGTGGGCCGTTGGATTTAAAACGTTGGGCTGAGATTAGATCGCGAAGTGGTACGGGTTAAATCTATTCGGGACCGCACGATTTAAAACGGACGGGCCATAGGGGGCCACGTCGCCCTGGCCGGAGCCAGCCCGCACGCGCAGCGCCGGGGAGCAGCGATCTCGCAGGCGTAGCCTCGGTTTTTGCCGCTAGACGTTAGAACTCGCATCTTTTTGCACGGATCAGCTGCTTAGGGGTAGGGGAAGCTCACCTTGGGATTTTCCTGCACTCGGAGGCCCTGGAAGTCGGTCGGCGGTGTCTAAGTCCGGCAATGGCGCTCGGTGCTCGTCGGAGCGACTGTTGGAGGGCAAGACACGTCGTTTCCTTCACCTGCAGGACCCCCCGGCGGCGGTGGGGTATGCCACGCGTGTTAGATCGGAAAGACCGGACGGGGATCGGAAGACAATGGCCGAGGATGCCTCGGTTCTCACCGGAGTCGAAAACGCAGCGGTGAGGGGAAACCGACGTGGTTTTCTTGAGTTTAAAGGCACGAGTGGAGGCAGCGGGGTTGGTTTAGATGGTGTAGCACCGCTTGGCCGAAGATCTTGGCTCGTGGCGTGGAATTCGGACGAGGCAGCGGCGATCGGCGCGGGAGGATCGGTGGCGGTTGGGGGAGAAGCGGGGGTGGGGGGGAGGGATGACATGTGGGCCCCGCACGGTAGAGAGAGGGGGAGGGGGAAAACAGCCGTGGGTTGCTGGGCCGGCTGAGGTGGGTTTCAGCCCATTGGCTGTTTTTATTTTTCCTTTTTCTTTTCTGTTTTGATTCAAATTTGAATTCCAATTTGAGTTTGAATTTTTCTCCACATGCATTACGTCCAAAAATTTTAAATTCACATTTCTAACAAATTTTGTGGTGTTACAACTACTTGGTCATGTTGGGATAAATCTCACTTAGAAATAGTTGCTGTTTTGATCATGTTTGTGAAATAAAATTTGCTTGCTGCAATGAGCCTTTTTATTTCATACCTTGTTGTAAGCTACATGTCATACTTTTCCTGCACTTGTTGAGTACGACATGTACTCACCCTTGCATTATCACATAAACATCAGCAACAGGAGAAGATTACTTCGAGGACCATGTGGAGTACTAGGCGTGCGAACTACCGTCAACATACCTGTAGAGTTGAAGATGGATCCTGCTGCTATTTAGTTATTTCTGCTGCCTTTTAGAGACTTCAGCTGCAAGAATAAGTTAGAGATTCATGAGTGAGACAATGAGTCGATGTAATAAAATACTTAAACACTATTTATTCGTGGTTATATTCTGAATTCAATTTGTGGATTACGTGTGTATGTGTGATGAACATCCTGGGCACACAAGCATTAACTTGGTTCTGTTTTCGGAACCGGGTGTCACAGATTGGTATCAGAGCCACGTTGACCGTAGGACGCAAGCCTAGGTAGAATGAACACTCTAAAACACATAGGCACACCCCTCTAAACTGCTATTTTCGAAAATTGCTTGCTGCTGCACTTTTCTTGTCAATTCAGCCACCGCAAAGTGCTATTTTCAGCCCCTCTTTTCTCTTCTTTTGGACAGCAATGCCTTTGCTTCTTGCTCCATAGTTTCTAAAGTTTTGGGAGTTATTTCTTCCTTCTCTAATGTTTCTCATGTCTTATTTATAGATGCCGGTGACCAGGAGCACAACACGCATAAGAGATCGTCCACCACCACGTGGGAGTGCTCTTAACCCCATTGAGGTATCCGATGGACCATATTGGGAGGAAGTGAAGACGGAACCTCGTGATGAAGATGAAGTCAATAGCTATATGCATGAGGAAGAGGATCCGGAAGAGGTAGAACTATTCGAAGAAGATATGAAGGATGATCCACAAGAACAACATTGGTACGCACCTCAGGAGGAGTTTCACGCGGGCTTACACCCCGTAGAGCCTCATGAAACTATGACAGGAGAAGATGAACCCGAGGAGGAGCCACCCCTTGCCGAGACCAATAATGAAGGAGATGAATGGGCCAATCATTCAGTTCAAAAATTTTGGTCCGATGGATTGGAAGGAGGACACACATCCAGTGAGCTCAATGAAGTTCTAGATTGCTGCAGCCTATACCTGTAGTATCTCCTCAAGAAAGTCCCTCGTCTCGGACATGAAGAGTGGAAGGCTGAAGTAACCATCCTATCTAACGGTAGGTTTGTCGCCCGGCACTTCACACCCACATGGAGAGCTACAAGGGAAGAAGCTATCGATGATGCTGCATGGGAAGCACTCACCGGACTGTGCTACTCCTTCCATGAGCAGCTTGAGGGCACCACTTTTGAGCTGCACCCATGTCGGAAGAGTGGTACAAGGGAGATCGTTGGACCCCATGTAACATCCCTTTCCAACCCACAAGCTGCTGACAAGTCTCAGAGGCTGCTCGTTGAGTTAGGAAACCGCTACACAAGCGCACAAGAAGAGATCCGTTATCTCCGCAAGAAGCTGTATTTGCTAGAGAAACAAGAGGAGACTCGTGCCAACGTGGGAGCAAATGGAGCACCAGCATCATCTAACCCTACATGGACTGCTGACTCACCATGGCATGCGCCCATGTATGGACCACCCCCGTCACACGGCGAGAACAGCACCGGTTCACATGATTAAGTTTAGGATTCCCTTGAATAAGCTGTAATAGGAACTTTTAAATCGTAGTAGCTTGAATAGGAGTGGTGTGTTGAACTTTTGTGATGTTTGCTTGGTTTGCTTGCTGGTGTGAGTTGTGGGACGCTTCGGCGAATGTCCACATCCACACATAGTAGAGAGATGTGATATGCTTCGGCACTTGTTCACATCCCCGTATAGGCTGAAATTAATAAAAGAAGATATTTAGTTCATACACCTTGATGCATATAGTTGGGGAGAATCAATCTAAACTTGTATTTTCTATTCTACTCTACTCTCTCTCACAGATGGTGAGGGAAAACACCAGCCGTCAAAGGAGAAACGCTCGTGGAAACAATCAACCACAAGAGGATGGCACGTTGAAGTTTCTGAAAATGCTAACCGCGGGGCTGATGCAAACAACCTTGAACGGTTGATGGCTATGCAGAACCAGCTCATGCAAACTATGATACAAACGTTGGGACAGCTGCAAGCCAACAACAACAACAATCCCAACCCCGTTCCTGCACCCCCACCGCCACCACCGCTGGCTCACAACAGATTGGGAGAGTTCATGAGGACTAGGCCGCCTACTTTTGCACAAGCTAATGATCCCATGGAGGCTGATGATTGGTTGAAGTCCATGGAAAAGAAGCTTGCTATTTTTCTGTGCAATGATTGGGAGAAAGTTCTCTTTGCATTGCACCAACTTATGGGAGCAGCCGCTGACTGGTGGGACGCTCTTTGCAATGCTCATGTCAACCAGGAGACTATCACTTGGGCTGAATTCAAGGAGAGTTTCCGCTCTCATTACGTCCATGCTGGATTCATGATGCTTAAAAGGCAAGAGTTTGAAGGTCTCCGCCAAGGAAGGAAGAGCGTGAATGAGTACCTCAACAAGTTCATGCAGCTGTTAAGGTATGCTCCAGAAGATGTCAACTCGGATCAAAGGAAGCAATACTTGTTCATGAGAGGATTGAACAATGAGATCCAAGTTCAGCTGCTCAACAACGATTATACAAACTTCTAGAAGCTCGTTGACAAAGCTATAGTGGTTGAGAGCAAGATCCGTGAGATCGAGCAAGAGGGCAAGAGGAAGATACCATACCAGCCACAAGGGAGCAATGTACGTCCCCGTTTCACGCCACCAGCTGCACCACAGTATGGCTCGTCCGCTTCTACTTTCCGCCCTGCAAATCCACCTCACCCTAATCAACCACAGAAGCAACGTGCTGTTATGCAAGCACCTCGTATGCCTTTGCCTCCTGCGCCCCATCCCGACATGGGCGCCTATGCTCAAAACCAGCCTCGCCCCAACATTCCTGCTGTTATGGGCAGCAAGGCATGTTTTTCTTGCGGAGAGGCGGGACACTTTTCAAATCAGTGCCCGAGGAAAGGAATGGACAGCCATGCAACGCGCCCAAGCAGAACCCACGGTCGAACGGAGGAGCTAATAAAGGTAACCGTGGACAGCAGTACTACGCTCGTGGCAATGTGAATCATGTCTCCGCTGAGGAAGCACAACAAGCTGAGGACGTCATGATTGGTATGTTCCTTGCCAACTCCAACCCAGCTACTGTTTTAATTAATTCCGGAGCATCGCATTCATTCATATCATCATAGTATGTTACCAAGTATAATCTGCCCATATCACACATGAAACACACTATGATGGTTAATTCTCCCGGTGCATAGATGAGGACTAATATAGTATGTCCGAAAGTAAACCATAAAATAAGGGGGGTAGACTTTCTTGCCAACCTTATTGTCTTGGATTCCCAAGGGATTGATATAATTCTTGGAATGGATTGGTTAAGCAAGCACAACAGAGTGATTCAATGTGCTGAGAGAAGCGTGCAGTTGATAAATGAGCACGGTACTCGTGTTGAGTTTGAGTCAGCCCAACCGGCAACCGAGAAGGCAGCGTTAAACCACGTCGAAGAAGAAACATTAGAAAGCATTCCGGTGGTTCAAGAATTTTCAGATGTGTTCCCGGAAGAACTTCCAGGTATGCCACCTGACCGGGACATTGAATTTGCCATTGATTTAGTACCTGGAACTGCACCTATAGCGAAAAGGCCCTATAGGATGCCCGCTAATGAACTAGTGGAACTTAAGAAGCAAATTCAGGAGCAGCTAGAAAAGGGTTTTATACGCCCAAGCTCGTCACCGTGGGGAGCCCCCGTGCTCTTCGTAGACAAGAAGGATGGGACCCAAAGGATGTGTGTGGATTATAGGTCTCTCAATGAGGTGACGATCAAGAATAAATACCCGCTGCCCCGTATAGAGGACCTGTTCGACCAAATTAAAGGTGCTCGAATTTTCTCCAAGATTGATCTTCGGTCGGGATACTTCCAGCTGAAGATTAAGCCCTCCGACATACCCAAGACTGCATTTCAAACACGGCATGGTTTGTATGAATACACCGTTATGTATTTTAGGTTAACAAATGCACCCGCATACTTTATGTACCTCATGAATAAGGTATTCATGGAGTACTTGGACAAGTTCATCGTGGTTTTCATCGACGATATCATGGTGTATTCAAAAAGCGAGGAAGAACATGAACAACACTTTAGATTTACATTGTAGAAACTGCGAGAGCATCAATTGTATGTGTAGGATCGAAGTACACATGTAAAGCTACCAGAGGGGGGGTGAATGGTAGATAAAAACTTCTGAGCGGAAGCAACAAAACACCCCTCAGCAGAAAACCAATCTGTTAAAGAAACCGTATGTGTGACTAATCTAAACATGTTCAACTGTGACAAAACTAGTATAGAATGTAGAGAATCAATTCACGAAGACGTCACAACAGGAATCATGAAAATCCGTTGAGAGAAACTCAAGTTACGATCAAAAGATCGAACAAAGGTCAATCTGTCCTACGTGAGAAAAACAGTTCTGGAATACTGCAAAGAAACTCGTGTATATAAGAAACCACAAATTCAATGACCGTGAAAGTTTCACATATGATAGATAATCAAGTTTTTAAGACAATCCAAAAAGAATCACATCAATTGGATCTGTAAAACTCGAGTTATGATAAAACCACCGAAGCAAGGTAGTGCTGAACAGAAACTCGACGAGAAAAACTTGTCTGAAACAAGTCGGACGAACAAGGCACAAAAGTTCCTTTAGAATACGAATTTTATTTATCAAAACACAAGAGGAACAGACCCAAAGTCGTGCTCACATGAGCCTTGGCGTCCCTTTCTTATATAACCAGCCCTAAGGCCAACCAATTCAAACTAGGACTCCTACTCCTACTTGGATTCAAACTGTAACTTTCCAATACTGCTCAAGACTCTTCTACACGCAGATAGAAGTAATCTTAAGACTTCCAAACACCTTAGTAACGTATCAAGCATTCCTAAAACAACTCAAATTCATGACCCACACGAAATCCTATCATAACCAACTCAAAACTTTCCATATTTGAGTCAAACACGACTCAGCCGCAGCCTGAGTCCATAACCTAGTCGGTTGGACCTTTCCGACCAATTCTTTATGTCCACATCTCTTCATCACGCCTTGGAACCATGCATCCACGTCCATGCACTCCTTGCACACGTGCAAACATTTTCCAACAACGTCCAAGATACCTTCATATGCATTGTTCTTGATTCAAACCTACTGCACAACCTCCCGATCAACTCAACCACAATTCCTCCCGAACTTGGTTGTTGAATCTCATCTTCTCCCTAAGACTAGTTCAATGGATCCCGTCACCAGCCATGTCTTGAACTCAAGCAACACCTGCACATGAATAAAAACCAAATACTTCCGAGCATAAGTCCTCGACTTGACTTTCGTTAGTTCCGAAACTACAACAACTTACGTGAGCACCTCACATAAGCATGTTGTAAATCATAGGAAAATGATATCAGCCATAACCACCAAAACACACCAAAAACTTAGTAAAATAATACTAAGCAAACTTTCCATAAGAGTAAAGCAAGTTCGAAACATTGAAAATTAAAAGCAGAACCATTGCAATCAAGCTCTGAACCATACCAAAGCTAACCGGACCTTGAACCGGAGCTTACCAAAGCTAGTCGGACCCAGTGCCGGAGCTTACTAAAGCTTACTCGGACCTAGCACGGAACTTACCAAAGCTAGTCGGACCTAGCAAAAACAAGTCGGATCTAGCCAAAATAAGTCAGACCTAGACAAAGCAAGTCGGACCTATCGTCGGACCTTGCAGGAGCTCGGACCTAGAGTCCGACCTTGTTAAAAAGGTGTTTTGGTAGTATTCAAAACTTTTATCGTCAAAGCCAATGTATTAAGCACACATAGGTCTCACAATCTCCCCCTTGATGAATGCATTGGCAACACCACTTAAAATCCGAACATTGGCTTATTCACATGAAAACTTTTAAAAACAATTTCTCCCCCTTTGTAAATAAGAAATAAAATGAGAAGAAAAACAAAAATACCAAAAATTCTCCCCCTGAGAAGAGTCGTGCCAAAACACTTGTGAATGTGTGCAATGTGTGATCAATTTCTCCCCTTTTGACAATGTATTCAGCAAGGTACAAAAGAGAAATTTTAATTTGTTATGAGCACATTATAATATATACATATAAAACAAAGCTCATCTAAATCATACTATCAAGTAACTTACACTATCACATCAATGAGATACATAAAGTAGTGTAAGCCATGCTAGAGATCAAGTGTAATTTACAATTTAAGCAAGTCATGATCTCACAAACTTAACTATTTCAAGACCTAAAAGCATGACACTTGTTGCTGCATTTTATTTATCATTTAAAGCACAAATTTTGATCTTATGACATTTGCAAGAGATTATATGCAGCATCAGCCTTATTCTAACCAACCAAGCCAAGCCTATGTCATTTGACAGTCAGAAGCTTAAGGACATGGTTTTAGTCATATACAACTCTTTTTAAGTTCATATCTAAGTGCAATGATAAGCCATCTCAAAAGAAGAAGTGCGATGCATGCATATTCTCTTGATCTTTTCTCATTTTTTTATTTGAACATAAAAACTCAACATGTGAGTTGATTACTTGATTAATTCTTTATGACTAACAGCACTTGTGAGCATGCAACAAGTTCGAAACAGCAAGAAAGTTAGACCATGACCAGATTTAGTGTAAGTAATAATTCCAATTACTAGACATGGTAAAAACTACAAAATGTATAACACGAGTAATGTAGTAAGAACTTTCAGCATGAAAAAGGAATCACAAAGTCATATATGCATGAAATACTATGCTCATATTATTTTAATTTCAGATTCACACATAGACTTCCCAAGTTTCCAAATTCTCCCTCAATTTAAGCCATGAGGATGGATAACCCCTATTTCACTACAAATGTAACAAAAACGGGTGAAATCCAAAAGTTTTGTAAAAATGTCAGCCAATTGTTGTTCGGTATCTACATGGTGAAGCACAATGTTCCCTTTTTCGACATTATCACGGAGAAAGTGATACCTAATGTCAATGTGCTTAGTTCTCGAATGTTGCACAGGGTTTTTAGCAATGCAAATGGCACTAGTGTTATCACAAAACAGTGGAACACTATGTAGATCAACCCCATAGTCCTTAAGTGTTTGAACAATCCAAAGAATTTGTGAGCAAGCACTAGCAGCAGCTACATATTCAGATTCGGCTGTGGATTGTGCAACTGAACTTTGTTTTCTAGAGGACCAGGCAACAAGTGAATTACTAAGAAAATGATAAGCACCAGAAGTACTTTTCCTATCAACCCTAAAACACCCAAAATCAGCATCGGAAAAAGCTTTCAAAGTAACGGTTGAGGAAGAAGGAAGAAAAATGCCAAATTCTTAAGTTCCATGTAAGTACCTGAGAATCCTTTTGACGGCTTGACGATGTGAAGCACGTGGGGAGGCTTGAAACCGTGCACAAAGACATACGCTGAGTTGTATGTCCGGTCTTGATGCCGTGAGATACTAAAGTGATCCGATCATGCCTCTATATTCTTTTTGATCAACGGGATCACAATCTTCATCAAGTTCAAGTGTTGTTGCTGTTCCCATTGGTGTTCGAAGAGGCTTGCTTTTGTCCATGTTGAAGCGCCTTAGGAGATCTTTTGTATACTTTGTTTGATGCACAAAGGTACCCTCCTTGGTTTGCTTGATTTGCAGTCCCAAAAAGTACGTGAGTTCTCCCATCATACTCATCTCAAATTCTGAACTCATCATAGCTGAAAACTTGGACACAAGATCATGAAAATCACAACCAAAGATAATATCATCCACATACACTTGAACGAATAATGAGTCATTATCATGCTTAAGCCCAAAAAGAGTTTTATCAACCTTTCCCATGGTAAACCCCATTTCAAGTAAGAATGTTTTAACCTATAATACCATGCTCTAGGGGCTTGTTTGAGAACGTACAAGGCTTTGGACAGTTTGTAAACATGATTAGGAAAATTTGGATTTTCAAAACCAGATGGTTGTTGACATAAACCTCCTCATCTATGTAGCCATTAAGAAAAAGCACTTTTAGCATCCATTTGATATAGCTTAAAACCTTTAGATGCAGAAAAAGCTAACAAAATTCTTATGTCTTCTAATATAGCAACAGGAGCAAAAGTTTCACCAAAATCTAGACCTTCAACTTGTGTGAAACCTTGAGCAACCAACCTAGCCTTATTCCTAACCACAACCCCATCCTCACTTTGTTTATTTTTAAACACCCATTTAGTTCCAATTAAAGTGTGACCTTTAGGTGGAGGTACAAGTTTCCAAACATTATTTCTTTCAAAATTTTCTAACTCTTGTAACAGCCCTAACTTTTGTAAAGTTTAATTTCAACTTATGAAACAAAGTTAAGGCGAAGAAAGGCTATAATTGTGTCACATGAAATGATGAACACACAAATGGACATGTGAGGGAGTTAAAATTTTTCTCTAGCCCATGCTCAACACATGTTAACCTAGGGGAAAGAATTACACTCCAAAAAAAATCTAACTCATGTGCACCTTCTCTATGAGGAGAGTGGAGGAAATTTAAACACAATTTTGATCCTTTAAAAGGATTCATATTCAGATTGCCAAATACTCGCAAATGAATTCACCAATGCAATTTCCAGGTATTAAGGAGGTTCTGGTCCAAATTGGAATAATTTTGGAGCTCGTATACTATTTATTCCGAGGATTAAATGAGGGCACGTTCAAATTCAAACTTAAATTTGAATTTTGAGCCAAACAAACTCAATTTAAAAATCTGATTTCAGATTTGAGTTCCTCATAATTCTTTTGACCTATCCTCCAAGTTTGATCACAATTGGAGCACATTTGCTATTTTAAATCGAATTGGGGATAAGAGGGAGAATTGTGGCTGTGGAACCCACCGGTCAGTCTCACAAAATTGCAACCGACTCCATCGACTGTTGTACGTGCGCCACCTCCCTCAGCCGGCGTCGACCTACGTGCTCCAGCGCCAGCTCCTGCTTCTATTCACGATCTCAGCCTGATCTTCACTCAGCTGGTGCAACAAAGCAAGTTGCTTTTCTTCCCTGCTCGGTCTGCTCCCGTGGGTTTTCTCTCCCAAGCAGAACAGAACCACCGCTCTGCTCTTCTTCCCATCACACAGCCACCACCGAAGTTCGTTTGCTCGAGCTTCCAACAGCAAAAAGGTTCACCCCTGAGTGCTCTAGCTGGCTGTCAACTTTCCTCCGCCGTCCCGAGCTCACCGGCGCCTAGAAACAGAGAAGCTTCTGCTGCTCCCGTGTTGAACGTCGGAGGACCGGAACTGGACGCCGTGGACAGCCCAAACCAAAAGGGATCACGCCCAAGCAAGCCACCCCATCTGTGCACCAACAAGTCTAGTTGCTCACCTCCAAAGCTCAGCTCTAGCCGTTGATCACAGAGGGAGAATTTCAAGTTTTTCTCCCGGGCGGCAGAAACGGACCTTGAGGTAAGGAATTGTAAAATTCGTCCTCAAATCGTGTTTGTTGGGTTTCAAACTCCACACACAGGATGTTAACTGCCTAGAACACCTCCTCCATCGATTTTAGACCAAGAAATTGAGTGTAGAGTGAGCAATCCGAGCTCTTTTAGAGGGTATGCCGCTGGACCCTATCGGGCGCACGGTGCCGATAGGTTTAGAGCCCTCTCCAGCTTGTTTAGACCTCATGCCGATCTTCTATATGATCCTCTGGTGCTGTAGAGCCCAAGAACCGACCATTTGGTGGAGAGTTCACAGTGCAAGACCTCACCGGAGCCCTAGGGTTTGTTGTGGCCGGTGCACCCTGTTTTCCGGCGAGTTTCAGCCGCTGGCGACCTCACCAACGTGTTCAGCGTGGGGAAATATGAGGGGGCGGCCAGCAGGGGGTCTGGAGGTGGCTGGGAAGTGCTTTTCTGGCGACCTCGCCGGAGGGGGCTGCCACTGGTCTGTTTGGTGCGAGTCTGGAGGTTAGGGATGACAGGTGGGACCCACTGTCGGCATTTAAACATTTTCCAGATTTTCCCACTTTAGTTCAAACTTTGGAGAGCCCTAACTTTGTGTAGGAGTGTCCAAAAATTGTGAAACAAATTTTGTTGGATTCCTCTCAAAGAGTACTATCCAGGGGTGCAGCCCAATGTTTATGAAAGTCCCTGGATTTGGCTCATTAATTCATTTAAGGAAAATCTTGTATGAATTTTTACAGGACTTCTGTTTATTGGAAAATTCCCAAATTTGTACAGGACATTATTCCAATATTCCTTGAACTCCAGTAAAAATTTCAGAGGCATTGAAACTTATTTTCTTTGTCAAATGATGTGTTCATTCCTTATGTCTCTGAAAAATGGGAAAATAAACAGAGACATTTTCAGCTTTTCCCCAATCCTTGTAAAATCCATATCTCCATGTAGGAAACTCCAAAAATGGTAAAACCAATTCCTATGGACTCAGGACATTTTGTACTTCACAAAAAGTCTACTTTGCAGCATAGGAAATCTTAATATCTAGGGGCTAATGGCAGATTAGTGAAAATCACATAAGGATTTGTTATGCTCACATGAAGCCATTTCATGAGCTCAATTTTTGCACACTGCCTAAATACCTTCCATAGAGGCTATGGTTAAATTTTCAGCTTCATTGTACCTTTGGAACTTGAGCTACAATCTTTTAGGTTTAAGTGTTCATATAATGGACTTAATCACATGGTGATTATTAGTATCTCCTTTTCACCTAGCTTTCGTCATCTTTAAGGTTTTGATCCAACAACAGAAACCTTGCTTTTGTTTATCTATCTTATGTGTGAGTTAACTTGTACAACAGTTTTGAATCATTTTCTAAATTGCTTTTGAATATATGTGCATAGATCATCTTAATAGCACGTGACGTCGACATTCGACGAGGACTCGACTCTGCAGCGAGGATCTCCATCTCGTGACGAGTTTGGCGGATTCTCCGGAGGAATACTAACTCATAGCTTCTAACAAAACCGTTGAGCATGGCAAGCCCCGGTTTGCATATCGTCACCGTTTTAAATTTTGCTTTACTTCACCGCATGGTTATTAGACTTGATATTGTGCATTATGTCTAGGATTTAGTGTAGGCTTTGCCTCATTGTAGATGCCAGGCTAATGTTGTAGCTAGCTCGGTAGAACTCGAGTAGTAAAAAACTACTCGCGAGAAAGTTCGAGTAATGGAGTTACTCGTGAGAGGTTAATGATAAGAGCACCCTCATGAAAATGAGATGGGGACGGGGATGTTCCTGTAGGATGGAGCACTCAAGGTTAATCTTGACCTGTGATGGGTGTGACAATGCTTGAGACCACATTTGGCCTGGACCGGGATGGTAAGGCAAATGTGGAGGTTGGTTGTAGCCCCGTCCGTGTCGGTTAAGGACCGTATGTATGCGGCCCTGCTGGACAAGATGGAGCTGTACCGGATATATAGTGGGGTATGGGACCCATGAAACCGATGTAACTCGATGGACCGTGATATAGAAACTCATCCTTCGCGTGGGAATGGCGTTGAGAAGGCAGGAGGTGTAAATCCTTTAGCGGGCAACTTCGACGTGTCCGCGTAGAGGACCATCCTGCTCGGCGCGAAACGTTTTTCTATGTCAGGGTGTCGTGTGAAAGGTTGCTGCATACAACGTAAGAAAGAGCTCTTGAGAGAGTCTTTCAAGGCGGGTGTATGTGTCGTGTATTGCAGGTTGTTATTGATTCGAATCACCGTCGCTCGAGGAAGAGGATTGAGCATACTTGCCCACTGCGCCGTGACTTAGTAAGAAGAGGAACTAAGTCTCTTAACTTGCTGTTTGGGGATTAATCACTATATTGGAACCTTGACTGAAGTAGATATATAGCCAACTAAATTTCATTTCCACCTTAGGCTAGCAACATCAGGATAAGCGTTTCTTTTTTGATTGTGGACTTCCGATGTTGTGAGGCGTGAGGACCACTAAAATGAAGGCTAAAAGAATCTGAATATAAGGATCAAGTTTAGTCAAGCTGCATTTTGCAAATTCCTATGCCTATTGTCTTACTACCCCTGCATGTAGAGTTGCATGTTTAGGATTGACGGGTAAGTCTTGCTGAGCCTTAGTGCTCACGGTTGCTTCTGAGTTGTTTTTGCAGGTAGCAGGATGCCTGCTATGAAGAGGGTTTTTCGGTGAGACGATGAACCTCACGGTTTGTTCAAATCATCTGAAACCTAGCCGCTGCCTTTCTTTGATGAAGCTAGTAGGAAGCGTTCACGGGCTGAACGACTTCTCTTCGGCATAGTTAGGGTCGAGAGTGAGTAGCTTGTCCAGCTAGTTTTACATTCCGCTGTGTGTGTACTTATGTTGTAAAAGATCTTATGTTGAGTAACAAAATGGTTCCGTTATGTTCTTATCGTCTTTTCGTGCATGCTGTTGGGTGCCGCATCGCACGGCACCACCCACTGCGATTCCCGGGCCGGGCGCCACAGACGGATTGTGTGATATCCTGGCTCCCAGCTTAATAGGATTGATAGAGTACTCATACCACCAAGGTATACCTTCTTTTCTTGACACGACCCCATTTGGTCCTGTCGAGCCAGGATCATGCTGAGGGGTGCTGCGTTGCACAGCACCGTATAACACACGTCAAAGGTACAAAGCGGAAGCGGAAGTTTATTACATAAACAGTTTTATGACCTGTTTACATCAAAATACGTTTAGTCCACACTCGCGGCCGTAGACTAAGCATCAAGTGCACGTTCAGCCCTCGAACGTGTCCTTGCTAGCACACACGCACACTAACTCTGCGGCGTGCACGACTCCCACTCGACGGGGTTCCCCTCCTGGGGTTCCGTCTCCTCTTCGGGAGTCCCTTCCTCATAGAACCCTGCAAAAGCTTCAAACACAAGCAGTGAGCACGAAGGCCCAGCAAGTCTGACCCGTCTCACCTAAACATGGAACTTCTACATGAGGGTAATGGGTTACATGAGGTAAAAATCATTTGCAAGGACTCGCCTAATTAGTAGAACCTTACTTTCAAGTTTTAGCAGCAGGTTGTGGAGAACCTTACGCTAAGGCACATGAGAGAGCCGCAATCAAACAAGAAACACATTTCTCTCATGTACTTTGCCCAAAGTTGAAACGAACTTTAGTTAGCTCTAAACCACAGCATATCATTAACAATCAATGTCCAGCTTTCAATCAGCAACATTTTAACATGTGACTAGCCTGTTCTTTCTACGTCACGGTACAGTGAACAAGTGGTACTCACTGACCGCGAGGGACGGCGATTATAATCGATTTACACCTGCAGGGTTACCCGAACAACCCGTCACATACGCCCGTACTCGATGTTTCCTACAACAACCATCACGGACGCCGTACGCGACTACCTTTCACCCGTCAGCCAAATATTGAACCGGTCCCATCGTCCCGAGCAAGATGTCCCTGCACGCGCATCTCTGTGCCGCCAGCCGATTTACACCTCGAGCTCTCAACCTACCCTCTGAACGACGGGCAATGCCTCAATACCCAGCTACCCGAGTTACATCAGTTTCCCGGTTCCCATATAGCCGGTAGGTCTTCGGTACTGTTCTAGCTTGTTCAACAGGCCCGCACACGGCTCGGTCCTCAATCGACACTAGCGGAGCTACAGCACACAGGCCCCAAAGTCCTGCTGCCCTTACTCTCCGCTCGGTCTCATTTTCTTGCCATGTGTATCATGTGCTATCTCTACCCGAGCAATGTGCCTCTGGCCTATTCTCGCGAGTAGCTCCAACTACTCGACTTGTACCGAATCCTACTCTATCCTAGCAATGCAGTGGCTAACGAGGTTTGCAATCCTAAACCCCAACCCATGGTTTTCTTGGCTATGCAGTGGGGTTTCCAAACAAGACTCTAATGCACAGAATAAAGGAAACAAGTATGTGCTCAAAACAATAAAAATTTGTAAAAATGGTTAACGCAAACCGGGGCTTGCCTTGCTGCTCTTGGTCGTAGGCTAGCTGTTCCTCCGGAGTAACGAAGTCTAGGACTTCGGGTTCCTCCTCGACCTTAGCGACTACATGATAAGAGCAATGTATGTATTAATTTAAATGCATTTGTATTATCCTTGAAGTTGTGAAGTCTATAACCTTTGCTAGATAGACCTAATGACTGTGAAACTTTTACTGTGGCTTGGTTACAACCTAAACAGAGACCTGGTCAAGTTTTAGTTGCAGCAAAGCTCATTTGAGCCCTCCACAAATAATTATGTCCTTGAACTTAATTGGAACTCTTAGGGTGTTCTAGGAATTTTCATGAGACAAACTATGACTTTCTGAAAGCTAGATTTTCAGAGGGTTCTAATGGAGTTGGTCTCACTTAATTTGGAAGTCTCTAACTAAAGATATGAGCTAAACAATTTCAGAGAAAATTCTGAAAATGTTTCTGAACATTTTCTATTTTCTCTGGAACAGTTTCACTAATCACACCATTAGGTGGATTAAATGAGCTCAAATGGATCTGAAATTTTTATGGTAGTTCAGGGATATTTTGGTGAATATCCCAGCAAAATTTCAGGATTTTCCTCCACAGGATTCTCCAGTTAAAATTCCTAACAGTTTAAATTTTGAGGAATTAATTCTGGTAAATTAAGGGTTTTCATGAAGTGAAACTTGATTTGCTGGAAAGTACTCGGAGAGCTGAATCCAGCAAAATTTGGTTCACTCAATTTGGAGCTTTCTAGCCAAAGTTATAAGGATTTGAAGTTTGAACTGAAACTAAAATTCGGGAAAAAGTTTAAACTCTGGCTGGTGGGCCCCGCATACAGTGCGTCGTCTCCCTCCTCGCGCCAACTGCGCGGCGGCGGCGTTCTCCGGCGACCCTCGCCGGAACTGAGTTCCCGGCCACCCCCCGGCCCGAAACTTGCCGCCTGCCCCTTTACTGACCCCCTGGACTCGATGGTGGGGTCGCCGGCCGCCGGCGACGACCGGAAACCCGTGCGCACCGATGACAGCACCTGCTAGGGTTCCGGTGAGGTCGGTCCCGCTCTCCCGTGCACCAAATCGACCGGAAATCGGTCGGAGAGCATCAGTAGAGCATGGGAAACCCGAACCAGGGCTGGGTGGAAGCTAGAAATACCGGCAACTAGGCTCTCGACGGTGAGCCGAGGTGTTCAGCCATGGCGGCGGGGAAAACAGCCATATTATGGCCGATTCTCGATGGTTTTCTCTAATTCCAGTTCGAGCGTGGGCGCTATAGTGCGTAGAAGCTACTAGGTAACGAGCTCGTCCAACCCTCGTGCATAGAGCACGAATTTCACCCGAAGGTGAGCTCGGTCCTTATGAACTGATCAAGAGTAAATTTGGAAATTCTCGGCCGAGGGTTGATCAATCGCCAAACGGCTTTCGGTTACTCCATCTACATACAATCACGCACCTTTCTTGTGTAGAGAAGAGGACGTGACAACGGCTGTGCCGTGCTGTCCACGGGAGCCCGATCGGCGGCGATGTTCGGCTCGCCGGAGAAATGGCTCGTACAGCTCGAGAACGCTTGCTCACTGGACAACACGGGGTCTAGGAGGTTGCTCACGACCTCTGGGTGCCGTTTTGCTGTGGAGGAGGCTGTGCTCGCGAGTGATCGGCTTGATCAAGCGTGAGCTCGAGCGGCGGCGGTGGCAGTGGAAAAACAGGCCGAGTATGTCGGCAGCTCGGGGAATGGGCGATCGGAGCACGCCGGGGAGGGGATAAGTAGCCCGGCGACTGGTCTCCGGCTTGGGGCGCGCAGCAGGAGCTGGCGCCGGCTGCCCCCCTCGGTGGCGCGCGTACACTGCACCCGGGAACCAATGGAGCTGGTTTCAGTCGGTTTGTGTTGAAGTAGAGGCTGACATGTGGGTCCCACCCCTCCTTTTAACCTCTGAAATTTACTCCTAACCACTGTTGTAAACAGTGAACCCTATACTACCCTCGGCAATTCAAATTATTCACCCATGAGCCATTTGAATTGATCAAAGTTCAAATGAGGTTTGGTTTGAATGAATTTCAGCACAAGTTCAGTTTGCAATTCAAATAAAGTTTGAATTTCTCCCCCTTAGCTCATGTCAAGATCAACTCCAAATGGAGTGAAAATTGGTGTGTGAGCTCACAAAAATGTGCTGAGTAAGAATATGCCTTCCACTTTTAAATTCATGGAATAAAAACAGTTTGAATTTGAATATGTTTTCAAACTGCCCTCTTCCTATCTATACCCAAGATGACCTCAAAAAGGTTTTGAATTTGGGTGAAACTTGGCATGGACATCCTTAGCAAAGTGTAGGAGTTTTCCTATGTCCAGCCCATCTATATCACATGTGGGAAATACCACTTTTGCAATGTGTAAGTTTGTTCTCTAATGAGCATGTTGATAATTGTTACTTGCTCTTCATTTGTATTCATCATTCTTCCTCAAATGAGGTGTGTGGTGTGGTGATGAACACTGCAAATGTGTATCAAAAACTGAGGCCCTTACATTCCTCCCCCCTTAAGAGAATCTCGTCCCGAGATTATAAGGTGAAAATGAGAGAGAGGACGGTGGAAAATTACCGGATATGCGACGTGAAAAAGTCGGGGTAGTTAGTGCGAAGGAAGTCTTCGCTCTCCCATGTCGCTTCGTCCATGGAGTGATTACTCCATAGAACCTTGTAGAACCACAACATACGGTTGCGTGTGGTTCGGGCCTTTTCATCAATAATCTGCACCGGTTCCTCCCGATAGGTGAGATCCGGTTGCAGTTCTTCAATGTCTTCCAGCTGAACGGTAGTTGATAGCTTGAGACACTTCCTCAGCTGGGAAATGTGAAAGACGTCGTGCACACCGGAAAGTGCTTCTGGTAATTTCAGCCGGTATGCCACCGATCCACATCTTTCGGTAATCTGGAATGGACCGATGAATCGGGGTGCCAACTTTCCTCTCACCCCAAATCTGTTTACGCCCTTCATTGGAGACACCCGTAGATATACGTGATCTCCAACTTCGAATTGTAATGGGCGCCTTCTCCGGTCCGCATACTGTTTCTGACGGGATTGAGCGGCTTTTAGGTTCGCTTGAATTAGTCGAACCTTTTCTTCCGCGTTGTTGACAAGGTCAATCCCGAAGGTAACCCTTTCGCCAGATTCACACCAGTTCAATGGTGTGCGGCATTTTCTTCCGTATAGCGCCTCGTAGGGCGCCATCTTGATGCTGGCTTGGTACCCATTGTTGTACGAGAACTCGGATAACGGCAAGTGATCATCCCAATTCTTGCCGTGGTTGATAGCGCAAGCTCGTAGCATGTCTTCTAGGATTTGATTTACCCGCTCGGTTTGCCCATCCGTCTGCGGGTGGTAGGCTGAACTACGGATCAGCTTCGTCCCCAAGGCAGCGTGTAGCTGCTCCCAAAAACGGGACACAAATAAAGTGCCCCGGTCCGATATGATGGTACGGGGTACGCCGTATAAGCATAGAATCCGTGAGATGTACAGTTCAGCGTACTTCTTGGCATTGTAGTTGGTGTTGACCGGGATGAAATGGGCAACTTTGGTGAGTCGATCGACGATCACCCACACCGAATCATGTTTCTGTAAGGTGGTGGGTAAACCGACGATGAAATCCATGCTCACATCCTCCCACTTCCAGGCAGGAATGCCCAGTGGTTGCAGCAGTCCCGGTTTCCGCATGTGGTCTGCCTTCACCCTTCGACATGTATCACACTCGGACACGTATTTTGCAGTCTCTCGCTTCATCCGTGTCCACCAAAACCTTCTTCTGAGTTCTTGATACATTTTGTTGCTGCCGGGGTGAATAGAAAATTTTCATAAGTAAGCCTCATCAAATATTTTCTTCCGTAACTCCGGGTTTCGGGGTACGACGATCCGGTCCTTGAACCATAGGACGCCGTCTCCGTCCTTCCGGAAACATTTCAACTCCCCACTGTCTACACGTCTCCGCAAATGTGACATGCCCTTGTCATTCTTCTGGGCTGCCGCTATCTCTTCACGGATGGTGGGGATCAAAGCTAGGTTGTAGAGAGCTCCGTGTGGAATCACATGTAGTGGTGGTTCGCTCTCTTCCAACGGTGTGATGGTCAGATTATTGACATGTGACTTGCGGCTCAGCGCATCTGCCACAATGTTTGCCTTGCCCGGATGATAATGGATCTCTATCTCGTAATCCTTTATCAGTTCTAACCATCTTCGTTGCCTCATGTTCAGCTCCTTCTGAGTGAATATGTACTTGAGGCTTTTGTGGTCGGTATATAAATGTACGAGGTTACCGAGTAGGTAGTGCCTCCACATCTTCAGTGCAAGTACCACGGCAGCGAGCTCCAAGTCGTGAGTTGGATAATTTTGCTCATGGTTCCTAAGCTGCCGTGATCCATACGCGACCACTCTTCGGTCTTGCATCAGCACACATCCGAGGCCAATGCCGGATGCATCGCAGTACACATCGAACGGTTTTGTTGTGTCTGGCTGCGCAAAAACCGGTGCTGATGTCAGGTGCTTGACTAAAGCCTTGAATGCTGCTTCACATGCTGGACTCCAAACATATTTGGTAGCCTTCTTCAGCAGCTCTGTCATTGGCTTGGCAATCTTTGAGAAGTTCGGAATGAACCTCCGATAATATCCCGCGAGTCCGAGGAAACTCCGTACCTCATGAACCGTTCTCGGGGATTTCCAATTCAGCACTTGCGCGATCTTGCTCGGGTCCACCGTGATACCCTCCGCTGAGATGATATGCCCGAGGAAAGGCACTTGCGATATCCAAAACTCGCATTTGCTGAATTTTGCGTATAACTTGTGATCCCGCAGCCGTTGCAAGACTATACGCAGATGTTTCTTGTGATCTTCCTCCGACTTGGAATATACCAGGATGTCGTCGATGAAGACCACGACAAACTTGTCCAGCTCCGGCATGAACACCGAGTTCATTAAGTACATGAAGTGAGCTGGAGCATTGGTGAGGCCAAAGGACATGACCAGGTACTCATAAAGTCCGTACCTTGTCGAGAAAGCTGTCTTTGGAATGTCCTCCGCCCTTATCTTAATCTGATGGTACCCGGATCTTAAATCCATCTTGGAAAAGATCTTTGCTTCGACCAACAGATCAAACAACATGTCGATCCGTGGCAACGGGTACTTGTTCTTGATGGTTACGGCATTTAATGGACGGTAGTCCACGCAAAGCCGCAGCGTCTCATCCTTCTTCTTGACAAATAATGCCGAACAGCCCCATGGCGAGGAGCTCGGCCTAATAAAACCCTTCTCCAGAAGGTCCGTGAGCTGAGTCTTCAGTTCAGCCAACTCCTTGGGCGCCATCTTGTACGGCCTTTGGGATATTGGCATGGTTCCTGGTGCGAGTTCAATCTTGAACTCCACCTCTCTATCGGGTGGCATCCCCGACAAATCGTCCGGGAATACATCAGGGAACTCTCGGACCACTGGAATGTCTTCCAATCTGATGGTTGTGGCTTGATAGACACTTGGAAGTTTTATTTCTGGACTGTCCAGAAATAATGAGTGAGAACCGTGCACCTCTGAGTTTAAGTGCACGACTCGAAGGACGGTGTCTAAAACAGCGCCGTGGCGGGTTAACCACGACATCCCTAGGATGACATCGACCTTCTGCCCCTCTAAGATAATGAGAGACGTGGGGTACACTCTACCCGCTAAGCATAATGGTGCTTTGGAGACCATTACGCTTGCTGAAATCTTCCCACCCGGTGAATAAATTAAATATGGACTATCGGTGGGTAGTATTGGCAAACTGTGTTTAGCAATGAAAGCTTGGCTAATAAAATTATGCGTGGCGCCTGAATCAAACAGTACTATAGCGGGATGCTGGTGGAGTTGGAACATACCCGCAAGGATTGGCTCGCCCTCCGGCACGTCCTCAATGGCAAGCTGGTGGACAGTGCCGGGCCTAGGGTTTGCCCGCCGCGCATTAGTAGGGTTCCGGGGTTGATTCCTCCCCGGAAACTGTGGTGCCACTCCGCCGCCTTGCCTCTCCGGGCAACTGCTCACGAAGTGTCCTGGACGACCACACTTGTAACATGTGGCCGCTGCTGGTGGAGTACTCGATGGACGAAAGCCCGGCATGCGTTGCGGAGGTGCAAACGCACGCGGCATCGCCCGCTGCTGCTGTTGTTGTGGCGGTGGTACTGGCAGTGCCGGGCGGAATGCCGGTGAAGAGTACGGCCGACTGCAGAACGGCATCGACCGCTGTGGTGGCTGCCAGCGTGGACCTGATGGTGGGCGATTCACCATCCGAAACTTCTGAGAAGGACCGCCTCCTTCTCCGCTGCTCTGCGGCGCGCTTCGCTTTCGCTCCGCCGCCGCCAACTCCTTGCCGGAGTCTTCCTGAACAATCGCAGCATCAATGATGTCGTTGAGGCTGCCGCGATTGAACATCGCCAGCTTGTCCTTCAGGAGCGGGTTAAGCCCCTGGTAGAAATGGTCCCGCCGCTTCTCGTCGGTATCAGCATGATACGACGCATATAGCGCGAGATCGTTAAACGGCCTGGAGTATTCCAGCGCGTTCCGGCTCCCTTGTTGCAGGTGTAAGAACTCCTGCGTCTTCCTCTTCATCAAACCGGGCGGTATATGATAGGCCCTGAAGGCCGTCCGGAACTCCACCCAGGTCATCACTCGGTCGGTGGGCTGGGAAGCACAGAAGTTGGCCCACCACGCGCTCGCGGATCCTTGGAGCTGCTGGACCGCGAACTGAGTCTTGCGCTGCTCGCTGATTTGGAGCAGCCCGAACTTCATCTCTATGGCGCGGAGCCAGTTGTCCGCGTCAAGTGGTTCATCCGCCCTTGAGAATACAGGGGGATGAGTCGCCAGGAAGTCAGAGTAGGAGCTCTGTTGGCGCTCCTCACGATCTTGACGTCTCTCTGGGCGAGACGTATTCGCAATTAACGTTTGCAGCAGTTCTGTGTGCTGCTGATGTGAACCCGCCATTGCCGCGACAATGTCGGCCAATGTAACCGTCGGCAGTGGCGGTGGCGGTGTTTGCTGCTGCTGCTGTTGCTGTTGTTGTCCCGAGGAGTCCTCGGGAGGTGGTTGGGAGGTCTCTCCCCCTTGGCTAATACCTCCAACATCAGGGTTGGCACGAGTACGCGTCATTCTGAAATTCAACACAGCAGCAATTAGCACATGTCTTACTCAAAATTCCATAAACAGCAGTAGGTATTGAAGCGACGCATGATTAACTTGCACAACATTCACATATATTGATAAAGCATAAACTTTATACAAGATACATTATTCTCGGATCTCCGAGAAGTCGTGCTCATGTCGTCACTACCTATACATACGCTACTGTCTACACGACATGTCACCGTTTACAAAAGTTGGGTTACGCTACCCTAGCTGCCCTACTTGGCAACCGTAACCCCCTACTCGGAGTAGAACTCGACCTCCTGTGGGTCGTCCTCCTCCGGTACCTCGGCTGGTGGCTCGGGGTCTACCACCTCTTCTCCCATCCCGGGTTCTCCCATGGCTGGAAGACCCAAGACTACTGGTACGCCCAATACCGGGGCCACGAGGTCCTGCAAGGCATGCACCTCGTCCATTGCTTGGTTGTAGTCCTCTTCCCAGCCTTGGCCTTCCTCGATAGCGTCGTCCCGCTCCTGAGCAAGGTCCTCATTCTGCTGGGTTAGGGTCTGCACCAGCTCTTGCAACGCCGCGATGTCAACACGGCTCTTCTTCTTTGCCTTCTTCAGACGACGCAACTGATTGTGTTGTTCATTCAGTCGCTTGATCGTCGGAAGGAGCACATTGCGGAGTGCGCTGTGAGCACTCTCGAATTGATCTCCACGGATTGTGCTCTCCTTGAGCTTGGTGGCGAGATGTTCCGTATGAACAGCTTGGCTGTCCATCACAGCGTTTCCCGCCCTCATTTGGAGGCTGAGATTTGCCTCCGCGGGGTTTTACCTTGGGCAACTCGGGTCTGTTGCCTACAGGTACCTCTATTCCCACACATGCTGAGCTCGTCCCTCCACCGGAACGAGTGCGTATGGAGTACCCTCCATAGCCTGCACATGTAGTTGGCAGAAACGTGACATAGTGTCACGGGCTGCCACTTGCCACATCCCTTCCGGTTGTCTCCCTCTCACCGTGACGGTGAATGGCACCCAACCGGGTGGCGTAGGCCCTGCGGGAACCTCGACATGGATCGTCCACGTCTTGTTCCCCTCTTCGCCTTCTTCCTTAGCGAAGTATTGCGGCATCTGGTTGTACCCGAAATATTGGAGCATTTGCCACAATGCTTCCAGGTAGCCGCTACGGTCAGAGCAGTGGGAAACTACCCACCCGTTCTCCAACCGTTTATCTGCTGCCATCTGTAAAAATATATTTGAGAAATGTCAAATATTTATTTAAACAGTAAACCCCTGAGTTATAACATAAAACATGTCATTGAACCCCTAAAACTTGGAAACATAGTTCAAATTTTGAACAAATTTGACTGCTGATCTGCTGTTCCCATGACAGCCTTAACCAGTTTCCACCTCAACCTGATTTAGGCCATGTTAAAGGCAAAACCAATTCTGGAGCTCCACATCAAAGTTAAAGTTAACTTCAATAGCTTTCCAGAAAGTATTTGGTTGACCTAAGATCTGTCCTGGTTCAAAAGTTATGAGATGTCAAAGTTAACAGAATTTCTGGAATCAATTGGACAGCACCTCCCTGCTTTAGGTACTGAATTGATCCAAGAATCCCAGTTAATTCTGTTCTCAATCTGACAAAACTTTCTGTTACAAAGTCGTAACCTACCTCATAAGCTTTCCATAAGTACCTCATTTCATATTTTTGGATTCTTAAGCAGGAAGTTATGCTTAATTTTACAGAGAGTTTACAGAGAGTCTTTGCTCTGTCCTGTTTTCTGGACAGTTTCAACTCTTCTGCATTTTTCGAGTGGTTAAGGGATGAAACACCTCTGGACCTCAACATATGAGTTGTAAAGCTCTTCCAACACTTTCCAGAAATGTATCATACGACCCCAACCTCGAAAGAACTCAACCTCTAACTTCTGATTAACTTCAGCCTTGATTCAGCTGAAAACAGAGTGCTCTGTCCTTAACATCCTATAAGTTGAAAGCTTGTTAACTTTGAATATCCTGTTCAAGGGAAGGAGTTACATCAAGTTTTACTACTTTGGATTAAAACCTTCCAGTTTTTACAATGAAGTTGTTTATTTAGTTGGGTGTGACGTCGATGCGTCACCAGATTTTGTCGGTACTACGTCCTCACAAAGAAAAACTTATACCGGACTTAGCCGGCTTCGTTAGTTCAGTGGCACTACTCGTCACTCGCACACGGATGCTACACGTCTACCGTTTAGTGGTAAGGCTACCTGCAGAAATTCAAACAATCATCAGACTCGGCTGCACACCGAGCCCGGAATCCATACAGTTCGTACACCCGGCCGTCATCACTCGCCCGGATGTTCTCAAGCCAAACACGCCTTGAGTTACGTGTTCACGTTTTAGACCACGTGACGGGGTCTCCCATGTTGCACCACGCACGCCAGGGACAGACGTTGCTCGAATACCCCAAACGACATTAAGAGTCGTAGAGGATATCAAAGCGGGTCGGGTTACCTGCCACCCGTGGGGCTCCACCCTTCAGCTTGTGCGCACTGGTGGACAGCGCTTACGTGCACCCCCCAAGACATGAACGTCCCGAGATGCACGATTTTCCGACATAAATAGGTTAATAAGCCACTTTCTATATGCTAATAACATCCTTATACGGGCTACTAACTCGTTCCTCACTGGATTTTTGAAAAAGAAGGCCTTTGTACTGTGTTAAACCTCAAGCGAGCTCTGATACCACGCTGACACGACCCCATTTGGTCCTGTCGAGCCAGGATCACGCTGAGGGGTGCTGCGTTGCACAGCACCGTATAACACACGTCAAAGGTACAAAGCGGAAGCGGAAGTTTATTACATAAACAGTTTTATGACCTGTTTACATCAAAATACGTTTAGTCCACATTCGCTGCCGTAGACTAAGCATCAAGTGCACGTTCAGCCCTCGAACGTGTCCTTGCTAGCACACACGCACACTAACTCTGCGGCGTGCACGACTCCCACTCGACGGGGTTCCCCTCCTGTGGTTCCGTCTCCTCTTCGGGAGTCCCTTCCTCATAGAACCATGCAAAAGCTTCAAACACAAGCAGTGAGCACGAAGGCTCAGCAAGTCTGACCCGTCTCACCTAAACATGGAACTTCTACATGAGGGTAATGGGTTACATGAGGTAAAAATCATTTGCATGGACTCGCCTAATTAGTAGAACCTTACTTTCAAGTTTTAGCAGCAGGTTGTGGAGAACCTTACGCTAAGGCACATGAGAGAGCCGCAATCAAACAAGAAACACATTTCTCTCATGTACTTTGCCCAAAGTTGAAACGAACTTTAGTTAGCTCTAAACCACAGCATATCATTAACAATCAATGTCCAGCTTTCAATCAGCAACATTTTAACATGTGACTAGCCTGTTCTTTCTACGTCACGGTACAGTGAACAAGTGGTACTCACTGACCGCGAGGGACGGCGATTATAATCGATTTACACCTGCAGAGTTACCCGAACAACCCGTCACGTACGCGCGTACTAGATGTTGCCTACAACAACCATCACGGACGCCGTACGCGACTACCTTTCACCCGTCAGCCAAATATTGAACCGGCCCCATCGTCCCGAGCAAGAGGTCCCTGCACGCGCATCTCTGTGCCGCCAGCCGATTTACACCTCGAGCTCTCAACCTACCCTCTGAACGACGGGCAATGCCTCAATACCCAGCTACCCGAGTTACATCAGTTTCCCGGTTCCCATATAGCCGGTAGGTCTTCGGTACTGTTCTAGCTTGTTCAACAGGCCCGCACACGGCTCGGTCCTCAATCGACACTAGCGGAGCTACAGCACACAGGCCCCAAAGTCCTGCTGCCCTTACTCTCCGCTCGGTCTCATTTTCTTGCCATGTGTATCATGTGCTATCTCTACCCGAGCAATGTGCCTCTAGCCTATTCTCGCGAATAGCTCCAACTACTCGACTTGTACCGAATCCTACTCTATCCTAGCAATGCAGTGGCTAACGGGGTTTGCAATCCTAAACCCCAACCCATGGTTTTCTTGGCTATGCAGTGGGGTTTCCAAACAAGACTCTAATGCACAGAATAAAGGAAACAAGTATGTGCTCAAAACAATAAAAATTTGTAAAAATGGTTAATGCAAACCGGGGCTTGCCTTGCTGCTCTTGGTCGTAGGCTAGCTGTTCCTCCGGAGTAAAGAAGTCTAGGACTTCGGGTTCCTCCTCGACCTTAGCGACTACATGATAAGAGCAATGTATGTATTAATTTAAATGCATTTGTATTATCCTTGAAGTTGTGAAGTCTATAACCTTCGCTAGATAGACCTAATGACTGTGAAACTTTTACTGTGGCTTGGTTACAACCTAAACAGAGACCTGGTCAAGTTTTAGTTGCAGCAAAGCTCATTTGAGCCCTCCACAAATAATTATGTCCTTGACCTTAATTGGAACTCTTAGGGTGTTCTAGGAATTTTCATGAGACAAACTATGACTTTCTGAAAACTAGATTCTCAGAGGGTTCTAATGGAGTTGGTCTCACTTAATTTGGAAGTCTCTAACTAAAGATATGAGCTAAACAATTTCAGAGAAAATTCTGAAAATGTTTCTGAACATTTTCTATTTTCTCTGGAACAGTTTCACTAATCACACCATTAGGTGGATTAAATGAGCTCAAATGGATCTGAAATTTTTATGGTAGTTCAGGGATATTTTGGTGAATATCCCAGCAAAATTTCAGGATTTTCCTCCACAGGATTCTCCAGTTAAAATTCCTAACAGTTTAAAATTTGACGAATTAATTCTGGAAAATTAAGGGTTTTCTTGAAGTGAAACTTGATTTGCTGGAAAGTACTCGGAGAGCTGAATCCAGCAAAATTTGGTTCACTCAATTTGGAGCTTTCTAGCCAAAGTTATAAGGATTTGAAGTTTGAACTGAAACTAAAATTCGGGAAAAAGTTTAAACTCTGGCTGGTGGGCCCCGCATACAGTGCGTCGTCTCCCTCCTCGCGCCAACTGCGCGGCGGCGGCGTTCTCCGGCGACCCTCGCCGGAACTGAGTTCCCGGCCACCCCCGGCCCGAAACTTGCCGCCTGCCCCTTTACTGACCCCCTGGACTCGATGGTGGGGTCGCCGGCCGCCGGCGACGACCGGAAACCCGTGCGCACCGATGACAGCACCTGCTAGTGTTCCGGTGAGGTCGGTCCCGCTCTCCCGTGCACCAAATCGACCGGAAATCGGTCGGAGAGCATCAGTAGAGCATGGGAAATCCGAACCAGGGCTGGGTGGAAGCTAGAAATACCGGCAACTAGGCTCTCGACGGTGAGCCGAGGTGTTCAGCCATGGCGGCGGGGAAAACAGCCATATTATGGCCGATTCTCGATGGTTTTCTCTAATTCCAGTTCGAGCGTGGGCGCTATCGTGCGTAGAAGCTACTAGGTAACGAGCTCGTCCAACCCTCGTGCATAGAGCACGAATTTCACCCGAAGGTGAGCTCGGTCCTTATGAACTGATCAAGAGTAAATTTGGAAATTCTCGGCCGAGGGTTGATCAATCGCCAAACGGCTTTCGGTTACTCCATCTACATACAATCACGCACCTTTCTTGTGTAGAGAAGAGGACGTGACAACGGCTGTGCCGTGCTGTCCACGGGAGCCCGATCGGCGGCGATGTTCGGCTCGCCGGAGAAATGGCTCGTACAGCTCGAGAACGCTTGCTCACTGGACAACACGGGGTCTAGGAGGTTGCTCACGACCTCTGGGTGCTGTTTTGCTGTGGAGGAGGCTGTGCTCGCGAGTGATCGGCTTGATCAAGCGTGAGCTCGAGCGGCGGCGGTGGCAGTGGAAAAACAGGCCGAGTATGTCGGCAGCTCGGGGAATGGGCGATCGGAGCACGCCGGGGAGGGGATAAGTAGCCCGGCGACTGGTCTCCGGCTTGGGGCGCGCAGCAGGAGCTGGCGCCGGCTGCCCCCCTCGGTGGCACGCGTACACTGCACCCGGGAACCGATGGAGCTGGTTTCAGTCGGTTTGTGTTGAAGTAGAGGCTGACATGTGGGTCCCACCCCTCCTTTTAACCTCTGAAATTTACTCCTAACCACTGTTGTAAACAGTGAACCCTATACTACCCTTGGCAATTCAAATTATTCACCCATGAGCCATTTGAATTGATCAAAGTTCAAATGAGGTTTGGTTTGAATGAATTTCAGCACAAGCTCAGTTTGCAATTCAAATAAAGTTTGAATTTCTCCCCCTTAGCTCATGTCAAGATCAACTCCAAATGGAGTGAAAATTGGTGTGTGAGCTCACAAAAATGTGCTGAGTAAGAATATGCCTTCCACTTTTAAATTCATGGAATAAAAAAGTTTGAATTTGAATATGTTTTCAAACTTCCCTGTTCCTATCTATACCCAAGATGACCTCAAAAAGGTTTTGAATTTGGGTGAAACTTGGCATGGACATCCTTAGCAAAGTGTAGGAGTTTTCCTATGTCCAGCCCATCTATATCACATGTGGGAAATACCACTTTTGCAATGTGTATGTTTGTTCTCTAATGAGCATGTTGATAATTGTTACTTGCTCTTCATTTGTATTCATCATTCTTCCTCAAATGAGGTGTGTGGTGTGGTGATGAACACTGCAAATGTGTGTCAAAAACTGAGGCCCTTACATATATCTTCTTTTCTGGAAGCCCACCCGCAAAGGACTCCCGGGTTAAGCGTGCTTGGCCTGGAGGAATTTGGGGATGGGTGACTGTGAGACCTATGTGTGCTGAATACATTGGCAATTAGAATAAAAGTTGGCATTAACATTCAAAGTTTTGAATATTGCCAAAACATTCTTCTGTGGCAAGGTCCGACAAGTTCTTTGTTAGGTCTGCCAAGTGTTGGCAAGGTCCGACGCAAGGTCCAGAGAGCTCCTGCAAGGTCCGGAGAGTTTCTGTGAGGTCCGGAACTTGTTTTTAGGGAGCTCCCGTGAAGTTCAACTCGTAGAACTGCAGTGTTTTTGCTTTTAACTCGCAATGTTTCAAACTTGCTTTATGGGAATGTTTGCTTAGTATTAATTTGCTAAGTTTTTGGTGTGTTTTGGTGGTTATGGCTGTTATCATTTGATATGGTTTGCAACATGCTTATGTGACGTGCTCATGTAAGGTGTTGTGGTTTTTAAACTAACGTGAGTCAAGTCGAGGACTTGTGCTCGGAAGAATTGGTTGTTTATTCATGTGCAGGTGTTGCTTGAATTCAAGACATGGCTGGTGACGGGATCCTTGGACTAGTCTCAGGGAGGAGATGAGGTTCCAACAACCAAGTTCAGGAGGAGCTGTGGTTGAGTTGATCGGGAGGTCGCGCAGCATGTTTGGATCAAGGGCAGTGCATATGAAGGTTGCGTGTACGTCGTTGGAAGGTGTTTGCACGTGTGCAAGGAGTGCATGGACGTGGCCACATTGTTCCAAGGCGTGATGAAGAGAAGTGGACTTAAAGAATTGGTCAGAAAGGTCCAACCGGCTGGATTGCGTACTCAGGCTGAGGCTGAGTCGGATATGGCTCAAATATGGAAGATTTCAGTTGGTTATGATAGGATTTCGTGCTAGGCACGAAGTTGAGTTGTTTTAGGAATGTTTAGGACGTTCCTAAGGTGTTTGGAAGTCTCATAATTGCTTCTATCTACGAATAGGAGAGTCCTGAGCAGTTACGGTAAGTTAGGATACGAGTCCAATTAGGAGTAGGAGTTCTAGATTGGATTGATTAGCCTGAGGGCTGGCTATAAAAGTAAGGGAGGCCAGAGCTCTCATGGGAAGAGAACCTTGGGCTGTTCCTCTTGTGTTTCTATTGAATAAAGTTCATAGTTTCGAGGAGCTTTTGTGCCTTGTTCGTCCGACTTGTTTTTCGTCAAGTCTTTCTCGCCGAGTTTCTGGACAGACCGACGTTGCTTCGGTGTTTTGTTCATAACTCGAGTTTTACAGATCTGATTGACGTGATTCTTTTTGGGTTGTCTTCACAACTCAATTATCTATCATCTGTGAAAGTTTCACGATCTTCGGATCTGTAGTTTGTGATATACACGAGTTTCTTTGCAGCGTTGCAGATCTGTTTTATATCGGGTAGAACAGATTGATCTTCGTCTAATGTTTTGATTGTATCTCAAGTTTTACTTCGTGTTTTCAAGTGATTCTTGTTGCATTAGAACCGTGACTTGATTCTCTACCTCTATACTTTATTTGTCACTGTGGAACACGTTTGAAAATACTTTCATACATGGTTTCTTTAACCGATTGATTTTTTGCTGAGGGGTTTTTGTTGTTTCCGCTGCGAAAAGTTTTAATCTACCATTCACCCCCCCTCTGGTAGCTTTTCACGTGCTATTCGATCCTACAATTGGTATCAGATCCAAGGTGCTCTAATCTTTGTGATTTGCACGTGTTTTGCCTAACCATCATGGAGAAGTACTCCGCAAAACCTTGTGTGTTCAATGGCATCGATTTTCAGGTTTGGAAGGCGCGGATGGAGGCCTACATACAGGCGCAAGGCTTCGCCATATGGGAAAAGGTCTACCGGAACTTCGATGTACCACCCAACGATCAAGTTACGGCTGTGAACATGAGAGATGTTGACAACAACAACAAGGCTCGCAACTTGATCATCCAAGGATTGACTCAAAGCGACTTCGACCGTGTTGCACACCTCCGATCTGCATATGATGTTTGGAAAGCTCTTTGTGACTACCATGAAGGATCCAATACGATCAAGGAGGTAAGGCAAGATATGTTCAAGAAAGAATACATGCGTTTTGAGATGCAACCCGTTGAGTCAATTGACGACCTTTTTGCTCGCTTTAATAAAATTCTCAGCAACTTGCGTAGTGTCAATGTTAACTTTTCAGATGCTGAAAATGCTAGACAATTGTTAGGATCATTAGATATGTCAATTTGGGAGATGAAAGTTACATCTATTCGTGAATCTACTGTCATGAGTTCTCTTACTTTAGACGTGCTTTATTCTAATTGAAAACTCATGAAATTGACATCATCTCACGTAAAAACCCCAACAAGTCTATTGCATTTGTTTCGCAATGTGACATGTCTAGTTCTAGTCAATCATCATCTAGTGGTGCACTCTCTTTGCTGTCCTCTCTAACCCTTGAACAGATTGAAGAGTTTCCAAGGAGGAGCTTGCACTCATCTCTACTCGGTTCTCAAAAGCATTGCGAAATGTGAGAACTAGAAGGAGAGGAAGCTCCGGACCTCAACGATGTTTTGAATGTGGTAAGACAGGACATTTTCGTACGGAGTGCCCTAACCTTTCAGGTCCGACTTCATGTGAAGAAAAGCAAACAAGGCCGAAGAAATCGTTTGCAAAGAATAAGAAGAAGAAATATTTATCAATGCGCAACATAGTGCATAGTATGATCTCTGCACTTCAAGATTTCGGCTCAAATGATGTGGACACCGGTAGTGATGAAGATGAAGAAGCTATGGCAAATATGTGCTGCATGGCGAGCAAGTCAAGTTCAAGCTCCGAGGAGGCAGAACACAACTGCGACGATGAAGAGGTATGTCCCACTTGCGAAGAAATGTGTGATGCTATTTCTCGTGCCACTGTTATATTAAAGAAAAAGGATAAAAAACTTAGGAACAATGCTTTTAAAATTGAATCACTAGAATCTGAAATTAATCGTTTAAAAACTTTGATTCCTAGTGATGATTCTTGTTCCTCATGTGATTTAATTTATGAACAATTATCCTCTTTAAGAAGTGCACACGCATCTACACTTCATAAACTTGAACTTGAAATTGAAAAGAACAAAGAGCTTGCTGCACTTAATGATAAAAATTCGAAAGATGCTTGTTGTTCTACAATTGATTTGCATTGTTCTTCATGTGATGATCTGAATAAGAAACTAAATGATTCTGTGAATGAGATTTCTATTTTGAACAATGCTTTACGTGTGCATGAAGTTAAATATTGTTCAAATTGCAAACTAAAAGGAAAAACTTCATGTGAAAACTGCTTTGATCTGTCCAATAAACTTGATGACATGCATAGGACACTAGATCGGTTTTCTAATGCAAATAAGAACCTAAACTTGCTGCTGAATTCTTCCAAGTCTTGTAATGATAAAACTGGTTTAGGTTTTAATTCTCATGCTCATGCTAAGGCACACCCACCTAAAGTTGTAAAGTCATTAGGAAGCGGTTTGATTCAAACAGCTCCTAGACAAAAAGAGGTGATTTTCAAATCTGAAGGAGTACTGTCCCATTCGGGTTCTAATAAACGTGTTGCTTGCTCATCTAGACATGATAATAAGGTTATTTTTCATTGTACCTACTGTGCTAGAGATGGTCATGTCATGGACTTTTGTTATAGACTAGCTAAACACGATACGAAACAAAGAATACTTGCTAGATCACATAACAACCAAGCAAAATCTGCTAGACCGAATGTTCGGAGCTTGCATCCTGCTGTAATGAGTCAAAAACTTGCTCCCGAACCTACTGTTTTTTGTGCTACATATAACACATCTTCTAAGTCAGTAGTTGGGAACAAAAATTTTCGATGTTTGGCTCATAAACCTGTTGTACCTTCTCAGCTTTCGCGTGTTATTCCTGCTGGACATCGTGTGACTCAGTACTGGATTCCTAAAAGTCTTTTAACTAACCCCAGTATTGAGTCATCGACGTATTGTGCTGCTGTGTAGGTTTCATGTTTGAGGAAGGAGAACATTTGGATTGTGGATTCAGGTTGCTCACGCCACATGACCGGTAACAAAGAATGGTTCTCCTCTCTCTCTTTTGTGTCACATGTAGAAAATGTTACTTTCGCCGATAACTCTTCTACTCCCATAATTGCTAAAGGTTCGGTTAGAGTAAACAATCTCTACACTTTGAAAGATGTGGCACTTGTTAAAAATTTGAAATACAACTTGCTTTCGGTTTCACAATTGCTAGATGAAAATCTAGAGGTTAGCTTTGCTATGAATTGCTGCAAGGTTGTAGATTCAAAAGGTGAGCTTTTGTTTAACATGTCTAGGTTTGGAAGAGTTTTTAAAGCTGATTTTGATTTGTCAACTTCTAAGCATCGGTGTCTAGTTGCTAATGATACAAAGGATCTGTATTTTTGGCATCGTAGACTTGGTCACATAGGCTTTGATCATCTCACTCGTGTTAGTGCTCTCGATTGCATACGTGGGCTGCCGAAGCTTAAAAAGGACAATGATATTGTGTGCTCTTCTTGTAGACATGCTAAGTTTGTTGCAGGTTCACATGCTCCTCTCACAATGACCATGACAGCTGAACCGGGACAACTTTTACATCTTGACACAGTAGGTCCGACACGTGTTCAATCCTTCGGAGGTAAATGGTATGTGCTTGTGATTGTTGATGATTATTCCAGATATTCTTGGGTTTATTTTATGGCATCTAAGAATGAAGCTTTTAGTCATTTTAGAACTTTATTTCTTAGATTATCTATTGATCAACCAGGATCATTAAAAGTAATTAGAAGTGATAACGGAACTGAATTTAAAAACCAATCCTTTGATCACTTTTGTGCTGAAAATGGAATAGATCATCAATACTCTTCACCCTATGTACCACAACAAAATGGTGTCGTAGAAAGAAAGAACAGGACCTTAGTTGAGATGGCTAGGACTATGCTTGATGAATATCAAACTCCTATGAAATTTTGGGCTGATGCAATTGCAACCGCTTGTTATGTCTCAAATCGTGTTTTCTTGCGTGCTAAGCTTGGAAAAACCCCATATGAGCTCCGATTTGGACATAGGCCTAGTGTTACACACTTTAGGGTTTTTGGTTGCAAATGCTTTGTTAAGAAACATGGTAATCTTGATAAATTTGAAGCTAGATCTGTTGATGGCATGTTTCTTGGTTATCCATCTCATACTAGAGGCTACCGTGTGCTTTTACTTGACACTAACAAAATTGTGGAGACTTGCGAGGTTTCTTTTGATGAAGCTAGCCCAAGTACTAGCTCCGATATTGCAGGTCGGGATCCATATCCGCAGGGGGAGAGTACTTTTATTGAAGAAGATGAAGAAGTGGTGCTGCTGCCCGAAAACTCGGAAGTAAATAACGATCAAGCTGCTGATTTTGCACCACAACCAGAACCAACAGTCACTACTGCTGGTTCGGACCTTCCTCAATCAACAAGCTCTCCTAATCAAAGGTCCGAACATGAAGAAGAAGGTGCTTGTGAAGTGTCTACTCCCCTCCGAGTACTCAAAAGTCATCCTCCACAACAAATCATTGGAAGCTTGCATGAACGAGTCACTCGGTCCAGGTTTTGCGATCCAAACTCTCATGCTCATTCTGCTTTTGTTGTTTCTTTTGAACCCAAGGATATATCACACGCACTCACTAATGAATCTTGGATTAATGCCATGCAAGAAGAGTTAGAAAATTTTGAAAGAAATAATGTTTGGAAACTTGTACCTCCACCTCAAGGTCACACATTAATTGGAACTAAATGGGTATTTAAAAATAAGCAAAGTGAGGATGGGGTTGTGGTTAGGAATAAAGCTAGGTTGGTTGCTCAAGGTTTCACTCAAATTGAAGGTCTAGATTTTGATGAAACATTTGCTCCTGTTGCTAGATTAGAAGCTATAAGAATTTTATTAGCATTTGCTGCATCTAAAGGTTTCAAGTTATATCAAATGGATGTTAAAAGTGCTTTTCTTAATGGCTACATAGAGGAGGAGGTTTATGTTAAGCAGCCACCAGGTTTTGAAAATCCAAATTTTCCTAATCATGTTTACAAACTGTCCAAAGCCTTGTACGGTCTAAAACAAGCCCCTAGAGCATGGTCTGATAGGTTAAAAACATTCTTACTTGAAAAGGGGTTTACCATGGGCAAGGTTGATAAAACTCTTTTTGTACTTAAGCATGGCAATGACTCATTATTCGTTCAAGTGTATGTGGATGATATTATCTTTGGTTGTGCTTCTCATGATCTCGTGTCCAAGTTTTCAGCTATGATGAGTTCAGAATTTGAGATGAGTATGATGGGAGAACTCACATACTTTTTGGGGCTGCAAATCAAGCAAACAAAAGAAGGAACTTTTGTGCATCAAACTAAGTATACAAAGAACCTTCTTAAGCGCTTCAACATAGACAAATGCAAGCCTCTTCGGACACCAATGGGAACAGCAACAACACTTGAACTTGACGAAGATGGTGACCCGGTCGATAAAAAAGAATACAGAAGTATGATTGGATCACTTTTGTATCTCACGGCGTCAAGACCGGACATACAATTCAGGGTATGTCTTTGTGCATGTTTTCAAGCTTCTCCACGTGCTTCACATCGCCAAGCCATCAAAAGGATTCTCAGGTACCTACATGGAACTCAATAATTTGGCATTTTTCTTCCTTCTTCCTCAACCGTTTCTTTGAAAGCTTTTTCGGATGCTGATTTTGGGAGTTGTAGGATTGATAGGAAAAGTACTTCGGGTGCTTGTCATTTTCTTGGTAATTCACTTGTTGCTTGGTCCTCTAGAAAACAAAGTTCAGTTGCACAATCCACGGCCGAATCTGAATATGTAGCTGCGACTAGCGGTTGCTCACAAATTTTTTGGATTGTTCAAACACTTAAGGACTATGGGGTTGATTTAGATAGTGTTCCACTGTTTTGTGATAACACTAGTGCAATTTGTATTGCTAAAAACCCCGTGAAACACTCTAGAACTTAGCACATTGACATTAGGTATCACTTTCTTCGTGATAATGTTGAAAAAGGAAACATTGTGCTTCACCATGTCGATACCGAACAACAATTGGCTGATATTTTTACAAAACCTTTGGATTTCACTCGTTTTTGTTTCATTCATAGTGAAATAGGGGTTATGCATCCTCATGGCTTAAATTGAGGGGGAGTTTTTGAAACTTTGAAAGTCTATGTGTGAATCTGAAACTAAAATAATATGAGCATAGTATTTCATACATATATGACTTTGTGATTTCTTTTACAGGCTGAAAGTTCTTACTACATTACTCATGTTATACATTTTGTAGTTTTTTCCATGACTAGTAATTGGAATAATTACTTACACTAAATCTGGTCATGATCGAACTTTCTTGCTGTTTTGAACTTGTTACGTGCTCACAAGTGCTTTTAATCATAAAAAATTAATCAAGTGATCAGCTCACATGTTGAGTTTTCAAATAAAAAATTGAGAAAAGATCAAGAGAATATGCATGCATCGCACTTCTTCTTTTGAGATTGCTTATCATTGCACTAAGATATGAACTTGGAAGGAATTGTGTATGACTAAAACCATGTCCTTAAGCTTCTGATTATCAAATGACATAGGCTTGGCTTGGTTGGTTAGAATAAGGATGATGCGGCATATAATCTCTTGCAAATATCATATGATCAACTTTGTGCCTTAAATGATTATGAATAATAAAAATGCAGCAACAAGTGTCATGTTTTCAGGTTTTGAAATAGTTGAGTAAGGGAGATCATGACTTGCTTAAACTGAAAAATACATTTGATCTCTAGCATGGCTTACACTACGTTATGTATCTCATTGATGTGATAGTGTAAGTAACCTGATAGTATGACTTGGATGAGCTTTATTTTGTATGTATATGTTATAATATGCTCATAACATTTAAAAATTTCTCTTTTGAACCGTGCTGAATACATTGTCAAAGGGGGAGAAATATGTATAAGGAGGATTTTTTTTTACACTTTGCATATGTTATACACTTTCTTCCTTCTCTGATTTTAAAAAATGGGGAGAAATTAATAAAGGGGGAGAAATGAGTTTTCAAAGCTTTTCAAAACTTTTCATAAGCCAATGTTCAGATTTTAATTGGTGTTGCCAATGCATTCATCAAGGGGGAGATTGTGAGACCTATGTGTGCTGAATACATTGGCAATTAGGACAAAAGTTAGCATTAACATTCAAAGTTTTGAATATTGCCAAAACATTCTTCTGTGCCAAGGTCCGACAAGTTCTTTGTTAGGTCCGCCAAGTGTTGGCAAGGTCCGACGCAAGGTCCGGAGAGCTCCTGCAAGGTCCGGAGAGCTTCTGTGAGGTCCGGAACTTGTTTTTAGGGAGCTCCCATGAAGTTCAACTCGTAGAACTGCAGCGTCTTGTTTTTGCTTTTAACTCGCAATGTTTCAAACTTGCTTTATGGGAAGGTTTGCTTAGTATTAATTTGCTAAGTTTTTGGTGTGTTTTGGTGGTTATGGCTGTTATCATTTGATATGGTTTGCAACATGCTTATGTGACGTGCTCATGTAAGGTGTTGTGGTTTTCAAACTATCATGAGTCAAGTCGAGGACTTGTGCTCGGAAGAATTGGTTGTTTATTCATGTGCAGGTGTTGCTTGAGTTCAATACATGGCTGGTGACGGGATCCTAGGACTAGTCTCAGGGAGGAGATGAGGTTCCAACAACCAAGTTCGGGAGGAGCTGTGGTTGAGTTGATCGGGAGGTCGCGCAGCATGTTTGGATCAAGGGCAGTGCATATGAAGGTTGCGTGTACGTCGTTGGAAGGTGTTTGTACGTGTGCAAGGAGTGCATGGACGTGGTAACATTGTTCCAAGGCGTGATGAAGAGAAGTGGACGTAAAGAATTGGTCGGAAAGGTCCAACCGGCTGGATTGCGTACTCAGGCTGAGGCTGAGTTGGATATGGCTCAAATATGGAAGATTTGAGTTGGTTATAATAGGATTTCATGCTAGGCACGAAGTTGAGTTGTTTTAGGAATGTTTAGGACGTTTCTAAGGTGTTTGGAAGTCTCACGATTGCTTCTATCTGCGAATTGGAGAGTCCTGAGCAGTTACGGTAAGTTAGGATACGAGTCCAATTAGGAGTAGGAGTTCTAGATTGGATTGATTAGCCTGAGCTTTCATGGGAAGAGAACTTTGGTCTGTTCCTCTTGTGTTTCTATTGAATAAAGTTCATAGTTTCGAGGAGCTTTTGTGCCTTGTTCGTCCGACTTGTTTTTCGTCAAGTCTTTCTCGCCGAGTTTCTGGACAGACCGACGTTGCTTCGGTGTTTCGTTCATAACTCGAGTTTTACAGATCCGATTGACGTGATTCTTTTTGGGTCGTCTTCACAACTCAATTATATATCATCTTTGAAAGTTTCACGAGCTTCGAATCTGTAGTTTTTGAGATACACGAGTTTCTTTGCAGCGTTACAGATCTGTTTTATATCGGGTAGAACAGATTGATCTTCGTTTAATGTTTTGATCGTATCTCAAGTTTTATTTCGTGTTTTCAAGTGATTCTTGTTGCATTAGATCCGTGACTTGATTCTCTACCTCTCTACTTGATTTGTCACGGTTGAACACGTTTGAAAACACTTGCACACACAGTTTCTTTAACCGATTGATTTTTTGCTGAGGGGTTTTTGTTGTTTCCGCTGCGAAAAGTTTTAATCTACCATTCACCCCCCCTCTGGTAGCTTTTCACGTGCTCTTCGATCCTACAGTGACCGACCGGGAAGTTTTCCCGGGTGCGCGCGAGTGAGGACAAAGTGCGCAGAAAAGACGAGTGGCGGTATGTGGGGACAGTCTATGATCCTAGAGAGCCATCACAAATGGTATCAGAGCCGACCCTTGCAGTTTCACGGGTGCGTACGGGTCAGTGACAAGGATACGGTAGCGTACGGATCAGGGACGTAGGTATGTAGGCATGACGCATGGGTCCTCTGTGTGGGACACGGTATGGTACGTATGCTGCTAACCGGACGTACGGTATGCGTATGCCAGTACTGAACGTACGGACGTGGCTAAGAGGGGACGTTCCTGTCTTGGTGTTGACCGACGAGGACGTCGATCTTCTAGGGGGGGTGGATTGTGTGATATCCTGGCTCCCGACTTAATAGGATTAATAGAGTACTCATACCACCAAGGTATACCTTCTTTTCTAGAAGCCCACCTGCAAAGGACTCCCGAGTTAAGCGTGCTTGGCATGGAGGAATTTGGGGATGGGTGACCGATCGGGATGTTTTCCCGGGTGCGCGCGAGTGAGGACAAAGTGCGCAGAAAAGACGAGTGGCGGTATGTGGGTACAATCTATGATCCTAGAGAGCCATCACAACTCTTTTTGCATGGCAATAATACAAAATTCATTTGTGAGTGCGTGTGATATATCTTTGGGTTCAAAAGAAGCAACAAAATCAGAATGAGCATGAGAATTGGGGTCGAAAAACCTGGATCTTGTAACTCGTTCATGCAAGCTTCCAATAATTTGTTGTGAAGGATGACTTTTGAGAATCTGGAGGGGAGTGGACACTTCACAAGCTTCTTCTTCTTCTTCATGTTCATCACAAATAGATGAGCTTGTGATGTGAGGAGGATCTGGACTAGCAATGGTGGTCGTCGGTGCTGGCTGTGAATCAAGATCAGGAGCTGGAACAATGTCATTAGCTGCTGAATTTTCGGGCAGTAGCACCACTTCTTCCTCTTATTTAACGAAAACACTCTGCCCCTGCGGATATGGATCCGGACCTGCAATATTTGAACTAGTACCTGGGCTAGCTTCATCAAAAGAAACCTTACAAGTCTCCACAATTTTGATAGTATCAAGTAAAAGCACACGGTAGCCTCTAGTATGAGATGGATAACAAAGAAACATGCCATCAACAGATCTAGCTTCAAATTTATCAAGATTACCATGTTTCTTAACAAAGCATTTGCAACCAAAGACCCTAAAGTGTGTGAAACTAGGCCTATGTCCAAACCTGAGCTCATAAGGTGTTTTACCTACCTTAGCATGTAAGAAAACACGATTTGAGACATAACAAGCGGTTGCAATTGCATCAGCTTAAAATTTCCTAGGAGTTTGATATTCATCAAGCATAGTCCTAGCAGCCTCAACTAAGGTTTTGTTCTTTCTCTCTACAACACCGTTTTGTTGAGGTACATATGGTGAAGAAAATTGATGATCTATTCCATTTTCAGCACAAAAGTGATCAAACGATCGATTTTTAAATTCGGTTCCATTATCACTTCTAATTGCTCTTAAAGATCCTGGGTGATCAATTGATAATCTAAGAAATAAAGTTCTAAGGTGACTAAAAGTTTCATTCTTAGATGCCATAAAGTAAACCCAATAGTATCTAGAATAGTCATCAACAATCACAAGAACATACCATTTACCTCCGAAGGATTGAACACGTGAAGGTCCTACGGTGTCAAGGTGTAAAAGTTGACCCAGTTCAGTTGTCATGGTCATTGTGAGAGGAGCATGTGAACCTGCAACCATCTTAGCATGTCTACAAGAAGAGCACACAATTTCTTTGTCCCCTTTTATCTTAGGCAGCCCACGTATGCGATCAAGAGTACTAACACGCGTGAGATGATCATAGCCTACGTGACCAAGTCTACGATGCCAAAAATATAAATCTTTGGAATCATTTGCAACTAGACATCTATGCTTAGAGGAAGACATATCAAAATCAGCTTTAAAAACTCTTCCAAACCGAGACATGTTAAAAATAAGCTCACTATTTGAACCTAGAACTTTGCAGCAGTTTTTATTGAAAATAATTTCCAGATTTTCATCTAGCAATTGTGAAACAGAAAGCAAGTTATATTTCAAATTTTTGACAAGTGCCACATCCTTCAAAGTGTAGTGATCATTTACTCTAACCGAACCCTTAGCAATTATAGGAGTTGAAGAATTATCGGCAAAAGTAACATTCTCTACACATGACACAAAAGAGAGAGAGGAGAACCATTATTTGTTACCGGTCATGTGGCGTGAGCAACCTGAATCCACATTACAAATGTTCTCCTTCCTCAAGTGTGTAACCTACATAGAAGCACAATACGTCGATGACTCAATACTGGGGTTAGTTAAGAGGCATTTAGTAATCCAGTACTGAGTCACACGATGTCCAGCAGGAATAACATTTGAAAGCTGAGATAAAACAGCAGGTTTATGAGTCAAAGTTTGAGATTTTTTGTTCTTAACTACTGACCTATGAGGTGTTACTTGTGTAGCACGAAAATCAGTAGCTCCGGAGGCAAAAACTGAAGTTCCGGAGGCAAAAAACTGAAGCTCCGGAGGTAAACTTTGAATATTTCTGACTCATAACAGCAGGTTGCATGTTCCTGACATTCGGTTTAGTATGTGCAGCAAATTTTGCATGAGAGTTATAAGATCTAGCTTGCATTCTTTCCTTTTTATGTTGTTTAGCTAGTCTATAACAAAAATCTATGACATGACCATCTCTACCACAATAGTTACAATGAAATTTAACTTTGTGTTCATGTCTAGATGAGCATGCAGTATACTTATTTGAACACGAATGTGACAACACTCCTGTAGATTTAAAAACCACTTCTTTTGTTTAGTAACTATTTGAAACAAACCACTTCCTAATAATTTTACAATTTTAGGTGGATGTTCCTTAGCATGAGCATGTGAATCAAAACCTAAACCAGTTTTATCATTGCAAGACTTGGAAGAATTCAACAACAAGTTTAGGTTCTTATTCCCATTACAAAACCGATCTAATGTCCTATGCATATTATCAAGTTTATTTGATAGATCAAGGCAATTTTCACATGAAGTTTTTTCTTTTAATTTGCAATTGGAACAATATTTAATTTCATGAGAACGTAAAGCATTGTTCAATATAGAAATTTCTTTCGTAGCATCTTGTAGTTTCTTATCAAGATCATCGCAAGTAGAACAATGCAAATCAATTGTTGAACAACAAGCATCTTTCAAGTTTTTATCATTAAGTGCAGCAAGTTTTTTGTTCTTTTCGATTTCAAGTTCAAGTTTATCATGTGTGGAGGTGTGTGCACTTCTTAGAGAGGACAATTGTTCATATATTAAATCACATGAGGAACAAGAATCATCACTAGGAATCAAGGATTTTAAACGATTAATTTCAGATTCTAGTGACTCAATTTTAACAGTATTGTCCCTAAGCTTTTTGTCCTTTTTCTTAACAATAAGAGTGGCACGAGAAATAGCATCACATATTTCTTCGCAAGTAGGACATACCTCTTCGTTGTCATTGTTGTGTTCTGCATCCTCCATACTTGATTTTGATTTGCCCGCCATGAAGCACAAGTTTGCCAGATCATCTTCATCTTCATCACTTCCAATGTCTACATCACTCGAGCCAAGTTCTTGAAGTGCGGTGATGAAACTGTTTATCAGTTTGCATCCTGTAAAACACTTCTTTTTCTTGTTGGTGTTGCCAAAAGAGGACTTGACTTTATTCTGCTTTTCATCACGGTTAGAAGGACCTGAAAGTTTAGGGCAATCTGTACGAAAGTGTCCTGTCTTACCACATTCAAAGCATCGTTGAGGTCCGGAGCTTCCTCTCCTTCTAGTTCTCACATTTTGCAATGCTTTTGAGAACCTAGTAGAAAAAAGTACTAGCTCCTCCTCTGGAAACTCCTCAATCTGTTCCAGGGTTAGTGAGGACAGCAAAGCAAGTGTGTTGCTAGATGATTGGCCGGAGCTAGGCATATCACGTTGTGAGATATGCAATAGTCTTATTTGGGTTCTTGCGTGATATAATGTCAATTTCATGAGTTTTTAGCTTAGAGCAAAGCACATCTAATGTAAGAGTACTCATGACAGTGGATTCACGTATGGATGTTACTTTCATTTACCAAATTGACATGTCTAATGCACTTAGTAATTGCCTAGCATTTTCAGCATCTAAAAAATTAACATTGACGCTACGCAAGTTGATGAGAATTTTATTAAAGCGAGCAAAGAGGTCATCAATGGGCTCACCGGGTTGCATCTCAAAGCACATGTATTCTTTCTTGAACATATCCTGTCTTACCTCCTTGATCGTGTTGGATCCTTCGTGGTAGTCACAAAGTGCTCTCCACACATCGTACGCCGATCGGAGGTGTGCAACACGGTCGACGTCACTCTGAGTTATTCCCTGTATGATCAAGTTCCGAGCCTGATCGTTTGAAGGCACATCGTAAGGCTTGTACACCTTTTCCCAAATTGCAAAGCCTTGCGCCTGGATGAAAGCTTCCATGCGTGCCTTCCAAACCTGAAAATCAATACTACTAAACACACAAGGTTTGGTGGAGTATTTCTCCATGATGATTAGTCAAAACACGTGCAAATCACAAAGATTAGAGCAACTTGGCTCTTATACTAATGGTAGGATCAAAGTACACGTGTAAAGCTACCATAGCGGGGGGGGTGAATGGTAGATAAAAACTTTTCTGTGGAAGCAACAAAACACCCCTCAGCAGAAAACCGATCTGTTAAAGAAACCGTGTGTGCGACTAATCTAAACGTGTTCAACTGTGACAAAACTAGTATATATTTTAGAGAATCAAGTCACGAAGACGTCACATCAAGAATCATGAAAATCCGTTGAGAGAAACTCAAGTTACGATCGAAAGATCGAGCAAAGGTCAATCTGTCCTACGCGAGAAAAACAGTTCTGGAATACTGCAAAGAAACTCGTTTAGATCAGAAACCACAAATTCAATGACCGTGAAATTTTCACAGATGATATATAATCAAGTTGTGAAGACAACCCAAAAAGAATCACATCAATTGGATCTGTAAAACTCGAGGTATGATAAATCCACCGAAGCAAGGTAGTGCTGAACAGAAACTCGACGAGAAAAACTTGTCTGAAACAAGTCGGACGAACAGGGCACAAAAGTTCCTTTAGAATACGAATTTTATTTATCAAAACATAAGAGGAACAGCCCCAAAGTCGTGCTCACATGATCCTTGGCCTCCCTTGCTTATATAACCAGCCCTAAGGCCAACCCAATTCAAACTAGGACTCCTACTCCTACTTGGATTCAAACTGTAACTTTCCAATACTGCTCAAGACTCTTCTACACGCAGATAGAAGCAATCTTAAGACTTCCAAAAACCTTAGCAACTTCCCAAACATTCCTAAAACAACTCAAATTCATGGCCCACACGAAATCCTATCATAACAAACTCAAAACTTTCCATATTTGAGTCAAACACGACTCAGCCGCAGCCTGAGTCCATAACCTAGTCGGTTGGACCTTTCCGACCAATTTTTTACGTCCACATCTCTTCATCACGCCTTGGAACCATGCAGCCACGTCCATGCACTCCTTACGCACGTGCAAACATCTTCCAACGACGTCCAAGATACCTTCATATGCATTGTTCTTGATTCAAACATACTGCGCAACCTCCCGATCAACTCAACCACAATTCCTCCCGAACTTGGTTGTTGAACCTCATCTTCTCCCTAAGACTAGTTCAATGGATCCCGTCACCAGCCATGTCTTGAACTCAAGCAACACCTGCACATGAATAAACAACCAATACTTCCGAGCACATGTCCTCGACTTGACTCTCGTTAGTTCCGAAACGACAACATCTTACGTGAGCACCTCACATAAGCATGTTGTAAACCATAGCAAAATGATATCAGCCATAACCACCAAAAACTTAGTAAAATAATACTAAGCAAACTTTCCATAAAAGTAAAGCAAGTTCGAAATATTGCAAGTTAAAAGCAGAACCATTGCAATCAAGCTCCGAACCTTACCAAAGCTAACCGGACCTTGAACCGGAGCTTACCAAAGCTAGTCGGACCCAGCGCCGGAGCTTACTAAAGCTTAGTTGGACCTAGCACGGACTTACCAAAGCTAGTCGGACCTAGCACCGGAGCTAGCAAAAACAAGTCGGATCTAGCCAAAATAAGTCAGACCTAGACAAAGCAAGTCGGACCTATCGTCGGACATTGCTGGAGCTCGGACCTAGAGTCGGACCTTGTTAAAAAGGTGTTTTGGTAGTATTCAAAACTTTTATCGTCAAAGCCAATGTATTCAGCACACATAGGTCTCACAATCTCCCCCTTGATGAATGCATTGGCAACACCACTTAAAATCCGAACATTGGCTTATTCACATGAAAAGTTTTGAAAACATTTTCTCCCCCTTTGTAAATCAGAAATAAAATGAGAAGAAAAACAAAATACCAAAAATTCTCCCCCTAAGAAGAATCGTGCCAAAACACTTGCGAACGTGTGCAATGTGTGATCAATTTCTCCCCCTTTGACAATGTATTCAGCAAGGTACAAAACAGAAATGTTAATTTGTTATGAGCACATTATAACATATACATATAAAACAAAGCTCATCCAAATCATACTATCAAGTAACTTACACTATCACATCAATGAGATACATAAAGTAGTGTAAGCCATGCTAGAGATCAAGTGTATTTTCAATTTAAGCAAGTCATGATCTCACAAACTTAACTATTTCAAGACCTGAAAGCATGACACTTGTTGCTGCATTTTATTTATCATTTAAAGCACAAATTTTGATCTTATGACATTTGCAAGAGATTATATGCAGCATCAGCCTTATTCTAACCAACCAAGCCAAGCCTATGTCATTTGACAGTCAGAAGCTTAAGGACATGATTTTAGTCATACACAACTCTTTTCAAGTTCATATCTAAGTGCAATGATAAGCCATCTCAGAAAAAGAAGTGCGATGCATGCATATTCTCTTGATCCTTTCTAATTTTTTATTTGAACATAAAAACTCAACATGTGAGTTGATTACTTGATTAATTCTTTATGATTAAAAGCACATGTGAGCATGCAACAAGTTCAAAACAGCAAGAAAGTTCGACCATGACCATATTTAGTGTAAGTAATTATTCCAAATACTAGACATGGTAAAAACTACAAAATGTATAACACGAGTAATGTAGTAAGAACTTTCAGCATGAAAAAGGAATCACGAAGTCATATATGCATGAAATACTATGATCATATTATTTTAATTTCAGATTCACACATAGACTTCCCAAGTTTCAAAATTCTCCCTCAATTTAAGCCATGAGGATGCATAACCCCTATTTCACTATGAATGTAACACAAACGAGTGAAATCCAAAGGTTTTTGTAAAAATGTCAGCCAATTGTTGTTCGGTATCTACATGATGAAGCACAATGTTCCCTTTTTCGACATTATAACAGAGAAAGTGATAACTAATGTCAATGTGCTTATCATTGTGAAGCACATGACTCACCTTATTCCATACATCCCGGCTGTACAAAGATGTACAAGGACCTGAAAACTTGCTATTGGTTAGATGGTATGAAAAGGGACATAGCTGAATATGTTGCCTTATGCGACACATGTCAATGAGTGAAGGCCAAACATCAAAGACCCGCTGGATTGTTGCAGCCATTGAAAGTACATGAGTGGAAGTGGGAAGACATCATCATGGATTTCATAGTCGGATTGCCACGTACAAAGTCGGGTCACGACTCTATTTGGGTTATCATGGACTGATTGACAGAAACAACCCATTTCCTTCCCGTTAGAACCAAGTACAGCTTCGCACAACCAGCCGAGCTGTATATGGAGCAAATCGTGTGTCGCCATGGAGTTCCAGACAGGATAGTTTCAGATTGGGGTACTCAATTTACCTCTAGGTTCTAGAAGAAGCTGCATGAAGCCACGGGTACACGGCTGAATTCCAGCTCTGCTTATCACCCGTAAACCGACGGGCAAACTGAGAGGACAAATCAAATTTTGGAAGACATGTTGAGAGCTTGCGCCTTGAAACATGGGTGTAGTTGGGATAGGAGCTTGCCGTATGCTGAATTCTCATACAACAACAGCTACCAAGCCAGCTTGAAGATGTCACCTTTCGAAGCATTGTATGGTAGACGGTGTAGAACGCCGCTGTTTGGACCCGAAGAGAGCCAAGTGTTTGGACCCGAAGTGCTGCAAGACGCCAAAAAACAAGTCCAAACGATAGTAGAAAACTTGAAGGCTGCTCAGTCACGAAAAAAAGGTTATGCGAACAATAGGCAAAGAAGATTGACCTTCGAAGTGGGAGACTTCGTGTATCTTAAGGTATCGCCTATCCGAGGCCAACGATGGTTCAACGTCAAAGGCAAGTTAGCACCTCGCTACATCGGGCCATTCAAGATTTTGGGCAAGCGAGGAGAGTTAGCCTATCAACTAGATCTGCCAACGCACCTCTCCGACGTGCATGACGTGTTTCACGTATCCCAACTCAAGAAGTGCTTAAGAGTATCGGAAGAACAAGTACCGATGGATGAGCTCGAGCTTCAAGAGGATCTGACCTACGCGGAGCACCCCGTCAAAATTTTGGGGGTGAAGGAAAGGGTCACAAGGAACAAAGTGATCCGTTGGTGCAAGGTACAATGGAGCCATCACACGGAAGCCGAAACTACATGGGAGCGTGAGGAAGACCTCAAGGCAGAATTCCCTCATCTATTCTCTACTCTATCGAATCTCGAGGGCGAGATTCAGTTTAAGGGGGGTAGGTTTGTAACACCCTTAAATTCATTTCCATGCATTGCATACATTTTTCATGTAGAGAAGCATTATAAAAGAAGTAGAAATGGAGAAAGAACTATAGAAATAGAGAAAGAACCATAGAAATGGAGAAAGGAACCATAGAAATGGAGAAAGAACTATAGAAATGGAGAAAGAACCATAGAAATGGAGAAAGAACCATAGAAGTGGAGGAAGGAACCATAGAAATGGAGAAGGGCATATATAAATGGAGAATGGGGCATAGAAATGGAGAGTGGGACATAGAAATGGAGAGGGGAATGTAGAAATGGAGTAAGTGACATAGAAATGGTGGGGAATGGGAAAAAGATAGCTGAAATGAGCCAATTCCAATTTCCCCAAATTTTTCCCCAAATCTCCAAATTCCCCAATTCCCCCAAAAAAGGGAATTTTCCACACATTTGGGGAATTTCCCCCACATTGCTGCCGCACCAAGTCAATTGGGGAAAAAATTGTTAGGATTTAGCTCCAATTGGAATAGGATCCCCCCCCCCTTATAAATAGAACCCAACCCCCCTCCCCTTGGCCGCAGCCCCCCTCCCATTCCCCCCCAAGTCGGCGACTTGGAGGCCCTAGCCCCCAACTCGCCGAGTTGGATCTCCCCCCCTCGCCGGAGTTCAGTCGCCGGTGAGCCCCGCCGGCGAGCCCAACTGGTGAGCCTCGCTGAAGAGCCCCACCGTCGAGCCCCGCCGACGAGTCCTGCCGACGAGCCCCGTCACGCCTCGCCGTCGCCGGAAATGAGCCGACGATCTGTCCTGCCCTAATCATCCATAGAAAAACTTCCCGCTGCTGCCATTGCTAGAAGGAAGGCCCTGCCACCAATACGGAAGTGAGGTAGGTCTCCATTACCCATCTTACGACGTCGCCGCTGTTTCTACGCATCCGTTTTCTTCGCCCCCTTCGAACAGAAACTTTTTCGTGTGGACCGATCACGTTTTGATCGATTTTTGACGGTGGAATTGATCTAGATCTTGAGTCAAGATCATCACCACGTCCAAACTTCATCCCAGCACCCTTGTTCATCATAAAACCCCATGAAAGCTGGATTAAAACATGCAAGAACACATAAAAACTGGATTAATAAAACTGCACCATAGGATTTGCATTCATCTACCCCATTGCATCTTGAGTAAAGTTTGTGCATGATGATTGATTGCTGTAAATTTTGTATGTGCGTGATCGTGAGTAGAAAAACAAGCTCAAGAGGCCATCTACGAGGATCTACAGCACCAAGGCTTCGAGACGCTCGAACAACAAGAACCACGGGAGCAAGGCAAGTGTCCCTTGACCATATTGATCCCATGTTTTGAAACTGTTTTGTTTGCGAAAACGCGTATGCTTGAGTCAACTTGATGGGACACCCTTTTATAGGAGTTTACTAGTTTTGTTAACCATCCTTGTTGCCGGGAGAGTTGATGAGTCGGGTATGGTCGTTTTTCCTTTTTGCTTCGCTTAATTCACGGGATACGGTAAGCTGAAATAAAACATGTCTAGCTACCACACTCATATGAATAATGATGATGAGATCTTGATGATGTTAATGGGCATGGAATCGGGGAGATCTAGGCAAGCTTGGTTCATGAATGTTGCTGGATGAGATGGTGGTACTTGCCGTAGATCTAAGGACCGGTTCATGCGAGAATATGCCAGGAAAATAGTGCCACCACAAGGCCAAGTATGGGTGCGGCTTAGCTGATTAATTAGGTGTGGCTAGCTTGTTATGGACCGTGGATGGCGCGGGGAATGGGAGTCGAGGAGGACTGCCCTGGGAACTGCATGGCACAAGAGGGGGCCCGTGGGTGGGAGAATGGTGATTCGAGCCTGCCGGTGAAACCTTAGTGAGTCCATACATCTAGTAGCCCCTTTGTAAAGGCTATTTTGTGATCTCATGGCCATACACCGATGGTTGTGTACTGGTATAATGGAGGTTTTGCAGTCGACGACGGGTGACAAAATCACAAACTTGTGGGTAAAGTGGTGCCACCTCTGCAGAGTGTAAAACTATCATGATAGCCGTGCTTCCAGTCACAAGCACCTGGTCAACTTCCATGATTAGAGTGAAAACTTGGGATGGATATTCGGTATGTTGTGGTATGGTCATTGGGATTGGTTTTGGGACTGTTTTGAGTCATGATAATGAGTTTGGTTTCGGTTATATGAATATGAGATGGTTATGAATGTTTATGAGTATGAGATGAACTTGAGAAATATTAATGGCTGAATGAGACTTGATAAGTGGTGAATTATGATGAGAAAATGTTGCTGAATTACTTAGTCATGTTGGGATAAATTTTACTTAGAAATAGTTGCTGTTTTGATCATGTTTGTGAAATAAAATTTGCTTGCTGCAATGAGTCTTTTTATTTCCTACCTTGTTGTAAGCTACATATCATACTGAGTACGACATGTACTCACCCTTGCATTATCACATAAACATCAGCAACAGGAGAAGAGTACTTCGAGGACCATTTGGAGTACTAGGCGTGCGAACTACCGTCAACATGCCTGTGGAGTTGAAGATGGAGCCTGCTGCTATTTAGTTATTTCTGCTGTCGTTTAGAAACTTCTGCTGCAAGAATAAGTTAGAGATTCATGAGTGAGACAATGAGTCGATGTAATAAAGTACTTAAAAACTATTTATTCGTGGTTATATTCTGAATTCAATTTGTGGATTACGTGTGTATGTGTGATGAACATCCTGGGCACACATATGCATTAACATGGTTCTGTTTTCGGGACCGGGTGTCACAGATTGGTATCAGAGCCACGTTGACCGTGGGACGCAAGCCTAGGTAGAACGGACACTCTAAAACACATAGGCACACCCCTCTAAACTGCTATTTTCGAAAATTGCTTGCTGCTGCACTTTTCTTGTCAATTCAGTCACCGCAAAGTGCTATTTTCAGCCCCTCTTTTCTTTTCTTTTGGACAGCAACACCTTTGCTTCTTGCTCCATAGTTTCTGAAGGTTTGGGAGTTATTTCTTCCTTCTCTAAAGTTTCTCATGTCTTATTTATAGATGCCAGTGACTAGGAGCACAACACGCATAAGAGCTCGTCCACCACCACGTGGGAGTGCTCTTAACCCCATTGAGGTGTCCGATGGACCATATTGGAAGGAAGTGAAGACGGAACCTCATGATGAAGATGAAGTCAATAGCTATATGCATGAGGAAGAGGATCCGGAAGAGGTAGAACCATTCGAAGAAGATATGGAGGATGATCCACAAGAACAGTACTGGTACGCACCTCAGGAGGAGTTTCACGCGGGCTTACACCCCGTAGAGCCTCATGAAACTATGACAGGAGAAGATGAACCCGAGGAGGGGCCACCCCTTGTCGAGACCAATAATGAAGGAGATGAATGGGCCAATCATTCAGTTCAAGAATTTCGGTCCGATGGAATGGAAGGAGGACACACATCCAGGGAGCTCAAAGAATTTCTGGATTGCTGCAGCCTGTACCTGTAGTATCTCCTCAGGGAAGTCCCTCGTTTCGGACATGAAAAGTGGAAGGATGAAGTAACCATCCTATCTAACGGTAGGATTGTCACCCGGCACTTCACACCCACATGGAGAGCTACAAGGGCAGAAGCTATCAATGATGCTGCATGGGAAGCACTCACCGGACTGTGCTACACCTTCCATGAGCAGCTTGAGGGCACCACTTTTGAGCTGCACCCGTATCGGAAGAGTGGTACAAGGGAGATCGTTGGACCCCATGTAACATCCCTTTCCAACCCACAAGCTGCTGACAAGTCTCAGAGGTTGCTCGTGGAGTTAGGAAACCGCTACGCACGCGCACAAGAAGAGATCCGTTATCTCCGCAAGAAGCAGTATTTGCTAGAGAAACAAGAGGAGACTTGTGCCAACGTGGGAGCAAATGGAGCACCAGCATCATCTAACCCGACATGGACTGCTGACTCACCATGGCATGCGCCCATGTATGGACCACCCCCGTCACATGGCGAGAACAGCACCGGTTCACATGATTAAGTTTAGGATTCCCATTGAATAAGCTGTAATAGAAACTTTTAAATTGTAGTAGCTTGAATAGGAGAAATCCTTGATGAACCAGCGGTAGTATCCAGCCATCCCAAGGAAACTCTGAATACCCTCACATTCTGCGGTTGGTTCCACTTCAGAACATCTCTCACTTTTCCGGGATCAACCAATACTCCACCCTCGGAGATGATGTGGCCTAGGAACAATATCTCCTTTAGCCAAAACTGACACATTCTGAACTTAGAATACAACTGATGCTCTCGCAGTTTCTGCAATATAAATCTCAAGTGTTCTTCATGTTCTCCCTTGCTTTTTGAATACACCATGATGTCGTCGATGAAAACCACGATGAACTTGTCCAAGTACTCCATGAAGACCTTATTCATGAGGTACATAAAGTATGCGGGTGCATTCGTCAACACAAATGACATCACGGTATATTCATACGAACCATACCGTGTTCAAAATGCAGTCTTGGGTATGTCAGAGGTCTTAATCTTCAGCTGAAAGTATCCCGACCGAAGATCAATCTTGGAGAAGATTCGGGCACCTTTCATTTGATCGAACAAATCATCTATGCGGGGCAGCGGGTACTTATTCTTGATCGTCACTTCGTCGAGAGACCTATAGTCCACGCACATCCTTTGGGTTCCATCTTTCTTATCCACGAAGAGCACAGGGGCTCCCCACGGTGACGAGCTTGGGCATATAAAAACCTTATCTAGCTGCTCCTGAATTTGCTTCTTGAGCTCCAATAGTTCATTAGCAGGGATCCTTTATGGCCTTTTTGCTCTAGGTGCAGTTCCGGGTACTATCAATGGCAAATTCAATGTCCCGGTCAGGTGGCATACCTGGGAGTTCTTACGGGAACACATCTGTGTGGGGACCACCCCGTGGTTCACCCACTCCAGGATCGCAGAGGGTGGTGCCGTGCGATGCGGCATCCAACAGCACACAAGAAAAGAATATGAACAACATACAAACTTTTATTTTACATAAAACAGCGGAAGTCTTTTACTGTACATCGGAAGCATTATACATACTACACTCTCCTACTAATTAAGAAAGTATAGCCGTCCAGCCCGGGGACGCTACACACTAGCAGCACTCAAATGAAGGTCACGGCGGTGTGCAAGGCTCCAGCTTGGCCGTGTACCCCGATGGAGGCATCGCCTCGTCCTCGGACCCATCCTCATAACTCTCACCTGCACACAGCTCAAATATTGCAACCGTGAGCATGATGGCTCAGCAAGGCTTAACCGACAACCCTAGTCATGGAACTCTACTTGTAGGGATTAGTAATATGGGATAAAGACATTGCAATAAAGACTCGCCTACAGGTTAATCCTTACTTTCAGTTTTATAGCAGCAGTTTAATGAGCCTTAGGCAACCCTCACATCGGAAGACCACAATCAAACAAGAAACGCTTTCCTCCGATGTGGTGATGCCCAAAGTGGAAAATAAACTTAATTAGCTCTACATCTACTGCAGACATGGTTTCAAATCATTAATAGTTCATCACAGCATAATATCACTCATCTGGCTTCTTTCACTTCTTACTACGTCATAGAACAGTGATCAAGCGGTACTCAAATAACCGAGAGGGACAGTGATTGCAATCAGGAGACACCCGGACAACACGTCACATACACCCACTTTTAGAAGTGTGATGCCACACACCTTCCTACACTGTTGTATGCAACAACCTTTCAAAGGAAACCCAAATGCCGAACCGGTCCATCCGTAAAGGGCAGGAGGTCCCCGCGTGGAGCGTGACTGTGCCCACTGGCATATTTACACCCTGCTACCCTCAACTCACCCCTATAAAATGGTTTGGTAAGCCTCGGCACACAGGTTAACCAATTACATCGGTTTCCTGCTTATGTCAGTATGATATCCGGTACTGTTCGATACTTGTTCAGCAGGCCCGCACACAACTCGGTTCTCAATCGACACCAACAGGGCTACGCACGTGAGACCTCCGCTCACTGCATCCTATCCCCCCTGCTGGGTCTCAGTTTCAAATTCTTAAGACATTCTCTACTCTTTCCCATACCGTATGATAAAACCTTACGAGTAGATTCCAATTACTCGACTTCTACCAAGATCCTAAGCACATTAGCATGGCATTTCTCTATTCATTGAGTCTGTAAACTACCCAACCCTTCATCGGATTTAAAGTCATGCAAGTGGGGTTTCAAGCACCTTAACTCTAATGCAACCATTTCAACCTAGACAAAAGTGATACAAATGAAAAACTTTGCAAAAGGTAATTAAATGTAAACCAGGGATTGCCTGGTTGCGAGTTAAACGGAAAGTCAGCGTCTGGTGGGAGGATGTGGCGGACCGGAATCCACTCATCCAGGATCTCAGAGGGTGGTGCCGCACGATGCGACACCCGGCAGCACACATCATAAGAAAAACATTGTATTACATAGAAAACCAACTGAATTGTACAAAGTAGTACAAGACTTCAGTTACAAACTAAGTATGGAAATTACAACAGCGGAAGCTATGTTTATACAACTCACGCCCATTTATCTAGCAAACATCGGTTGCCCAGCCCTATGGGCAACCCACACTAGCTACACTCCTCAGCTCAGCGCGGCGTGTACTGCTTTCACTCAGCCGTGGTCCCCGACGGAGGGTAGCCCTCGCCGGTGGACTCGTAACCCGAGTCTGTGGGGTAGTCATCACCTGAAAAACACATACAAAAGCAACCGTGAGCACGATGGCTCAACAAGACGTACTTAACCGACTCACCTAGGCATGAAACTATACATGCAGTTTACAACGAACATGGGATGGTAATTCACAGAAAACGGACACGCCTACAAGTTCATCCTTATTTCATCTTTTAGCCACAAGTTAACAGTTCATAAATCTGAAATTTAGTAAGCCATATTTCGTGGCATACATGTAGCAATACAATTATACATATCAGCAGAATTAAATCATAACATTCCATAATTTATCTACGTCACGATGCAGTGAACAAGCGGTACTCATCACCGCGAGGGACGGCGAATCGACTCGATATACACCTGCAGGGATACCTCAATAGCACGTCATGTACGCCCACCCGTGAAGATATACAGCACGCTCACTCGATGTCGTACGGGACAACCTTTCACCAAATAGCCCAAACATCGAACCGGTCGCACCCAAACAGACAGGAGGTTCCCTACACGGAGCATATCTCTATGTCCGTTAGCGGATTTCCACCATGCTGCTGACACATCCTGACGCCACCCGTTTAGTCACGGGGACGGGGCACTCACCCGGGAATCGCATTGGGTGGTGCCGTTTTGTGCGGCACCCAACAGCACACATACAAGGAACAATGTATTACATAAAACAATAGCGGAAGCTTACAAATTTTTTTTATAAATAATTTACATCAATTAGCTACAGCGGAAGTCTATGACGACTTACGTCGAATAACTAAGAGCACTCGAGATGAAGTCCAGCCCGCGGACTCCTCTCTCTAGCAACACAAAGACAACAGCAGCGGCTGGGTTCTCCATGTGTTACATGACTCGGAAATCTCCGAGTCTCACCGGACAACCTTCTTATTAGCATCGATGTTAACCTGCAAAACCACTTGACCCCGAGCGACGGTGATTCGAATCAGTACACGCCCGGACTACACGACACGTACACCCGTACTCCGAGTTGCCGGCAGCAATCTCGGTTGACGTTATACGCGGCTACCTTTTCCAAGATCTTCCACATTGGACGCAGTCCATCTGCCCCGAGTATGCAAGCTCCCTCAAGGTACATACCCGCAGTGGTATGTTCTTAAGCGAGTTACCTCCTGCTACCCTGACGCCGAAAGCCTAAGGCAGTTGGAAAAGTTCCACTATGGATCTCCCAAGGTACATCGGTTTCCTGGGTCCCATATAGCCAGTATGCGCCCTGTACACAACTCAAACTTGTCCAACAGGGCCAAGCACGGACGGGCCTTAACCGACACAGGCAGGGCTATGCATGCACGGCCTGCAACCTGCTGCATCTAAACCTCCCTGCCCGGTCTCCATTTCTTATGTGTGAACTTTCCTCATCTTTTCTAATTCGGACCCGTTCCGAGTAAACCAGCCCTAAACTCGCGAGTAGCTTCCAACTACTCGACTTCTACCGGACCTTTCCTACTAACATTTAACGTAGCCAAATCCACTCGAGGAGGTGCTATTCTACCCTTTCTCTCTTAGGTATTTCTGGTCATGCAAGTGGGGTTTTCAATATCATCTAGACTTAATGCAATCAACGATGCAAAGCTATGATCTCTAAAAATGGAAATGCTTGTAAAACTTTTCAAATGCAAACCGGGGCTTGCCTATTTTGCAGGTCGCTAAGATTACAATAAGTTAGTGATGATCACGGGGAGCTTGATGACTTGCTTTCCTTCCTCCTTGATCTTCACTTTAAGTCCTTCTCACGTTCTTCACGTAGATGCTATACGATATGATCATGCATATGTATTTAATTAAAAAGCTTTTTCTAATAAGATCTAATGACACTTTTTAGAACTGGAACTCTGTTTAAGAATTTAAAATGACACTGGTGCTAGTGGTTTGGATTGGGTTTAAACACTATGATCAAATGTTGAGTGCTTCTCCCACTTAAGTGTTGATCCCCTTAAGGGGTTACACATAACAGTGGTGATCCAGAGCTCCAATGGAGCTGAAAATTTTCATGTGAGTTCCTTATCACAAAAAAGTTATCCGAACCAAAAATTAGCACTTTTCATTGAGTGGTTTATTCAGAACAATTTTCTATGGAATTAAGCAAAGAAGAATTAATTCTGAGGTAACATCCAGGTTCATGTCAAACTTAAAAAAAGGGCAGCCCGGTGCATGTAGCTCCCGCTTGCGCGGGGTCCGGGGAAGGGTCCGACCCATTTGGGTCTTTTGTACGCAGCCTTTCCCTGCATTTCTGCAAGAGGCTGTTTCCAGGACTCGAACCCGTGACCTCATGGTCACAAGGCAACAGCTTTACCGCTGCGCCAAGGCCCCCCCTTGCAGTTCATGTCAAACTAAGTGAACAACAATTTCAATTACAGTTCATGGAGATTGCATGAATTTTCCTAGGATTTTTGGAGCTAAGAATTACCCAGAACTGAATTTACATGTTCTGGAAATTCTCTGAAAATGTTTCTGTATTCAATTGAACACAGCAACTTATAATCTGAATTACCCTGATCAATTCAACTCCAAATGAGCTGAAACTTTTACAGGGGTCTAATAACATCCTAAAGAATATTCTGGCAAAATTTGAGGATTTTTTGATAAACCAAACTCCCTCTTAAATTCTTTTGCTGAAAAGATTTAAAGAATTTTCCAGAATTAAATAAAGACTTTCGTACAGATTGGGTTGCATATTTGGATAGAGTTTGTCAATATGAATCCAACCCAATTTGAATCACTAAATTTGGAGGTTCCTAGCAAAAGTTATGCTCTTCTAAAGTTTGGGGGAATTCTGGAATTTGAATAAATCTGGGAAAAAGTTTAAACTGACGGTGGGACCAGGGTACACGTGTCTGCTGCCGAGAGAGTGCCACACGGGATCACAGGGTTGTCTCCCACGCTGTCACAGTCGATCCAGCGCCACAGAGAATCCGACACCTCTCTCCCAAGTCGCTGACAGGCGGGCCCGATGAGTTCGTCTTCAACCTCTCGCTCCCGCGCACCCCGCCGCCGGAGTTCGCCGGAGCAGCCTCGGATTCAATCGTCCGGCCACCCCTGATGATGAAACTCGCCGCTAGGCCCTTGTTTAACCCGAGGAACACGATGGAATGAATTCTATGGACCGGCGAGGCCCCTAACCCACCCGCACCGGTGCAGCGGCTCTGAGGGAGTCCGACGACGTCGCCCCGACGCTTTAGCCCGCCAAAAGCTCCCTGGAAAGGCTCTACAGCACCAGCGAAGCTTGGCAAAGCTAGGCATGGTCGCCATGTGCTCGGGAATGGCTCCAAGTTAGGGTTCACCGTGCATCCGCACCTCCCGGCCATAACCGCCTTTGGAAAGACTGAAATTGCACCGTGCACAGTGTGTTTCATGCGAGGTTCCAAAAGAAAACTGGTGTGCCCTCAAGTCTAGCCCTCTTGTGTGAAGTTTCGTGCTATCTAAACAATAATCGAACGTGAATTTCACGGAAACATACCGGAAGGTCGGTTTGCACCGATCGGGAGAAAATTTCGAAATTCCCTGCCGATGATCTACGGTTGCTCCTGAGCTTCGGGGGTGAGATGCCTGGACGTCGTGTGCTTCAAGAAGTGGCCTAGCTTGTCCGTGACACGCTGCGGTTGAAGCTGTCCACAAGAGCACTCACCCTCGGTTCTATGGCGGCCGCCGTGGAAATCGGTTTGTCTCTGTTTGTTGAGGCAGAACTCACATAGAAATGGTGTGAGGACGTTGTAGGAAGGTCAGTGGTGGTGTTTGGCTGCTCAGCCGAAGTCCCCACGCGGGCTAGGTGATGGCCGATCGACCGAGAGCTCGGCGGCAGTGTTCGGTTGTTTCTCGCATGAAGGAGGGAAGAACAGTGTTGGGGCTTCGGTGTCGAGGGAGAAAGGGAGCATGACAGGGGTATAAAAGCCTCAGCTGAGGGGGTTCGGTTGAGGGGCGGTCGACCGAGCGGTGGCGCTGGCGTCGGTCGCTCGCTGTCGGTCGCACGTGAGAGGCAAAACAGAGCTGCTCCTCTGAAGATCTTTGCAAATTCTTCTCCCTCAATGACAGGTGGGACCCACAGTCCAGTCCCTCCTTATCCCTCTCCTAAATATCTCCCAAAATTTGCAATTGGTGAAATCAAATTGTGGGAGTTCAAATCTGAGAGGCATTTGGACAATTGGGCAAGTTTCATCCAAATTCAAATATGCATCTGAATTCTTTGTTATTTAAAGTCCATTTTAGAAAAATGGGTTGCAAACCTTTTCCATAAATCATAAAACTTTGCATACCCCCTAATTTGGACCCAAGGAATTCAAATATGAAATCTGATTTTTAATTTGGCTGCTGCAAAATGAGATTTTTAGCACAACAGTTTTGAAATTCCTAGTGTTGCTCTCATTTGAATTTTGAGTTTGAACAAGTTGTTCCAAATCTGATTTTTGTTTTCTCACACATATGGGAACTTCCCATCTTTGTTTTAGACCCCTCTTGGGCTCCAAGTTTTCAAATAAACATTTGAACTTGTGTGAAGAAAACCCTCATGTGTGTTATCACATGTGGAAAAGTTTTAATAAGTCCCAAATTTCATACATATGAAACCAACTTCTGTAAACAAGAGTTTCTTTGTACTCACAATTTTTGGGACCTTTACATTCCTGCCCCCTTAAAAGAAATCTCGTCCCGAGATTACAAAATAAGAACGAGACGGGAGGTAATTACAAAGTTTATGATAAAAGCTCCGGATAGTTCTTGTGGATGTAATCTTCGGTTTCCCACGTCGCCTCTTCTAGGGTATGATTACTCCACAGGACTTTGTAAAACCTCAAAGTCCGAATTCGGGTGATCTGGGTCCTTTCGTCGATAATCTGTATAGGTTGCTCGACATAGGTGAGATCCGGCTTCAACTCGTCGATGTCTTCGGTGCGGATGGTAGCGGTAAACTCGAGACACTTCCGCAGCTGGGACACGTGAAATATGTCGTGAATACCGGCAAGGCTTGCTGGTAGTTCCAGCCGGTAGGCTACAGTCCCGCACTTCTCTGTAATGGTAAACGGATCGATGAATCGGGGAGCAAGTTTCCCCTTGACACTGAACCGATGAATCCCTTTCATTAGAGACAGACGAAGATACACGTGCTCTCCGACGTCGAAATGCAGCGGTCGACGCCTCTGATACACGTAGCTCTTTTGACGAGATTGGGCAGCTTTGAGGTTCTCTTGTATTATCCGAACTCTCTCTTTGGCTTCATTGACAAGATCAACCCCGAATGTTACTCGTTCACCGGATTCGCACCAATTCAAGGGTGTACAACACTTCCGGCCGTATAGAGCTTCATATGGTGCCATTTTGATGCTTGTCTGATATCCGTTGTTGTACGAGAACTCCGCCAGCGGTAAGTGATCATCCCAGCTCTTACCGTGGTGGATGGCACATGCTCTGAGCATATCTTCCAGTATTTGATTCACCCTCTCAGTTTGCCCATCGGTTTGAGTGATACGCAGAGCTTCTAATAAACTTTGTCGCCAAGGATGCGTGTAGCTGCTCCCAGAAACGGGCTACGAACAGCGATCCTCTATCTGACACAATGGTACAGGGAACTCCATGTAAGCACAAGATCCGTGCTATGTACAGCTCCGCATACTGCTTTGCATTATACCTTGTATGCACAGCGATGAAATGTGCTGATTTGGTTAACCGATCAACGATTACCCAAATCGAATCAAAGTTGTGGGAGGTCATCGGCAACCCGATGATGAAGTCCATGCTCAAGTCTTCCCACTTCCATGCCGGTACTTGCAATGGCTGCAACAGGCCCGACTTCTTCACATGGTCGGCCTTGACTCTTCGACACGTATCACACTCTGAAATGTATTTTGCAACTTCACATTTCATACGTGTCCACCAAAACTTCTTCCGGATATCTTGGTACATTTTATTACTGCCCGGATGAATGGAAAACTTGGACAAATGAGCTTCGTCCAGAATTTTCTTCCGTAGTCCCATATCCCGGGGTACTACAATCCGGTCGTTGAACCACAAAGTACCTTCATCGTCCTTCCGGAAGCACTTCATTTCTCCGTTGTCTATCCATCGCCGTATGTGAAACATACCCTTGTCTTTTTGTTGAGCTTCAATGATCTCCTCTGAGATGGTCGGAATGAGAGCGAGATTATAGAGAGCTCCATACGGGAAGACAATGAGGCTTGGTTCTTCATCATCCATTTCAGCAATAGTTAGGTGATCGATATGCGCCTTATGACTGAGCGCATCGGCGACCACATTCGCCTTTCCTGGCTGATAATGAATCTCAAGTTCATAGTCTTTAATGACCTCTAGCCATCTTCGTTGCCTCATGTTCAATTCTTTCTGAGTGAAGATGTACTTCAAGCTCTTGTGGTCGGTGTAGAGGTGTACAAGATTTCCGATCAAGTAATGCCTCCACATCTTCAAAGCGAGGACCACGGCAACTAACTCACGATCATGAGTCGGATAATGCTGCTCGTGATTTCTGAGTTGACGAGATCCATAAGCGACCACTCGTCTTTCTTGCATCAGCACGCAGCCAAGACCGATGCCTGATGCATCGCAATAAACTTCAAATGGCTTTGTCGTATCCGGCTGAGTAAGAACTGGGGCTGTTGTGAGATGCTTCACTAAAGTCTTGAAAGCTTGTTCACACGCAGCACCCCACATAAATCTGGTGTTCTTCTTTAATAATTCCTTCATCGGTTTAGCGATATTAGAGAAACCCGGAATGAACCTCCGGTAATAACCCGCTAAACCGAGGAAGCTACGGATGTCATGCACTGACTTTGGTGACTCCTATTTCTGCACTTGGATAATCTTACTCGGATATACAGCGATGCCCTCCGCTGAAATGATGTGTCCGAGAAAATGTACTTGATTAATCCAGAATTTGCACTTGTTGAATTTTGCATAGAGCTGATGATCTCGCAATCTTTGTAGCACAATATGCCGATGTTCAGCATGTTCTTCCTCTGACTTGGAGTACACCAAGATATCGTCGATGAAGACAATGACGAATTTATCCAACTCCGGCATGAACACTGAATTCATCAGGTACATAAAGTGTGCCGGGGCATTGGTCAAACCAAAAGACATAACGAGATACTCACACAGCCCGTATCTCGTTGAGAATGCCGTCTTCGAAATATCTTCTGCCAGGAATTTAATCTGGTGATATCCGGACCGAAGATCTATCTTTGAAAATACCTTCGCACCCACTAATTGATCGAAGAGCATATCAATGTGAGGTAGTGGATACTTGTTCTTGATGGTAACGGCGTTCAAAGGACGATAATCAACACAAAGCCATAGTGTTTCGTCCTTCTTCTTGACAAACAATGCTGAACAACCCCAAGGTGACGAACTCGGTCGTATAAAGCCCTTGCTCATTAAGTCATTCAGCTATGTCTTCAATTCTGCCAGTTCATTGGGTGCCATCTTGTACGGCCTTCGTGATATCGGTGTTGTTCCCGGTATGAGTTCAATCTTGAACTCAATGTCTCACTCGGGTGGCATGCCCGGTAAATCATCAGGAAATACACCCGGATACTCATGTACCACCGGAATGTCCTCTATCTTAACAGCTTCTGTGTGGTTCACTGTTGCAATCTGCTGCTGTCTGGCGCCCAGAATTAATATGTGAAGACCGTGCTGTGGGGAGTTGAGCTCAACGGTCCTGGAGCTGATGTTAAGAACCGCCTGGTGGTAAATCAACTATGACATCCCCAAAATGATGTCGATCTTCAGACCTTCAAGAATAATGAGGGTCGTAGGGTACATTTTACCCCCCAAACAAAGAGGTGCTCGGGAGACAACCTCGCTTGCAGTACTGCTGCCCCTGGGCGAAGATATGAGGTATTGACTCTTTGTATAAACTGTTTGGAGCTGATGTTGAGCCACAAAAGATTGGCTAATGAAATTGTGTGTGGCACCGGAATCAAAGAGAATTAAAACTGGTAGCTGATTCAGAGAAAAGATCCCTGCTAAAGCGGCTTCTCCTTCCGGAACATCATCAATCACAGTATAGCGAATGTTGCCCCTTATCTGCCCTCCTATCTGCAGATTGAGATACGGGTCGCATTGTTGTAAATATGATGACCCGCCTCCTCAAATTCCCTCCGTACAGTGCCTAGCATAATGGCCCCTACTCCTACAAGTGAAACATGGATGTCTCTCCGGTTCTTCGTTGACTTGCAGTTGGATGCTAGGTACACATGGCTGCAGCGATGGAGCACAAACCACCGTCTGATGCTGCGGCTGTGGAGGTGGTGCAAGTTGTAGAACTTGACCAGCAATCAATCTCTGAGGAGTTGATCGTACAGGTGGCCTCCATCTTTCACCGGGTGGCGTTTGATACACCAAACGATACTTCTGAGGCACATAACTTGTGCTGGCCTGCTCGATTTCACTCATCTTTCTCTTCTCCGCTTGCCACTCAAGTGTCGGCTTCTCCTGAATGAAAGCCGCATCGACCATGTCGGTGTAACTGCCGTTATTGTGTACGGCCAACCTATCCTGTAATATGACACTCAGTCCATGGAAGAATAGGTCACACCGTGCCTCTTCTTCCGCCACATATTCGGGAGCATATTGGGCCAAAAGGTTAAACCTTCGGACATACTCGAGGACACTCATGTCCCCTTGCTTTAAGCCCAAAAATTCCTCCCGCTTTTCCTTGACAATACCTAGTGGTATATGACGAGTACGAAAGGCTTCACAAAACTCACTCCATGGCACTTGATGGTCCTCCGGAACGGTGGCAAGATAATCAACCCACCAGTTTCCGGCGGCTCCATGGAGTTGCTGAGTGGCAAACTTAGTTTTCTGGTAGTCATCACACTTGAATACTCCGAATTTAGACTCCATAACACGAAGCCACTGATCTTCTTCTACAGGTTCGGTAGCTTCCGTAAAGATTGTAGGTTGAGATGCCAAGAAGTCCAGATAAGCGTTCCGAGGTGGAACGACTTGTTGCGTGTTCTGGAGTACGCCTTGCTGTACCAAAGCTTGGAGTAAGCGTGTGTGTTCTTGCGTTGCTTCTTGGAGTAGCCTAGTGTTCTCTTTGTTAGACTCGACGACTCGAGTCATAAGATCCATCCATCCCGTGGATGGTGGTTCCGAAGGTGGAATGGAAGCATCACCACCTCGACGAGAATTTCCGGCCCTACCCCTAGAGCGAGTACGAACAATACTGCATAAATGTAGTTAAGAAGAGTTAAACAAGAACTCAGCAGTATGTGAGACTAACGAAAACATGATTATGTCAAAACTTTATGAAAGCAGTAACAAAATTCATGTTTACACAACTCCTTAGTAGGCATAGCTACCCAGCCTATCTGTACAGAACAGACCTTTATGGCTATCCCCAGATTTTGATCTAGTTAAGAGCATTTTCATAACTCAAGTTGAATACCAAAGTTAAAGTTAACTTTAGTATCTTTCCAGAGTACTCGTATGCCTTCAGATCATCTCTGGATTAAGAGTTATGATTTTCCAAGGTTGACAAAATTCCTGGATAAAATTTGCCAGCATCTCCTTTGTATGTGGCTGATTTTATCACAGTTGTATATGCAAATATAATAATAATCTGAACCAACTTTGAACTACAACAATGTTGCACATTTCATAACCTTTCCAATGGTGTATCATAGGCTTCTTGAGGGTTTTTCTACAGAAAGTTGTGGCTTAAAAACAGAAAGGTCCAGAGAGGTTTTGCTGCTGTCCTGATTCTGGACAGTTTACCTTCCTCTGAACTTTATACCCATTTAGCTTGTGATTTTGCTCTGGAGCTCTACAAATAAGTTGTAGATCACTTGAAAATATTTCCAGAACTGTATCATACACCTTGATTGGGTCAAGCTACTAAGAGTTATGCTCTGTTAAAGTCCAGCAAGAATTTCTGCCGAGAACAGAGCACTCTGTTTTTAAAATCTTTGAAGCCTAGTGTCCCTCTCATTTGAATCTTAGCTCAAAAAAAGATTTTAGTAACTAATATTTGTTTCAAACTTCCATTTTTATTTGAAACTTAGTTCATGAGTCATTTCTTCAAAGGAAAGGAGTTATTATGTTTAGTACGGCGTCGATGCACCGTAAGAAGCATGTCGGTACTACGTAGCCTCACCAAAAGAAAATCCTAACCGGATTATACCGGCATAAAGGTATCTTAGGTGTCACTAAAACGGTCACTCACAAATGTGTACTATTCGTACTACGGTTTCGTGGTTAATCCTGCATAAGTCACACTCAATCGTCAGGTCCAGCTGCACACCGAACCCGGTATCCATAGAGTTCTTACACCTGTCCATCATCAGTCGCACAGGTGTTCTCAAGCCAAACATGCCTTGAGCTACGTGTTCACGTTACTAACCAAGTGATGGGGTTTCCCAAACTTGCCCGTAGCACGCTAGGGAAGGGCATTTCTCGGGTACCCCAAACGACATGAAGAGTCGTAGAAGATACCAAAGCAGATCGGGTTACCTGCCACCCGTGGGGCTCCACCCTTCAGCTTGTGCGCACTGGTGGACAGCGCTTACGTGCACCCCCCAAGACATAAATCATCCCGAGATGCACGATTTTCCGACATAACAAATAAGTTAGTTTGCCACCTTTATATGACGCTAATAGTAATCCTTATGTGGGCCTAGTACCGTATCCCCGCTGTAACCTAAATTTTTGTCGTAATACGATCCTTATTCTGTGCGCTATTACCAATGCGGCTTTGATACCATGCTGACACGGCCCGACGCCGCCCGTTTAGTCATGGGGACGGGGCACTCGCCCGGGAATCGCATTGGGTGGTGCCGTGTTGTGCGGCACCCAACAGCACACATACAAGGAACAATGTATTACATAAAACAATAGCGGAAGCTTACAATTTTTTCTTTATAAATAATTTACATCAATTAGCTACAGCGGAAGTCTGTCGAAGTGTGTGGTCGACACTTCCCCCGGGCCTGCTCTGGGCAGCCCGCGGAGGTTCATTTTCGTAGGGGCTAAACACTTGCGGAGAGCTTCAGCATTAGGGACGAGTGAGGGAGAAGCTTGACACGGCGAGTTTTATGTGGTTCGGGCCGCCGGAGCGTAAAACCCTACGTCCACGGTGAGCAGAGGTGCTCACTGTATTGCTTGTTGCTCAGAATCGGAGTCCTGAGCTTGAGGGTGAGTGACGTCTAGGGTGCGAGTTCATAGAGTTCGAACCCTTGCCAATGTTGCCTACCCGAGCCTTTTATAGTCCAAGGCTTGAGCGGCTTACAAGGTGGGCCCGGGACCCGACAGGTGGTCCCGGGGAGATTTCCTTCCATCTACCGTATCCGCAGTTATGCCGGTAGTTGTCTCTAGCAAAGGCTTCTGAGTCTTCATTATGCCGCCCTGCCCATGCCGCAAGCTAGTCATAGTGGTTGATGACGGCAGGGGCGGCAGGGGATGTCTTGTTGCTGTGTTTATTGGCGGGCAGGCTCTGACATGGCGCGCCAGTCTATGATGTGACTGGGCGCAACAGCACCTGACAGAGGCGTGCTCTGCATCTCCACGTCTTGGGAAGGCGCGGGCCTTGAATACCTTGTACGGGCAAGGTATGGTGCGTCTTTACGCCTGCTGCCTACCGCGCGGGGGCAGGCAGCGTCGTCCTGCTGGCCACGTGGTGGGCCTGGAGCTCTGCTATGAGGAGAGGGAGGTCTGGCCCCGCGGGACATGTGGAGCCTTTAGAGCTCTCCCCACGGAAGGGGGAGGTCCGGCTTCTGCTGGCCACATGGCGGGCCCGGAGGTCTCCTCTGAGAAGAGGGAGGTCCGGCCCCTCAGGACACGTGGAGCCTTCAGAGCTCCCCCACGGAGGGGGAGGTCCGACTTCTGCCGGCCACGTGGTGAGTTCGGAGCTCTCCTCTGAGGAGAGGGAGGTCCGGCCCCGCTGGACACGTGGCGTCTTCGGAGCTCTCCCTGCGGAGAAGGGCGAAGTCCTTAGGCGTTTTCCCCTGTGCGCGAGGGTACCCCGTATCGAGGGTACCGACAGTGGCCCCCGGGCCCATCGGGGAAGATAGCGAGCCCGAGGTGGGGCCTCGGTCTCTTCTGTTCCGTGCACTTTCTCTAAGTCCCGCGTTGACCGTTACCGGAGCACGAACAGTCGCGGGATCGTGGGAGCATGCACCCACTTGATGGTTGCTTTTACTGCGGCGGTTCCCAAGGCTGCCACTTCTGTACGTTGCGGCGCTTTTTTCGGGAACCGCCGAAGCGCCTTGCCGGCTCGTCTCCTTGGGAGACTGACTTCTTGGCCCACCGCTTCAGCTGGTCGACTTGGGTCCACCTGTCATCGGCGCTCGGTCTTGGAGCCGAAGCGGTTGCCCATGCAGCGTATTCGAAGAGTTTCAAATCGCTTTGAATCGCACCTGGGAAATTTTTTAAGAGGGGATCTTACCCACATAGCGGCTTCTCTTCGCACTTCCCAGCGCTTGCATCTTCCCTGGGTTCTTGCGCCTTTGTCTTCTGCCATGGCTTCCAACCCACCTCCAGAGAAGAAACCCGCTCGATCTCCTCTGGTGGCAGCGTCTGTGCCGAGTCAGGGATCCAGGGCGCCTGCACGCCCTGCATCTGGAGATGGCACTCTGTCCAGTGGCGACCCCAAGAGGTCTCGGGCTCATCATCCCGACGGGACTCCTCTTGAGCGACGACAGGCTGAAGGTTCCCGGGTGTCGCGTCCTCCCTCCTCAGGCGGTGGAGTCTCCGAGGAAACTGTTGATGCGTCGAGGAAGGCTTCAAGCGGTGGAGTCTCCAAGGAAACTGCTGACGCGTCGAGGAGGGCTTCAGGCGGTGGAGTCTCCAAGGAAACTGCTGAAGCGGCGGAGGGGGCTTCAGAAGCATCCCCTGCTCCGTCAGTTCGAGCGACTGCGGGGCAGCCGTCGGCGGTGACGGCGGGCTCTAGCGGCCCTTGATGATAGTGGCCCTTGCGCTGGTGGTGGCCGAGGTGCTCCCCACGCTCGAGTCGCAGAGCGGGAGGACGCCGCTAGGGATGAAGTCGGGGACGTGGCCTCTCTTGTAGCTTCTAGGTTCTGGATGTGCCAGGGGAACCCTAGTACTTGTATCTCTCTTCTATTTTTTTTCTTTTTTTTTCGAGTCTGTAGTCCAGCTCATGGAGTCATGAATAAATAGACTCTTGTGACCTTTCGTGCCTGTTATGCTTGTCTTCTTCTTGGTTTCGCCTGGCCGAGCCCTTAGCTCCGCAAGGTAATCAGAGGCCTTCACCAATCTCGAAGCTCTGCACAGACACCTTCCCCTGGTCCTTATTGTATTAAGGACCCCGGAGGTCTCCGGAGCTCGCCCCTTGAGGATGGGGAGGTCCGGATCTGCCGGCCATGTGGCGGGCCCGGAGCTCCCCTCTGAGGGGAGGGAGGCCTGGCCCCGTGGAACACGTGGAGCCTCCGGAGCTCACCCCTAGGAAGGGGGCGAGACCCAGCTCTGCCGGCCACGTGGCGGGTCCGGAGCTACCCGCTGAGTAGGGGGGGCTCCGACCCCGCCAGATACGTGGGGCCTCCGGAGCCCGCCCCTGCGGAGGGGGCGGCGTCCGGATCTCTCGGTCTTGCGCGGTCCCGTAGCGGCCCCCTGGTAGGTGTGGCCAATTGCTCGGGTACTCCTACCATACTTCTGCGGGGAGCCAAGGCCGAATGGTCCTGCACACAAATAAGGGAAACGTAATTCTCCTTGGGGCTCCCCCCTTCCCGATCTCATAGTCTTATTTGGCTTACGATCCTGATCTGGTGCACGGTGCTTGGAAACTTTAGTGCGCGACATGCCGGGGGCTCGGGGCCCCCTGGCCATCGGCAGGTACCTCAAACGCGACCGTCTCAGGCAGGATAGCAAATGCACACTAGAGGTGAGAATGGGAAAAAGGGAACTGAGTGTATGGTGAACATACCCAGGAAGTGCGGTTATAAAAATTAATACATAATTTGAATGAGCACAAGGGAAGAGCAAAGTAGGACAGGTTGTTTCCCTATAAATTTCCATAGGAGGAAGGTAGGCTAAACATATAGGCAGCGACCCGCCCCATTAAAAAGGGAAGTAAGACTCTACGCGCTTAGGGTCGGAACCAGGCCAAGCTGAACATAGTCCTGGACCGTCCCCTGAGACTTAGCTGCTCCGAGCGCTGTTCCTGGAGTCTATGGGATCTATTAAAAAGAAGAGACTGTCCTACTATTGCTCTAAGGGTAGAACTTACAAAGGTGTTCGATGTTCCAGGGGTTCGGGAGCGGATCCCCATCCTCGGTGGAAAGGCGTACACACCCGGGGCGGCACACTTTCGTGACTCGGAAGGGGCCTTCCCAGCTGGGTGAGAGTTTGTGGGTCCCTTCACGAGAAAGTATGCGCCACAACACCAGGTCACCTTCCTGCAGCTCTCGGACGCGCACAGACCTTTGGTGGTAGCGCCGGAGCGCTTGTCTGTATCGTGCGTTGCAGAGTGCTGCATGTAATCGGACCTCGTCGACGAGGTCGAGGTCTTCACGCCGGAGGTTGTCCTGCGCGGCTTCGTCATAAGCTCGGACACGTTGAGACTTCATGGTGATCTCTGGGGGAAGCACAACCTCGGCTCCATACACCATGAAGAAGGGTGTCTCTCCGGTGGCCTGGCTCTGGGATGTCCGGTTAGCCCATAGTATGCTCGGAAGCTCGTCCACCCACTTGGCGCCATGTTTCTTCAAACCATCATAGGTGCGGGTCTTGACGCCCCGAAGAATCTCGGCGTTGGCCCTCTCAACCTGTCCGTTGCTCTTTGGGTGAGCAACGGAGGCATAGCACACCTGGATACCGAGGTCTTCGCAGTATTCTCGGAACGCTGCGCTGGTGAACTGGGTCCCGTTGTCGGTGATGATTCTGTTCGGGACCCCAAACCAGCAGACGGTCAACTTGATGAATTTTACTGCAGACTGCCTGTTGATGGTGACGACGGGTGTGACTTCCGGCCACTTGGTGAACTTGTCGACGGCTACGTAGAGGTACCGGGATCCCCCGACGGCTCTGGGGAATGGTCCCAGGATGTCCAACCCTCATACGGCGAACGGGCATGAGGGCGGGATCATCTGTACTGCCTGAGCCGGTGTATGGATCTGCTTGGCATGGAACTGGCACGCCTTGCAGCTCTCGACCAGCTTGACGGCATCCTGGAGTGCTGTCGGCCAGTAGAAGCCATGCCGGAAGGCTTTACCGACAAGCGTGCGTGAGGGAGAGTGACTCCCACATTCGCCTCCATGGATTTCAGCGAGCAAGTCGCAGCCTTCCCCCTGGGTTATGCACCGCAATAGGACGTGGTTGGCGCCATGCCGGTAGAGATCCCCTTCTACCAGCGCGTATCTCTTAGCCATGCGCGTGATCCGTTCAGCGGATACACGTTCATCAGGGAGGATGTTATCTTTCAAGTAGTCCCGGATCTCCGTGATCCATGCATCGGGTCTGACTTGAGCTTCTGGATCTCGAGCGCTGGGTTTCACGGAGTGCCCAGTGACGCTTACGATCCTTGGCGGCGTCCATGGCTGCAGGGCCGCCGGGACCGCCAGCTTCGAGGTGCTGGTCCAGCCCCCTTCGCCCAACTCGGCGGGCTGGGCTGTGGGCCGCAGCAACGTCCTCTCGAAGACTCCTTCGGGCACAGGGGCTCCGGTGGAGGCCTTCGTTGAGAGGTCGTCAGCTGCGGCATTGCCAGCGCGCGGTATATGGCGCAGGTCCAAGGCGAGGAAGTCTTTCTTCAACATCTGCACGTGGAGCAGATAAGCAGCTAGCTGTGGGTCATTGCAGGAGCATTCACCATTAACTTGCTTGATAACCAGCTGTAAGTCGCCCTGTGCCAACAACTGGCGAGCGCCCAGAGACAGGGCTGTCTGTAGGCCAAAGATGAGTGCTTCATACTCTGCCATGTTGTTGGTTGCCTTGAAATTGAGACGCACAATGTACCCAAACTGCTCCCCCGATGGCATGAGAAGCAGTACGCCGGCACCGGCCCCCTGCTTTCGCGAGGAGCTGTCGAAGATGAGCGTCCAGTGAGGCCCGGTGAAGACCGGAGCTCGGTGCTTTGGTTCACCGTCTTCGTGGCCCCTTGGGTCAGCCTTCGTTGGCGTCCACTCAGCCACGAAGTCAGCCAGCGCTTGGCTCTTGACTGCATGGCGAGGAAGGAAGTCCAGCTCAAACTCCACCAGCTCCGCTGCCCATTTAGCGACATTGCCAGTCGCGTGGGGGCTGTGACGGATCACCTTCAGCGGATAGGAGGTGACCACCGAGACCCGGTGGGCCTGAAAGTAGTGGCGGAGCTTCCTGGACACCACGAGCACTGCATACAGCAGCTTGTGGACCTCCAGGTACCTTGTCTTGGCGTCATGGAGGACTTCGCTGATGTAGTAGACAGGCCTCTGGATGGTCCGGACCCTCTCTCCCAGGTCAGAGAGGTCTTCATCCATTGGCTCAGGCCCGCCGGAGGTGGGTGGGTCCAGGGGGGCTTCTGGGAGTTGGGACTCGAAGGCTCCTAAGCCGCCTTGGACTTCCGGGAGGTCCCGCAGGTTTTCCAGGAGCTCCAGCAGGTCCCGCTGGATCTCCAGGAGGTCCCGTTGGGCCTCCGGGAGGTTGTCTTGGAGGTCCGGGAGGCCGTCTTGGACCTCCGGGGTTCCCTGGTGTCCGTCTCCTGCTACCGGAGCAGGCTGTGATGACGAGAGGTCTGGCCGCTCTGCGACGAGGACCACATTCACCACTTCAGTTGTCGCCGCGATGTAGAGCAACAAATGCTCTTCGGGCTCAGGGGCTACCATGATAGGTAGGGTCGTCAGGAGTTGCTTCAACTCCTGGAAAGCTTCTTCTGCTTCGTCAGTCCAGGCAAATAGACCGGATATGCGCATGAGCTTAAAGAAGGGGAGCGCTCGCTCTGCTAGCCTCGTTATAAACCGACTCAGTGTGGCTAGGCATCCCGTGAGTTTCTGGACTTCTTTGATGCGGGCGGGAGGCCGCATCAAGTCGATGGCCTTGATCTTCTCTGGGTTGGCCTCAATTCCTCGGTGTGAGACCAGAAATCCTTAGAGTTTTCCAGAGGATACGCCGAACACACACTTGTCGCGGTTCAGCTTGGTGCGCGTGGAGCGCAATTTGTCAAAGACTAAGGCTAGGTTATCTAACAAGGATGAACTCTGTCTGACCTTGACAACGATGCCATCGACATACACCTCAACTAAGTCTCTTATTAACTCTCCAAAGGTTATGTGCATTGCACGTACAAAGGTGGGAAGAGCATTCTTTATGCCATAAGGCATAGAGACATAACAATACAGGCCATCTACTATGATGAAGGAGGTGTGCTATTCATCTTCTCTAGACATAGGGATCTGATGGAAACCCGAGTAGGCGTCTAGGAAGCACAGCATATCGCAGCCTGATGTCGAGTCTACTATTTGATCTATTCTAGGGAGAGGGAATGGATCTTTGGGACATGCCTTATTGAGACTGGTGTAGTCGATGCACATCCGGAGCTTCCCACCGGCCTTCGGGACAACGACGGGGTTCGCCAGCCACCGGGGGTGGTGGACTTCCCGTATGAAGCCAGTATCCAGCAGCTTCTTGATCTCTTCACGGATGAAGTTCTGCCGCTCGATGGACTGCTTGCAAGGCTTCTGTTGGACTGGCCGGGCGTCGGGGAAGATCTTCAAGTGGTGCCCAATCACCTCCCTAGGGATCCCCGGCATCTGCGACGGCTGCCATGCAAACACGTCGACGTTGTGCCGGAGGAAGTGGATGAGCACGCTTTCCTATTTGCTATCCAGGTCCCCCGCTACCTGGGTGGTCTGGGCAGCGTCGGCGCCAACTTGGACGACCTTCAGGGGGACGTCGCCCTCGTCGAGGGGTTGCACATGGGGTGCTGCGGCAGAGGCACGGTGGCATGCACTCGGGTGGAGCCGGTCTGGTTCCGCACTGCCAGGGGCTGGTGCTCGAGCTGTCGCAAGTGCCTGGAGCTTTTCCAAGGCCGACACTGCAGCAGTGCGGTTTCCACGAATCCTTAGGATGCCTGTTGGTGTAGGCATCTTCAAGACGAGGTAGCCGTAGTGGGATGCTGCCATGAACCGGTACAGGGCTGGCCTGCCGATTATGGCGTTGAAGGGGAGGTCGATCTCTGCTACGTCAAACAGAATGTACTCTGTCTGATAGCTGTCCGGTGCCCCAAAGGTCACCGGAAGGCTGATGTTTCCGTAGGGGACGACTTGTCCCGACCCTACCCCTGAGAACGGGCTCGACGGGTTGAGCTTGGCCATCGGGATCTGCAGCTTCTGGAAAGCTGCGCGGCTGATGAGGTTCAGCCCAGCTCCGTCTTCTACCAAAACGTGGCACATCCTCACGTTGGCGATGGTGGGTGCTACCAAGAGCGGTAGTTGGCCGGCCCCAGCAATGTTCCTAGGGCTGTCGGTGGCATCGAAGCTGATGGGGGTTGCCATCCAGTTGAGGTGCGGCGCAGCACCTGGGAATGGAGCCACCGACGCTACCGCTCGGTGCAAAGTTTTAACCGCGCTTCGGGACGAGGGGTCAGCGGACCCGCCGTAGATGATGTAGAGCGTCTTTCGACACTCGTCATCGCTGGAGCTGGAGTCCTCATGGTTGCGCACCGCCTTCACGGCGCGCTGAGGCTCCTGGAACTCCACTTGGTGGTCGACGTTGTCTGGGGCATCGGCCTTCTGCTTGCCCTCCCTTTGACGGAAGGGTGGGGCATCAGTTCGCAGCTGCTTCCCTCTGCGGAAGCGCTCCGCGAGCTTCCGAATATCCCGGCACTCGGCAGCAGTATGGCGACTGCTGCTGTGCACGGGGCATAGCTCGCCTTGGTCACCATCTGGAGCTGGTGACTGTCGCTGCCTTTTGTCGGGGCGCAGCCCCCGAGCTCCACTGGGTGCCGCTGCTGCGGCAACGGGATCTTTGGCCGGTGGCTTCATCTTGCCACCGCCCCGGTTCTTGATCTTCTTGCTGCCTCCATAGGAAGCAGCGCCAGACCCGGGTTGTCCTCCTGACTCGGAGGCTGGCAGGGAGTGCCAGTTCCGCCCTTCTGCTGCCCTGGCGCACTTGTCCGCCAGGCTGAAGAGCTCTGAGACGTCGCGAACCTCTCTGGTCGCGAGCTTCTCAAGCATCTTCTCATCCCGGACACCCTGCCGGAACGCCACCACCACGGAAGCACTTTGAATGTGCGGGATGGTGTTGCCTAATTGGGAGAACTGCTGGACGAAGGAGTGCAGCGATTCTCTAGGTTGTTGCTGGACGGCGTGGAGGTTGAGCTCCGTGCCAGGACGGGTGTAGGAGCTGCCGAAGTTGGCGATGAACTGCCGGCAGAGCTCTCCCCAGGAGGTTATGGAACCCTGGGGGAGGTTCATGAGCCAAGACCGGGCTGGGCCGGTCAAGGCGACGGGGAAGTAGTTGGCCATGACGGCCTCATCCCCTCCTGCGGCAAGGACGGCGGTGGAGTAGATCTGGAGGAACTCCGCCGGGTTGACGCTGTCATCATACTTCTCAGGCAGGTGCTGCCGAAACTTGCGCGGCCACCTCGCGAAGCGAAGGTGGGGCGCCAGGGCCGCACATCCTGCTCCTGTTGCCGCAGGCGTCGGTGCCGCGAACGCTTGGTTCGCTGCTGGCACAGTGTACCCCGGTATGGGCAAGGCTGCGCCATAGACCGGGGGCGCCGTTTGCAGGGCATATGGCTGTGGCATATGCTGCGTGGCGTATGCCTGGGGCAGAGATAGCGTGGAGAAAGTCTGCGCCTCAGGCACGGTCGAGGCAGATGTCATGCTATCGCCGGCCTCTTGGCTGCGACGCCTTTCTCGTCGTCGCTCGAGGAACACTCGGACATCTTGGCCCAAGTGGCATCGTTCCAGCTCTGTCCTCAGGTCCGTCGATGGGAGCCTGGTGGAGCTGGAATCTGCCGTCTGCCCGTCAACCGTTGGCGTGCGCGTCAGCGACACAGCCGGTTGGCCGGAGCGTCGCCCCCGCCGAAGTCGAGGATTTGCGGCGGCGACGACGAGACGGTCTACCTCGCGAATCCACTGCTGGGTCGCTGACTGAGGCGCGTCCCCAGCAGGTGGATTGCGTAGTAGCGCTCTTGCTGCAGCTAGCGCGCCCCCGTGGGGGACGCTCAGCGCTGCAGAAGATCTGACGCTAGCTGGAGCCTGCGTTGCCGGAGTCGGCTGCTGGCTTCTAGCTTGTGCCGACAAATTCCGTCCAGAGTGCGTCGAGACGTAGTCCCCGCTGGTCACGGTCCGTCGTGAACGCGGGGGAGGAGAGCTTGCCGTTGAAGGAAGCTTCATCATCTTCGTCGGCAGAAACTCGTCGCGCAAGGGAAAAGCCCCCTTCCTGGCGCGCCAAATGTCGAAGTGTGTGGTCGACACTTCCCCCGGGCCTGCTCTGGGCAGCCTGCGGAGGTTCTTTTTCGGAGGGGCTAGACACTTGCGGAGAGCTTCAGCGTTAGGGACGAGTGAGGGAGAAGCTTGATACGGCGAGTTTTACGTGGTTCGGGCCGCCAGAGCGTAAAACCCTACGTCCACGGTGCGCAGAGCTGCTCGCTGTATTGCTTGTTGCTCAGAATCGGAGTCCTGAGCTTGAGGGTGAGTGACGTCTAGGGTGCTAGTTCACAGAGTTCGAACCCTTGCCAACGTTGCCTACCCGAGCCTTTTATAGTCCAAGGCTGGAGCGGCTTACAAGGTGGGCCCGGACCCGACAGGTGGTCCCGGGGAGATTTCCTGCCATCTACCGTATCCGCAGTTATGCCGGTAGTTGTCTCTAGCGAAGGCTTCCGATTCTTCATTCTGCCGCCCTGCCCATGCCGCAAGCTAGTCATAGTGGTTGATGACGGCAGGGGATGTCTTGTTGCTGTGTTTATTGGCGGGCAGGCTCTGAAACGGCGCGCCAGTCTGTGATGTGACTGCATCTCCGCGTCTTGGGAAGGCGCGGGCCTTGAATACCTTGTACGGGCAAGGTATGGTGCGTCTTTACGCCTGCTGCCTACCGCGCGGGGGCAGGCAGCGTCGTCCTGGTGGCCACGTGGCGGGCCCGGAGCTCTCCTCTGAGGAGAGGGAGGTCCGGCCCCGCGGGACACGTGGAGCCTTCGGAGCTCCCGCCACGGAGGGGGGAGGTCCGGCTTCTGCCGGCCACGTGGCGAGTCCGGAGATCTCCTCTGAGGAGAGGGAGGTCCAGCCCCGCTGGACACATGGCGCCTTCGGAGCTCTCCCTGCGGAGAAGGGCGAGGTCCTTAGGCATGTCCCCCTGTGCGCGAGGGTACCCCATATTGAGGGTACCGACAAAGTCTATAACGACTCACGTCGAATAACTAAGAGCACTCGAGATGAAGTCCAGCCCGCGGACTCCTCTCGCTAGCAACACAAAGACAACAGCAGCGGCTGGGTTCTCCATGTGTTACATGACTCGGAAATCTCCGAGTCTCACCGGACAACCTTCTTCTTAGCATCGATGTTAACCTGCAAAACCACTTATATAGCAAGCGTGAGCACATAGGCTCAGCAAGACTGATCCGTCTCTCCTAAACAAGAAACTCTACATGCACTGCGGTTCACAATTAGGATAGCTAGATTTGCGTAAAGGACTCGCCTAAAGTCGATACTTAACTTTCAGATTTTAAGCCTCATTGTACAGACCTTGAACTGAACAGCATCGCAACTCCGCAATCAAACAAGAAACGCTTTGTTGTAATGCTCATTGCACAAGGCGAAAGTAAAGTTTAATGAGCCTATCTCTAATTCAATCATGGTTGCCATACAAGTTATATCACAGTCTTATTGAGTTCAAAGATAACCAGTTCTAGTTGTTACTACGTCAAGACGCAGTGGGCAAGTATGCTCATATGACCACGAGCGACGGTGATTCGAATCAATACATGCCCGGACTACACGACACGTACACCCATACTCTGAGTTGCCGGCAGCAACCTCGACTGACGTTGTACGCGGCTACCTTTTCCAAGATCTTCCACATTGGACGCAGTCTAACTGCCCCGAGTACGCAAGCTACCTCAAGGTACATACCCGCAGTGGTATGTTCTTAAGCGAGTTACCTCCTGCTACCCTGACGCCGAAAGCCTAAGGCAGTTGGAAAAGTTCCACTATGGATCTCCCAAGGTACATCAGTTTCCTGGGGCCCATATAGCCAGTATGCGCCCGGTACACAACTCAAACTTGTCCAACAGGGCCAAGCACGGACGGGCCTTAACCGACACAGGCAGGGCTATGCACGCACGGCCTGCAACCTGCTGCATCTAAACCTCCCTGCCCGGTCTCCATTTCTTATGTGTGAACTTTCCTCATCTTTTCTAATTCGGACCCGTTCCGAGTAAACCATCCCTAAACTCGCGAGTAGCTTCCAACTACTCGATTCTACCGGACCTTTCCTACTAACATTTAGCGTAGCCAAATACACTCGAGGAGGTGCTATTCTACCCTTTCTCTCCTAGGTATTTCTGGTCATGCAAGTGGGGTTTTCAATATCATCTAGACTTAATGCAATCAACGATGCAAAGCTTTGATCTCTAAAAATGGAAATGCTTGTAAAACTGTTCAAATGCAAACCGGGGCTTTCCTTTTTTGCAGGTGTAACACCCCAAAACCTGTTAAAGAGGAAAATTTAAAATTTTTGGACGTAGTGCATGTGGTGAAACAATTCAAACTCAAACTGGAATTTAAATTTGAATCAAAACAGAAAAAGAAAAGGAAAAAGAAAAACGGCCAGTGGGCCAAAACCTGCCTCAGCCGGCCCAACAGCCCGCATGTCATCTTCTTCCCCCTCCATCTCTCCCTGACGCGTGGGGCCCGCATGTCATCTTCTCCCTCCCCCCTCCCCTGCGCGCCCCCAACTGCCCCGATCTTCCCGTGCCGATCGCTGCCGCTTCACCCGATTTCCACGTCCGGTCTTCGGCAAAGCGCTGGTGCACATCTAAACCAACCCCCGCCGCCCCTCCTCGTGCATTTAAACGCAAGAAAACTCGCAGGTTTCCCCTTACCCGCTCCATCTTTCTCTCCGGTGAGAACCGAGTTATCCTTGGCCATTTTCTTCCGATCCTCATCCGGTTTCTGATCTAACGGGCTTGTCGTGTTCCACCGCCGCCGGGGAGCACTGCAGGTGAAGGAAGTGACGAGTCTTGCGCCCTAGCATCGGCTTCGATGAGCACCGAGGAGCACCTCCAACCACCGTCGTCGTAGAGCCGAATTTCGACCTCTCCAAGCCCGAGAAACCCCTAGGTGAGCTTCCCCTACCCCTCCATGTGAAAAACCGCAAGTTTTAGGGTGTAGCGGCAAGGAACCAAAGCTGCGCCGGCGAGATCACCACCCCCGCCGCCGCGCACCGCCGCGCGCGTGGGCTGGCTCCGGCCAGGGCGACGTGGCTCCCTTAGGCCCGTCCATTTTAAATCATGTGGTCCCGAATAGATCTAACCCGTACCACTTCGCGATCTAATCTCAGCCCTCCGTTTTAAATCCAACGGCCCACATCAGCCCCGCATATTAAACCCCGGGGAAACTTACGTGCTACCCCCTGGGGTTCTGAGGAAAACGGATCTAGCTCCGGAAAACTTCCGATCTAGCCTCTGGACCCTCGGGAATTTATGCAAACCTGTTTAAACATCAGTTTTAGCCCCTGTACTTAATAAAAATTAGGAAAACCTCTCTGTTTTGTGTAATTAGGCCCCTGGAAATTTAGTAAATAGTAAATTAGACCCTGCAGTAGGGTGGATTTGCACTTCAGACCCTATAGGATATTAAATTCAGAAATTTGAACATATGAGTAGAATTTAAATTCAAAGGGTGATGCAAACACATGTGCAAATACAAATTTAAATTTTCCTAGCACTGGAAAACATTTAGAATGAGTTGAGAACTGATTTTAGGCTGAAATGAAATCTGACTAAGTGCTGTTTACTTTTACTATTGCTGGAAATTCATTTTTAGGCTAGAAAATAATTCTGAAAATGGGTAAAACAAATTTAATTTGATCCCCATCAGAGAGGAAGCCCAAAGATATTTTATTGACACATTTTAGGTCAGAACATATTCTGTTTAGGTGATATGTCTTGCTATTTTAATATTAAAGTTCACTTGTAGGCATAGAAAAAAATCTGAAAATATAGGAAAATAGGCATGCATAATTAGAAAATGTTAAATGAGGTCTCAAAATCCAAAAACTTCAAATTAAGATTTTTTAGAAGATCTGAAAACCTATTTGGAGTAGGAAGTTATCTTTTATACAAATTTTGTGACTAAGAAGTGTATTATTCAATATAGAAAATTTGTTCAAATTGGAAGTTCCTATATAGTGTGCACTTAGGAATCTGAATATTAAAGCTAGAAATAATATATATGTTTAAAAGTGCATGTAATGCTCAGAATCAACATATCTAGGGTAAACACAATACTTAAATATGTGTATGACTTTCATATGTATGCATGTGTGGTTTGCATGAGCGGAAATGTGGACTATGGCTTATGGAATGTTGTTTTCTTTTGCTATGTGTATTGGCATGAGTAGAACCGGCCCCATAGCAGGTTCTCACCTTTCAAGATCAAGACTTTCCATTCCCAGGGCAGCAGGAAGAAGGCAAGTGTCCTTGACCACTTTGATCCTATACTAGGATGTGTAGTTAGAATTTAATTAATTGCATTGTCAATTTGGAATATGGTACCCAAGCTAGGAAGTTTCCCTAGATTTTCATTATCTTACTTCCTTGTAGCCTGGGTTGGGATTTATTTTATTATGTCATTTATTCATATTACTTATGCTTAGCCATGCTTAGAATGGGATATGAGATCATCAACTTGTTTACCTTACTCTTGAATGAGATCATATGAATTATGTAGAGGTAGGGATCGAGGCAAGTTGGATGATTTGGTTGGTGCTGTGTGCACGAGACTCGGGTTTGTGTTTAGTGCTTGCCTGGATCCTAAGGACCGGTTCATGGAGTATGTAACCTGGCTTTACCGTGCCAACCACATGCTGAGATGGGGCAGCTTGGCCAATTAATTAGGTGTATCTCCGGCGTAGTATGGGTGTTTGGATGGTGCGGGGAACAGGTGTCAGCTGGACTACCATATGAACCGCAAGGCTCAAGAGGGGGCCACTGCAGCGGGGTTGGAGCCTCTTGTATGTTGTTAGGGGTGAAACCTCAGTGGGTCCACGCTCGTCGGAAATCCCTTTGTAAAGGACTCGTAGTGATCTCCTAGCTACACACCTCGGAAGTGTGAATGTGGTTCGCGGCCACTGGCATAATGAAGGTTCTTTTAGGCCACCCAGCAACGGGGGATGAAATCACTACATGTGGGTACAATGGTGCAAACTCTGCAGAGTCAAAACTGTCATGACAGCCGTGCTCACGGTCAAGAGCGGCTTGGACTTATTCATGATTAGAAGATGATGAATTGGGAAGTTGAGGATATTAAGCGGGAAGCTTAACATTGGAGATGAGATTTTTGTTACTGGATATTGATGATGGGTGAGGGATTGGGACCATTTCACCTGTGCAGTAATGTAGGTGCTTAATAAGCTAAGGTGATAGGTATTAATTGCTTAGTGCTTTAACCATGAGTTCAACCTCTCCTTGCTCTAGCCATGCATGACATAACTTTCCCACACTTGCTGAGTACCAACGGTACTCAAGCTTGCTTTTCTGTTGGTTCAAATTGCTGCTCAGGTCAAGGGGATGACGTGGTGTTCAATGACCAAGACTTCGGGCCCGAAGAAGGATTCTAGGTTCACGGAGTCCCCCAGGCAACACCTGTGACGGAGCCCACAAGATTTATATTCCGCTGCTGTTTTATTTACATGATTATCGTCCATCGAGACATTATGCTATGTATGACTTATTTATATTCGAACACTTGGCTTGTAATAAAATGATGCTTCACTATTTGTCATCACATGTATGAGAGAATGATCCTGGCATACATGTGATATTCACTCGGTTGCTCTTTGGACCAACCGGGTGTGACAGCAGGTGGCTAAGATTACAATCAGTTAGTGACGATCACGGGGAGCTTGATCACTTGCTTTCCTTCCTCCTTGATCTTCACTTTAAGTCCTTCTCACGTTCTTCACGTAGATGCTATACAATATGATCATGCATAGGTATTTAATTAAAAAGCTTTTAGTAATAAGATCTAATGACAGTTTTTAAAACTAGAACTCTGTTTAAGAATTTAAAATGACACTGGTGCTAGTGGTTTGGGTTGGGTTTAAACACTATGATCAAATGTTGAGTGCTTCTCCCACTTAAGTGTTGATCCCCTTAAGGGGTTACACATAACAGTGGTGATCCAGAGCTCCAATGGAGCTGAAAATTTTCATGTGAGTTCCTTATCACAAGAAAGTTATATGGACTAAAAATTAGCACTTTTCATTGAGTGGTTTATTCAGAACAATTTTCTAAGAAATTAAGCAAAGAAGAATTAATTCTGAGGTACATCCTGGTTCATGTCAAAATAGTGAACTAAAATTTCAATTACAGTTCATGGAGCTTGCATGAATTTTCCTAGGATTTTTGGAGCTAAGAATTACCCAGAACTAAATTTACAAGTTTTGGAAATTCTCTGAAAATGTTTCTGTATTCAATTGAACACAGCAACTTACAATCTGAATTACCCTGATAAATTCAACTCCAAATGAGCTGAAACTTTTACAGGAGTCTAATAACACAATAGAGAATATTCTGGCAAAATTTGAGGATTTTTGGATAAACCAAACGCCCTCTTAAATTTTTTTGCTGAAAAGATTTAAAGAATTTTCCAGAATTAAATAAAGACTTTCATACAAATTGGGTTGCGTATTTGGATAGAGTTTGTCAATCTGAATCCAACCCAATTTGAATCACTAAATTTGGAGGTTCCTAGCAAAAGTTATACTCTTCTAAAGTTTGGGGAAATTCTGGAATTTGAATAAATCAGGGAAAAAGTTTAAACTGACGGTGGGACCAGGGTACACGTGTCTGCTGCCGAGAGAGTGCCACACGGGGTCACAGGGTTGTTTCCCGCGCTGTCACAGTCGATCCAGCGCCACAGAGAATCCGGCACCTCTCTCCCAAGTCGCTGACAGGCGGGCCCGATGAGTTCGTCTTCAACCTCTCGCTCCCGCGCACCCCGCCGCCGGAGTTCGCCGGAGCAGCCTCGGATTCAATCATCCGGCCACCCCTGACGCTGAAACTCGCCGCCAGGCCCTTGTTTAACCCGAGGAACATGATGGAATGAATTCTATGGACCGGCGAAGCCCCTAACCCACCTCGCACCGGTGCAGCGGCTCTGAGGGAGTCCGGCGATGTCGCCCCGACGCTTTAGCCCACCAAAAGCTTCCTGGAAAGTCTCTACAGCACCAGCGAAGGTTGGCAAAGCTAGGCATGGTCGCACATGGGCTCGGGAATGGCTCCAAGTTAGGGTTCACCGTGCACCCGCACCTCCCCGCCATGCACAGTGCACAGTGTGTTTCATGCGAGGTTCCAAAAGAAAACTGGTGCGCCCTCAAGTCTAGCCCTCTTGTGTGAAGTTTCGTGCTATCTAAACAATAATCGAACGGGAATTTCACGGAAACGTACTAGAAGGTCGGTTTGCACCGATTGGGAGAAAATCTCGAAATTCCCTGCCGATGATCTATGGTTTCTCCTGAGCTTCGGGGGTGAGTTGCCTGGACATCGTGCGCTTCCAGAAGTGGCCTAGCTTGGCCGTGACACACTGCGGTTGAAGCTGTCCACGAGAGCACTTGCCCTCGGTTCTATGGCGGCCACCGCGGAAATCGGTTTGTCTCGGTTTGGAGAGGCAGAACTCACGTAGAAATTGTGTGAGGACGTTGGAGGAAGGTCCGTGGTGGTGTTTGGATGCTCAGCTGAAGTCTCCACGCGGGCTAGGTGATGGCCGATCGACCGAGAGCTCGGCGGCAGTGCTCGGTTGTTTCTCGCGTGAGGAAGGGAAGAACAGTGTTGGGGCTTCGGTGTCGAGGGAGAAAGGGAGCACGACAGGGGTATAAAAGCCTCAGCTGAGGCGGTTCGGTTGAGGGGCGGTCGACCGAGCGGTGGCGCTTGCGTCGGTCGCTCGCTGTCGATCGCACGTGAAAGGCAAAACAGAGCTGCTCCTCTGAAGATCTTTGCATATTCTTCTCCCTCAATGACCGGTGGGACCCACAGTCCAGTCCCTCCTTATCCCTCTCCTAAATATCTACCAAAATTTGCAATTAGTGAAATCAAATTGTGGGAGTTCGAATCTGAGAGGCATTTGGACAATTGGGCAAGTTTCATCCAAATTCAAATATGCATTTGAATTCTTTGTTATTTAAAGTCCATTTTAGAAAAATGGGTTGCAAACCTTTTCCATAAATCATAAAACTTTGCATACCCCCTAATTTGGACCAAAGGAATTCAAATATGAAATCTGATTTTTAATTTGGCTGCTGCAAAATGAGATTTTTAGCACAACAGTTTTGAAATTCCTAGTGTTGCTCTCATTTGAATTTTGAGTTTGAACAAGTTGTTCCAAATCTGATTTTTGTTTTCTCACACATATGGGAACTTCCCATCTTTGTTTTAGACCCCTCTTGGGTTCCAAGTTTTCAAATAAACATTTGAACTTGTGTGAAGAAAACCCTCATGTGTGTTATCACATGTGGAAAAGTTTTAACAAGTCCCAAATTTCATACATATGAAACCAACTTCTGTAAACAAGAGTTTCTTTGTATTAACAATTTTTGGGACCTTTACAGCTGCCCTCAACCTACACCTATAAATCGGTGCGTTATGCCTCGACGCCCGGAGGTATAGGTTACATCGGTTTAACGGGGCCCATATATCCGATATGCCTTCGGTACGTTCAATACTTGTTCAGCAGGGCCGCACACGGATCGGTCCTCAATCGACACGGACAGGGCTGTGCCCACAAGACTTCCTCTTGCTGCGCCCTAGGACCTGCCTAGTCTCATTTTCTTTCTAAAGTGATCTCACATCACTCGAACCAATCCCGTGTTTCCCGACTCCTATACTTGTGAGTAGATTCCAACTATTCGACTTGTACCGAAGTTCTATGAACATTAAGCATAGCTTGGCTACTCAAGGACTTAGATACTACCCTCTCTCTTGTGGGAAAATTCTGGTTATGCACTTGGGTTTCATCCATCCTACACCTAATGCACATACATACCTCATACTAAGTATACATAAAGCAAAGCTTTATAAAATTGGTTCATGCAAACCGGGGCTTGCCTTGTTGCTGCTGGTCAGGGGTTAGTGCTTCGTTCGGAAGAAGAAAGTCCAGCACTTCCGGAGTTTCTTCGCCTTCAGCGACTACACATAAGCAATATACTACATGTTAATTTAAACAATGTTTAGAAATGACTATGTAAAGACCATAACTCTAGCTAGCCCTCCCCTTTGGCTCTGAAATTTTTATGGTGGATTGGTAGGGTACTAACCAAGTCTTGACCAAGCTTCATTTGAAACAAAGTTCATTTGAGCTCTGTACAAATAAAAGCCTATTTGGTTATTAGTAGGGCCTCTAAGGATTTCCAGGCATTTTCATGGCTCCAACCATTACTTTCTGGATAGTAGAGTTTGAGATGGTTCTAATGGAATTGTTTTCATGTCATTTGAAGCATTCTAGATGAAGTTATGCCCTAAACAAGATTTGAGAAAATTTGAAAAATGTTTCTGTACATTATCTATTTTCTCAGGGCAGTTCACTTAATCACAACAAAAGGGGGACTAAATGAACTTGGATGGGTCTGAAATTTTTACTGTGTCTCAACGATTTTCGAATGAACCTCCCAGCCAAATTTCAGAATTTTTCATAAAGTAATTCTCCAGATAAAATTCCCAACAGTTTAAACTTTAGGGCATTAATTCTGGAAAACTAATAGGTTTCATGAGCTGAAATTTGTTTTGCTGGATAGTACTAAAAAATCTGAATTCACTAAATTTGGAGCTTCCTAGCAAAAGTTATAGCTAGTTGAAGTTTGAACTAAAACTGGAAATTCCTAGAAATGTTTACACTCTGCGTGCGGGCCCCACCCCACGCCTTCTTCTTCCCCGCGCGCGCGCCTGAGCCCCGCGGCGGCGATCTTTGGCGAGGTCGGCCGGAAGGGCTTTCCCCACATCCTCTAGAGCCACACCTTGCCGCCTCTACCTTTTTGGACCCGAGGAACTCATCCCCGGGGTCAGCCAGGTCTCTAGGCGTCCGAAAACCCCTCGGCGACGAGCCGTCGCTACGGCTCAACTCCAGCGACGTCGCCCGGCCCCTACAGAGGCTCATATCGAGTGATTTTTGGCTCTACAGCTCCGCGGTGAACTACTGAGCACGGACATGATGCTATCTCACCGTGAAAATGACCGGAACTAGGTGTTCACCGTCGACCTGGGCCCGATATCGGCGGCGACTTGAAAAGCTCGACAACCAGAGCCTATACTCGACGGTTTTTGGTACTTTTTGATCCTGGATGGCTGTGGGACTGTGCAGAACACGTGTATAGCTCGGCTTACGCGGTGGTGAGCTAATCCCCCCAAATTTTAGATTTTGGAGCAGCTCGGTCCTATGAACACCGAAACTTCCCTGGGGAAAATCTGCCATGACAACGCATGAAACAACGAGCGGTTTGGACTAGCATGACAAGCACCTTAGGGCGGTGGTTTCTTGTGTTGATCGTCGGGCACGACGAACCCTGTGTCGCCCGGATGTCGGTGAGCAGGGAGAGGCGAGCTCGGAGCGATTTTGCTTTGGTGGTGTGAGGGAAGCAACGGAGCACGGAAGGACTACCCGTGTTATCCCTTCGATCACTGATCTCCCCCCCCCCCCACAAGCAGGAGCTGGCCTGGTTCTGAGGTGGTCGGGCGCCGGCGTCAGGAGCTGGCGCGCACGCGCCGCCCTGTGCCCGAGTGAAGAAACAGAAGACTTCAGCGGAAAGTCTTCTGACCAGTGGGTCCCCCTCCCCTCTAAATCTTTTTTTTTCATTTTTGCTGCAAATTTCCCCTCTACTCACTCTTAAATGGTAAGCTTAGCCACCAAGTCAGTGAGTAAATTTGAATTCACCAAAATGAAATTGGTTTGGCTGCATTTGCTTTATATTTGAATTTGAAATTCAAATCCAGTTTTGAATTAATGCAAATTTAGATCCCGACAAGATGAACTCCAATGAGGGTGAAAATTGGTGGACTAACTCATAAAAATGTGCTGAGTTTGAATATGAAGTCCACTTTTGAATTCAAGTGAGGAAAATGGCTGCAATTTGAATTTGCATTCATACTAGCCCTTTTTACAAATGTCTCCAAAAGTGGCTCAAAAGAGTTTGGATTTACATGAAACTTGGCATGAGCATTCCTAAAAATATTTAGGACCAACTACTGAACTCATCCTCTCATGTTTATATGTGTGAGCTCCCACTTTTTGGAGTTATGGGTTTTTCCTCTAATCACCCTTTTGATGGTGTTTACTTGCTCTTCACAAGTGTTCATGAGATATCCACCACATGAGCTATGGTGTTGTGAGGTGATGAACATTTTTTTGCAAGTCACTTTCTTGGGCTTTTACAGAGGACGTCCAACGTCTCCGGTGCGTCCTCAACTTTGGTCACTAAATGAAATGTAGCAGAATATATGTATAAGTGCTAAGGAATTATAAGAAGTAAACTTCTATTCATAGCTACTGCTATTTAGGTTCCTTAATTGGCTTTGTTATTTTTTCAGTGGATACTAGACTCTCTAAGGATGATCTGAGCAAAGTTTGGAGAAATTTCATTGCACCTTGTGGTCTCCAAAATTCCTACAAGTAAAAGGCTTCTCTGAATTTTGAGCCCAAATCTGGAGCTTTGACATGGCTAAAAGTTGAAGATATAATTAGGGTATGTCTCCATAATTCTAACAAAATTTGTTTCACCATTTTTGGAGCTACCAACAGGGAGATATGAATTTTTGATGTTTGGACAGCAGTTCTGAAAAGTTTCTGTTTAGAATTTGAATTTCCAAATAAAGGCTGAACTTTGGAAGGCAATTTAGCCTAGCAAATGAACTCCAATGAAACTCAAATTTAAACAGGATATCACTAACATCATTAGGAATCTTCTGGCCCAATTTAGGAAATTCCATAACAGGGATCTTCTGGAATTAATTCTCAAAGTTTTAAATTTGATGAATTTTGGAGAAAATTCCAGAGATCTTCAGATAAATTTCTTTGCATTTCTGCAAATTAATGACTTAGAGGAATCCAACAAAATTTGTTTCACAAAATTTGGACATTCCTACTGAATGTTATGGTCATTTGAAGTTTGCACCAAATCTGAAAAATGAAAAAAATGTTTAAACTCCGGTTGTGGGCCCCACCGTGGCGCTATCCACTCAGATGACGGCAACACCGAGGCCACAGGGTTATTTACGAGCTGTCACAGAAAATCCCCGTGACACACGGGATCCTCCCGGTTTTCTTCCGCTCACTGACGATCGGGCCCCACCCGTCTTCTTCCTCCTCGCGCCCCCGCGCCTCCCCGCGGCTGCCCTCGCTGGAACGGTGTTTTCGTGCCCCAACCTTTGTCAATCTCACCGCTACTGCCTATTTCCACACGGGAAACATGCCACCGGTCTTCCCCTTCACCGACGATGGCCGCAGATGGGCGTGCGACGGTGGCAGCAACTTTGATGACTCCGGCGACATGGTACTCCCTTGGCGAGCTTGGAAACCTGCCACGGTTTGGTCCGACAGCACCGCCGTTACATGGGGAACCCGGGACACTGCCCTGATCCGTCGGAAACCAGCCGGAAGCATAAGCTCACCGTGCGACCGAAGGTGTTTTGCTCCGCCGCGAGTAAAAACACGGAGAACTCTTCGGAATCTGCATGGTTTTGCTTGACGTTTGCTCGAGAAGGGTTTCTATGGTTTGGAGAACCTATTCCTAGCCTTTGGTGAACCCTAACTCCATATGGACAAGGAATTTTCCGTTTCCTTCACCTCGGTTCAAAGAAACCGCCGGCGGCAAACTCCAAATTCTGGCCGACCTAGGCTACGACCTAGCTCGAAACTTAGACGACAGCAAGAAGGGTCCACAATGCACCTAGGATGCCGGTTGGTAGAGGAGAAATGGTCCTGTAATGCCGGGGTGACGGTGAACCGGAGAGGTTCTCAACATCGAATCACCGAGAAAACTTTTGCCGCGCCTGAGCTGGTGCAAGCCGAAGGCCGGTTGCTTTCACGTTGGGGACGTCGAGGGCAACCTCAGGCTTCGTTTTGCTGCTTAGCAAGGCTGTGTACCGCTGAGACCGCCTTTTCCTGATCGAGGGAGGAAGCGGCGCGTGCTCTGCCGGGCAGTGGAGTAGTTTCCGCTGACTCAGTGCAGTAGCTCGGGAGAACGAGGAGTGAGCAAGGTGGAGTGTCGAGTTTGCTCAGTTGAGGCTAAGGACGTGGAGAGAACCAACCAAGGTGGAGGCACATCGACATCCGGCAGCCCGTGCGACCGCTCGGTGACGCCTGAAGCGAAAAACAGAGTCGGTAAAAGAACTTGTGTGGCTGACTGCTGGGTCCCAACCCCCTCATTTCTTAATCTAATTTTTCCACTGATCTTTTCACCACAGCTACTCAAAATTAAAGGCTTTGCTTCACCTCAAAGTTATGGTTTGAAAATTTGAATTCCCACTGATTTGAATTCTAGTGTGGAATTTGAATTGAGCTTGGTTAATTGAATTTGAAATGGAATTTGAATTATTCATTTGCATTGTTCCACAAGCATAGCAAACCAACTCCAATATTTCTGAATTTTGGCATGGCTGCTAATTCAAATGTGGAGAACACATTTGTGGAACCAAATTTTCAAATTAAAGAAGTTGGGATTTGAAACTGTATTTTAAATTCATATTAGAGGGCTTCCTCTTTTAATCCCAAACAAATATTAGAACCCTTCCAAATGAGCTGAAATTTGGAAGGTTAAATATTTGAAATATGAAGACCCAAGTTATGAATTTAGATCTCCATGTTGGAAGTTTTTGGTAGGTTTGAATCACCACTTTGAACTCACACCGTTATAATTCAAAGTTTTAATTCTCCTCATTTTTTCTAAGTGTAAATGTGTTGAAATTCTTGCTACCACTTTTTGGAAATTTTACAATCTGAATATTCTTGAACCACCGGAATGCTTTCCAATGTCGCTTCATCAATGTGGTTCAGCACTGCCTTCTCGGTTGCCGGTTGGGCTTCCTCGAACTCAATACGAGTATCGTGCTCACTCGTCAACTGCACGATCCTTTTAGCGCATTGAATTACTCCGTTGTACTTACTTAAACAGTCCATTCCAAGTATTATGTCAATCCCTTGGGAATCCAAGATAATAAGGTTGGCAAGAAAGTCTATCCCCCTTATTTTAAGGCTTAGTTTCGGACATACTAGATTAGTCCTCATCTCTCCACCGGGAGAATTAACCAACATAGTTTGTTTCATGTGAGATATGGGCAGGTTATACTTGGCAACATACTTGGATGAGATGAATAAATGCGATGCTCCGGAATCAAATAAATTAGTGGCTGGGTTGGAGTTGGCAGGAAACATACCAATCACGACGTCCTCATCTTGTTGTGCTTCCTCAGCGGAGACGTGATTCACATTGCCACGAGCATAGTTCTACTGTCCATGGTTACCTTGCATAGCTCCTCCATTCGGCCGTGGGTTCTACTTTGGTGCGTTGCTCGGCTGTCCAAGGCCTTTCTTCAGGCACTGACTTGCAAAGTGTCCCCCCTCTCCGCATGAAAAACATGCCTTGTTTCCCATAACAGCAGAAACATTGGGGCGATGCTGATTTTGAGTATAGGCACCCATGTTGGGACAGGGCGCAGGAGGCATAGGCATACGAGGTGCTTGCATAACAGGACATTGCTGCGGTGGCTGATTAGAGCGAGGTGGATTTGCAGGTTGGAAAGTAGAAGCGGACGAGCCATAATTGGGTGCAGCTGGTGGCATAAAACAGGGACGTACATTGCTCCCTTGTGGCTGTCCTTGATATGGCATCTTCCTCTTGCCCTCTTGCTCAATCTCGTGGATCTTGCTCTCCACCACTATAGCTTTGTCAATGAGCTTTTGGAAATTTGCATAATCATTGTTGAGTAGCTGGACTTGAATTTCATTGTTCAATCCCTTCATGAACAAGTACTGCTTCCTGTGATCTGAGTTGACATCTTCTGGAGCGTACCTTGACAGCTGCGTGAAATTGTTGAGGTACTCATTCACGCTCTTCTTTCCTTGACGGAGACCTTCAAACTCTTGCCTTTTAAGCATCATGACTCCTGCAGGGACATAGTGAGAGCAGAAACTCTCCTTGAATTCAGCCCAAGTGATAGTCTCCTGGTTGACATGAGCATTGCAAAGAGCGTCCCACCAATCAGCGGCTGCTCCCATAAGTTGGTGTGATGCGAGAAAAACTTTCTCCCGATCATTGCACTGAACAATAGCAAGCTTCTTTTCCATAGACTTCATCCAATCATCAGCCTCCATAGGATCATTGGCTTGTGCAAAACTAGGCGGCCTAGTCCTCATGAACTCTCGCAATCTGTTGTGAGCCGGTGGTGGTGGTGGTAGCGACGGTGGGGGTGCAGGAACAAGGTTAGGATTGTTGTTGTTGTTGGCCTGCAGCTGTCCCAACATTTGTATCATCGTTTGCATGAGCTGGTTCTGCATAGCCATCAACCTTTCAAGGTTGTTTGCATCAGCCCCGGGGTTGGCATTTTCAGTAACTTCCACATTGCCATCCTTCTGTGGTTGAGCGTTCATTCGTTGGCGGTTGGAGTCTTCCATCACCATCTGTGAGAGAGTAGAGTAGAGTAGGAAATAGAAATTTAGATTGATCCCCAACTATATGCATCAAGGTGTATGAACTAAGCAACTTCTTTTAGTAATTTTAGCCTATATGAGGATGTGAACACGTGCCGAAGCATCTCACATCTGTCCACTATGTGTGGATGTGAACATTCGCCAAAGCGTCCCACAACTCACACCAAGCACACAAACACAAGCAATCATCATAAAAATTTCTGCACACCACTCTTATTTGATCTACTGTGATCTAAACATTCCTATTACAGCTTATTCAATAGGAAAACCTAAACTTAATCGTGAGAACTGGTGCTGTTCTCGCCATGTGACGGGGGTGGTCCATACATGGGCGCAAGCCATGGTGAGTCGGCAGTCCATGTAGGGATAGATGACGCTGGTGCTCCATTTGTTCCTGCATTGGCACGAGTCTCCTCTTGTTTTTCCAGCAAGTACAGCTTCTTGCGGAGTTAACGGATCTCTTCTTGTGCATTTGCATAGCGGTTTCCTAACTCTACGAGCAACCTCTGAGACTTGTCAGCAGCTTGTGGGTTGGAAAGGGCTGTTACATGGGGTCCAACGATCTCCCTTGTACCACTCTTCCGACATGGGTGCAGCTCAAAAGTGGTGCCCTCAAGCTGCTCATGGAAGGCGTCGCACAGTCCGGTGAGTGCTTTCCATGCAGCATCATCGATAGCTTCTGCCCTTGTAGCTCTCCATGTGGGTGTGAAGTGTCGAGTGACAACCCTACCGTTAGATAGGATGGTTACCTCAGCCTTCCAGTCTTCGTGTCCGAGACGAGGGACTTTCTTGAGGAGATACTCCGGGTACAGGCTGCAGCAATCCAGGAACTCTTTAAGCTCCATGGATATGTGTCCTTCTTCCATCCCGTCGGACCAGAATTCTTGATTTGAATGGTTGGCCCATTCATCACCTTCATTCTCGACCTCATCAGGGGGTGGCTCCTCTTAGGATTCATCTCCTTCCGACATAGCTTCATGGAGGCTCCGCTTGGTGTAAGCCCGTGTGAAATTCCTCCTAAGGTGCGTACCAATGCGGTTCGTTTTGTGGATCATTTTCCATGTCATCTTCGATTGGTTCCACCTCTTCCGGATCCTATTCCTCATGCATAGAGCTACTGACTTCATCTTCCTCATGAGGTTCCATCTTCACCTCCTCCCAATATGGTCCATCGGACACCTCAATGGGGTTAAGTGCACTGCCAAGTGGTGGTGGACGAGTTCTCATGCGTGCTGTGCTCCTAGTCACCGACATCTATAAATAAGAGATGGGAAACTTTAGAGAAGAAGGAAATAACTAAAAACATCAGAATCTATGAAGCACGAAAATGAAAGTGTTGTTACCAAAAGAAGAGAAAAAGAGGGGCTGAAAATAGCACTTTACAGTGACTGAATTGACAAGTAAAGTGCAGCAGCAAGCAATTTTCAAAAATAACAGTTTAGAGGGGTGTTCCTATGCGTTTTTAGAGTGTCCATTGTACCTAGGCTTGCGTCCTACGGTCAACGTGGCTCTGATACCAATTCGTGACGCCTGGTTCCGAAAATGAACCAAGTGAATGCATATGTGTGTCTAGGATGTTCATCACACATATACATGTATTCCACAAACTGTAATTTAGAATATAACCACGTACGAATATTGTTTAAGTACTTTATTACAATGACTCAATGTCTCAATCATGAATATCTAACTTATTCTTGCAGCGGAAGGCTCTAAACAACAGCGGAAAATGACTAAGACAGCAGGCTCCAACTTCAACTGCACAGGCATGTTGACGATAGTGCGCACAGCTAGTACTCAACCTGTTCCTCGAAATATTCTTCTACTGTAGCTGATGTGTATGTGGTAATGCAAGGGTGAGTACATGTCATACTCAGCAAGTGTGGGAAAAGTATGACATGTAGCTTACAACAAGGTAGGGAATTAAAAAGGTTCATTGCAACAATCAAATTTTATTCCACAAACAAGGTAAACACAGCAACTATTTTTAGATAAGTTAAATCCCAACATAACCAAGTAATTCAGCAACATCCTTTCATCATAATTCACCATTTATCAAGTCTCAACCAGTCCATAATCTTTCTCTTGTTCATCTCATACTCATAATTATTCATAACCATCTCATTTTCATAGAACCGAAACCAAATTCATTGTCATGACCCAAAACAGTCCCAATACCAATCCAAATGACCATACCCGAATAACCATCCCAAGTTTTGCCTCTAATCATGTTAGATGGCCAGGTGCTTGTAACAGGAAGCATGGATATCATGATAGTTTTACACTCTGCAGAGGTGGCACCACTTTACCAACAAGTTCGTGATTTCGTCACCCGTCGGCGACTAGAGAAAACCTCCATTATACCAGTACATTACCGTCGGTGTATGGCCAAGAGATCACAAAATAGCCTTTACAAAGGGGCTACTAGGATGTACGGACCCACTGAGGTTTCACTGGCAAGCTCGAATCTCCATTCTCCTACCTACGGGCCCCCTCTTGTGCCATGCAGTTCCCAGGGCAGTCCTCATCGACTCCCATTCCCCGCGCCATCCAACCGTCCATAACAAGCTAGCAACACACCTAATTAGTCAGCTAAGCCGCACCCATATTTGGCCTTGTGGTGGCACTGTTTTCCTGGCATGTGCTCGCATGAACTGGTCCTTAGATCTACGGCAAGCAAACCACCATCTCATTCAGCAAGATCCACAAACCAAGCTCGCCTAGATCTCCCCGATTCTATGCTCATTGACATCATCAAGTTCACGTTATCTTAATTCTCATGAGTGCAGTAGCTAACGAGTTTAACTTCAGCTTCCCATATCCCGTAAGTTAAGCGAAGCAAAAAGGAAAAACGACCATACCTGTGGGGACCACCCCATGGTTCACCCACTCCAGGATCGCATAGGGTGGTGCCGTGCGATGCACCACCCAATAGCACACACGAACAGAATTAAGAACAAGATACAAACTTTTATTTGATATAAAACAGCGGAAGTCTTTTACAAAATTTATTTATACAGCGGAAGTAGTATACATAACTACTCTCTAATCCTATTTACGCAAAAGTGCAGCCGTCCAGCCCGGGGATGCTACACACTAGCAGCATGGAAACGGAGATCACGGCGGCGTGCAGGGCTCCAGCTCGGCCGTGTACCCCGACGGGGGCATCGCCTCATCCTCGGAACCTTCCTCATAACTCTCATCTGCACACACCTCAAATATTGCAACCGTGAGCACGATGGCTCAGCAAGTCTTAACCGACAATCCTAGGCATGGAGCTCTACATGCAAGGATGTGTAAGATAGGAAAAGGACTTTGCAATAAAGACACGCCTACATGTTGATCCTTACTTTCAGTTTTATAGCAACAGATTAATAAGACTTAGGCAGCCCTAACATCGGAAGTCCACAATTAAACAAGAAACGCTTTTCCCCAGTGTGGTGATGCCCAAAGTGGAAACTAAACTTAATTAGCTCTAGGTCTACAGCAGACATGGTTTCCAAAACATTAAGGATTCATCACAGCATATTATCATTTATCTGGCTTATTTTTCTTCTTACTACGTCACAGAACAGTGAACAAGCGGTACTCAAATAACCGCGAGGGACGGTGATTGCAATCATGAGACACCCGGACAACACGTTGCATACACCCACTTTCAGAAGCGTGATTCCACACCCCTTCATACTCTTTCTATGCAACAACCTTTCAAAGGCAATCCAAATGCTGAATCGGTCCATCCGTAACGGGCAGGAGGTCCCCGCATGGAGCGTGACTGTGCCCACCGGCAGATTTACACCTTTCTACCCTCAACCCACTCCTATTTACGGTTGGGTAAGCCTCGGCACCCAGGTTAACCAATTACATCAGTTTCCTGCTTATGTCATTATGCCATCCGGTACTGTTCGATACTTGTTCAGCAGGCCTGCACACGACTCGGTCCTCAATCGACACCAACAGGGCTACGCACGTGAGACCTCCGCTCACTGCTTCCTATCCCCCCTGCTGGGTCTCATTTTCACCACTCTTAAGCCATTTTATATTCTGACTAAACCATGTGATAAAACCTTACCTCACCAGTAGATTCCAACTACTCGACTTCTACCGAGATCCTAAGCATATTAGCACAGCATTGTCTACTCGTCCAGACCGTAAACTACCCAACCCTCCATAGGATTTAAAAGGTTATGCAAGTGGGTTTCAATCACCCTAACTCTAATGCAAGCATTCACCCTAGACATAGGTGATACAAATAAAGAATTTGCAAAAGTACTTAAATGCAAACCGGGGCTTGCCTGATTGCGAGTCAGAGGAGAACATAGTGTCGGGTGGGAGGACGTCCAATGGCTCCGGTGTATCTTCAACTTCAGTCACTATATGAGATGTAGCAAAATATATGTATAAGTATTAAGGACTTATAAGAAGTAACTTCTATTCATAGCTACTGCTATTTAGGATCCTTAATTGGCTTTGGGATTTTTACAGTGGATACTAGACTCTCTAAGGATGATCTGACCAAAATTTGGAGAAATGTCATTATACAATGTAGGCTCCAAAATTCCTACAAGTACAAGTCTTCTCTGAATTTTGAGCCCAAATCAGGAGCTTTGACATGACTAACAGTTGAAGATCTAATTAGGGTAGGTCTCCATGGTTCTAACAAAATTTGTTTTACCATTTTTGGAGCTACCAACAGAGAGATATGGATTTTTGAAGTTGGACAGGAGTTCTGAAAAGTTTATGTTTAAATTTGAATTCCCAAATAAGGTCTGAACATTGGAAGGCAATTTAGCCTAGCAAATGAACTCCACTGAAGCTCAAGTTTTTACTGGAGATCAGTTACTATGAAAAGGATTAGATTCCCAAATTTGGGAATGTTTCATAAAGAATTGTTCCTGGAATAAACCTCTAAAGATTTACTAAAAATAATTATACAAAAATTCCTGGGCATTTTCATAGCAAGCAATTTGTTCCTCTGTGAAGTACTCCTCATGAGGATTCGAGCAAAATTGGTCTCACCCTTTTTGGACTTCCCTACACAAAGTTATGGATTTATCAAACTTGCATAACTTTCTGTTGGAAATTTACACAGAGACTCAAAAAGGGGGGCCCACTGTCAGACGTTTCTTCAACCTCTCGACAGGCCCCGCGCGCGCACGCCGGACCCGATTATGGCGCGCCGTGTTCTCTCCCATTTCTCCACCATTGTCTCTGCGGTTTCGTGCTACACCACCCTCGGATCACAACCTAGCAGCCGGGCAAGTTTCGGGTTATGAAAACGCCGAGAAACCCATCGGCACCGGCGAGGCGGCTCGGTGGCGCTGCGCCGGTGATGAACCGCACGTCCCAAGCCTGTACCGGTGATCGAAGGGGCCGTACACCATCCATGGAGTACGTAGATCATGATGCTACTCCTAGCCCGAGCTGGAAATGCCCGCAAATGGGAGCTCCACGGTGAACCGAGGTGTTTTGGCCGGCGGCGACGGATTGTCGTCACCCGGGGTGAAGAAGAGGTGATTCCCTTCGTTCTTATGTGTGGGAGGGCGCTAGGAGGTTATGATGCTATGGCTTGAACCGAAGGAAGAACGATCAAGCGTGTTGGAAGAATTTCCCGTTTTGATTTGATCGGTTCTTCACGCGTACCGGCGCCAAAACACAAATTCCGGCGTGCCGGCGACGGGGAAGAGCAATGCGACTGTGGTAGAATGATCTACACACCTTGGCACACCTTAGGGAGGTGTTGGTCATGCAGGAGAGGCGTTGGATCGGCTGGAAGTCGTGGAGCAGCAAGGTGCGACGTCGGCTCTGCTTTGCCGAAGGAAAACTGGTTGGCACCGATCGGAGAAGGCCGGGCACGCGCTGTGGATGTGCGGACGACATCCAGTGAAGGTCTGCGCACTCTCTGGTCAGCTCAGCTGGCTGCTAAAGTGGCCGGAGGCCGAGCAGCAACGAGGACAGAGGTGGCGCACAGTGTTTCTCTCGTGAGCGCTCGAACAGAGGCTGCGGAGTCCACAGGGTAGCGTGAAGAAGAGAGCAGAGGCACTTGGCTGCCGCTTTGATCGCCCATGCGCACGAACCGACATCGGGAGCTGCGTGTGAAACAGCTCGGTGGAAGCGTCAGGCGGAGGGTTTGCCGGGAGCTGGCGCACTGTGATCAACCGGGAAAACAGAGAGAGAGAGGGAAACTGATTTCTGTGAGGCTGACTGCTGGGTCCCACCACTGTAATTTTTCAATTACTTTCCACAGATATTTTTACCCCAGCTACTTAAAATTAAAGTCCACACTTCTACCCCAAGTCATGGTTTGAAAAGTTGAATCCAAACTGATTTGAATTCTGGTGTGAAGTTTGAATTGTGTTTGGTCATTTGAATTTGAAATGGAATTTGAATTCTCCTTTTTGCATTGCTCCAAAAACATAGCAAACCAACTCCAAAGTTTCTGATTTTTGGAATGGCTGCTAAATCAAATGTGAAGAACACATTTGTGGAACCAAATTCGTAAATTAAGGAAGTTGGAATTTGAAAGTGAATTTGAAATTCAGATTAGAGGGCTTCCTCTTTTAATCCCAAACAAATACTAAAACCACTCCAAATGAGCTGAAATTTGGAAGGTTGAATATTTGGAATATGAAGATCCAAGTTATGCATTTAGATCTCCATGTTTGGAAGTTTTTGGGAAGTCTAGACCCTCAATTTGAACTTACACCGTTATAATTCCAAGTTTTAATTCCCCTCATTTTTCCTAAGTGTACATGAGCTGAATTTTTCTTGCTACCACTTTCTGGTATTTTACATCCCTCCCCCCTTAAAAAGAATCTCGTCCCGAGATTCCAAAAGAATTGCAAAGTGGGGAAACCTTACCGGGTATATGATGATAGCAAGTCCGGATAATTGGTTCGTAGATATTCCTCGCTTTCCCATGTCGCCTCATTAGCGGTATGGTTACTCCACAAGACTTTGTAGAACCATAAGGTCCGTTTTCTTGTGGTGCGAGTCTTTTCATCGATAATCTGGATTGGATACTCCATGTACGTGAGGTCCGGTTGAAGGTCTTCTATGTCTTCAGTGCGGATTTCAGTGGAGGGTTTGAGGCACTTCCTCAGCTGATAGATATGGAAGACGTTGTGAATTCCTGCGAGCGACACTGGTAAATCCAAGCGATAGGCCACGGTTACGCATTTTTCAACGATGGCGAATGGACCAATGAACTGTGGCGCAAGTTTGCCCTTCACTCCGAAACGATGAACTCCCTTCATCAGAGACACACGGACATAAACATGGTCCCCGATGTCGAAGTGGAGAGGGTGGCGGCTTTTATACGCATAGCTCTTCTAACGAGATTGAGAAGCCTTGAGATTACCTTGTATTACTCGCACTCGTTCTTCAGCCTCATTCACAAGTTCAATGCCGTAGATAACTCGCTCGCCGGACTTGCACCAGTTTAGCGGTGTGCGACATTTTCGGCCGTAGAGAACTTCATACAGCGCCATCTTGATGCTAGCTTGATAGCCATTGTTGTAAGAAAACTCCGCCAGCGACAAATGATCGTCCCAATTTTGCCCGTGGTGGATGGCACAAGCGCGTAGCATGTCTTCAAGCACTTGATTCACCCGTTCAGTTTGACCATCCTTCTGCAGGTGATACGCAGAGCTTCGGATCAGTTTGGTCCCCAACGACCCGTGCAGTTGTTCCCAAAACCGAGCGACGAACAGCGCACCGCGATCTGAAATAATGGAGCGGGGAACACCATGCAAGCACAAGATCCTTGCAATATACAGCTCCGCATATTGCTTGGCAACGTAATTTGTATGTACTGGGATAAAATGAGCCGACTTGGTTAGTCGATCGACTATCACCCAAATCGAATCATGCTTGCGAGATGTGAGAGGTAACCCGACTATGAAGTCCATGCTAATATCCTCCCACTTCCATGCCAGAATGTTCAATGGCTGCAGCTGTCCGGCTTTACGCATATGGTCGGCCTTCACACGCCGATACGTATCACATTCGGATACGTACTTTGTGATTTCTCTTTTCATACGTGTCCACCAAAATCTGGTTTTCATATCTTGGTACATCTTGTTGCTGCCCGGATGAATAGAATACTTGGACAAATGAGCTTCGTCCAATATCTTCTTCCGAAGCTTCATGTCACGGGGTACCACTATACAGTCTTTAAACCATAGAGTACCGTGTTCATCCCTTCGGAAGCATTTCATTTCACCATTCTTCATTCTTCTCGGAATGTGCGACATTCCCACGTATTTCTTCTGAGCTTCCATAATCTCCTATCGCATGGTAGGGACGAGAGCAAGATTATATAATGCCCCATGTGGAACCAAGTACAGACTCGGCTCCTCCTCTTCAGGTGGGGTGATGGACAGATTTGTTGACATGAGACTTGCGGCTTATGGTGTTGGCAACCACGTGTGCCTTTCCGGGATGGTAGTGAATCTCGATCTCATAGTCTTTGATCAGTTCTAGCCATCTCCGTTGCCGCATATTCAACTCCTTTTGAGTGAATATATACGTCAGACTCTTGTGGTCGGTGTAGAGGTGCACTAAGTTCCCGAGCAAATAGTGCCTCCACATTTTAAGGCCAACACCACAGCAGCGAGCACAAGATCATGAGTCGGATAGTGCTGCTCGTGGTTACGAAGTTGACGTGAGCCATAGACAACCACTCTTCCTCCTTGCATCAATACACAACCAAGCCCGATGCCAGATGCATCACAATATACGTCAAAGGGCTTGGTTGTATCCGGTTGACCTAACACCGGGGCTGTTGTAAGATGCTTCACTAATTCTTGGAAAGCTTCTTCACAAGCTGAGCTCCAAACATATTTGATCCCCTTCTTCAACAGTTCAGTCATCGGCTTAGCAAGCTTGGAGAAGTTCGGTATGAATCTCCAATACTATTCTGCTAACCCGAGGAAACTCCTGACTTCTTGGACTGATGTGAGGGACATCCATTTCAGCACTTGTTCGATTTTGCTTGGATCAACTGCAATGACTTCTGCAGAAATAATATGACCCAGAAATGGCACTTGGCTGATCCAAAACTCGCACTTGCTGAACTTGGCATAAAGCTTATGGTCTCGCAATCGTAGAAGCACGATATGCAAGTGTTTGGCGTGTTCTTCTTCAGACTTGGAGTAAACCAAGATGTCATCTATGAACACTACCACAAACTTGTCCAACTCCGACATGAACACTGAGTTCATGAGGTACATGAAATGTGTCGGAGCGTTGGTGAGACCAAAGGACATGACGAGGTATTCATACAGCCCATATCTTGTCGAGAAGGCCATCTTCGGAATTTCCTCCGCTCGGATCTTTATTTGGTGATATCCTGAGCTAAGATCCATCTTTGAAAATATTCTTGCACCCACAAGTTGATCGAAGAGAATATCGCTGCGGGGCAGTGGATATTTATTCTTGATGGTGACGGCGTGGAGAGGTCGGTAGTCCACACACAACCTCAAGGTTTCATCCTTCTTCTTCACAAACAGCGCCTAGCATCCCCATGGCGAGGAACTCGGTTGAATGAAACCCTTCTTCATTAAATCATTGAGCTGCTCCTTCAGTTCAGCTAGCTCATTCGGAGCCATCTTATACGGTCTCCATGATATCGGTGTCGTCCCGGTACAAGTTCAATCTTGAACTCGCCATTCCTTTCCTCATCCGGAAAGACATCCGGGTATTCACGGACCACACGAATATCCTCAAGTTTTGTGGCTTCCATGTTATATGTGGCTGGAGCTTCTTGAACCGAACGGTCAAGAATAAGAACATTGGTTCATGAAGTGGAGAGTTTAAACGAACCACACGTGGAATGATGTCAGGAACAGCACCATGGCGATGTAGCCATGACATTCCTAAAATGACATCAAGTTTTTGACTCTATAACATGATTAGAGACGTCGGGTATAGATTCCCACCCAATTGTAATGGTGCTCTATAGACCATCCTATCAGCTGTTATTTTCCCACCCGGAGAGCATATCAAGTATGAACTATTTGTGGGAATGACAAGCAATTGATATTTAATAACATAAGATTGACTTATGAAATTATGGGTGACACCGGAGTCAAAAAGTATGACTACGGGATGATCTAAGTAAGAAAACGTACCCGCGAGGACGGGTTCGCCTTCCGGCACGTCTTCGATGGCTAAGTGGTGGACGTTGCCGGGTTTTGGTGCTGGTTTCTTGGGCTGATTACGGGGCTGATTAGCACCCTGATACGGTGCTGCACCCCTGCCCTGTCGCGGCTCGGGGCAGTCCCTCAAAATATGCCCGACACGGCCACACGTGAAGCACGTGCAAGGTGTCGGGTCCCTCCGGCTTGAGGACGGAATCCCGGTGCATGCGGTTGGAACTGAGGCGCATGCGGGACCATCCTTTGCTGCTGCTGTTGCTGTGGTGGATAAGGCGGTCGGAAGCCTGGCGCATTATATTGCTGATCGTGAAACTGAGGCGGTCGCGCCGGTGGCTGCCATCTCTGACCGGATGGTGAGCGATACACCACGCGGTATTTTTATGGCGCTCCACCACTGCTGCTCATCAGCACGCTACGTTTCCTCTTATCAGAACCGCGCTCGCGCTGAGCATTCTCTTGTAAAATGGCGGCATTAACAAGGTCGTTGAATGCGCCGCGATTGCTTTGGGCGAGATGGAGCTTCATCTTGGAATTCAGGCCCCGGAAGAATGCATTGCGCTTGTCTTCCTCCGTTCTCATAAATCCTGGCCCATACTGCGCCAGCCGGTTGAATGACCTGGAGTACTCATGAGCACTCCTCTCGCCTTGTTTTAGTGCCAGGAACTCCTGGAGCTTTCTCTCCATAACACCGGGAGGTATATCGTAGGCGTGGAACGCCTCCCCGAACTCCATCCATGTGATGGCATGGCCAGCCGGTAATGAGGCGATGTAGTTCGCCCACCATGTACCGGCTTCTCCTTGAAGCTGTTACGCTGCATACAGCGCCTTTTGGTGTTCGGTGCACTGAAGTAAACCGAACTTTGCCTCAAGAGTGCGGATGAAGCTGTCCGCCTCCAATGGCTCTTCGGCCTCCATGAAGACCGGTGGTTGGGTCACCAGGAAGTCTAAATATGAGCTTTGTTGGGGCTGGCGTTGCCCATTGTCTTGGCGTCCTCCTGGACGGGACGCATTCTGCTGCACCAGCATCTGCAGCAACTCGGTTTTCTCGTCGCGCGAGCCGACTACTGCAGCGAGAACCTCCGCAAGATTTCTTGAAAGTTCTGGCGGTTGAGGAGGTGCTTGCTACTGCGTCGTGGTTTGGTCCGGAGGTGGAGACTCATCACCACGAACCTGACTCGGACCTCCCTCCTCTTGCGTGGACCGTGTGCGCACCATTCTGCATTCATAACATTCAAACAATCAGCACATGTTGGTTTATTTCATCCAGTTTATACAATAGTAGTGCGAGATAGGAATAAATAATACGCATAACAATCACACATATAGATAAAGTATAAACATTATACAACATATACATCCCTGGACTGTGTCACATGATCGAGTTCCAAAGTATTGAACTTTATGGGTTAAAAGTTCATTTCGACCATCGTGGTCGCCACGGGATGTTAAGTGTGTCAGCATGCGTAATTCCTCGCTACTGTACTGGACCCAACATGTACTCGCTCGATGTGATATGTGAATGCATAAAATTTTCAACTCAAACTTGCTGTTTCACAACAGCTGCTGGATGTCGAAATGTGAAACTTAATTGTTTTGGTTGAAAAACTTCAACATGGTGTTCACTGTCCAGCCTCTGGTCCTGCAGACCAGTTGGAAGAGTTTAACGGTTTTGGCCACCTCGGAGGCAAAATCTGGACTAGAGTTCAACAAAAAAATTGTAGTAACCTCAAAAAGGAATCCAGATTGTATTTACTTGCCTCCATATCCTTCCTAGTTCATGAGTTATGATTTTTACATGTTGACAGAATTTTCTCAGAAATTTTGACAGCACCTCCTTTGCAAGTTGCTGTCTTGTTCAGTAAATTCCATCTATTTCTACCCTCAATCTAGGAAAACATTTAACTACAAAGTTGTATTACATTTCCTATACTTTCCGACAATGTCTTACTTGACCATTAGAAATTTTTCTACAGAAAGTTGTGGTTGAATTACAGAAAATTCCAGAGAGCATTTTGGTCTGCCCTGTTTCTGGACAGTGCATATTCCTCTGAGATTTTCATCCATTTGGAGGGAGATTAGGTCCTGGAGCTCTGCAGAAAAGTTGTAGAGGACTTCAAAACCTTTCCAGAATGGTATCCCACACCTCCATTGGTTCAACCAATCCTATGTTATACCCTGTTTAAGTTCAGAAAAATTTCTGCCGAAACAGGGGAGGTTGGTCCTGAGTTTTGGAGATTGAATCTATACTCCCAATTGATTCTTAGTTCAATATGGAAGTTCAATAACCCCTAAATGTAATCCTAAACTTCATTTTCAACTCTTTTCTTTTAAAATATCCTTTTATGCAGTCTCGGTACTACGTTTCCTCACCAAAGAAAAATCCTAAGCCGGTATTCCGGCATATACGTGTCAAATGGTGGAACTAAGAATGTCACTCACAAACGGTTGCTAAACGTCATGCACTAACGTGGTTAATGTACCTGCAGAAGAACACACAATAATCGTGCACACAAAGGTTTTAACATTGCAGGCAGTTCCATATCATAGTAAAAACATACGGTCCGTATCATTGCCATACAGATCGTCCTTGAGTCAAGCCACGTCTCAAGGTACATGGTCGTGTTTTCACACCACACGACGGGGAACCCGAGTAGAGCGCGAACGGGTCGTCACGGTTGGGAATTTTATCAACCCACCGGATACCACCTACTGCCTCATGACCGTTGAGGCACGCCGATGGCGAGCGCTGCATATGGTCCTTTGAACATTGAACGTTCAAGAGTTGCATACTATTGTGTTACTTACCACACGATGGGGTATTCTCACTTTCGCCTAAAGCACGCTGGAGATCAGCGTTTTCATATGCTCTCAGAACCATGAGAAGGTTCCGAGACTCATATTCACTACCGTGCCAAGCCACGGTATACCATTCCATACTACTGCTCGTATGGCGATCTTACCGCAATTGATCCGCCTGCGGCCTTACCTCTTACCTGACGTCGAAGCATCGTTACAAATTAATAACAAGTACGTTAGCAATTCCACCTTAGTAACTACTACCATAATAGACCTTATATGGGCTTAATGACTAATCCACGCTCAACTACTTCTAAGTTTTCAAAATAGGCTCTTTTCGAGCGTGTTATTCCCAATGCGGCTCTGATACCACGCCTGTGGGGACCACCCTGTGGTTCACCCACTCCAGGATCACATAGGGTGGTGCCGTGCGATGCGGCACCGAAAAGAATTAAGAACAACATACAAACTTTTATTTGATATAAAACAGCGGAAGTCTTTTATAAAATTTAATTATACAGCAGAAGTATTATACATAACTACTCTCTAATCCTATTTACGCAGAAGTGCAGCCATCCAGCCCGGGGTTGCTACACACTAGCAGCATGGAAACGGAGATTACGGCGGCGTGCAGGGCTCCAGCTCGGCCGTGTACCCCAATGGGGGCATCGCCTCATCCTCGGAATCTTCCTCATAATTCTCACCTGCACACAGCTCAAATATTGCAACCGTGAGCACGATGGCTCAGCAAGTCTTAACCGACAACCCTAGGCATGGAACTCTACATGCAAGGATGTGTAAGATAGGAAAAGGACTTTTCAATAAAGACACGCCTACATGTCGATTGTCACACCAGGTTTCTCCGAAGAACAACCGAGTGAATATCACATGTATGCTTGGATCATTTTCTCATACATGTGATGACAAATAGTGAAGCATCATTTATTACAAGCCAGGTGTCGAATATAAATAAGTCTTACATAGCATACGTCTCGATGGACGATAATAAGTTCATAATATGTAAATAAAACAGCAGCGGAATATAAATCTTGTGGGCTCCGTCACAGGCGTTGCCCGGGGGACTCCGTGAACCTAGAATCCTTCCTTGGGACCAAAGTCTTGGTCATTAAACACCACATCATTCTCTTGACCTGAGCAGCAATATAAACCAACAGAAAAGCAAGTTTGAGTACCGTGGGTACTCAGCAAGTGTGGGAAAATTATGTCATGCATGGCTAGAGCAAGGAGAGGTAGAACTCATGGTTAAAGCACTACGCAACTAATACCTATCACCTTAGCTTATTAAGCACCTACATTACTACATAGTTGAAATGGTCCCAATCCCTCAACCCATCATCAATATCAATTACACATAGTCTCAACTCAAATGTTAAGCTTCCCGCTTAACATCCTCAACTTCCCAATCCATCATCCTCTAATCATGAATAAGTCCAAGCCGCTCTTGACCGTGAGCACGGCTGTCATGACAGTTTTGACTCTGCAGAGTTTGCACCACTGTACCCACATGTAGTGATTTCATCCCCCGTTGCCGGGTGGACTAAAAGAACCTCCATTATGCCAGTGGCCGCGAACCGCATTCACACTTCCCAGGTGTGTAGCCAGGAGATCACTACGAAGCCTTTACAAAAGGATTCCCGACGAGCGTGGGCCCACTGAGGTTTCACCCTTAACAGCATACAAGAGGCTCCAACCCCGCTGCAGTGGCCCCCTCTTGAGCCTTGCGGTTCATATGGTAGTCCAGCTGACACCTATTCCCCGCACCATCCAACACACCCATACTACGCCGGGGATACACCTAATTAATTGGCCAAGCTGCCCCATCTCAGCATGTGGTTGGCACGGTAAAGCCAGATTACATGCTCCATGAACCGGTCCTTAGGATCCAGGCAAGTACTAAACACAAACCCGAGTCTTGTGCACACAGCACCAACCAAATCATCCAACTTGCCTCGATCCCTACCTCTACATAACTCATAATATCGCATTCAAGAGTAAGGTAAATAAGTTGATGATCTCATATCCCACTTATCCCATTCTAAGCATGGCTAAGCATAAGCATATAAATATATGACATGATAAAATAAATCCCAACCCAAGCTACAAGGAAACAAGGTAATGCAATTCTAGGGAAACTTCCTAGCATGGGTTTCATATATCAATTGACAATGCAAATAATTCTATCTACACATCCTATTATAGGATCAAAGTGGTCAAGGACACTTGTGTTCTTCCTGCTGCTCTGAGAATGGAAAGTCTTGGTCTTGGAAGCGGAGAACTTGCTCTGGGGCAGGTTCTACTCATGCCAATACACATAGCAAAAGAAAACAACAATCCATAAGACATAGTTCACACTTTCACTTCGTACAAACCACACATACATACCTATGAAAGTCATTCACATTTCTAAGTGTTGTGGTTACTCTACATGTGTTTATTTTTGGCCTACATGCACTTTTAAACATATGTATATGATTTCTAACTTTTGTATTCAGATTTCTGTTTGCACACTATATATGAATTTCCAATTTGAACAAATTCTTTATATACACTTCTTAGCTACCAAGTTTGCATGAAAGGTAGTTTCCTACTCCAAATAGGTTTTCAGATCTTCTACAAAATCCTAAATTGAAGCTTTTGGATTTGGAGAACTCATTTATCCTTTTCTAATTATGCATACTTATTTTCCTATATTTTTCAGATTTATTTTCTATGCCTAAAAGTGAACTTTATTATGAAAATAGTAAGACACATCATCTAAACAGAATAGGTTCTGATCTAAAATATTAAATAATATATTTTTGAACTTCTCCTCTGATGTGAACTAATTTAAATTTATTTTATCAGTTTTCAGAATTATTTCCTAGCCTAAAAATGTGTTTCTAGAACTAATAAATATGAACAACATTTAGACAGATTTCATTTCAGCCTAAAATCTATTTTTAACTCATTCTAAAGTTTTTCAAGTGCTAGGAGAGTTTAAATTTGAATTTGCACATGTGTTTGCCTTACCTTTTAAATTTAAATCCTAGTCACATATTCAAATTTCTGAATTTAATATCATATAGGGTCAAAAAGGTAAATCCACCCTACTGCAGGGTCTAATTTGCTATTTCATAAATTTCCAGGGGTCTAACTACACATAACAGAGGGGTTTTCCTAATTTTTATTAAGTCCAGGGGCTAAAACTGATTTTTAAATGAATTTACACGAATTTCTGAAGTTCCAGGGGCTAGATCAGAAGTTTCCGGGGCTAGCTTGTAAAAGCCCAAGAAAAGGGACTTGTAAAAACTTTTCTTCATCTCACAACACCACAATTTTCATTGTGGACACCTTAGGAAATGTTGTGAAAAGCATGTAACCTCCATCAAAAGATTGATTAGAGGGGAGAGTCTTCACTTTCACAAAGTAGGGTTTATACACATATGATCACACAATGAGGAATTCAAAACTGTTGTGTCCAAACTATTGTTTGCAGCAGATAACACAAGGATCAAGTGGCATATTTGGATTCCTTGGGTCCGAATTAGTGGGGAGGCAAAGTTTCATTAATTTTTGAGAACTCTTGCTGCCCATTTTTCCAAAGGAAATCAAATGTGCAAAGAATTCAAATGAATATTTGAATTTGCATGGAATTTGGCCAAACATGCAAATGTGGCTCCGTTTGAGACTTCAAACTTTTGAATTATTCATTTGCCAAAAATTTGGAGATATTTTGGGGCAGAGGGGAGCTGTGGGCCCCACTGGTCAGTGAGAAAAGAGGGGAGAAGTTTACTGCCTAAGTCACTCGGTTCCACAGTTCACACTCGAGCGAGTTGCGCTCTCCCACCGGCTGCCACCGCACGGTCGATCGACGACCGAAGCACCTCCCGAGCTGCTTCACGCATCGGTTCCCCCGCGCCCTTATCTCCCCTACGCCGTGCTCAGTCGGCCACAGCCCTCCCACGAGCCCTGTTCTTTTTTCCTCCCGAGCAAGCAAGCCGCCGGCGCCGCGCCTGTTCGTCCCGATCCTAAACCGGCATCGCATCCCAACTGCTCAAGCGATCAACACGAAAAAGGAGCGCCAGCGCGTGCACACGAGTTCCCTCAGCTCAGCTCCGGCGTTCGGGGTTCCTGTCGGCCGTATTTCGAGTATCAGCACCAAAGCCGAGGTGCAACCGGTGGAAGCCGACGTCGGGCTCCCGTGGGCAGCTCACACCAACTAGTTTCACGACTGAGCAAGAGCACCCCAAGGTGCGCCAACTCCCTGCGCTGCTCCTCTCCAAATTCCAGAGCAATCTGTGCGACGTAGCTTCGGAATTTCAAGTTTTCCCCTCGGACAAGGAAAACCGGACCGCGGGTAAGAGCTGTGGAAATTTACGCTTAATTCTCGGTTAAAGTTGTTCATTTTGCACACACCAGAACTAGAGAGGATAGGGAACCTTTTCCCTCCACAACCCTAGCTAGAAACGACGTGGTTACAGCTAATTTCGAGCTTTTCGGTCGGCGGCCATGGCGGGAACACGCGGGCGCACGGTGACAACCGGGTTGCCGTCGTTTCCGAGCCAGGTTGAGGCCACGCCGAGATTTCCTGACCTCCACTGATGCTTTAGAGCGGATCCGCCGAGCGTTTGGCGGGCTAATGTGCTCGGGCGGCGGTGCCGATCATCACCGAAGGCCGCGGCTCGTCGCCAGCCTACTTCCGGCCACCGGCAGCCCGAGCCAACCCCATAGACTTGTTCCCCGACCCTGAAAACCCCCAGGCGGCGAGTCTCCGGCCGAGAGGTGGCCGGGAAGCTGGGGCCGGCGAGCTCCAGTACAGCGCCGGCGAGGGGGAGGCGCGGGGGCGAGAGGAAGAAGAAGACCCGCCGGGCCCACCTGTCAGCAGCTGAAGATTTAAAACTCCAGATCAGCTGTGGCGTGCGATCCCGTGTGGTGGCGCGGGAAAAGGGCTGTGGCCCCGTGTGGCGTGATTCCGGCGGTTGACACGTGTAGGGTGGACCCACAGGCAGAGTTTGAACTATTCCCGAATTAATTTGAATTCCAGAATTGGTTCAAACTTTGGAACTGCATAACTTTTGCTAGGAAGCTCCAAATTTAGTGATTCAAATTGGGTTGGACTCATCTTGCCTAGCTCTGTTCAAATATACAACCCAATTTGTATGAAACCCATCAATTAATTCTGGAAAATTCTTTAAAGCTTTTTAGCAAAAGAATTTTTGAGGGAGTTTGGTTCATCCAAAAATCTCCAAATTTTGCCAGGATGTTCTGTAGGACATTAGTAAACCCCTGTAAAAGTTTCAGACCATTTGGAGTTGATTTGGTCAGAGCAATTCAAATTGAAAGGTGCTGTGTTCATTTGAATACAGAAACATTTTCAAAGAATTTCCAAAACTTGGAAATTCAATTCTGGGCAAACCTTGACTCCAAAAATGCTAGGAAAATTCATGCAAACTCTATGAGCTATAATATAAATTGTAGTTCATTAAATTGAGCATGAACAGGGGTATTACCTCAGAATTAATTCTTCCTTGCTGATTTGCCAAGAGAATTATTCTGAGCAATCCACTCCATGAAAAGTGCTATTGTTTGGTCCAGAGAGTTTTCTTGTGACAAGGAACTCACAAAAAAATTCTCAGCTCCATTGGAGCTCGAGATCACCCCTGTCCTGTTTACCCACTTAAGGGATTAAGATGAAAAAGGGGGAAAATCACTTAGCATTTAACCTTGTGATTAAGTTCAAGCCAAACCACCAACACCAGTTCATCTTTAAATTCTTAAACAAAGTTCCAGGTGTTAGAGGCTGGTTATTAGAACTAATAGTAGAAGTCTTGCTCTAAAACTCACATTTGCATCTAAATTAACATGTAGTATTTCATTAACGTGTAGCCGTTGAAGAAGAGACTCCGGAAGTGCTGGACTTCCTCCTTCCGGACGAAGAACTAACTCCTGACCAGCAGCAACAAGGCAAGCCCCGGTTTGCATTAACCCTTTTTAAAAGTTTTACTTTGTTTACATGTGTCATATGAAGTATGTATGTGCATTAGGTATAGGATGAATGAAACCCCACTTGCATAACCAAAGGTTCCTAAAAAGAGTGAGGGTAGTGTCAAGGACCTCGAGTAGACAGGCTATGCTTAATGAGTCATAGGACTTCGGTACAAGTCGAGTAGTTGGAATCTACTCGCGAGATAGGCTGGGGACACACGGGTTCGGTTGAGTGATGTGAGATCACTTTAGTAATGAAAATGAGACTAGGCAGGGGCTAGGGCGCAGCAAGAGAGAGTCTTGTGTGCGCAGCCCTGCCCGTGTCGATTGAGGACCGATCCGTGTGCGGCCCTGCTGAACAAGTATTGAACGTACCGAAGGCATATCGGATATATGGGCCCCGATAAACCGATGTAGCCTAAACCTCCGGGCGTCGAGGCATAGCACACCGATTTATAGGTGTAGGTTGAGGGCAGCAAGGTGGAAATCTGCCAACGGGCATAGAGAGATGCTCCGTGTGGGGAACCTCCTGCTCGTTTCGGTGCGACCGGTTCGACGTTTGGGTTGTTGGGTGAAAGGTTGTCCCGTACGACATCGAGTGAGCGTGCTGTGCAGCTCCACGGGTGGGCGTACGTGACGTGCTCTTTGGGTTTTCCCTGCAGGTGTATATCGAGTCGATTCGCCGTCCCTCGCGGTGACGAGTACTGCTTGTTCACTGCGTCGTAACGTAGACTAATGGATGAAATATGTTGATTCAATGATGCTGATTGATATAATTGTATTGCTACATGTGTGCCACCAAATACTGCTTACTAAATTTCAGATTTCATGAACTGTTAACTTGTTGCTAAAAGATGAACTAAGGATGAACTTGTAGGCGTGTCGTTTTGCTGAAATGTTACTATCCTATGTCCATTGTACACCTCATGTAGAGTTTCATGCTTAGGTGAGTCGGTTAAGCCTTGTTGAGCCTTTGTGCTCACGGTTGCTGCTTAAGTGTTTTTCAGGTGAGGAACCACCCACGGACTCGGAGTACGAGTCCACCGGCGAGGGTTACCCTCCGTCGGGGACCACGGCTGAGTGGGAGCCGTACACGCCGCACTGAGCTGAGACGTGCAGCTAGTGTGGGTTGCCCTAGGGCTGGGCAACCGACTTTTGCTAAATAGGCGGGCGTGAGTTGTATAGTGTAGTCTTCCGCTGTGTGATAGAACAATAATTGTAACTGAAGTTTGTACTTGTTTGTACAGTTTCAGCTGTTTTTCCCATGTAATATATGGTGTTCTTATGACGTGTGCTGTCGGGTGTCGCATCGCGCGGCACCACCCTCTGCGATCCTGGATGAGCGGATTCCAGTCCGCCACATAGCTCGTGTTTTCCGAGATCCCCAGGGGGTAGCGTGTAAGAATCCCAGCCTTTATAACGCGGGGCTGATGTGGAACGTCCGATTTAAAACCGACGGCTCAGATTAGATCGCCGAACCGGTACGCGTGGGTTTTATTTCTACCATCCGATTTAAAATAGACGGCGCACAAGAGGTCACGTCGCTCCTGGCCGGAGTTCGCCCGTGCGTGCAGCGGCGCGCGGCGGCGGCGGGGGTGCAATCTCGCCGGCGCAGGTTCGGTTCCTTGCCGCTATACGTTAAAACTTGCAGTTTTTCACATAGATCGACTGCGGAGGGGTAGGGGAGCTCACCTAGGGGTTTCTCGGGCTTGGGGAGGTCGGAATTCGGCTCTGCGACGACGATGATTGAAGCCGCTCCTCGGTGCTCGTCGGAACCGATGCTAGGGCGCGAAACTTGTCGCTTCCTTCACCTGCAGAGCTCCCTGGAGGCGGTGGAGCACGGCGAGCTCGTTAGTCCAACTAAAAACAAAGAGATCCGAAGGTTTTTCGGTGGTGGATGGTCGGTTCTCACCGGAGAGAAGAACGGCCGATCGGGAGGGAAAAACAGGGCAATTGTTGGCGTTTAAATAGGCGAGGGGGGCGGCGGTCTGTTGAGATCAAGTTGGGGGCATCCACGACCGGAAATCGGGCTGGGGGCGCGGGTTTCCGGAGGTCACTTGCGATCGGGCACGGGGGAAGAGTCCGGGTCGGTTGGCGCGCGGGAGGAAGGAGATGACACGCGAGCCCCACGTGTCAGTGAGAGGAAGAGAGGGGGCGCGCGGTCTTGGGCTGTTGCGAGGGATTGGGCCGGCTGGCGGGTTTCGGCCCACTGGCCGGTTGGGGTTTTTCTTTTTCTTTTTCTTTTTCCTTTTCTTTTCTGTTTTGATTTGAATTTGAATTCCAGTTTGAATTTGAATTTCTGCACCACATGCAATACATCCAAAAATTTTTAAATTCCACTCTTTAGCAGGTTTTGGGGTGTTACATCGATCCTTACTTTCAGTTTTATAAAAACAGATTAATAAGCCTTAGGCAACCCTCACATCGGAAGTCCACAATCAAACAAGAAATGCTTTCCCTCGATATGGTGATGCCCAAAGTGGAAACTAAACTTAATTACTCTAGGTCTACAGCAGACATGGTTTCCAAAACATTAATGTTTCATCACAGCATATTATCATTCATCTGGCTTATTTTTCTTCTTACTACGTCACAGAACAGTGAACAAGCGGTACTCAAATAACCGCGAGGGACGGTGATTGCAATCAGGAGACACCCGGACAACACGTTGCATACGCCCCACTTTCAGAAGCGTGATTCCACACCCTTTCCTACTCTGTTGTATGCAACAACCTTTCAAAGGCAATCCAAATGCCGAACCGGTCCATCCGTAACAGGCAGGAGGTCCCCGCGTGGAGCGTGACTGTGCCTACCGGCAGATTTACACCTTGCTACCCTCAACCCACTCCAATTTACGGTTGGGTAAGCCTCGGCACCCAGGTTAACCAATTACATTGGTTTCCTGCTTATGTCAGTATGCCATCCGGTACTGTTCGATACTTGTTCAGCAGGCCCGCACACGACTCGGTCCTCAGTTGACACCAACAGGGCTACGCACGTGAGACCTCCGCTCACTTCTTCCTACCCCCCCCCCCCTGCTGGGTCTCATTTTCACCACTCTTAAGATATTTCCTATTCTGACCAAACCGTGTGATAAAACCTTACCTCGCGAGTAGATTCCATCTACTCGACTTCTACCGAGATCCTAAGCATATTAGCACGGCATTATCTACTCGTCGAGTCCGTAAATTACCCAGCCCTCCATAGGGTTTAAAAGGTTATGCAAGTGGGGTTTCAATCACCCTAACTCTAATGCAAGCATTCACCCTAGACATAAGTGATACAAATAAAGAATTTGCAAAAGTACTTAAATGCAAACCGGGGATTGCCTGGTTGCGAGTCAGAGGAGAAGTTAGCGTCGGGTGGGAGGACGTCCAACAGCTCCGGTGCATCTTCAACTTTGGTCACTATATGAGATGTAGCAAAATAAATGTATAAGTATTAAGGACTTATAAGAACTAACTTCTATTCATAGCTACTGCTATTAGGATCCTTAATTGTCTTTGGGATTTTTACAGTGGATACTAGACTCTCTAAGGATGATCTGAGCAAAATTTGGAGAAATGTCATTGTACAATGTAGCCTCCAAAATTCCTACAAATACAAGGCTTCTCTGAATTTTGAGCCCAAATCAGGATCTTTGACATGACTAACAGTTGAATATCTAATTAGGGTAGGTCTCCATGGTTCTAACGAAATTTGTTTTACCATTTTTGGAGCTACCAACAGAGAGATATGGATTTTTGAAGTTGGACAGGAGTTCTGAAAAAGTTTCTGTTTAAATTTGAATTTCCAAATAAGAGATGAAATTTGGAAGGCAATTTAGCCTAGCAAATGGACTCCAATGAAGTTCAAATTTTTATTGGAGATCATTTACTATGAAAAGGATTAGCTTCCCAAATTTGGGGATGTTTCATAAAGAATTGTTCCTGGAATAAACCTCTAAAGTATTTATTAAAAATAATTTTACAGAAATTCCTGGGCATTTTCATAGCAAGCAATTTGTTCCTCTGCGAAGTACTCCTCATGAGGATTCCAACAGAAATTGGTCTCACCCTTTTTGGAGTTCCCTACACAAAGTTATGGATTTATCAAACTTGCATAACTTTCTGTTGGAAATTTACACAGACTCAAAAAGGGGGGCCCACTGTCAGACGTTTCTTCAACCTCTCGACCGGCCCCCGCGCGCGCATGCCAGACCCAATGATGGCACGCCTTGTTCTCGCTCGTTTCTTGACCATTCTCTCTGTGGTTTCGTGCTACACCACCCTCAGATCACAACCTAGCAGCCGGGCAAGGTTTCGGGTTATGAAAACGCCGAGAAACCCATCGGCAACGGCGAGGCGGCTCGGTGGCGTGGCGCTGGTAATAAACCCCATGTCCCAAGCCTGAACCAGTGATCAAAGGGGCCGTACACCATCCCTGGAGTACGTAGATCATGATGCTACCCCTAGCACGAGCTGGAAATGCCCGCAAATGGGAGCTCCACGGTGAACCGAGGTGTTTTGGCCGGCGGCGACGGATTGTCGTCGCCCATGGCGAAGAAGAGATGATTTCCTTCGTGCTTCGGCATGGGAGGGCGCTAGGAGGGTGTGATGCTATGGCTTGAACCGAAGGAAGAACGATCAAGCATGTTGGAAGAATTTCCCGTTTTGGTTTGATTTGTTCTTCACGCGTACCGGCGCCAAAACACAAATTCCGGCAAGCCGGCGACGGGGAAGAGCAAGGGGACTGTGGTAGCATGATCTACACACCTTAGGGAGGTGTTGGTCGTGCGGGAGAGGCGTTGGATCGGCTGGAAGTTATGGAGCAGCGAGGTGCGACGTCGGCTCTGCTTTGCCGGAGGAAAACTGGCTGGCAACAATCGGAGAAGGCCGGGCACAGGCTGTGGAGATGCGGACGACGTCCAGTGAAGGTCGGCACACTCTCTGGTCAGCTCAGCTGGCCGCTAAAGTGGCTGGAGGCCAAGCAGCAACGAGGACAGAGGTGGCGCACGGTGTTTCTCTCATGAGCGCTCGAACAGAGGCTGTGGAGTCCACTGGGTAGCGTGAAGAAGAGAGCAGAGGCACTCAGCTGCCGCTTTGATCGCCCACGCGCACAAACCGACGTCGGGAGCGGTGCGTGAAGCAGCTCGGTGGAAGCGTCGGGCAGAGGGTTTGCCGGGAGTTGGCGCGCTGTGATCAACCGGGAAAACTGAGAGAGAGGGAGACTGATTTCTGTGAGGCTGACTGCTGGGTCCCACCACTGTAATTTTTCAATTACTTTCCACAGATATTTTTACCCCAGCTACTTAGAATTAAAGTCCATACTTCGACCCCAAGTCATGGTTTGAAAAGCTGAATCCAAACTGATTTGAATTCTGGTGTAAGGTTTGAATTGTGTTTGGTCATTTGAATTTGAAATGGAATTTGAATTCTCCTTTTTGCATTGCTCCAAAAACATAGCAAACCAACTCCAAAGTTTCTGATTTTTGGCATGGCTGCTAATTAAAATGTGAAGAACACATTCGTGGAACCAAATTTGTAAATTAAGGAAGTTGGAATTTGAAACTGAATTTGAAATTCAGATTAGAGGGCTTCCTCTTTTAATCCCAAACAAATACTAAAACCCCTCCAAATGAGCTGAAATTTGGAAGGTTGAATATTTGGAATATTAAGGTCCAAGTTATGAATTTAGATCTCCATGTTTGGAAGTTTTTGGGAATTCTAGACCCTCACTTTGAACTTACACCATTATAATTCAAAGTTTTAATTCCCCTCATTTTTCTTGCTACCACTTTTTTGGATTTTACAATACCCGACTCATCAACTTTCCTGGCGACAAGGATGGTTAAAAAAACTAGTAAACTCCTATAAAAGGGTGTCCCATCAAGTTCACACAAGCATACGAGTTTTCGCAAGCAAAACAGTTTCAAAAACTTGGGATCAATACGGTCAAGGGCACTTGCCTTGCTCCCGTGGCTCGTGTTGCTCAAGCATCTTGAAATCTTGGTGCTGTAGCTCCTCGTAGACGGCCTCTTGAGCTTGTGCTTCTGCTCACGACCACACACATAAAAAATTTACAGCAATCAATTATCATGCACAAACTTTACTCAAGATGCAATGAGGTGAATAAATGCAATTCCTATGGTGCAGATTTATAAGACCAGTTTGTACGTGTTCTTGCATGTTTTAGTAGGCTCTCATGAGGTTTTATGATGATCAAGGCTGCTGGGGATCAAGTGTGGACGTGGTGATGATCTTGACACAATGTGTAGATCAATTCCGCCATCAAAAATTTACCAAAACTTGGTATGTCCACATGCTGCATTTTCTGCTCGCAGGGGGTGAAGAAAACGGGTGCATAGAAACAGTGGCGATGTTGTAAGAGGGGTAACGAAGACCTACCTCACTTCTTCCTTGTGGCAGGACCTCCCTCCTTGCAATGGCAGCAGCGGGAGATTTTCTAGGGAGAATTATGAGGTTGTGGCCAGGGCAGAACGTCGGGGGCTTCTTCTCTGGCGACGGCGAGGCATGACGGAGCTCGACGGCGGCCAAATTCCGGCAGGGGGGGCAGTGACTTGCCATCAGGGAGAGGGGGCGGTGACTTGGCAGAAAGAGGGGTGGAGAGGGCAGCGGCCAAACAAAAGAGAAGGGGTGGAGCGGCTAGGGGGGAGTTATATTTATAAGTGGGAAAAGAGCTAGGGTGGCTAGGATTTTAGCAAATCAAATATACAATGGCTGAGATTTAATTTTAAAAGAGGTGGGAGCTAGGGGCTGGGATTTTATTATTTATTTTCCACAAATGGCTAGGTTTTAATTAGAAAATAAAAGCCCACAAGAGTCCAAAAGGGGAGGGGGCGGCTAGGGTTTTGTGAGACCTATGTGTGCTGAATACATTGGCAATTAGGATAAAAGTTAGCATTAACATTCAAAGTTTTGAATATTGCCAAAACATTCTTCTGTGGCAAGGTCCGACAAGTTCTTTGTTAGGTCCGCCAAGTGTTGGCAAGGTCCGACGCAAGGTCCGGAGAGCTCCTGCAAGGTCCGGAGAGCTTCTATGAGGTCCAGAGCTTGTTTTTAGGGAGCTCCCGTGAAGTTCAACTCGTAGAACTGTAGCGTCTTGTTTTTGCTTTTAACTCGCAATGTTTCAAACTTGCTTTATGGGAAGGTTTGCTTAGTATTAATTTGCTAAGTTTTTGGTGTGTTTTGGTGGTTATGGCTGTTATCATTTGATATGGTTTGCAACATGCTTATGTGACGTGCTCATATAAGGTATTGTGGTTTTCGAACTAACGTGAGTCAAGTCGAGGACTTGTGGTCGGAAGAATTGGTTGTTTATTCATGTGCAGGTGTTGCTTGAGTTCAAGACATGGCTGGTGATGGGATCCTTGGACTAGTCTCAGGGAGGAGATGAGGTTCCAACAACCAAGTTCGGGAGGAGCTGTGGTTGAGTTGATCGGGAGGTCGCGCAGCATGTTTGGATCAAGGGCAGTGCATATGAAGGTTGCGTGTACGTCGTTGGAAGGTGTTTGCACGTGTGCAATGAGTGCATGGACGTGGTAACATTGTTCCAAGGCGTGATGAAGAGAAGTGGACGTAAAGAATTGGTCGGAAAGGTCCAACCGGCTGGATTGCGTACTCAGGCTGAGGCTGAGTCGGATATGGCTCAAATATGGAAGATTTGAGTTGATTATGATAGGATTTCGTGCTAGGCACGAAGTTGAGTTGTTTTAGGAATGTTTAGGACGTTCCTAAGGTGTTTGGAAGTCTCACGATTGCTTCTATCTGCGAATAGGAGAGTCCTGAGCAGTTATGGTAAGTTAGGATACGAGTCCAATTAGGAGTAGGAGTCCTAGATTGGATTGTTTAGCCTGAGGGCTGGCTATAAAAGCAAGGGAGGCCAGAGCTTTCGTGTGTAGAGAACTTTGGGCTGTTCCTCTTGTGTTTCTATTGAATAAAGTTCATAGTTTCGAGGAGCTTTTATGCCTTGTTCGTCCGACTTGTTTTTCGTCAAGTCTTTCTCGCCGAGTTTCTGGACAGACCGACGTTGCTTCGGTGTTTCGTTCATAACTCGAGTTTTACAGATCCGATTGACGTGATTCTTTTTGGGTTGTCTTAACAACTCAATTATATATCATATGTGAAATTTTCACGAGCTTCTGATCGGTAGTTTTTGAGATACACGAGTTTATTTGCAGCATTGCAGATCTATTTTATATCGGGTAGAACAGATTGATCTTCGTTTAATGTTTTGATCGTATCTCAAGTTTTACTTCGTGTTTTCAAGTGATTCTTGTTGCATTAGATCCGTGACTTGATTCTATACCTCTCTACTTGATTTGTCACGGTTGAACACGTTTGAAAACACTTGCACACATGGTTTCTTTAACCGATTGATTTTTGCTGAGGTGTTTTTGTTGTTTCCGCTGCGAAAAGTTTTAATCTACCATTCACCCCCCCCTCTGGTAGCTTTTCACGTGCTCTTCGATCCTACAATTGGTATAAGAGCCAAGGTGCTCTAATCTTTGTGATTTGCACGTGTTTTGACTAACCATCATGAAGAAGTACTCCGCAAAACCTTGTGTGTTCAATGGCATCGATTTTCAGGTTTGGAAGGCGCGGATGGAGGCCTACATACAGGCGCAAGGCTTCGCCATATGGGAAAAGGTCTACCGGAACTTCGATATACCACCCAACGATCAAGTTATGGCTGCGAACATGAGAGATGTTGACAACAACAACAAGGCTCGCAACTTGATCATCCAAGGATTGACTCAAAGCGACTTCGACCGTGTTGCACACCTCCGATCTGCATATGATGTTTGGAAAGCTCTTTGTGACTACCATGAAGGATCCAATACGATCAAGGAGGTAAGACAAGATATGTTCAAGAAAGAATACATGCGTTTTGAGATGCAATCCGGTGAGTCAATTGACGACCTTTTTGCTCGCTTTAATAAAATTCTCAGCAACTTGAGTAGTGTCAATGTTAACTTTTCAGATGCTGAAAATGCTAGACAATTGTTAGGAGCATTAGATATGTCAATTTGGGAGATGAAAGTTACATCTATTCGTGAATCTACTGTCATGAGTTCTCTTACTTTAGACGTGCTTTATTCTAAATTGAAAACTCATGAAATTGACATCATCTCACGTAAAAAACCCAACAAGTCTATTGCATTTGTTTCGCAGCGTGACATGTCTAGTTCTAGTCAATCATCATCTAGTGGTGCACTCTCTTTGCTGTCCTCTCTAACCCTTGAACAGATTGAAAAGTTTCCAGAGGAGGAGCTTGCACTCATCTCTACTCGGTTCTCAAAAGCATTGCAAAATGTGAGAACTAGAAGGAGAGGAAGCTCCGGACGTCAACGATGTTTTGAATGTGGTAAGACAGGACATTTTCGTACGGAGTGCCCTAACCTTTCAGGTTCGACTTCACGTGAAGAAAAGCAAACAAGGCCGAAGAAATCGTTTGCAAAGAATAAGAAGAAGAAAGATTTATCAATGCGCAACATAGTGCATAGTATGATCTCTGCACTTCAAGATTTCGGCTCAAGTGATGTGGACACCGGTAGTGATGAAGATGAAGAAGCTATGGCAAATATGTGCTGCATGGCGAGCAAGTCAAGTTCAAGCTCCGAGGAGGCAGAACACAACAGCGACGATGAAGAGGTATGTCCCACTTGCGAAGAAATGTGTGATGCTATTTCTCGTGCCACTGTTATATTAAAGAAAAAGTATAAAAAACTTAGGAACAATGCTGTTAAAATTGAATCACTAGAATCTGAAATTAATCGTTTAAAAACTTTGATTCCTAGTGATGATTCTTATTCCTCATGTGATTTGATTTATGAACAATTATCCTCTTTAAGAAGTGCACACGCATCTACACTTGATAAACATGAACTTGAAATTGAAAAGAACAAAGAGCTTGCTGCACTTAATGATAAAAAATTGAAAGATGCTTGTTGTTCTACAATTGATTTGCATTGTTCTTCATGTGATGATCTGAATAAGAAACTAAATGATGCTATGAATGAGATTTCTATTTTGAACAATGCTTTACGTGTGAATGAAGTTAAATATTGTTCAAATTGCAAACTAAAAGGAAAAACTTCATGTGAAAACTGCTTTGATCTGTCCAATAAACTTGATGACATGCATAGGACACTAGATCGGTTTTCTAATGCAAATAAGAACCTAAACTTGCTGCTGAATTCTTCCAAGTCATGTAATGATAAAACTGGTTTATGTTTTAATTCTCATGCTCATGCTAAGGAACACCCACCTAAAGTTGTAAAGTCATTAGGAAGCGGTTTGATTCAAACAGCTCCTAGACAAAAAGAGGTGATTTTCAAATCTGCAGGAGTACTGTCCCATTCGGGTTCTAATAAACGTGTTGCTTGCTCATCTAGACATGATAATAAGGTTATTTTTCATTGTACCTACGGTGGTAGAGATGGTCATGTCATGGATTTTTGTTATAGACTAGCTAAACACGATAAGAAACAAAGAATACTTGCTAGATCACATAACAACCAAGCAAAATCTGCTAGACCGAATGTTCGGAGCTTGCAACCTGCTGTAATGAGTCAAAAACTTGCTCCCGGACCTACTGTTTTTTGTGCTACATATAACACATCTTCTAAGTCAGTAGTTGGGAACAAAAATTTTCGATGTTTGGCTCATAAACCTGCTGTACCTTCTCAGCTTTCACGTGTTATTCCTGCTGGACGTCGTGTGACTCAGTACTGGATTCCTAAAAGTCTTTTAACTAACCCCAGTATTGAGTCATCGACGTATTGTGCTGCTGTGTAGGTTTCACGTTTGAGGAAGGAGAACATTTGGATTGTGGATTCAGGTTGCTCACGCCACATGACCGGTAACAAAGAATGGTTCTCCTCTCTCTCTTTTGTGTCACGTGTAGAAAATGTTACTTTTGCCGATAACTCTTCTACTCCCATAATTGCTAAAGGTTCGGTTAGAGTAAACAATCTCTACACTTTGAAAGATGTGGCACTTGTTAAAAATTTGAAATACAACTTGCTTTCGGTTTCACAATTGCTAGATGAAAATCTAGAGGTTAGCTTTGCTAAAAATTGCCGCAAGGTTGTAGATTCAAAAGGTGAGCTTTTGTTTAACATGTCTAGGTTTGGAAGAGTTTTTAAAGCTGATTTTGATTTGTCAACTTCTAAGCATTGGTGTCTAGTTGCTAATGATACAAAGGATCTATATTTTTGGCATCGTAGACTTGGTCACATAGGCTTTGATCATCTCACTCGTGTTAGTGCTCTCGATCGCATACGTGGGCTGCCGAAGCTTAAAAAGGACAATGATATTGTGTGCTCTTCTTGTAGACATGCTAAGTTTGTTGCAGGTTCACATGCTCCTCTCACAATAACCATGACAGCTGAACCAGGACAACTTTTTCATCTTGACACAGTAGGTCCGGCATGTGTTCAATCCTTCGGAGGTAAATGGTATGTGCTTGTGATTGTTGATGATTATTCCAGATATTCTTGGGTTTATTTTATGGCATCTAAGAATGAAGCTTTTAGTCATTTTAGAACTTTATTTCTTAGATTATCTATTGATCACCCAGGATCATTAAAAGCAATTAGAAGTGATAACGCAACTGAATTTAAAAACCAATCCTTTGATCACTTTTGTGCTGAAAATGGAATAGATCATCAATACTCTTCACCCTATGTACCACAACAAAATGGTGTCGTAGAAAGAAAGAACAGGACCTTAGTTGAGATGGCTAGGACTATACTTGATGAATATCAAACTCCTAGGAAATTTTGGGCTGATGCAATTGCAACCGCTTGTTATGTCTCAAATCGTGTTTTCTTGCGTGCTAAGCTTGGAAAAACCCCATATGAGCTCCGGTTTGGACATAGGCCTAGTGTTACACACTTTAGGGTTTTTGGTTGCAAATGCTTTGTTAAGAAACATGGTAATCTTGATAAATTTGAAGCTAGATCTGTTGATGGCATGTTTCTTGGTTATCCATCTCATACTAGAGGCTACCGTGTGCTTTTACTTGACACTAACAAAATTGTGGAGACTTGCGAGATTTCTTTTGATGAAGCTAGCCCAAGTACTAGCTCCGATATTGAGGTCCGGATCCATATCCGCAGGAGGAGAGTATTTTTATTGAAGAAGATGAAGAAGTGGTGCTGCTGCCCGAAAACTCAGAAGTAAATAACGATCAAGCTGCTGATTTTGCACCACAACCAGCACCAACAGTCACTACTGCTGGTTCGGACCTTCCTCAATCAACAAGCTCTCCTAATCAAAGGTCCGAACATGATGAAGAAGGTACTTGTGAAGTGTCTACTCCCCTTCGAGTACTCAAAAGTCATCCTCCACAACAAATCATTGGAAGCTTGCATGAACGAGTCACTCGGTCCAGGTTTTGCGATCCAAACTCTCATGCTCATTCTGCTTTTGTTGCTTCTTTTGAACCCAAGGATATATCACACGCACTCACTAATGAATCTTGGATTAATGCCATGCAAGAAGAGTTAGAAAATTTTGAAAGAAATAATGTTTGGAAACTTGTACCTCCACCTCAAGGTCACATATTAATTGGAACTAAATGGGTATTTAAAAATAAGCAAAGTGAGGATGGGGTTGTGGTTAGGAATAAAGCTAGGTTGGTTGCTCAAGGTTTCACCCAAATTGAAGGTCTAGATTTTGATGAAACATTTGCTCCTGTTGCTAGATTAGAAGCTATAAGAATTTTATTAGCATTTGCTGCATCTAAAGGTTTCAAGTTATATCAAATGGATGTTAAAAGTGCTTTTCTTAATGGCTACATAGAGGAGGAGGTTTATGTTAAGCAGCCACCGGGTTTTGAAAATCCAAATTTTCCTAATCATGTTTACAAACTGTCCAAAGCCTTGTACGGTCTAAAACAAGCCCCTAGAGCATGGTTTGATAGGTTAAAAACATTCTTACTTGAAAAGGGGTTTACCATGGGCAAGGTTGATAAAACTCTTTTTGTACTTAAGCATGGCAATGACTCATTATTCGTTCAACTGTATGTGGATGATATTATCTTTGGTTGTGCTTCTCATGATCTCGTGTCCAAGTTTTCAGCTATGATGAGTTCAGAATTTGAGATGAGTATGATGGGAGAACTCACATACTTTTTGGGGCTGCAAATCAAGCAAACAAAAGAAGGAACTTTTGTGCATCAAACTAAGTATACAAAGGACCTTCTTAAGCGCTTCAACATGGACAAATGAAAGCCTCTTCGGACACCAATGGGAAAAGCAACAACACTTGAACTTGACGAAGATGGTGACCCGGTCGATAAAAAAGAATACAAAAGTATGATTGGATCACTTTTGTATCTCACGGCGTCAAGACCGGACATACAATTCAGCGTATGTCTTTGTGCACATTTTCAAGCTTCTCCACGTGCTTCACATCGCTAAGCCATCAATAGGATTCTCAGGTACCTACATGGAACTCAAGAATTTGGCATTTTTCTTCCTTCTTCCTCAACCGTTTCTTTGAAAGCTTTTTCGGATGCTGATTTTGGGAGTTGTAGGATTGATAGGAAAAGTACTTCGGGTGCTTGTCATTTTCTTGGTAATTCACTTGTTGCTTGGTCCTCTAGAAAACAAAGTTCAGTTGCACAATCCACGGCCGAATCTGAATATGTAGCTGCGGCTAGCGCTTGCTCACAAATTCTTTGGATTGTTCAGACACTTAAGGACTATGGGGTTGATTTAGATAGTGTTCCACTGTTTTGTGATAACACTAGTGCAATTTGTATTGCTAAAAACCCCGTGAAACACTCTAGAACTAAGCACATTGACATTAGGTATCACTTTCTTCGTGATAATGTTGAAAAAGGAAACATTGTGCTTCACCATGTCGATACCGAACAACAATTGGCTGATATTTTTACAAAACCTTTGGATTTCACTCGTTTTTGTTTCATTCGTAGTGAAATAGGGGTTATGCAAACTCATGGCTTAAATTGAGGGGGAGTTTTAAAACTTTGAAAGTCTATGTGTGAATCTGAAACTAAAATAATATGAGCATAGTATTTCATACATATATGACTTTGTGATTCCTTTTACAGGCTGAAAGTTCTTACTACATTACTCATGTTATACATTTTGTAGTTTTTGCCATGACTAGTAATTGGAATAATTACTTACACTAAATCTGGTCATGATCGAACTTTCTTTCTGTTTTGAACTTGTTGCGTGCTCACAAGTGCTTTTAATCATAAAAGCTCACATGTTGAGTTTTCAAATAAAAAATTGAGAAAAGATCAAGAGAATATGCATGCATCGAACTTCTTCTTTTGAGATTTCTTATCATTGCACTAAGATATGAACTTGGAAGGAATTGTGTATGACTAAAACCATGTCCTTAAGCTTCTGATTGTCAAATGACATAGGCTTGGCTTGATTGGTTAGAATAAGGCTGATGCGGCATATAATCTCTTGCAAATATCATATGATCAACTTTGTGCCTTAAATGATTATGAATAATAAAAATGCAGCAACAAGTGTCATGTTTTCAGGTTTTGAAATAGTTGAGTAAGGGAGATCATGACTTGCTTAAACTGAAAAATACATTTGATCTCTAGCATGGCTTACACTACTTTATGTATCTCATTGATGTGATAGTGTAAGTAACCTGATAGTATGACTTGGATGAGCTTTGTTTTGTATGTATATGTTATAATATGCTCATAACATTTAAAATTTTCTCTTTTGAACCTTGCTGAATACATTGTCAAAGGGGGAGAAATATGTATAAGGAGAGATTTTTTTACACTTTGCATATGTCATACACTTTCTTCCTTCTCTGATTTTAAAAAATGGGGAGAAATTAATAAAGGGGGAGAAATGAGTTTTCAAAGCTTTTCAAAACTTTTCATAAGCCAATGTTCGGATTTTAATTGGTGTTGCCAATGCATTCATCAATGGGGAGATTGTGAGACCTATGTGTGCTGAATACATTGGCAATTAGGATAAAAGTTAGCATTAACATTCAAAGTTTTGAATATTGCCAAAACATTCTTCTGTGGCAAGGTCCGACAAGTTCTTTGTTAGGTCCGCTAAGTGTTGGCAAGGTCCGACGCAAGGTCCGGAGAGCTCCTGCAAGGTCCGGAGAGCTTCTGTGAGGTCCGGAGCTTGTTTTTAGGGAGCTCCCGTGAAGTTCAACTCGTAGAACTGCAGCGTCTTGTTTTTGCTTTTAACTCACAATGTTTCAAACTTGCTTTATGGGAAGGTTTGCTTAGTATTAATTTGCTAAGTTTTTGGTGTGTTTTGGTGGTTATGGCTGTTATCATTTGATATGGTTTGCAACATGCTTATGTGACGTGCTCATGTAAGGTGTTGTGGTTTTCGAACTAACGTGAGTCAAGTCGAGGACTTATGCTCAGAAGAATTGGTTTTTCATTCATGTGCAGGTGTTGCTTGAGTTCAAGACATGGCTGGTGACGGGATCCTTGGACTAGTCTCAGGGAGGAGATGAGGTTCCAACAACCAAGTTCGGGAGGAGCTGTGGTTGAGTTGATCGGGAGGTCGCGCAACATGTTTGGATCAAGGGCAGTGCATATGAAGGTTGCGTGTACGTCGTTGGAAGGTGTTTGCACGTGTGCAAGGAGTGCATGGACGTGGCAACATTGTTCCAAGGCGTGATGAAGAGAAGTGGATGTAAAGAATTGGTCGGAAAGGTCCAACCGGCTGGATTGCGTACTCAGGCTGAGGCTGAGTCGGATATGGCTCAAATATGGAAGATTTGAGTTGATTATGATAGGATTTCGTGCTAGGCACAAAGTTGAGTTGTTTTAGGAATGTTTAGGACGTTCCTAAGGTGTTTGGAAGTCTCACGATTGCTTCTATCTGCGAATAGGAGAGTCCTGAGCAGTTATGGTAAGTTAGAATACGAGTCCAATTAGGAGTAGAAGTCCTAGATTGGATTGTTTAGCCTGAGGGCTGGCTATAAAAGCAAGGGAGGCCAGAGCTCTCGTGTGTAGAGAACTTTGGGCTGTTCCTCTTTTGTTTCTATTGAATAAAGTTCATTGTTTCGAGGAGCTTTTGTGCCTTGTTCGTCCAACTTGTTTTTCATCAAGTCTTTCTCCCCGAGTTTCTGGACAGACGGACGTTGCTTCGGTGTTTCGTTCATAACTCCAGTTTTACAGATCCGATTGACATGATTATTTTTGGGTTGTCTTCACAACTCAATTATCTATCATCTGTGAAATGTTTACGAGCTTCGGATCTGTAGTTTTTGAGATACACGAGTTTCTTTGCAGCATTGCAGATCTGTTTTATATCGGGTAGAACAGATTGATCTTCGTTTAATGTTTTGATCGTATCTCAAGTTTTACTTCGTGTTTTCAAGTGATTCTTGTTGCATTAGTTCCGTGACTTGATTCTCTACATCTCTACTTGATTTGTCACGGTTGAACACATTTGAAAACACTTACACACACGGTTTCTTTAACCGATTGATTTTTGCTGAGGGGTTTTTGTTGTTTCCGCTGCAAAAAGTTTTAATCTACCATTCACCCCCCCCTCTGGTAGCTTTTCATGTGCTCTTCGATCCTACAGGTTGCCCCCCCCCAAATGGGCTGCGGCCAAGGGGGTGGGGCCCATTAGGGTTCCCCCTAATTTGGTGCGGCTAAATTGGGGGGGAAATCCCCCTAGGGGAATTTTGGGGAATTTGGGGAAAATCAGGAAAATTGGGAAAATTTTGGAAAATTAGGGGAGAGGGGAATTTGGGGAAAAATTTGGGGGTGGCCCAATTTGGCTATTTTATTTATTTTTTCTTTTACTTTTTATTTCTTTTCCTTATCTATTTATTTTCATTATTTTCCATTTCTATTTCCTTTTATTATTTTATTAGCTTCTATATTCCTCCCTTTTATTTCTTCCATTTTTAAATGTTTTTCTATATGAAAAATGTATGCAATGTATGGTAGTGAAATTGAGGGTGTTACAGCCGACAAAGCCTTTGTAGGATCGGCAAATGCGGCTCTGATACCACGCTGACACGGGTCGGGTACCGACTGAGACAGGGCTTAGCTAATGATACCACTTGTCACAGCTCTGATACCACGCTGACACGGCCCGACGCCACCCGTTTAATCACGGGGACAGGGCACTTGCCCGGGAATCGCATTGGATGGTGTCGTGTTGTGCGGCACCCAACAGCACACATAGAATGAACAATGTATTACATAAAACAATAGCGGAAGCTTACAAGTTTTTCTTTGTAAATAGTTTACATCAAATAGCTACAGCGGAAGTCTATAACAACTCACGTCAAATAACTAAGAGCACTCGAGATGAAGTCCAGCCCGCGGACTCCTCTCGCTAGCAACACGAAGACAAGCAGCAGCGGCTGGGTTCTCCATGTGTTACATGACTCGGAAGTCTCTGAGTCTCACCGGACAACCTTCTTCTTAGCATCGATGTTAACCTGCAAAACCACTTATATAGCAAGCGTGAGCACATAGGCTCAGCAAGTCTGACCCGTCTCTCCTAAACAAGAAACTCTACATGCACGACGGTTGCAATTGGTTTGGCTAGATTTGCATAAAGGACTCGCCTAAAATTGATCCTTAACTTTCAGATTTTTAAGCCTCATTGTACAGACCTTGAGCCGAAAAGCATCGCAATTCCACAATCAAACAAGAAACGCTTTGTTGCGATGCTCCTTGCACAAGGAGAAAGTAAAATTTAATAAGCCTATCTCTAAATCAATCATGGTTGCAATACAAGTTACATCACAGTCTTATCAAGTTCAAAAGATTAACAGTTCTAGCTGTTACTACATCAAGACGCAGTGGGCAAGTATGCTCATATAACCGTGAGCGACGGTGATTCGAATCAGTACACGCCCGGACTACACGACACGTACACCCGTACTCCGAGTTGCCGGCAGCAACCTCGACTGACGTTGTACGCGGCCACCTTTCCCAAGATCTTCCACATTGGACACAGTCCAACTGTCCCGAGTATGCAAGCTCCCTCAAGATACATACCCGCAGTGGTATGTTCTTAAGCGAGTTACCTCCAGCTACCCTGACGCCGAAAGCCTAAGGCAATTGGAAAAGTTCCACTATGGATCTCCCAAGGTACATCGGTTTCCTGGGTCCCATATAGCCAGTATGTGCCCGGTACACAACTCAAACATGTCCAACAGGGCCAAGCACGGACGGGCCTTAACCGACACAGGCAGGGCTATGCACGCACGGTCCACAACCTGCTGCATCTAAACCTCCCTGCCCGGTCTCCATTTCTTATGCGTGAACTTTCCTCATCTTTTCTATTTTGGACCCGCCCCGAATAAACCAGCCCTAAACTCGCGAGTAAATTCCAACTACTCGACTTCTGCCGGACCTTTCCTACTAACATTAGCGTAGCCAAATTTCCTCGAGGAGATGCTATTCTACCCTTTCTCTCTTAGGTATTTCTGATCATGCAAGTGTGATTTTCAATATCAACTAGACTTAATGCAATCAATGATGCCAAGCTATGATCTCTAAAAATGGAAATGCTTTATAAAACTGCTCAAATGCAAACCGAGGCTTGCCTGTTTTGCAGGTGACTAAGATACAATCAGTTAGTAACGATCACTTGGACTTGATCATTTGCTTTCCTTCTTTCTTGATCTTCACTTTAAGTCCTTCTCACGTTCTTCACGTATATGCTACACGCTATGATCATGCATAGGTATTTAATCGAAAAGCTTTTGCTAATCAGATCTAATGACAGTTTTCAAACTGGAACTCTGTTTAAGAATTTAAAATGATACTGGTGCTAGTGGTTTGGGTTGGGTTTAAACACTATGATCAAATGTTGAGTGCTTCTCCCACTTAAGTGTTGATCCCCTTAAAGGGTTACACATAACAGTGGTGATCCAGAGCTCCAATGGAGCTGAAAATTTTCATGTGAGTTCCTTATCAGAAGAAAGTTATCTGGACCAAAAATTAGCACTTTTCATTGAGGTTTATTCAGAATAATTTTCTATGAAATTAAACAAAGAAGAATTAATTCTGAGGTAACATCCAGGTTCATGTCAAACTTAGTGAACTAAAATTTCAATTACAGTTTATGGAGCTTGCATGAATTTTCCTAGGATTTTTGGAGCTAAGAATTACCCAGAACTGAATTTACAAGTTTTGGAATTCTCTGAAATGTTTCTGTATTCAATTGAACACAGAAACTTACAATCTGAATTACCCTGATCAATTCAACTCCAAATGAGCTGAAACTTTTACAGGAGTATAATAACACCCTAAAGAATATTCTGGCAAAATTTGAGGATTTTTTTGCTGAAAAGATTTTAAAGAATTTTCCAGAATAAAGTAAAGACTTTCATACAAATTGGGTTGCATATGTGGATAGAGTTTGTCAATCTGAATCTAACCCAATTTGAATAACTAAATTTGGAGGTTTCTAGCAAAAGTTATGTTCTTCTAAAGTTTGGGAAAATTTTGGAATTTGAATAAATCAGGGAAAAAGTTTAAACTGACGGTGGGACCAGGGTACACGTGTCTGCTGCCGAGAGAGTGCCACACGGGGTCACAGGGTTGTTTCCCGCGCTGTCACAGTCGATCCAGCGCCACAGAGAATCTGGCACCTCTCTCCCGAGTCACTGACAGGCGGGCCCGATGAGTTCGTCTTCAACATCTCCCTCCCACGCACCCCGCCGCCGGAGTTCGCCGGAGCAGTCTCGGATTCAATCGTCCGGCCACCTCTGACGATGAAACTCGCCGCCAGGCCCTTTTTTAACCCGAGGAACACGATGGAATGAATTCTATGGACCGGCGAAGCCCCTAACCCATCCCGCACCAGTGCAGCGGCTCTGAGGGAGTCCGACGACATCGCCCCGATGCTTTAGCCCGCCAAAAGCTACCTGGAAAGGCTCTACAGCACCAGTGGAGGTTGGCAAGGCTAGGCATGGCCGCACATGGGCTCGGAGATGACTCCTACCTAGTGTTCATCGAGTGCCCGACGGTTTCTACCAAAACCGCCATTAGAAAGATTGGAATTGCGCCGTGCAAAGTGGGTTTCATGCGAGGCTTCAAAAGCAAACTGGTGCGCCCTCAAGTCTAGCCCTCGTGTGTGAAGTTTCGTGCTGTCTAAACAACAATCTACCGGGAATTTTACAGAAACGTACCGGAAGGTCGGTTTACACCGGCCGAAGTGAATCCCCGAAATTCGTCGGCCAGAGGCGGAGACAAGCTCTGTGCTTCGGGTGGAAGCTGCATGGAGCTCCTGCGCGTCCCAGGGCCCTCTTGCTTGGTCGTGAAAGCCGCTCTGCGGGGCTGCCCACGAGAGCACCTCGTCGCCGGGGTGTTCGGCCGCCGCGGGAACGGGGTGTTCTCGGTGTAGAGGACACGAACACCCTTGGTGATGGCTCGATGAGGTCGTGGGGGGGGGTTCTGCGGTGTGGTTTTGCTGCTCATCTGAGGCTTGCACACGAGCTAGGCGGTGGCCGATCGATCACAAGCACGGGGGCCGCTCGGTTCTGTTTCTCGCGCGAGGAGGAAGGAGCTGCGGTGTCTCGGTGACAAGGGCGAACGGGAGGTCGGGAGAGTGTATAGACACCGAGGCAGCCCTCCAGCGCTATGAAAATCCAGCAGGAGGTGGCTGCCGGCTGACTCTCGGTGTCGATCGGAGGAAGGTCGGCTCTGTCGTTGCTTCGCGTGGGAGGAAAGCAAACAGAGCTCGTGTACTGAAGACCTTTTGCAAAGCAAACAGAGCTCGTGTACTGAAGACCTTTTGCAATTTTTCAGTTCTCCCAATGACATGTGGGACCCACTGTTCAGTCCCTCCTTATCATTCAAAATATCTGCCAAGCTTGAATATTGATGGAATTCAATTTTGGGAATTCAAATCTGGTATGCATTTGGATAATTGGGCAAGTTTCATCCAAATTCAGATATGCATTTGAATTCTTGGTTATTTAAAGTCCATTTTAGGAAAATGGGTTGCAAATCTTTTCCATAAATCATAAAACTTTGCATACCCCCTAATTTGGACCCAAGGAATTCAAATATGAAACCTGATTTTCATTTTGGCTGCTGCAAATGAGATTTTGTAGCACAACAGTTTTGAAAGTCATAGTGTTGCTCTCATTTGAATTTTGAGTTGAACAAGTTTGTCCCAAATCTGATTTGAGTTTTCTCACACCTATGGGAACTTCCCATCTTGGTTTTAGACCCCTCTAGGGTTCCAAGTTCTCAAATAAACATTTGAACTTGTGTGAAGAAAACCCTCATGTGGTAGCAGGCTATCACATGTGGAAAAGTTTTAACAAGTCCCAAATTTCATACATATGAAACCAACTTTTGCAAACAAGTGTTTCTTTGTATTCACATTTTTGGGACCTTTACAGTCACGCTCAAGCTAAGGCGTCCTCGGACGTGTTAGAGGCTGGTGCTGCTCAACCCCGAACCACAGCCCGAGTGTTTGATCACCGGCGACGAATTTCAGTTTTCCCTTTCATTCGGTGCAGACTGACCTTCGGGTGCGAATCCGCCAAATTCTCACTCCATAGTTGTTTAGAGACTCTCAAACTGTTCCTACGCGAGCTAGGCTTGGTAGCGATCAACTTTCCTTCGCAGCCTTGGCAAAAAAACCTTGGTAGACAAGCCAGTTCTAGCTTTTCTACCGGCGCTAATGGAGGAAGCCGTCGGCCGCACGGTGAGAGCTTACCTAGGACCTCTCCCGAGCAGCCTCGAGCCCGTGTCGAGCTTCCCTGGGATCCACTGATGCTCTACGGCCTTTTGCTCGATCGTTTGAGAGACTCAGAAGCCCGGTCGATGCGGCCAAAGTTCTTCCGAAGCCGCCGCTCGTCGCCGGCCGTGTTCCGGTTATTGTCACGACGAGCTGAGCCCAGCATCATGTTCCCCAGGTGGAATTAGGCAGAGGCGGCCAGGATCTTGGAGTTTGGTACATGGCAGAGGCCACCGGCAAGCACTCCGGCAAGGGTTCGCGGCGGCCGAGCGCGGGAGGCAGGAGGTAGACGAAGCCCCCGGTCCCACGTGTCAGCGGCCGATATTTTAAAACTGTGACGCCCCTGTTCCAAGAAAACCTCGGAACCGAGCTGATGCATATGTGTGCCCAGGATGTTCATCACACATATAAATGTAATCCACAAACTGAATTTCAGAATACAACCATGAATAAATGGGTTTAAGTACTTTATTACATCAATCTTTAACTTATTCTTGCATTGGAAGTCTTCTATCTTATTCTAGCAGCAGAAGTCTCTAACGATAGCGGAAGCAACTAAGAATGGCAGCGGCTCCATCTCCATCTCCATCCCCACAGGCAAGTTGAAGGTAGATCACACGCCTAGTACTCCACATGATCTTCAAAGTACTCTTCTCCTGTTGCTGATGGTGAAGTAATAAAGCAAGTTTGAGTACATGACGTACTCAGCAAGTGCGGGAAAATATGATATGTAGCTTACAGCAAGGTAGGATTTAAAAAGGCTCATTGCAGAAAGCAAAGTTTATTTCACAAAACATGATAAAAAAAGCAACTAAATTTGAGTGAATTTAATCCCAACATATATCCAATTAAAACATCAACATACCTCCTTTATGATTCAGCACCTTTTCATGTCTCATACAGACATTTATCTTTCTCAACTCTTTCTCATGCTCATAATGACCATCTCAAGATCATATCCATCTCATATCCGAAATCAAAGCTCATTGTTTCGACTCAACAGCCCGAAACCATTCTCATCACCAGGACTCAACAGTCCCGAAACCAAATTCCAAAGACCAAACCATACCAATAACCAAACCGATGACCATACCAATGACCATCCCAAACCATACCATGACCAAACCAAACATTCATCCCAAAAACTATCCCATCTAATCATGTGAATTGGCCAGGCGCTTGTGACCATAAGCACTGCTATCATGATAGTTTTATACTCTTAAGAGTTTGCACCACTTTACCCACAAGTTTGTGATTTCGTCACTCGTCGGCGACTGCAGAACCTCCATTATACCAGTACACAACCGTCGGTGTATGGTCAAGAGATCACAAAATAGCCTTTACAAAGGGGCTACTAGATGTATGGACTCACTAAGGTTTCACCAGCAGGCTCGAATCACCATTCTCCCACCTACGGGCCCCCTCTTGTGCCATGCAGTTCCCAGGGCAGTCCTCTCTCGACTCCCATTCCCCTCGCCTTCCACAGTTCATAACAATCTAGCAACTTACCTAATTAGTCAGCTAAGCCGCACCCATATTTGGCCTTGTGGTGGCACTGTTTTCCTGGCATGTGCTGGCATGAACCGGTCCTTAGATCTACGTCAAGTAAACCACCATCTCATTCTACCGCATCCACTAACCAAGCTTGCCTAGATCTCCCTGATTCATGTTCATTATCAAGTTCTCATTATCATTATTCATATGAGTGCAGTAGCTAGACACGTTCTATCTCGCTTCCCATATCCTGTAGATTAGCGAAGCAAAAGCATAAACGACCATACCCGACTCATCAACTTTCCCGGCGACAAGGGTGGTTAGCAAAACTAGTAAATTCCTATGAAAGGGTTTCCCATCAAGTTGAATCAAGCAAACACGTTCTCGCAAACAAAATAGTTTCCAAAACATGGGATCAATATGGTCGAGGGGCACTTGCCTTGTTCCTGTGGCTTCTGTTGCTCAGGCACTTCGATGCCTTGGTGCTGTAGTTCTTCCTAGGTAGCTCCCTGAGCTTGTCCTTCTACTCACGATCACACGCATACAATATTTACAGCAATCAATCATCATGCACAAACTTTACTTAAGATGTAATGGTGCAGATGCATGCTAATCCTATGATGCAGTTTCATTAGATCAGTTTGTACGTGTTCTTACATGTTTTAATGGGCTTGCATGGGTTTTACGATGAACAAGGGTGTAAAGATTTAGTGTGGACGTGGTGATGATCTTGTATCAAGATCTAGATCAATTCCACCGTCAAAAACCGATCAACACGTGATCTGTCCACACGAAACAGCTTCTGTTTGAAGAAAAACAGATGTGAAGAAAACCGCGATGATGTCGTAAGGTGATAATGAAGACCTACCTCACCTCTCCTTGGTGTCAGGGACTTCCTCCTAGCGATGGCAGCAGCGGGGAGCTCGTCGGCGGTGCACACCGGCGACTGAACTCCGGCGAAGGAGTGGAAAGTCAAACTCGGCGAGCTGGGGCTAGGGCTTCCAAGTCGCCGACTTAGGGAGGGAAAAATAAGAGTATGTGGTTGTGGCCAGGGGTTTCGGGTTCTATTTATAAGGGGTGAAAGAAGAGTCCTACTCCAATTAGATTTCAAATAAGAGTCCTATTCAAATTGTTTTGGATCTTAACAACTTATCTCCAATTGATTTGGTCGCAGTATTCAATGTAGAAATCGTGTCGGTCTCCTCTGTGCTGAGTATTCCCGCGTGCACAGAATGAGAAACCGCCTAAGGATCTCGTCCTTCCGCAGGGATAAGATCTGGAGGCTCCACGTGTCCTGCGAGGCCTGGGCTTCCCTTCTCCGCAGAGGCGGGCTCCAGTTGTGCCGCGTGTCAGGCGGGCGGGACCTCCCTCTCGCTCAGAGACGAGCTCCGCGTGCGCCACGTGTCTTGGCGGGCGGGACCTCTCCTCTCCTCAGAGGCGAGCTCCACATGCGCCATGTGTCAGTGCCGGACCTCCCTTCTCTTCGGAGGTGAGCTCCGAGAGTGCCACGTGTCAGAGCCGGACCTCCCCTCTCCTCGGAGGTGGGCTCCGAGAATGCCACGTGTCAGAGCCGGACCTCCCCTCTCTTCGGAGGTGGGCTCCGAGAATGCCACGTGTCCAGTAGCGCCAGACTTCCTTTCTCCTCAGAGACGAGCTCCGAGGTCGACACGTGTCCATTGGTGTCGGACCTTCCGGAGGCGAGCTCCGAGGTCGATACATTTCCAACAGCGTCGGACCTCCCGGAGGTGAGCCTCGAGGGTGACACGTGTCCAGCTGGGTCGTACCTCTCAGAGGTGTGCTCCGAGAGCGACACGTGTCACAAGGTTCTGGGCCTCGCTTCTCCGCAGTGTATAGCTCCGAAGGCGACACACGTCCTGCGGGGCTGGCATCGCTTCTCCACAGAGGCTAGCTCCAGGGGCAACACGTGTCCCACGGGGTCGGACCTCGCCCTTTCCGCAGAGGCAAGCTCCAAGCCTGCCACGTGGCCAGTCAGCGGTGCACCTCTCCCCCTCTACAGGGATGAGCTCCGAAGGCGCCACGTGGCCAGCGGGCCATGGGAAGTTCTACATCGCTCCTCGGCGAATTGGGTTTGGCTCTTTTCGGCTATCTTTTTTATTCTTTCTCTATTTCTACTTCTTTTAAACTGTTTCTCTACGTGAATTATGAATGCATGCATGGATACAAAATTCAGGGTGTTACAAACCTACCCCCTTTAAATTGAATCTCGCCCTCGAGATTCGACAGAATGGAGAATAGATGAGGGAATTCTGTCTTGAGGTCTTCCTCACGCTCCCATGTAGCTTCGGCTTCCGTGTGATGGTTCCATTGTACCTTGCACCAACTGATTACTTTGTTCCTCGTGACCCTTTCCTTCACGTCCAAAATTTGGACAGGGTGCTCTACATAGGTCAGATCCTCTTGAAGCTTGAGCTCATCCATTGGTACTTGCTCTTCCGGTATTCTAGAGCACTTTTTGAGTTGGGATACATGAAACACGTCATGCACGTCGGAGAGGTGCATTGGGAGCTCTAGTTGATAGGCTACCTCCCTCGCTTGCCCAAATTCTTAAATAGCCCGATGTAGCGAGGTGCTAACTTGCCTTTGACGTTGAAACGTCGTCGGCCACGGATAGGCGATACCTTAAGGTACACAAAGTCTCCTACTTCGAAGATCAACTTCCTTTGCCTATTGTCCGCATAACCTTTTTTGTTGTGACTGCGCAGTCTTCAAATTCTCCCGTATTGTTTGGACTTGCGTCTCACCTTCTTGCAGCACTTCGGGTCCAAACACTTGGTTCTCTCCGGTCTCGTTCCAAAATAGAGGCATCCTACATCGTCTACCATACAATGCTTTGAAGGGTGACATCTTCAAGCTGGCTTGATAGCTGTTATTGTATGAGAACTAGGCATACGGCAAGCTCCTATCCCAACTACGTCCATGTTTCAAAGCGCAAGCTCTCAACATGTCTTCCAAAATTTAGTTTGTCCTCTCCGTTTGCCCGTCGGTTTGCGGGTGATAAGCGGAGCTGAAATTTAGCCGTGTACCCATGGCTTCATGCAGCTTCCTCCAGAACCTAGAGGTAAACTGAGAACCCCGATCTGAAATGATCCTCTTCGGGACTCCATGGCGGCACACGATTTGCTCCATATACAGCTCGGCTAGATATTCCACACGATACGTGGTTTTAACAGGAAGAGAATGAGCGGTTTTCGTCAATCGGTCCACGATAAGCCATATGGAGTCGTAACCCGACCGAGTACGTGGTAATCCGACAATGAAATCCATACTGATGTCTTCCCACTTCCACTTGGGTACTTTCGATGGTTGCAACAGTCCAGCGGATCTTTGATGTTCGGCCTTCACCCATTGGCATGTGTCGCATAAGGCAACGTACTCAGCTATGTCCCTTTTCATACCATCCCACCAATAGCAGGTTTCAAGGTCCTTGTACATCTTCGTACTGCCGGGATGTATGGAGTAAGGTGAGTCATGCACCTCTTTTAATATTGTGTCGCGGATGTGCTTCACGTTAGGCACACAAATCCTTTTTTCTAACCAAAGTGTACCCTTCTCGTCTTCTTTGAAGTCCTTTTCTATGCCTTGTCAGATTCTTTCCTTGATCTCCTTGATTTTCTCATCCGTTGCTTGGCCATCTCTTATCTCTTGTTCCAGCGAAGAGTGGAGTTCCATCACTTCCATCTCGTTCAAGAACACGAGATGTAACCGTTCGAACTCCTTGCGCAGCTCGGGCGGTAGCTCCCGAACCGTGAGTTGGTGACATGCTCCCTTTCAGCTCAATGAATCAGCTACTACATTGGCCTTCCGGGATGATAGTTGATTCCAACATCATAATCCTTGATGAGTTCCAACCATCGACGTTTGGGTGAATATGTACTTGAGGCTTTTATGATCCGTATAGATCTCACATCGGTGGCCAAGGATATAATGTCTCCAAATCTTTAATGCATGCACCACGGCTGCGAGTTCCAAGTCATGTGTGGGGTAATTCAGCTCATGTTTCTTTAGTTGTCTCGACACATAGGCTACCACTTGTCCTTCTTGCATGAGCACACATCCAAGCCCTTGTCTTTATGCGTCACAATATATGTCAAAGCTCTTGCTCACGTCCGGCAATACCAAAACCGGTGCTGTGGTTAGCCTTTTCTTGAGCTCTTCGAAGCTTTCTTGACACGCTGGTGTCCACTGAAATGCTTTTCCCTTCATTAGCAATTCGGTCATAGGCTTCTCTATCTTGGAGAAATCCTTTATGAACCGGCGGTAGTATCCATCCATCCCAAGGAAACTCCGAATATCCCTCACGTTCTGCGGTTGGTTCCACTTCAGAACATCTCCCACTTTTCCGGGATCAACCGATACTCCTTCCTCGGAGATGATGTGGCCTAGGAACGATATCTCCTTTAGCCAAAATTGACATTTGCTGAGCTTGGCATATAATTGATGCTCTCGCAGATTTTGCAATGTCAATCTCAAATGTTCTTCATGTTCTTCCTTGCTTTTCGAATACACCATGATATCATCGATGAAAACCATGACAAACTTATCCAAGTACTCGATGAAGACCTTGTTCATGAGGTACATGAAATATGCAGGCACATTCGTTAACCCAAAAGACATAACGGTATATTCATACAAACCATACCGTGTTCAAAAGCAGTCTTGGGTATGTCGGAGGGCTTAATCTTCAGCTGGAAGTATCCCGACCGAAGATCAATCTTAGAGAAAACTCGGGCACCTTTCATTTGGTCAAACAAGTCCTCTATTCGGGGCAGAGGGTACTTGTTCTTGATCGTCACCTCATTGAGAGACCTATAGTTCACGCACATCTTTTGGGTCCCATCCTTCTTGTCTACAAAGAGCAAGGGGGCTCCCCATGGTGACGAGCTTGGGTGTATAAAACCCTTCTCTAGCTGCTCCTAAATTTGCTTCTTAAGTTCCACTAGCTCGTTAACGGGCATCCTATATGGTCTCTTTGCTATAGGTACAGTTCCAGGTACCAAGTCAATGGAAAACTCAATGTCCCGGTCAGGTGGCATACCTGGAAGTTCTTCCGGGAACACGTCCGAATATTCTTGAACCACCGGAATGCTCTCCAATATTGCTTCTTCGATGTGGTTTAACGTTGTTTTCTTGGTTGTTGGTTGGGCTGACTCGAACTCAATACGAGTACCGTGCTCGTTTGTCAACTGCACGCTCCTTTCAGCAAATTGGATCACTCCGTTGTGCTTGCTTAACCAATCCATTCCGAGTATTATGCCAAGCCCTTGGGAATCCAAGACAATGAGGTTGGCAAGGAAGTCTACCCCCCTTATTTTAAGGTTTACTTTCGGACATACTATATTAGTCCCCATCTCTCCACCGGGAGAATTAACCAACATAGTATATTTCAAGTGTGATATGGGTAGATTATACTTGGCAACATACTTGGATGATATGAATGAATGCGATGCTCCAGAATCAAATAAAATGGTGGCTGGGTCGGAGCAAGGAACATACCAATCACGACTCCTCAGCCTGTTGCGCTTCCTCAGCAGAGACATGGTTCACGTTGCCACGAGCGTAGCTCTGCTGTCCACGGTTGCCTTGCGTAGCTCCTCCATTCGGCCGTGGATTCTGCTTGGGCACGTTGCTTGGCTGTCCAGGACCTTTCCTCGGGCACTGACTCGCGAAGTGTCCTGTATCTCCGCATGCAAAGCATGCCTTGTTGCCCAAGACAGCAGGGACGTTGGGGCGGGGGTGGTTTTGAGCATAAGCACCCATGTTGGGGCGGGGTGCTGGAGGCAAAGGTACACGAGGTGCTTGCATGACAGGACATTGCTGCGGTGGTGGATTAGGGCGAAAAGTAGGAGTAGACGATCCATACTGTGGTGCAGCTGGGAGCATGTACCGGGGACGTACGTTGTTCCCTTGTGGCTGGTATGGCATCTTTCTTTTGCCCTCTTGCTTGATCTCTCGGATCTTGCTCTCAACCACTATAGCTTTGTCAACTAGATTCTGGAAGTTTGCATAGTCATTGTTGAGAAGTTGAACTTGGATCTCATTGTTCAACCCTCTCATGAACAAGTACTGCTTCCTTTGGTCGGAGTTGACATCTTCGGGGGCATACCTTGACAGTTGCGTGAACTTGTTGAGGTACTCATTCACGCTTTTCTTGCCTTGGTGGAGACCTTCAAACTCTTGCCTTTTGAGCATCATGACTCTAACAGGGACGTAATGAGAGCGAAAACTCTCCTTGAACTCAGTCCAAGTGATAGTATCCTCGTTGACATGAGCGTTGCATAGAGCGTCCCACCAGTCAGCGGCTGCTCCCATAAGTTGGTGCGATGCGAAGAGAACTTTCTCTCGATCATTGCACTGAACTATGGCAAGCTTCTTCTCCATGGTCTTTAACCAATCATCGGCCTCCATGGGATCATTAGCTTGTGCAAAAGTGGGTGGTCGAGTCCTCATGAACTCTCCCAATCGGTTGTGAGCCGGCGGTGGTGGTGGTGGTGGCGGCGGTGGTGCAGGAACGGGGTTGTTGTTGTTGGTTTGCAGCTGACCCAAAGTTTGGATCATAGTTTGCATAAGCTGATTCTGCATAGCCATCGACCATTCAAGATTGTTTTCACCAGCCCCGGGGTTGTCATTTTGAGGAACTTCATCGTGGCCATCCTCTTGTGGTTCATGGTTGCCACTGACGTTCCTTCTTTGACGACCGGCGTTTTCTCTCACCATCTGTGAGAGAGAGTTGTATAGAATAGAAGTTAGGATTTTAGATTGATTCTCCCCAACTATATGCATCAAGATGGATGGACTATATATCATCCTATACGAGGATGTGAACACATGCCGAAGCATCTCACATCTCTCTACTATGTGTGGATATGGACAACGTTGAAACGTTCCACAACTCACACTAAGCACACAAGCACAAACAACCATCACAAAAGTTCACACTACTCCTATTCAAGCTTATTCAATGGGGGTCCTATGTAGTTTGGGGTGATACCAATCTGTGACCTCTACCTAGGCTTGCACCCTACGGTCAATGTGGCTCTAATGCTAATCTGTGACTAGGCCTGAGCCCTACGGTCAACGTGGCTCTAATGCAAATTTGTGACTAGGCTTTCGTCCTACAGTCAACGTGGCTCTGATACCAATCTGTGATGCCCCTGTTCCGAGAGAACCTCGGAACCGAGCTGATGCATATGTGTGCCCAGGATGTTCATCACACATATACAAGTAATCCACAAACTGAATTTCAGAATATAACCACAAATAAATGGGTTTAAGTACTTTATTACATCAATCTCTAACTTATTCTTGCAGCGGAAGTCTTCTATCTTATTCTATCAGCGGAAGTCTCTAACGATAGCGGAAGCAACTAAGCATGGCAGCGGCTCCATCTCCATCTCCATCCCCACAGGCAAGTTGACGGTAGATCACACGCCTAGTACTCCACATGATCTTCGAAGTACTCTTCTCCTGTTGCTAATGATGAAGTAATAATGCAAGTTTGAGTACATGACGTACTCAGCAAGTGCGGAAAAATATTATATGTAGCTTACAGCAAGGTAGGATTTAAAAAGGCTCATTGCAGAAAGCAAAGTTTATTTCACAAAACATGATGACAACAGCAACTAACTTTAAGTGAATTTAATCCCAACATATATCCAATTAAAACATCAACATACCTCCTTTATGATTCACGACCTTTTCATGTCTCATCCATACATTTATCTTTCTCAACTCTTTCTCATGCTCATAATGACCATCTCATGATCATATCCATCTCTGTGACACCCTCATTTCTGGTTTCTGCATGTATTCATGTTAAAAGAAGTGGGAACAGAGAAAGAATCAAAAAAGGATAGCTAAAAGAGCAAAATCCAGTTCACCAAGAGCGCCGAAGACACTTCCCGCAGCCCGCTGGCCATGTGTCGCCTTCGGAGCTCATCTCCGCAAAAGGGGGAGAGGTCCGACCCCATGGGACACGTGTTTCCCCCGGAGCTAGCCTCTGCGGAGAAGCGAGGCCAGTCCCGCAGGACACGTGTCGACTGCGGAGCTTGTCACCACGAAAAAGAGAGGACCAGCCACGCGGGACACGTGTCGCTCTTGGAGCTCACATCCGGGAGGTCCGTCACTGTTGGACACGTGTCAACCTCGAGAGCTCGTCTCTGAGAAGAAAGGAAGTCTGGCGCTGTTAGGACACGTGGCACACCCGGAGTCACCTCCGAAGAGAAGGGAGGTCCGGAAACTGACACGTGGCATTCACGGAGCCACCTCCGAATAGAGAGGAGGTCTTGACCGCAAGGATACGTGGCGCACGCGGAGCCCGCCTCTGAGAGAGAGGAAGGTCTCGCTCGCTTGACACGCGCACAACCGGAGCTCGTCTCTTCGAAAAAGGGAGACCAGGCCCCGATGGACAAGTGGAGCTTCCGGAGCTCATCACAGTGGAGGTAACGAGTTCTGGAGCGGTTTTTGCTTACGTACGCGTGGAAATACCGGTACAGAGAGGAAACTGACACGAATTCCACAATGTTACCGCACCAAATCAACTAGAGATAAGTTGTTAAGATTCAACGACAAGTTGAATAGGACTCTTATTCAAAATCTAATCAGATTAGAACTTTTCCTCCCGATTATAAATAGAACCCAAAACCTTTGGCCAAAACCACGAACTTCTTTTCGAACTCCTGAGCCGACGACTTAGAGCCCTAGCCCCAACTCGCCGAATAAACCCTTCGCCGGAGTTTTTTCGAGAGAGATCACAGGAAGAGAGCCCCAACAATCTGTCTGATAGGAGAAGGACCCCGAGACTTAGAAGAACGTAAGGTAGGTCTTCAATACTACCTTACAACATCATCGCGTTTTCATTGCATCTGTTCTTCGATTCCTTTCGAACAGAAGCTTTTTCATGGACAGATCACTTGTTGATCTAGATCTAAAGACAAGATCATCGCCACATCCACATTTGATCCGAACACCACTGCTCATCGTAAAACCATGCAATCCATGCTATAACACGAACAAACTGATCTAATAAAAACTGTATCATAGGATTAACATGCATAAGCATCATCGCATCTAGTTAAAGATTGTGCATGATATTGATTGTTGTAAATCTTGTATGTGCGTGATCGTGTATAGAAGGACAATCTCAGGGAGCTACCTACGACGGACTACAACAACAAGATTTTGAGCAACAGGAACCACCAGAACAAGGCAAGTGCCCCTTGACCATATTGATCCTATGTTTTGGGAAACTGTTCTGTTTTGCGAAAAGGTGTGTGTGCTGAGTCAAATATGATGGGGAACCCTTTTATAGGAGTTTACTAGTTTTGGTTAAACCACCCTTGTCGCTAGGGAAGTTTATGAGTCAGGTATGGTTTTACATTTATGTTTCGCTGAGTCCATGGGATTGGGAAGCGAGATAGATGTGTCTAGCTAACTGCACTCGTAATGATAATAAGAAACTGATGATGAACATGGATCGGAGGGAGATCTAGACAAGTCGGTTTTGTGAATGAGGTAGCGTGAGATGGTGGTTTACTTGCCGTAGATCTAAGGACCGGTTCATGCAAGCACATGCCAGGATAACAGTGCCACCACAAGGCCAACTATGGGTGCGGCTTAGCTGACTAATTAGGTAAGTTGCTAGATTGTTATGGACCGTGGTAGGCGCGGGGAATTGGAGTCGAGTGAAGACTGCCCTGGGAACTGCATGGCACAAGAGGGGGCCCGTGGGTGGGAGAATTGGAGATTCTAGCCTGCCCCTCACGTTCTGCGGTTGGTTCCACTTCAGAACATCTCCCACTTTTCCGGGATCAACCGATACTCCTTCCTCGGAGATGATGTGGCCTAGGAACGATATCTCCTTTAGCCAAAATTGACATTTGCTGAGCTTGGCATATAATTGATGCTCTCGCAGCTTTTGCAATGTCAATCTCAAATGTTCTTCATGTTCTTCCTTGCTTTTCGAATACACCATGATATCATCGATGAAAACCACGACGAACTTATCCAAGTACTCCATGAAGACCTTGTTCATGAGGTACATGAAGTATGCAGGCACATTCGTTAACCCAAAAGACATAACGGTATATTCATACAAACCATACCGTGTTCAAAAAGCAGTCTTGGGTATGTCGGAGGGCTTAATCTTCAGCTGGAAGTATCCCGACCGAAGATCAATCTTAGAGAAAACGCGGGCACCTTTCATTTGGTCAAACAGGTCCTCTATTCGGGGCAGAGGTTACTTGTTCTTGATTGTCACCTCATTGATAGACCTATAGTTCATGCACATCTTTTGGGTCCCATCCTTCTTGTCTACGAAGAGCATGGGGGCTCCCCATGGTGACGAGCTTGGGTGTATAAAACCCTTCTCTAGCTGCTCCAGAATTTGCTTCTTAAGTTCCACTAGCTCGTTAACAGGCATCCTATATGGTCTCTTTGCTATAGGTGCAGTTCCGGGTACCAAGTCAATGGAAAACTCAATGTCCCGGTCAGGTGGCATACCTGGAAGTTCTTCCGGGAACACGTCCGAATATTCTTGAACCACCGGAATGCTCTCCAATATTGCTTCTTTGACGTGGTTTAACGTTGTCTTCTCGGTTGTTGGTTGGGCTGACTCGAACTCAATACGAGTACCGTGCTCGTTTGTCAACTGCATGCTCCTTTCAGCACATTGGATCACTCCGTTGTGCTTGCTTAACCAATCCATTCCGAGTATTATGCCAAGTCCTTGGGAATCCAAGACAATGAGGTTGGCAAGGAAGTCTACCCCCCCTTATTTTAAGGTTTACTTTCGGACATACTATATTAGTCCTCATCTCTCCACCGGGAGAATTAACCAACATAGTATATTTCAAGTGTGATATGGGTAGATTATACTTAGCAACATACTTGGATGGTATGAATGAATGCGATGCTCCGGAATAAAATAAAATGGTGGCTGGGTCGGAGCAAGGAACATACCAATCACGACTCCTCAGCCTGTTGCGCTTCCTCAGTAGAGACATGGTTCACGTTGCCATGAGCGCAGCTCTGCTGTCCACGGTTGCCTTGCGTAGCTCCTCCATTCGGCCGTGGATTCTGCTTGGGCACGTTGCTTGGCTGTCCAGGACCTTTCCTCAGGCACTGACCCACGAAGTGTCCTGTATCTCCGCATGCAAAGCATGCCTTGTTGCCCAAGACAGCAGGGACGTTGGGGCGGGGGTGGTTTTGAGCATAAGCACCCATGTTGAGGCGGGGTGCTGGAGGCAAAGGTACACGAGGTGCTTGCATGACAGGACGTTGCTGCGGTGGTGGATTAGGGCGAAAAGTAGGAGTAGACGATCCATACTGTGGTGCAGCTGGGAGCATGTACCGGGGACGTACGTTGTTCCCTTGTGGCTGGTATGGCATCTTTCTTTTGCCCTCTTGCTTGATCTCTCGGATCTTGCTCTGAACCACTATAGCTTTGTCAACTAGGTTCTGGAAGTTTGCATAGTCATTGTTGAGAAGTTGAACTTGGATCTCATTGTTCAACCCTCTCATGAACAAGTACTGCTTCCTTTGGTCGGAGTTGACATCTTCGGGGGCATACCTTGACAGTTGCGTGAACTTGTTGAGGTACTCATTCACGCTGTCGGTACCCGCGATATGGGGTACCCCCGCGCACAGGGAAAAATGCCTAAGGAACTCGCCCTTCTCCGCAGGGAGAGCTCCAAAGGCGCCACGCGTCCGGCGGGGCCGGACCTCCCTCTCCTCAGAGGAAAGCTCCGGGCCCGCCACATGGCATACAGAAGCCGGACCTCCCCCTCCGTGAGAGAGAGGTCCGAAGGCACCACGTGTCCAGCAGGGCCGGACCTCCCTCTTCTCAGAGGAGAGCACCGGGCTTGCCACGTGGCCGACAGAAGCCGGACCTCCCCCTCCACGGGGAGAGGTCCGGAGGCTCCACGTGTCCTGCGGGGCCGGACCCCCCTCTCCTCTGAGGAGGGCTCCGGACCCGCCACGTGTCTAGCAGAAGAACACCGCCTGCCCCCGAGCGGTAGGCAGCGGGCGTAAAGTCGCCCCATACCTTGCCCGTACAAGGTATTCAAGGCCCGCGTCTTCCCAAGACGCGGAGACGGGGAGCACGCCTCTGTCAGGTGCCGTTGCGCCCAGTCGCATCACAGACTGGTGTGCAGTGTCAGAGCCTGCCAGCCAATAAACGCAGTGACAAGACATCCCATGCCACCCCCGCCGTCATCAACCACTACGACTAGCATGCGGCATGGGCAGGGCTGCAAGACGAAGACTCAGAAGCCTTCGCCAGAGACAACTATCGGCATAACTGCAGATACGGTAGATAACAGTCAATCTCCCCGGGACCACCTGTCGGGTCCCGGGCCCCCCCTTGTAAGCCACCCGAGTCTTGGACTATAAAAGGCTCGGGTAGGCGACGTTAGCAAGGGTTCGCACTCCAGCAACTCATACGCTAGACATCAGTCATCCCCAAGCTCAGGACTCCGGTTCTGAGCAACAAGTAATACAGCGAGCTCCTCAGCTCACCGTGGACGTAGGGTTTTATGCTCCGGCGGCCCGAACCACGTAAAACCCGCCATGTCAAGCTCTTCCTAACTCGTCCATACGCTCAAGCTCTCCGCAAGTGACTAGCCCCACCGAAAAAAGAACCTCCGCGGGCTGCCCAGTGCAGGCCCGGGGGAAGTGTCGACCGAACACTTCGACATTTGGCGCGCCAGGTAGGGGGTTTTTCCCTTGCGCGACGAGTTTCCGCCGACGAAGATGACCAAGCTTCATTCAGCGGCAAACTCTCCTCCTCCGCGTTCACGGCGAACCGTGACCAGCGGGGAGTACATGTCGACGCACTCAGGACGGAGTGTGTCGGCACAAGCTGGTAGCCAGCAGCCGACTCCGGCAATGCAGGCTCCGACCAGCGTGAGATCTTCTGCAGCGATGAGCAAACCCCACAGGGGTGCGCTAGCTGCAGCAAGAGTGCTACTGCGCAACCCACCTGCTGGGGACGCACCTCATTCAGCAACCTAGCAGTGGATACGCGAGGTAGACCGCCTCGTCGTCGCCGCCGCAAACCCTCGTCTTCGGCGGGGAAGACATTCTGGTCAACCGGCTGTGTCGCTGACGCGCACGCCAACGGTTGACGGGCAGACGGCGGACTCCAGCTCCACCAGGTTTCTGTCGACGGACCTGAGGGCAGAGCTGGAGTGATGCCACTTGGGCCAAGATGCCCGAGTGTTCCTCGAGCGACGTCGAGAGAGGCGTCGCATCCAAGAGGCTGGCGACAGCATGACGTCAGCCTCGACCCAGCCTGGAGGGCAGATCTTCGCCACACGAGCTCTGCCCCAGGCGTACGCCGCGCAGCATATGCCACAACCATATGCCCTGCAAACGGCGTCCCCGGTCTATGGAGCAGCCTTGCCCATACCGGGGTACACTGTGTCAGGTGCGAACCAAGCGTTCGCGGCACCAATACCTGCAGCAACAGGAGCAGGATGTGCGGCCCTTGCTCCCCACCTTCGCTTCGCAAGGTGGCCGCGCAAGTTTCGGCCGCACCTGCCTGAAAAGTACGACGGCAGCGTTAACCCGGCGGAGTTCCTCCAGATCTACTCCACCGCCGTACTTGCCGCAGGAGGGGATGAGGCTGTCATGGCCAACTACTTCCCCGTCGCCTTGACCGGCCCAGCCCGGTCTTCGCTCATGAATCTCCCTCAGGGTTCCATAACTTCATGGGGAGAGCTCTGCCGCCAGTTCATCGCCAACTTCGGCAGCTCCTACACCCGTCCCGGCACGGAGCTTGACCTCCACGCCATCAAGCAACAACCTGGGGAGTCGCTGCGCTCTTTCATCCAGCGGTTCTCCCAGGTACGCAACACCATCCCGCATATTCAAAGTGCTTCTGTGGTGGTGGCGTTCCGGCAGGGTGTCCGGGACGAGAAAATGCTTGAGAAGCTCGCGACCAGAGAGGTCCGCGACGTCTCGGAGCTCTTCAGCCTGGCGGACAAATGCGCCAGAGCAGCAGAAGGGCAGAACTGGCACTCTCTGCCGACCTCCGAGTCAGGAGGACAGCCCGGGTCCGGCGCTGCTTCCTATGGAGGTGGCAAGAAGGCCAAGAACCGGGGGAGTGGCAAGATGAAGTCATCGTCCGCGGCTCCCGTCGCGGAAGCAGCAACGACTAGTGGAGCTCGGGGGCCACGCCCCGACAAAAGGCAGCGGCAGTCGCCAGCCCCAGATGGTGACCAGGGCGGGCTATGCCCTGTGCATGGCGCCGGCAATCATAGTGCTGCCGAGTGTTGGGATATCCAGAGGCTCGCAGAGCGCTTCCGCAAAGGAAGGCAGCAGAGAGCTGAGGCACCACTCCACCCTCAGAGGGATGGCAAGCAGAAAGTCGACGCTTCAGTCAGCGCCGGCCACCAGGTGGGGTTTCAGGAGCCTCAGCGTGTCATGAAGACAGTGCATAACGGTGAGGACTCCAGCTCCGATGGTGATGGGCCGGGGTGGTAGCCGACTGTGGCTGCCGTCCCAGGTCAGTGGAGGCTGCACTGCTGCGGCGTCAACCTTGGAGAAGCTCCAAGTAGTCGCAGCAGCCCAAGCACCAATCACAATGGTGCAAGATCGGGCCAGCCCCTCCCGAGAGCACGCCTCCATGCCTCGGTCATACCTCCTGGGGGCCGCCCAAGGTCTGTCAACCCCTTGAAGGCCTTGTCAGAAGGGGAAGACGCCTTGGGTCTTCCAAGACGAGCCCGGGTCCACCAACCCCTTGAAGGCCTTAGCTAGAAGGGGAGAACTCCCCGGGGGCGCCCAGGAGAAGCCGCGCGCGACCAGATCCAGCGTGAAGATGACAACCTCGTCGACGAGGCTCGGCTGCAGGTAACACCCCACAACGCACGGTCTCGGCTGCTACTCTAGCACTATCGCCAAAGAACCAAACGCGTCAGGGACCTGCAGAAAGGCAACCTGGTGCCGCGGCACGCACTTTCCCGAGAAGGACCTATAAACTCTCCCCCAGCCGGGAAGGTCCCTTCCAAATCACGAAAGCTGCCGCCCCAGGTGTACATGCCTTTCAACCTAGTGTGGGATCCGTTCCCAAAACCCTTTGGCATGGAACAACACTGTAAGTCCTATCCCCTGAGCATTAGTAGAACAGGGTCATTCCCTTCTGTAATAAATCCCATAGAGTTTAGGAACAGCGCTTGGGGCAGCTAAGTCTCAAGGGACGGTCCAGGACTACGTCCAGCTTAGCTTGGTTCCGACCCTAAGTGCGTAGAGTCTTGCTTCCCTTGTAGACGAGGCAGGTCATTGCCTCCATGTACAGCCAGACTTCCACCTATGGGCATTAACACAGAAACTTGTTCTACTTTGCTCTCTCTCATGTGCTCATTTAAATTATGCATTAATTTTTATGATGGCACTATCTATGTATGTTCATCGTACATCTAGCTCCCTCTCTCCCGCTCTCATCCATAGTCAGCATTTGCTATCCTACCGAGGGCGGTTGCGCTTGAGGCACCTGCCGATGGCCAAGTGAGTCTCTCGGGCCTCCCCCAGTCAGGTGTCGCGGTGCCAGTTGGTCACCTCCAGGAAAGGCCTGCATTGTGCATGGGGGGTCCACGGTGCGTATCCCGCTTAGCCGGCTCCGTGCCCAAAGCGTGCGCATCCTGTCCTCCGGAGGTACAGGGGAGTAAAACCGCTTTGCCTGGTCATGAACCCAAAGCACGTGCACTCTGCTTCCCCGGCGCACGGCCCGGTACTAGGGATCGGACGGCTGTACCTGGACCTCGGAGGGAGCCGGAGCTCTGGCGCCTCGCGCACAAAATTGCCCAAGCCCCGTATAACGGATCAGGATCGTAAGCTGAATAAGACTAGGAGACGGGAGGGGGGACCCCCCGAGGAGAATTACGTTTCCTCTTCCTGTGTGCAGGACCTCGAGGTTACGGCAACGGGGACTGCACGAAGCAGGGGGAAAGGAGCTACCAACTACTCTGGCATAGGACTGGAAGGACCGGGTCCCGCCCCTTCAGCAGGGGCGAGGCTCGAAGGCCCCACGTGTCCAGCAGGCCCGGAGCTCCCGCCTCCCTTGAGGGGGGCTCTGGACTCACCATGTGGCAGGCGGAAACCGGACCTCCCCCTCGGCGGGGGGCGGGGGGGGGGGGGGGCTCCGAAAGCCCCACGTGTCCAGCAGGGCCAGAGCTCCCGCCTCCTCAGGAGGGGCTCCGGACCCGCCACATGGCCGGCAGATCTGGACCTCCCCATAGGGCGAGATCCGGAGACCCCCGGGGGCCCCTAATACAGTTAGGACCTGGGGAAGGTGTCTGTGCAGAGCCCTGAGATTGGTGAAGGCCTCTGGGTACCTTGCGGAGCTGAGGACTCGGCCAGGCAAAACCAAGAAGTAGAGAAAAGGCATCACAGGCACAAACATTCAAGAGAGTCTATTTATTCGAGGCTCCATGAGCTGGACTACAGACTCGATAAAAAGGGGAGAAGCAAGTCCTAGGGTCCTCCAGGTTCGCGCCGGAACCTAGCGGCTACAAGGGCGGCCACCTCCCCGACTTCAGCCCTGGCAGTCTCCTCCCGCTCCGCGGCAGGGCCCTCTCTCGCTGGCTTCAGGGAGAAAGAAGGGTCCGGCTCCTGAAGCATGCCAGCACATGTGTGGCGACCTCTAGGGCCAGACCTCGTCCCTCGGCCTCAAGCTCGTTGGCGACCACCGAGTCTACCCTGTCCAGCTTGGCGCCGATCATCCCTCGGCAGGAAGAGATGACGCCGCCGCGGAGTCCGGGCACACCGGAACAGGAGAAGCTCGCGCTGACTTGGGGGCCGCCGCAGCTGTCCCGGTTTCCGAGCGCAACGGCGCAGACTCCCCACCAGTCGGGGATGGCCGGGAAGCGCGAACACTCCAGCGGGCTCTGAACCCCGACTTCCAAGCCGGGGTAGGACTCCCATAGCCCGCCGCCGTCACTGACGGCCACTCCGCAGTCGCTTGAACTGGTGGAACAGGGGACGCCCCAGAAGCTCCCCTCAACTCATCAGCCCGGGGCCTCTTTGAGTCGCCACCGGAAGGAGTGCCATCTCCAGAAACAAGAGATGCAGGCACCCCAGGTTCCCGACTTGGCACAGACGCCGCCACTGGAGGAGATCGAGCGCGCTTCTTCTCTGGTGGCGGGTTGGAGGCCATGACGAGGGAGGACTCAAAGGCAAGAAGACAAAGGCCCAAGAGTCCAAGAAAAAGCGCTGGGAAGTGCGAAGGGAAGCCACAATGTGGGTAAGATCCCCTCTAAAAACTTCCCAGGTGCAATTCCAAGCGATTCGAAACTCTTCGAATACGCCGCATCGGCGACCGCTTCGGGTCCAATACCGAGCGCCGATGACAGGTGGACCCAAGCCGCCCAGCTGAAGCGGTGGGTCAAGGAGTCAGTCTCCTAAGAAGACGAGCCGGCAAGGCACTCCGGCGGTTCCCAAAGAAAGCGCCGCAACATGCAGAAGTGACAGTCTTGGGAACTGCCGCAGTAAAAGCAACCATCAAGTGGGCGCACGCTCCGACGATCCCGCGACTGTTCGTGCTCCGGCAGCGGCCAATGCGGGACATAGAAAAAGTGCGTGGATCAGAAGAGACGGAGGTCCCACCTCGGGCTCGCTATCTCCCCCGAGAAGGGCCCGGGGGCCACTGTCGGTACCCGCGATATGGGGTACCCCCGCGCACAGGAGAAAATGCCTAAGGAACTCGCCCTTCTCCGCAGGGAGAGCTCCAAAGGCGCCATGCGTCCGGCGGGGCCGGACCTCCCTCTCCTCAGAGGAAAGCTCCGGGCCCACCACGTGGCATACAGAAGCCGGACCTCCCTCCTCCGCGGGAGAGAGGTCCGAAGGCGCCACGTGTCCAGCAGGGCCGGACCTCCCTCTTCTCAGAGGAGAGCCCCGGGCTTGCCACGTGGCCGACAGAAGCCGGACCTCCCCCTCCGCGGGGAGAGGTCCGGAGGCTCCACGTGTCCTGCGGGGTCGGACCCCCCTCTCCTCTGAGGAGGGCTCCGGGCCCGCCACGTGTCTAGCAGAAGAACGCTGCCTGCCCCCGAGCGGTAGGCAGCGGGCGTAAAGTCGCCCCATACCTTGCCCGTACAAGGTATTCAAGGCCCGCGTCTTTCCAAGACGCGGAGACGCGGAGCACGCCTCTGTCAGGTGTCGTTGCGCCCAGTCACATCACAGACTGGTGCGCAGTGTCAGAGCCTGCCAGCCAATAAACGCAGCGACAAGACATCCCATGCCGCCCCCACCGTCATCAACCACTACGACTAGCATGCGGCATGGGCAGGGCTGCAAGACAAATACTCAGAAGCCTTTGCCAGAGACAACTACCGGCATAACTGCAGATACGGTAGATAACAGTCAATCTCCCCGGGACCACCTGTCGGGTCCCGGGCCCCCCTTGTAAGCCACCCGAGTCTTGGACTATAAAAGGCTCGGGTAGGCGACGTTAGCAAGGGTTCACACTCCAGCAACTCATACGCTAGACATCAGTCATCCCCAAGCTCAGGACTCCGGTTCTGAGCAACAAGTAATACAGCGAGCTCCTCAGCTCACCGTGGACGTAGGGTTTTACGCTACGGCGGACCGAACCACGTAAAACCCGCCGTGTCAAGCTCTTCCTAACTCGTCCATACGCTCAAGCTCTCCACAAGTGATTAGCCCCACTGAAAAAAGAACCTCCGCGGGCTGCCTAGTGCAGGCCCGGGGGAAGTGTCGACCGAACACTTCGACACACACTTTTCTTGCCTTGGTGGAGACCTTCAAACTCTTGCCTTTTGAGAATCATGACTCTAACAGGGACGTAATGAGAGCGAAAACTCTCCTTGAACTCAGTCCAAGTGATAGTCTCCTCGTTGACATGAGCGTTGCATAGAGCGTCCCATCAGTCAGCGGCTGCTCCCATAAGTTGGTGCGATGCGAAGAGAACTTTCTCTCGATCATTGCACTGAACTATGGCAAGCTTCTTCTCCATGGTCTTTAACCAATCATCGGCCTCCATGGGATCATTAGCTTGTGCAAAAGTGGGTGGTCGAGTCCTCATGAGCTCTCCCAATCGGTTGTGAGCCGGCGGTGGTGGTGGTGGTGGCGGCGGTGGTGCAGGAACGGGGTTTTTGTTGTTGGCTTGCAGCTGACCCAAAGTTTGGATCATAGTTTGCATAAGCTGATTCTGCATAGCCATCAACCGTTCAAGATTGTTTTCACCAGCCCCGGGGTTGTCATTTTGAGGAACTTCATCGTGGCCATCCTCTTGTGGTTCATGGTTGCCACTGACGTTCCTTCTTTGACGGCCGGCATTTTCTCTCACCATCTGTGAGAGAGAGTTGGATAGAATAGAAGTTAGGATTTTAGATTGATTCTCCCCAACTATATGCATCAAGATGGATGGACTATATATCATCCTATATGAGGATGTGAACACATGCCGAAGCATCTCACATCTCTCTACTATGTGTGGATATGGACAACGTTGAAACGTTCCACAACTCACACTAAGCACACAATCACAAACAACCATCACAAAAATTCACACTACTCCTATTCAAGCTTATTCAATGGGGGTCCTATGTAGTTTGGGGTGATACCAATCTGTGATCAATCTGTGACCTCTACCTAGGCTTGCACCCTACGGTCAATGTGGCTCTAATGCTAATCTGTGACTAGGCCTGCGCCCTACGGTCAACGTGGCTCTAATGCAAATCTGTGACTAGGCTATCATCCTATAGTCAACGTGGCTCTGATACCAATCTGTGATGCCCCTGTTCCGAGAGAACCTCGGAACCGAGCTGATGCATATGTGTGCCCAGGATGTTCATCACACATATACAAGTAATCCACAAACTGAATTTCAGAATATAACCACGAATAAATGGGTTTAAGTATTTTATTACATCAATCTCTAACTTATTCTTGCAGCGGAAGTCTTCTATCTTATTCTAGCAGCGGAAGTCTCTAACGATAGCGGAAGCAACTAAGCATGGCAGCGGCTCCATCTCCATCTCCATCTCCATCCTCACAGTCAAGTTGACGGTAGATCACACGCCTAGTACTCCACATGATCTTCAAAGTACTCTTCTCCTGTTGCTGATGATGAAGTAATAATGCAAGTTTGAGTACATGACGTACTCAGCAAGTGCGGGAAAATATTATATGTAGCTTACAGCAAGGTAGGATTTAAAAAGGCTCATTGCAGAAAGCAAAGTTTATTTCACAAAACATGATGACAACAACAACTAACTTTAAGTGAATTTAATCCCAACATATATCCAATTAAAACATCAACATACCTCCTTTATGATTCACCACCTTTTCATGTCTCATCCAGACATTTATCTTTCTCAACTCTTTCTCATGCTCATAATGACCATCTCATGATCATATCCATCTCTGTGACACCCTCATTTCTGGTTTCTGCATGTATTCATGTTAAAAGAAGTGGGAACAGAGAAAGAATCAAAAAAGGATAGCTAAAAGAGCAAAATCCAGTTCACCAAGAGCGCCGAAGACACTTCCGGCAGCCCGCTGGCCATGTGGCGCCTTCGGAGCTCTTCTCCGCAAAAGGGGGAGAGGTCCGACCCCATGGGACACGTGTTTCCCCCGGAGCTAGCCTCTGCGGAGAAGCGAGGCCAGTCGTGCAGGACACGTGTCGACTGTGGAGCTAGTCACCACGAAAAAGAGAGGACCAGCCATGCGGGACACGTGTCGCTCTTGGAGCTCACCTCCGGGAGGTCCGACACTATCGGACACGTGTCACCTCCGGAGCTCACCTCCGGGAGGTCCGTCACTGTTGGACACGTGTCAACCTCGAGAGCTCGTCTCTGAGAAGAAAGGAAGTCTGGCGCTGTTAGGACACATGGCACACCCGGAGTCACCTCCGAAGAGAAGGGAGGTCCGGAAACTGACACGTGGCGTTCGCGGAGCCACCTCCGAATAGAGAGGAGGTCTCGACCGTAAGGATACGTGGCCCACGCGGAGCCCGCCTCTGAGAGAGAGGGAGTTCTCGCTCGCTTGACACGCGCACAACCGGAGCTCGTCTCTTCGAAAAAGGGAGACCAGGCCCCGATGGACAAGTGGAGCTTCCGGAGCTCATCACCGCGGAGGTAACGAGTTCTGGAGCGGTTTTTGCTTATGTACGCGTGGAAATACCGGTACAGAGAGGAAATCGACACGAATTCCACAATGTTACCGCACCAAATCAACTAGAGATAAGTTGTTAAGATTCAACGACAAGTTGAATAGGACTCTTATTCAAAATCTAATCAGATTAGAACTTTTCCTCCCGATTATAAATAGAACCCAAAACCTTTGGCCAAAACCACGAACTTCTTTTCCAACTCCTGAGCCGACGACTTAGAGCCCTAGCCCCAACTCGCCGAATAAACCCTTCGCCGGAGTTTTTTCGAGAGAGATCACCGGAAGAGAGCCCCAACAATCTTTCTGATAGGAGAAGGACCCTGAGACCTAGAAGAACGTAAGGTAGGTCTTCAATACTACCTTACAACATCATCGCGTTTTCATTGCATCTGTTCTTCGATTCCTTTCGAACAGAAGCTTTTTCGTGGACACATCACTTGTTGATCTAGATCTAAAGTCAAGATCATCGCCACATCCACATTTGATCCGAACACCACTGTTCACCGTAAAACCATGCAATCCATGCTAGAACACGAACAAACCGATCTAATAAAAACTGTATCATAGGATTAACATGCATAAGCATCATCGCATCTAGTTAAAGTTTCTGCATGATATTGATTGTTGTAAATCTTGTATGTGCGTGATCGTGTATAGAAGGACAATCTCAGGGAGCTACCTACGACGGACTACAACAACAAGATTTTGAGCAACAGGAACCGCCAGAACAAGGCAAGTGCCCCTTGACCATATTGATCCTATGTTTTGGGAAACTGTTGTGTTTTGCGAAAAGGTGTGTGTGCTGAATTAAATATGATGGGAACCACTTTTATAGGAGTTTACTAGTTTTGGTTAAACCACCCTTGTGGCTAGGGAAGTTTATGAGTCGGGTATGGTTTTACTTTTATGCTTCGCTGAGTCCATGGGATTGGGAAGCGAGATGGATGTGTCTAGCTAACTGCACTCGTAATGATAATAAGAAACTGATGATGAACAAGGATCGAAGGGAGATCTAGGCAAGCTGGCTTTGTGAATGGGGTAGCGTGAGATGGTGGTTTACTTGCCGTAATCTAAGGACCGGTTCATGCAAGCACATGCCAGGATAACAGTGCCACCACAAGGCCAAGTATGGGTGCGTCTTAGCTGACTAATTAGGTAAGTTGCTAGATTGTTATGGACCGTGGTAGGCGCGGGGAATGGGAGTCGAGTGAGGACTGCCCTGGGAACTGCATGGCACAAGAGGGGGCCCGTGGGTGGGAGAATTTGAGATTCTAGCCTGCCGGTGAAACCTTAGTGAGTCCATACATCTAGTAACCCCTTTGTAAAGGCTATTTTGTGATCTCTTGGCTATACACCAACGGTTGTGTACTAGTATAATAGAGGTTCTGCAGTCGCCGACGGGTGACGAAATCACAAACTTGTGGGTAAAGAGGTGCAAACTCTGCAGAGTCTAAAACTATCATGATAGCCGAGCTTACGGTCACGAGCGCCTGGCCAACTTCCATGATTAGTTGGATGGTTATTTTGGGATGGTTATAGATGGTTGGGTTTGGTTTGGTTTTCGGGACTGTTGAGTCCGGGTGATAAGATTGGTTGCATGACTATTGAGTCATGGCAACGAGATTGATCTCTGTATGAGACGGAATTGTTTATGAGATGAAATGGTAGCGAATACAAGATGGTATTCGTGAGATGGTAGCGGATACGAGAAGGTATTCGTGAGCAAGAATGAGGTCGATTAATGTCTGGTTGGGACATGGAAAGTAATGGACATAATGGAGGTATGATTGGTATTTTAATACATGTTGGAATTACGTTCACTTAAGGTTAACTTGCTGTTTTTCATGGTTTTGATAAATAACTTTACTTTCTGCAATGAGCCTTTTTATACCTACCTTGTTATGAGCTACATATCATATTTTCCTGCACTTGGTGAGTACATCATTGTACTCAAACTTGCATTATTATTTCATCATCAGCAAAAGGAGAAGATTACTATGAAGACCAAGTGGAGCATTAGGCGTGTAATCTGTCCTCAACCTTGCCTGTGGGGATGGAGCAGAGATGGAGCTGCTGCTGCTGCTTAGATTGCTTCCGCATTAGTTAGAAGACTTCCGCTGCTAGAATAAAGACTTCCGCTGTTAGTATGAGTCCAAGACTCATGAGACATTGTAATAAAACCCTGTTATTCGTGGTAATATATAATCTAAATTCAGTTTGTGGAACATATGTGTATGTGTGATGAACATCCTGGGCAAACATATGCATCAGTTCTTGGTTCCGTGGTTTTCCACATAATTGAGGGCGTCACAGATTGGTATCAGAGCCACGGGTTGGCGGTAGGTTACACGCTTAGATAGAGGTCACAGATTGGTATCAGGCACAGATTGGTATCAACCTGCCACGGGTTGATCGTAGATCACACAACCTAGAATGATCATAGATTGGTAGCTGAGCCACGCTGACCATAGGATGCGAACCTAGGATGCATAGATTGGCATTGGAACTACCTTGATATAGGATACAAACCTAGGAGAAGCCGTAGTTGAATCACAGATTGGCATCACCCTAAGCCATATAAGACCCCCATTGAATAAAGACTTGAATAGGAGTTGTTTGAGCCCTTGTGATGATTGTTGTAATTTTATGTTGAGTGTGATTTGTGGGACGTCTCAAGCGTTGTCCATACCCACACATAAGTAGAAAGGAGGTGTGAGATGCCTCGGCGCTTGTTCACATCCTCATATGGGCTAATACATATAGTCCAACCCACCTTGATGCATATAGTTAGGGGGATCCATATAATCTTGTAACCTCTATTCTATTTCGTTCTCTCTCACAGATGGTGAGAGGAAACGCCGGCGCCAAGGAAGGAACGTCCGTGGCAACCAAGAGGATGGCCACAATGAAGTTCCTGTTAACCCCGGAACTGGTGAGAACAACCTGGAACGGTTGATGGCCATGCAGAATCAACTTATGCAAACCATGATCCAAACTTTGGGTCAGTTGCAGGCCAACAACAGCAACCCTATTCCGGCACCACCGCCACCACCACCGCCGTCTCATAACAGACTGGGAGAGTTCATGAGGACTCGACCACCCACTTTTGCTCAAGCTAACGACCCCATGGAGGCCTACGACTGGTTGAAATCCATGGAGAAGAAGCTTGCCATAGTGCAGTGCAATGACCGAGAGAAGGTTCTTTTTGCATCGCACCAACTCATGGGAGCAGCCGCTGACTGGTGGGATGCCCTATGCAACGCTCATGTCGACCCGGAGACGATCACTTGGACTGAGTTCAAGGAGAGTTCCCGCTCTCATTACATCCCTGCTAGTGTAATGATGCTCAAGAGACAAGAGTTTGAAGGTCTCCGCCAAGGACAAAGAAGTGTGAATGAGTATCTCAACAAGTTCACGCAACTGTCCCGGTACGCCCCCGAAGATGTCAACTCGGACCAAAGGAAGCAGTACCTGTTCATGAGAGGGTTGAATAATGAGATCCAGGTTTAGCTCCTCAACAATGACTACGCGAGCTTCCAGAAGCTGCTTGACAAGGCTATAGTGGTTGAAAGCAAGATCCGAGAGATCGAGCGAGAGTGCAAGAGGAAGATGCCATACCAGGCCCAAGGGAGCAAAGTACGACCTCGGTACATGCCCCCAGCCGCACCGCAGTATGGATCGACCGCTCCTGCATACCGCCCTAGTCAGCCACCACAGCAACGACCCGTTGCACAAGCACCTCGTGTGCCCTTGCCTCCTGTGCCCCGACCCAACATGGGCGCTCCTGTTCAAAACCCCCGCCCCAACGTACCTGCTGCCGTGGGCAACAGGGCATGCTTTGCATGCGGGGAAACAGGACACTTCGTGAGCCAGTGCCCGAGGAGAGGCCCTGGACAGCAAGGCAACGTGCCCAAGCAGAACCCGCGACTGAACGGAGGGGACAATCAAGGAAACCGTGGACAGCAGTACTATGCTCGCGGCAACGCGAACCATGTCTCTGCTGAAGAAGCCCAACAGGCTGAGGACGTCGTAATTGGTATGTTCCTTGCCAATTCCAACCCAGCCACCATTTTATTTGATTCTGGAGCATCGCATTCCTTAATATCATCCAAGTATGCTGCCAAGCATAATCTACCCGTATCACAGTTAAAATGTGCTATGTTAGTTAATTCTCCTGGTGGAGAGATGAGGACTAATATAGTATGTCTGAAAGTAAGCCTTAAAATAAGGGGGGTAGACTTCCTTACCAACCTCATTGTCTTGGATTCCCAAGGGTTTAACATAATACTCGGGATAGATTGGTTAAGCAAGGACAATGGAGTAATCCAATGTGCTGAAAGGAGCGTGCAGTTGACAAATGAGCACGGTATTGGTGTCGAGTTTAAGTCAGCCCAACAAACAACCGAAAGGGCAATTTTGAACCACGTTAAAGGAGCAACATTGGACAGCATTCCAATGGTTCAGGAATTCTCGGACGTGTTTCCAGAAGAGCTTCCAGGTATGCCACCTGATCGGGACATTAAGTTTGCCATTGATTTGGTACCCGGAACTGCACCCATAGCAAAGAGACCCTATAGGATGCCCACCAATGAACTAGTGGAACTCAAGAAGCAAATTCAAGAGCAGTTGGAGAAGGGTTTTATACGTCCTAGCTCGTCACCATGGGGAGCCCCAGTGCTCTTCGTAGACGAGAAGGATGGGACCCAAATGATGTGCGTGGACTATAGGTCTCTCAACAAGGTGACAATCAAGAACAAATACCCTCTGCCCTGTATAGAAGACCTATTCGACCAAATGAAAGGAGCCCGAGTGTTCTCCAAGATTGATCTTCGGTCGGGATACTTCCAGCTGAAGATTAAGCCCTCCGATATACCCAAGACTGCCTTTCGAACACGGTATGGTTCATATGAATTTACCGTCGTGTCTTTTGGGTTAACGAATGCACCCGCATACTTCATGTACCTTATGAACAAGGTTTTCATGGAATACTTGGATAAGTTCGTCGTGGTTTTCATCGATGACATTATGGTGTATTCAAAAAGTGAGGAGGAGCATGAAGAACATTTGAGATTAACCTTGCAGAAAATGCGCGAGCATCAATTGTATGCCAAGATTAACAAGTATCAACTTTGGCTAAAGGAGATATCGTTCCTAGGCCACATTATCTCCGAGAAGGGGTATTGGTTGATCCCGGGAAAGTGGGAGATGTTCTGAAATGGAACCAACCGCAAAACGTGAAGGACATTCGGAGTTTTCTTGGGATGGCTGGATACTACCGAAGGTTCATCAAGGACTTCTCTAAGATAGCAAAGCCTATGACGGAGTTGCTAATGAAGGGAAAAGCCTTCCAATGGACACCAGCATGCCAAGAAAGTTTTGAGGAGCTCAAGAAAAGGCTAAACACGGTGCCAGTTTTGGTATTGCCGGACGTGAGCAAGAGCTTCAACATATATTGTGATGCATCCAGGCAAGGGCTCGGATGTGTGCTCATGCAAGAAGGACAAGTGGTAGCCTATGCCTCGCGACAATTGAAAAAGCACGAGCTTAATTATCCTACACATGACTTGGAGCTAGCAGCAGTAGTGCATGCATTGAAGATTTGGAGACATTATATCCTTGGTCATCGATGCGAGATCTATATGGATCATAAAAGCCTCAAGTACATATTTACACAAACGGACTTGAATTTGAGGCAACGTCGATGGTTGGAACTCATCAAGGATTACGATGTTGGAATAAACTACCACCCTGGAAGGGCCAATGTAGTAGCTGATGCATTGAGCCGGAAGGGAGCATGTCACCTACTCACATTTCGAAAGCTACCACCCGAACTACGCAAGGAGTTCGAACGGTTACACCTCGGATTCTTGAACAAGATGGAAGTGATGGAGCTCCACTCTTCATTGGAGCAAGAGATAAGAGATGGCCAAGCAATGGATGAGGAGATCAAGGAGATCAAGGAAAGGATCCGACAAGGAATAGAGAAGGATTTCAAAGAAGATGAGAAGGGTACGCTTTGGCTAGGAAAAAGGATTTGTGTGCCTAACGTAAAGCACATCCACGACATGATATTAAAAGAGGCACATGATTCACCCTATTCCATACATCCTGGAAGTACCAAAATGTACAAGGACTTGAAGACCTGTTATTGGTGGGATGGTATGAAAAGGGACATAGCCGAATACGTTGCCCTATGCGACATATGCCAACGGGTGAAGGCCGAACATCAAAGACCCGCTGGATTGTTGCAACCCTTGAAGGTACGTGAGTGGAAGTGGGAGTATATCAGTATGGATTTCATCATCAGGATTGCCACGTACTCAGTCAGGTTATGACTCTATCTGGGTTATCATGGACCGATTGACGAAAACAGCCCATTTTCTCCCTGTAAGGGCCAAGTACAACATTGTACAATTAGCCGAGATGTACATGGAGCAGATCGTGTGCCGTCATGGAGTCCCGAGGAGGATAGTCTCAGATCGAGGTTCTCAGTTTACCTCTAGGTTTTGGAGGAAGCTGCAGAAAGCTATGGGTACACAACTGGATTTTAGCTCCACCTATCACCCACAAACCGATGGACAAACTGAAAGGACAAACCAAATTTTGGAGGACATGTTGAGAGCTTGCGCCTTGAAACGTGGGCGTAGTTGGGATAGGAGTTTACCGTACGCCGAATTCTCCTATAACAACAGCTATCAAGCTAGCTTGAAGATGTCGCCTTTCGAAGCATTGTACGGTAGAGGGTGTAGAACATCGCTGTTTTGGAACGAAACCGGAGAGAACCAGGTATTTGGACCCGAAGTACTACAAGAAGCTGAAAAGCAAATCCAAACGATACGGGAGAACTTAAAGGCTGCTCAGTCACGACAGAAAGGCTATGCGGACAATAGGCGAAGGAAGTTGACTTTTGAAGTAGGAGACTTCGTATACCTTAAGGTATCGCCTATCCGTGGCCAACGACGTTTCAACGTCAAAGGCAAGCTAGCACCTTGCTACATCGGACCATTTCAGATTTTTGACAAGCGAGGAGAAGTAACCTATCAATTAGAGCTCCCAACATATCTCTCCGACGTACATGACGTGTTTCATGTAACCCAGCTCAAGAAGTGTTTGAGAGTACCAGAGGAGCAAGTACCAATGGAAGAGCTTGAACTTCAAGAGGACCTGACTTATGCGGAGCACCCTGTCCGAATTTTGGACGTAAGGGAAAGGGTCACAAGGAACAAAGTGATCCGATGGTGCAAGGTACAATGGAGCCATCACAACGAAGATGAAGCCACATGGGAGCGTGAAGAAGACATCAAGGCAGAATTCCCTCATCTATTCTCTACTAACGAATCTCGAGGGCGAGATTCAATTTAAGGGGGGTAGGTTTGTGACACCCTCATTTCTGGTTTCTGCATGTATTCATGTTAAAAGAAGTGGGAACAGAGAAAGAATAAAAAAAAGATAGCTAAAAGGGCAAAATCCAGATCACCAAGAGCGCCGAAGACACTTCCCGCGGCCCGCTGGCCACGTGGCGCCTTCGGAGCTCATCTCCGCAAAAGGGGGAGAGGTCCGACCCCATGGGACACGTGTTGCCCCCGGAGCTAGCCTCTGCGGAAAAGCGAGGCCAGTCCCGCAGGACATGTGTCAACTGCGGAGCTAGTCACCACGAAAAAGAGAGGACCAGCCACGCGGGACACGTGTCGCTCTCGGAGCTCACCTCCGGGAGGTCCGACACTACTGGACACGTGTCACCTCCGGAGCTCACCTCCGGGAGGTCCGTCACTGTTGGACACATGTCAACCTCGAGAGCTCGTCTCTGAGAAGAAAGAAAGTCTGGCGCTGTTAGGACACGTGGCGCACCCGGAGTCACCACCGAAGAGAAGGGAGGTCCGAAAACTGACACGTGGCATTCGCGAAGCCACCTCCGAATAGAGAGGAGGTCTCGACCGCCAGGATACGTGGTGCACGCGGAGCCCGCCTCTGAGAGAGAGGGAGTCCTCGCTCGCTTGACACGCGGCACAACTGGAGCTCGTCTCTTCGAAAAAGGGAGACCAGGCCCCGATGGACACGTGGAGCTTCCGGAGCTCATCACCGCGGAGGTAACGAGTTCTGGAGCGGTTTTTGCTTCTATACGCGTGGAAATACCGGTACAGAGAGGAAACCGACACGAATTCCACAATGTGACCACACCAAATCAACTAGAGATAAGTTGTTAAGATTCAACGACAAGTTGAATAGGACTCTTATTCGAAGTCTAATCAGATTAGAACTCTTTCCTCCCGATTATAAATAGAACCCAAAAACTTTGGCCAAAACCACGAACTTCTTTTCCAACTCCTGAGCCGACGACTTAGAGCCCTAGCCCCAACTCGCTGAATAAACCCTTCACCGGAGTTTTGTCGAGAGAGATCGCCGGAAGAGAGCCCCAACGATCTGTCTGATAGGAGAAGGACCCCGAGACCCAGAAAAGTGTAAGGTAGGTCTTCAATACTACCTTATAACATCATCGCGTTTTCTTTGCATCTGTTCTTCGATTCCTTTCGAGCAGAAGCTTTTTCGTGGACAGATCACTTGTTGATCTAGATCTAAAGACAAGATCATCGCCACGTCCACATTTGATCCGAACACCACTGTTCATCATAAAACCATGCAATCCATGCTAGAACACAAACAAACCGATCTAATAAAAACTGCATCATAGGATTAATATGCATAAGCATCATCGCATCCAGTTAAGGTTTGTGCATGATATTGATTGTTATAAATCTTGTATGTGCGTGATTGTGTATAGAAGGACAAGCTCAGGGAGCTACCTACGACAGAATACAACAACAAGATTTTGAGCAACACGAACCGCCAGAACAAGGCAAGTGCCCCTTGACAATATTGTTCTTATGTTTTGGGAAACTGTTTTGTTTTGCGAAAAGGTGTGTGTGCTGAGTCAAATATGATGGGAAACCCTTTTATAGGAGTTTACTAGTTTTGGTTAAACCACCCTTGTCGCCAGGGAAGTTTATGAGTCGGGTATGGTTTTACTTTTATGCTTCGCTGAGTCCATGGTATTGGGAAGCGAGATAGATGTGTCTAGCTAACTGCACTCGTAATGATAATAAGAAACTGATGATGAACGTGGATCGGAGGGAGATCTAGGCAAGCCAGGTTTGTGAATGAGGTAGCGTGAGATGGTGGTTTACTAGCCGTAGATCTAAGGACCGGTTCATGCAAGCACATGCCAAGATAACAGTGCCACCACAAGGCCAAGTATGGGTGCGGCTTAGCTGACTAATTAGGTAAGTTGCTAGATTGTTATGGACCGTGGAAGGCGCGGGGAATGGGAGTCGAGTGAGGACTGCCCTGGAAACTGCATGGCACAAGAGGGGGCCCGTGGGTGGGAGAACTGGAGATTCTAGCCTGTCGGTGAAACCTTAGTGAGCCCATACATCTAGTAACCCCTTTGTAAAGGCTATTTTGTGATCTCTTGGCCATACACCGACGGCTGTGTACTGGTATAATGGAGGTTCTGCAGTCGCCGATGGGTGACGAAATCACAAACTTGTGGGTAAAGAGGTGCAAACTCTGCAGAGTCTAAAACTATCATGATAGCCGAGCTTACGGTCACGAGCGTCTGGCCAACTTCCATGATTAGTTGGATGGTTATTTTGGGATGGTTTTGGATGGTTGGGTTTGGTTTGGTTTTCGGGACTGTTGAGTCCGGGTGATAAGATTGGTTGCATGACTGTTGAGTCATGGCAACGAGATTGAACTCGGTATGAGACGGAATTGTTTATGAGATGAAATGGTAGCGAATACAAGATGGTATTCGTGAGATGGTAGCGGATACGAGAAGGTATTCATGAGCAAGAATGATGTTGATTAATGTCTGGTTGGGACATGGAAAGTAATGGACATAATGGAGGTATGATTGGTATTTTAATACATGATGGGATTACGTCCACTTAAGGTTAAGTTGTTGTTTTATCATGGTTTTGATAAATAACTTTGCTTTCTGCAATGAGCCTTTTTATACGTACCTGTTATGAGCTACATATCATATTTTCCCGCACTTGTTGAGTACATCATTGTACTCAAACTTGCATTATTATTTCATCATCAGCAATAGGAGAAGATTACTATGAAGACCAAGTGGAGTATTAGGCGTGTAATCTGTCCTCAACCATGCCTGTGGGGATGGAGCAGAGATGGAGCTTCTACTGCTGCTTAGATTGCTTCCGCATTAGTTAGAAGACTTCCGCTGCTAGAATAAAGAGTTTCGCTGTTAGTATGAGTCCAAGACTCATGAGACATTGTAATAAAACCCTGTTATTCGTGGTAATATATAATCTGAATTCAGTTTGTGGAACATATGTGTATGTGTGATGAACATCCTAGGCACACATATGCATCAGTTCTCGGTTCCGTGGTTTTCCACAGAATTGAGGGCGTCACAATCTCATATCCGAAATCAAAGCTCATTGTTTCGACTCAACAGCTCGAAACCATTCTCATCACCAGGACTCAACAGTCCTGAAACCAAATTCCAATAACCAAACCATACCAATAACCAAACCGATGATCATACCAATGACCATCCCAAACCATACCAGGACCAAACCAAACATTCATCCCAAAAACTATCCCATCTAATCATGTGAGTTGGCCAGGCGCTTGTGACCGTAAGCACGACTATCATGATAGTTTTACACTCTTAAGAGTTTGCACCACTTTACCCACAAGTTTGTGATTTCGTCACCCATCGGCGACTACAGAACCTCCATTATAACAGTACACAACCGTTGGTGTATGGTCAAGAGATCACAAAATAGCCTTTACAAAGGGGCTACTAGATGTATGGACTCACTAATGTTTCAACAGCAGGCCCGAATCACCATTCTCCCACCTACGGGCCCCCTCTTGTGCCATGCAGTTCCCAGGGCAGTCCTCTCTCGACTCCCATTCCCCGCGCCTTCCACGGTCCATAACAATCTAGCAACTTACCTAATTAGTCAGCTAAGCCGCACCCATATTTGGCCTTCTGGTGGCACTGTTTTCCTGGCATGTGCTGGCATGAACCGGTCCTTAGATCTACGGCAAGTAAACCACCATCTCATTCTACCACATCCACAAACCAAGCTTGCCTAGATCACCCGCGATTCATGTTCATTATCACGTTCTCATTATCATTATTCATATGAGTGCAGTAGCTAGACACGTTCTATCTTGCTTCCCATATCCCTTAGATTAGCGAAGCAAAAGCAAAAACGACCATACCCGACTCATCAACTTTCCCGGCGACAAGGGTGGTTAACAAAACTAGTAATGAAAGGGTTTCCCATCAAGTTGACTCAAGCAAACACGTTTTCTCAAACAAAACAGTTTCCAAAACATGGGATCAATATGGACAAGGGGCACTTGCCTTGTTCCTGTGGCTTCTGTTGCTCAGGCGCTTCGATGCCTTAGTGCTGTAGTTCTTCCTAGGTAGCTCACTGAGCTTGTCCTTCTACTCACGATCATGCACATACAAGATTCACAGCAATCAATCATCATGCACAAACTTTACTTAAGATGTAATGGTGCAGATGCATGCTAATCCTATGATGCAGTTTCATTAGATCAGTTTGTACGTGTTCTTGCATGTTTTAATGGGCTTGCATGGGTTTTATGATGAACAAGTGTGTAAAGATTTGGTGTGGACGTGGTGATGATCTTGTATCAAGATCTAGATCAATTCCACCGTCAAAAACCGATCAACACGTGATCGGTCCACACGAAACAGCTTCTGTTCGAAGAAAAACAGATGCTGAGAAAATCACGATGATGTCGTAAGGTGGTAATGAAGACCTACCTCACCTCTCCTTGGTGTTAGGGCCTTCCTCCTAGCGATGGCAGCAGCGGAGAGCTCGTCGGCGGTGCTCACCAGCGACTGAACTCCGGCGAAGGGGTGGAAAGTCTAACTCGGCGAGCTGGGGCTAGGGCTTCCAAGTCGCCGACTTAGGGAGGGAGAAATAAGAGTACGTGGTTGCAGCCAGGGGTTTCGGGTTCTATTTATAAGGGGTGAAAGCAGAGTCCTACTCTGATTAGATTTCAAATAAGAGTCCTATTCAAATTGTTTTGGATCTTAACAACTTATCTCAAATTAATTTGGTTGCAGTATTCAACGTAGAAACCGTCTCGGTCTCCTATGTACTGAGTATTCCCGCATGCACAGAAAGAGAAACCGCCTAAGGATCTCATCCTTCCGCAGGGATAAGCTCCGGAGGCTCCACATGTCCAACGGGGGCTGGGCTTCCCTTCTCTGCAGAGGCGGGCTCCAGTTGTGCGCGTGTCAGGCGGGTGGGACCTCCCTCTCTCTCATAGATGAGCTTCGCATGCGCCACGTGTCTTGGCGGGCGGGACCTCCCCTCTCCTCAGAGGCGAGCTCCACGTGCACCATGTGTCAGTGCCGGACCTCCCCTCTCTTCGGAGGTGAGCTACGAGAGTGCCACGTGTCAGAGCCGTAACTCCCCTCTCCTTAGAGGTTAGCTCCGAGAATGCCACGTGTCAGAGCCGGACCTCCCCTCCCTTCGGAGGTGGGCTCCGAGAATGCCACGTGTCTAGTAGCGCTAGACTTCCTTTCCCCTCAGAGACGAGCTCCGAGGTCGGCACGTGTCCACTGGTGTCGGACCTCCCAGAGGCGAGCTCCGAGGTCGATACCTGTCCAACAGCGTCGGACCTCCCAGAGGTGAGCTCCGTGGGTGACACGTGTCCCGCTGGGTTGGACCTCTCGGAGGTGAGCTCCGAGAGTGACACGTGTCCCAAGGTTCTGGGCCTCGCTTCTCCACGTGTCCTGCGGGGCTGGCCTCGCTTCTCCACAGAGGCTAGCTCCCGGGGCAACACGTGTCCCACGGGGTCGGACCTCGCCCCTTCCGTAGAGGCAAGCTCCGAGCCTGCCACGTGGCCAGTCAGCGGTGGACCTCTCCCCCTCTGCAGGCATGAGCTCCGAAGGCGCCACATGGCCAGCGGGCCATGGGAAGTGTCTACAGCGCTCCTCGGCGAACTGGGATTGGCACTTTTTGGCTATCTTCTTGATTCTTTCTCTGTTTCTACTTCTTTTATACTGTTTCTCTACATGAATTATGAATGCATGCATGGATACGAAATTGAGGGTGTTACAAAAACCCGGGATTAGCTGCGGTACCGGATCGGGTGTGGCTGCACGCGAAAGATTCCGTAGCCCCGTGTGTCGACCGCTGAGAAGTTGACACGTAGCCCCGGTCCCACGCGCAGTGATTTAAACATTTCCCCGATTTTCAGATTTAGTTCAAACTTCAAACCCACATAACTTTGGCTAGGAAACTCCAAATCGAGTGAACCAAATTTTGTTGGATTAAGCTTTCTGTGTAATTTCCAACAAATCAAGTTTCACTTCATGAAAATCCTTAGTTCTCCAGAATTAATTCTTCAAATTTTAAATTGTTTAGAATTTTAACTGGAGAACCCTTTGGGGGAAATTCTGAATTTCGCTAGGATGTTCATCAAAATATCCCTGAGCTACCATAAAAATTTCAGATCCACTTGAGCTCATTTGGTCCACCTAATGGTGTGATTAATAAAACTGTTCCAGAGAAAATATGAAATGTCCAGAAACATTTTCAGAATCTCTCTGAAATTGTTTAGCTCTTATCTTCAGATAGGAATCTTCAAATTAAGTGAAACCAACTCCATTAGAACCCTCTGAAAATCTAGTTTTCAGAAAGTCATATCTTGTTCCATGAAAATCCCTAGAACACCCTAGGAGCTCCAATTGAGGCCAAGTACATAATTATTTGTGGAGGGCTCAAATGAGCTTTGCTGCAAATGAAACTTGGCCAAGTCCCTTTTTAGGTTGTATCCAAACCACAGTAAAAATTTCAGAGTCATTAGGTCTGTCTAGCAAGACTTATAAATCTCACAAGTTTAACTTCAATACAAATGCATTTAAATTGATACATATTTGTATTTATCACGGGCTGAACGTGAACTCGATGCGTAGTCTACGCCCGTGAGTGTAGACTGAACGTATTTTGTTGTAAAAATGTTCATAAACTTGTTTATGCAATACAACTTTGCTTCCGCTTTGTATCTTTGATGTGTGTTATCCGGTGCTGTGCAACGCAGCACCCCTCAGCGTGATCCTGGCTCGACAAGGCCATGGGTCCGTGTCAGCATGGTATCAGAGCTCGCTTGAGGTTTAACGCACTACAAAGGTCATCTTTTTCAAAAATTCGGTGAGGAACGAGTTAGTAGCCCATATAAGGATGTTATTAGTGTATAGAAAGTGGCATACTATCCTATTTGCTTATGTCAGAAAATTGTGCATCTCAGGACACTTTATGTCTTGGAGGGTGCACGTAAGCGCTGTCCACCAGTGCGCACAAGCTGAAGGGTGGAGCCCCACGGGTGGCAGATAACCCGACCCGCTTTAATATCCTCTACGACTCTTCATGTCATTTGGGGTACTCGAGCAACGCCCTTCCCTGGCGTGCTTTGGGCAAGTTTGGGAGACCCTGTCACGTGGTCTGTAACGTGAACACGTAGCTCAAGGCGTGTTTGGCTTGAGAACATCCGGGCGAGTGATGACGGCCGGGTGTATGAACTGTATGGATACTGGGCTCGGTGTGCAGCAGAGTCTGACGATTGTATGAGTTATTTGCAGGTAGTCTAACCATGAAACAGTATACGTGTAGCATCCATGTGCGAGAGACACTTAGTGCCACTGAACTAACGAAGCCGGCTAAGTCCGGTATTAGTTTTTCTTTGTGAGGACGTAGTACCGACATGAACTGGTGACGCATCGACGTCACACCCCACTAAATGAGCAACTTCATTGTAAAACTGAAATGTTTCAATCTAGAGCACTAAAATTGTGATGTAACTCCTTCCCTTAATCAGGATATTCAAAGTTAACAAGTTTTCAACTTATAGGATACTAAGGACAGAGTCCCCTGTTTTCAGCTGAAAGAAGGCTGAAGTTAATCAGAGGTTAGAGGTTGAGTTCTTTCAAGGCTGGGGTCATATGATACATTTCTGGAAAGCTTTGGAAGAGCTTTAAAACTTTTCTGTTTATATACAGAGGTGTCTCATCCCTTAACCAGTCGAAAAATGCAGTAGAGTTGAAACTGTTCAAAAAACAGGGCAGAGCAAACACTCTGTAACTCTCTGTAAATTGAGCACAACTTCCTGCATAAAAATCCAAAAATAGAAAATTTGGTAGTTCTGAAAAGTTCATAGATGCTTTACAACTTTGTAACAGAAAGTTTTGTCAAATTTGGTGTATAATTAACTGGAATTCTTGGATCAAATCAGTACCTCAAGCAGGGAGGTGCTGTCCAATTTTTTCCAGAAATTCTGTCAACTTTGACATCTCATAACATCTGAACTAGGACAGATATTAGGCCAAGCAAATACTTTCTGGAAAGCTATTGAAGTTAGATTTAACTTTTATGTTGAGCTCCAGAATTGGTTTTGCTTTTAGCATGGCCTAAATTGGGTTGAAATGGAAACTGGTCAGGGCTGTCATCTTGGACAGCAGATCAGCAGTCAAATTTGTTTAAAGTTTGAACTATGTTTCCAGTTTTATTAGTTCAATGACATGTTTTATGTTATAAATCAATGGTTTACTGTTCAAATAAATATTTGACATTTCTCAAATATGTTTCTACATATGACAGCAGATAGACAATTGGAGAACGGGTGGGTGGTGTCCCACTGTTCCGCAGCGGTTATCCGGAAACGTTGAGGCAAATGCTTCAGTATTTTAGGTACAGCGAGATGCCACAGTTCCTCGCCAAGGAAGAAGGCAAGGAGGGGAACAAGACGTGGACAATCCATGTCAAAGTTCCTGCAGGACCCACGCCACCCGGTTGGGCACCGTTCACCGTTACGGTGAGAGGTAGACAGCCGAAGGGGATGTGGCAAGTGGCAGCCCGCGACACCATGTCACGTTTCTGCCAACTACACGTGAGAGCTATGGAGGGCACTCCATACGCGCTTGTTCCGGTGGAGGGACGAGCTAATCATGTGTGGGGGGAAAGGTACGTGGAGGCAACAGATCCGGGTTGCCCAAGGTACAACCCCGCAGAGGCAAACCTCAGCCTCCAATTGAGGGCAGGAAAGGCCGTGATGGACAGCCAAGCTGTTCATATGGAATGTCTCGCCGTGAAACTCAAGGAGAGCAACAGCCATGGAGATCATTTCGAGAGTGCTCACAGAGCACTCCGTAATGTTCTCCTTTCGACGATAAAGCGACTGAACGAACAACATAGTCAGTTGCATCGTCTGAAGAAGGCGAAGAAGAAAAGCCGCGTCGACATCACAGCTTTACAACAGCAAGTGCAAGCCTTGACCCAGCAGAATGAGGTCCTCACTCAAGAGCGGGATGACGCTATTGAGGATGGGCAAGGCTGGGAAGAGGACTACAACCAGGCCATGGACGAGGTGCACGCTTTGCAGGACCTCGTACCTCCGGTATTGGGCATACCAATTGTGGGTGCCGTACCTGTGGTTTTGGGTCTTCCAGCAATGGGAGAACCTGAACCGGAAGAGGAGGCCATGGACCCGGAGCCACCAGCAGAGGTAGCGGAGGAGGACGACCCAAAAGAGATCGAATTCTACTCCGAGTAGGAGGTTACCGTTGCCGAGTAGGGCAGTGAGGGTGATGTAACCAAAACTTTTGTAATCGGTGACATGTCGTGTAGACAGTAGTGTATGTATAGGTATTGACGACATGAGCACGAATTCTCGGAGACCCGAGAATAATGTATCTTGTATAAAGTTTATGCTTTATCAATATATGTGAATGTTGTGCAAATTATTCATGTGTCACTTCAATACCTGCTATTTCATATGGAATTTTAAGTATGACATGTGCTGATCGCTGCTGTTTTGAATTTCAGAATGACTCACACTCGTGCCAACCCGGATGTTGGGGGTTCCAGTCAGGGGGGAGAGACCTCCCAACAGCCTCCCGAGGATTCCTCTGGACAACAACAGAAGCAACAGCAACAACTGCTACCGCCACCACCAACGGTTACATTGGATGAAATCGTTGCAGCGATGGCGGGTTCTCATCAGCAGCACACGGAGTTGCTGCAGACACTTATTGCCAATACGTCTCGGCCGGAGAGACGTCAAGATCGCGAGGAGCGCCAAAAAAGCTCCTACTCCGATTTTCTGGCTACTCATCCCCCGGTATTCTCAAGGGCGGATGAACCCATCGATGCAGACAACTGGCTCCGCACAATGGAGATGAAGTTCGGGCTGCTCCAAGTGAGTGAGCAGCACAAGACTCAATTCGCGGTCCAACAGCTTCAGGGATCTGCGAGCGCTTGGTGGGCGAATTTCTGCGCCTCGCAAATCACCGAGCGAGTTATGACCTGGACAGAATTCAGGACGGCCTTCAGGGCCTATCACATACCGCCGGGTATCATGAAGAGGAAGACGCAGGAGTTCCTACGCCTGCAGCAAGGAAGCCGGAACGCACTGGAATACTCAAGGGCGTTCAATGATCTTGCACTCTACGCTTCTTATCACGCTGATACTGATGAGAAGTGGCGGGATCATTTTTACCAGGGGCTTAACCCGCTCCTGAAGGACAAGCTGGCGATGTTCAATCGCGGCAGCCTGAATGATATTATTGATGCTGCGATTGTTCAGGAGGACTCCGTCAAGGAGTTAGCGTCGGCGGAGAGGAAGCGAAGCGTGCCGCAAAGCAGAGGAGAAGGAGGTGGTCCGTCTCAAAAATACCGGATGGTGAATCATCCACCATCGGGTCCACGTTGGCAGCCACCGCAGAGGCCGATGCCATTCTGCAGTCGGCCATATTCTCCACCGGCATTCAGGCCGGCACTGCCAGCACCACCTCCGCAGCAACAACAGCAGCAGCGGGCGATGCTGCATGCGTATGCACCTCAGCAGCGCATGCCAGGCTTTCGTCCCCCAAGCACCGGTGTAACACCCTCAACTTTGTAATTCATGCATGCATTCATATTTCATATAGGGAAAACATTTTAAAAGAACTAGAACGGTGAAAGATAGCTAAAAAGAGCCAATTCCAATCCACCGAGAGCGCCGTCGACACTTCCCGCGGCCCGCTGGCCACGTGGCACCTTCGGAGCTCATCCCTGCAGAGGGGGTGAGGTCCGGCACCGCTGGCCACGTGGCAGGCTAGGAGCTCGCCTCTACAGAAGCGGTTTTCCCCTGTACGTGAGTACCCGGAACTGAGGAAACCGACACGAAATCTTTCACGTTGAATACTGCAACCAAATCGATTGGAGATAAGTTGTTAAGATCTAAAACAAATTGAATAGAACTATTATTTGAAATCCAATCGAGTAGGACCCGTCTTTCACCCCTTATAATATAACCCGAAACCCTTGGCCGCAACCACGTACTCTTATTTTCCACCTCCTGAGTCGACGACTTGGAGGCCTTAGCTTCCAACTCAACGAGTTCCACCCCCTTGCCGGAGTTCAGTCGCCGGTGAGCACCGCCGACGAGCCCCGTCATGTTCGCCGACGCCGAAAGAGAGCCGACGAACTGCCTTGCTGCCATTGCTAGGAGGAAGGCCGATGTAGGCCTTTGTTACCACCTTACGACATCATCGTGGTTTTCTTCGCATCTGTTTTCTTCGAACAAAAGCTTTTTTGTGTGGACAGAGCACGTGTTGATCAGTTTTTGACGGTGGAATTGATCTAGATCTTGAGTCAAGATCATCACCACGTCCACACTTTATCCTTACACCCTTTTTCATCGTAAAACCCATGCAAGCCATTAAAACATTCAAGAACACGTACAAACTGATAGCACCATAGGATTAGCATGCATATGCACCATTGCATCTTGAGTAGAGTTTGTGCATGATGTTTGATTGCTATAAATTTTGTATGTGCGTAATTGTAAGTAGACGGACAAGCTCAGGGAGCTACCTATGAAGGACTACAACACCAAGACATCGAGACACAAGAGCAACAAGAGCCACAGGACCAAGGCAAGTGCCCCTTGACCATATTGATCCCATGTTTTGAACCTGTTTTGTTTGCGAAAACTGTGTATGCTTGAGTCAACTTGATGGGAAACCTTTTTATAGGAGTTTACTAGTTTTGTTAACCACCCTTGTCGCCGGGAAAGTTGATGAATCGGGTATGGTCGTTTTTGCTTTTTGTTTCGCTCAGTCCACGGGATATGGGAAGTGAGATAGAATGTGTCTAGCTACTGCACTCATATGAAGGATGATAATAAGAACTTGATGTTGATAATGAACATGGATCGGGGGAGATCTAGGCAAGCTTGGTTCGTGAATGTGGTAGAATGAGGTGGTGGTTTACTTGCCGTAGATCTAAGGACCGGTTCATGCGAGCACATGCCAGGAAAACAGTGCCACCACAAGGCCAAGTATGGGTGCGGCTTAGCTGACTAATTAGGTAAGTTGCTAGATTGTTACGGACCGTGGAAGGTGCGGAGAATGGGAGTCGAGAGAGGACTGCCCTGGGAACTGCGTGGCACAAAAGGGGCCCGTAGGTGGGAGAATGGTGATTCGAGCCTGCTGGTGAAACCTTAGTGAGTCCATACATCTAGTAGCCCCTTTGTAAAGGCTATTTTGTGATCTCTTGGCCATACACCGACGGTTGTGTACTGGTATAATGGAGGTTCTACAGTCGCCGACGGGTGACGAAATCACAAACTTGTTGGTAAAGTGGTGCCACCTCTGCAGAGTGTAGAACTATCATGATAGCCATGCTTCCGGTCACAAGCACCTGGCCAACTTCCATGATTAGATGGGATGGTTATTGGGATGGTTATTGGTTTGGTTATGGTATGGTCTCTAGTTTAGGTTTCGGGACTGTTGAGTCTTGGTAATGAGAATGGTTTTGGGACTGTTGAGTCGTGACAATGAGTTTTGGTTCGGATATATGATCATGAGATGGATATGATCATGAGATGGTTATTATGAGCATGAGAAAAAGTTGATAAAGATAAATGTATGGATGAGACATGAAAAGTGGAGAATCATGATGGAGGTATGTTACTGGTTTAATTGGATACATGTTGGGATTAAATTCACTTAAAGATATTTGCGGTTTTTATCGTGTTTGTGAAATAAACTTTGCTTTCTGCAATGAGCCTTTTGTTCCATACCTTGTTGAAAGATACATATCATATTTTCCCGCACTTGCTGAGTACGTCATGTACTCAACCTTGCATTATTACTCAATCATCAGCAACAGGAGAAGAGTACTTCGAAGATCATGTGGAGTATTGTGCGTGCCGACTACCGTCAACTTGCCTGTGGAGTTGGAGATGGAGCTGCTGCTGCTGTTAGTTTACTTCCGCTATCGTTAGAGACTTCCGCTGCTAGAATAAGTTAGAGACTTCCACTGCAAGAATAAGTTAGAGATTGATGTAATAAAGTACTTAAACCCCACTATTCGTGGTTCTATTCTGAATTCAGTTTCTGGATTACATGTGTATGTGTGATGAACATCCTGGGCACACATATGCACAACCGGCCAGGAAACAGCCACATGCTACAAATGTGGTCGCCCAGGACACTTCGGCAACAATTGTCCTGAGAGGCAAGGCGGCGGAGTTGCACCACAGTTTCCGGGGAGGAACCAGCCCCGGAACCCTACTAATGCGCGGCGGGCAAATCCTAGGCCCCGCACCGTCCACCAACTTGCCATAGAGGACGTGCCGGAGGGAGAGCCCATCCTTGCGGGTATGTTCCAACTCCACTAGCATCCCGCTATAGTGTTATTTGAATCAGGTGCCACGCATAGCTTCATTAGTCAAGCTTTTACTGCTAAATACAACTTGCAAATACTACCCGCCGATAGTCCATACTTGATTTGTTCACCGGGTGGGAAAATTTCAGCAAGCATGATGGTTCCAAAAGCGCCATTGTGCTTGGAGGGTAGAGTATACCCTACGTCTCTCATAGTTTTAGAGGGACAGAAGGTCGATGTCATCCTAGGGATGTCGTGGTTAACCCGCCATGGCGCTGTTTTAGACACCATCCTCCGAGTCGTGCATTTGAACTCAGAAGTGCACGAGTCACACTCTTTATTTCTGGACAGCCCAGAAATAAAACTTCCAAGTGTTTATCAGTCCACAACCATCAGATTGTAAGATATTCCAGTTGTATGTGAGTTCTCTGACGTGTTCCCGGATGATTAACCGGGGATGCCGCCCGACCGAGAGGTGGAGTTCAAGATTGAACTTGCACCGGGAACCATGCCAATATCCCGGAGGCCGTACAAAATGGCGCCCAAGGACTTGGCTTAACTGAAGACGCAGTTAACGGACCTGCTGGAAAAGGGTTTTATTAGGCCGAGCTCCTCGCCATGGGGCTGTTCAGCATTAATCGTGAAGAAGAAAGACGAGACGTTGTGGCTTTGCGTGGACTATCGTCCACTAAATGCCGTAACCATCAAGAACAAGTACCCGTTGCCACGGATCGACATGATGTTTGATCAGTTGATCGAAGCAAAGATCTTTTCCAAGATGGACTTAAGATCCGGGTACCATTAAATTAAGATACGGGCTGAGGATATTCTGAAGACAGCTTTCTCGATGAGGTACGGACTTTATGAGTACCTGGTCATGTCCTTCGGCCTCACCAATGCTCCAGCTCATTTCATGTACTTGATGAACTCGGTATTCATGCCAGAGCTGGATAAGTTTGTCGTGGTCTTCATCGATGACATATTGGTATATTCCAAGTCGGAGGAAGAACACACGAGGCATCTGCGTATAGTCTTGCAACGGCTGTGGGATCACAAACTATACGCGAAATTCAGCAAGTGCGAATTCTAGATATCGCAAGTGCCTTTTCTCGGGAATATTATATCAGCGGAGGGCATCGCTGTAGACCCGAGTAAGATCACACAAGTGCTGAATTGGAAGTCCCCGAGAACTGTTCACGAGGTACGAAGTTTCCTCGGACTCACGGGATATTATCGGAGGTTCATTCCGAACTTCTCAAAGATTGCCAAGCCTACGACAAAGCTGCTGAAAAAGGCTACCAAATATGTTTGGAGTCCGGCATGTGAAGCAGCGTTCAAGGTATTAGTGAAGCACCTAACATCAGCACTGGTTTTGGCACAGCCAGACACAACAAAACCGTTCGATGTGTACTGCGATGCATCCGGCATTGGGCTCAAAGATGTGTGCTGATGCAAGACCAAAGTGTGGTCGCGTATGGATCACGACAGCTTAGAAACCATGAGAAGAATTATCCAACTCATGACTTGGATCTTGCTGCCATGGAGCTCGCACTTAAAATGTGGAGGCACTACCTACTCGGTAATATCGTACATTTATATACCGACCACAAAAGCCTCAAGTACATATTCACTCAGAAAGAGCTGAACATGAGGCAGCGAAGATGGTTGGAGTTGATAAAGGATTATGAAATAGAGATCCATTATCACCCCGGCAAAGCAAACGTAGTGGCGGATGCGCTGAGTCGCAAGTCACACGTCAACCATCTGACCATTACACCGTTGGAAGAGAGCGAGCCACCATTACATGTGATTCCACATGGAGCTCTCTACAACTTAGCTTTGATCCCCACCATCCGTGAAGAAATAGCGGCAGCTCAGAAAAATGACAAGGGCATGTCGCATTTGCGGAGACGTGTGGACAGTGGGGAGCTGAAGTGTTTCCGGAAAGGCGGAGACGGCGTCCTATGGTTCAAGGACCGGATCGTCGTACCCCGTAACCCGGAGTTACGGAAGAAAATATTTGATGAGGCTCACTTGTCAAAGTTTTCTATTCACCCCGGCAGCAACAAGATGTATCAAGAACTCAGAAGCAAGTTTTGGTGGACACGGATGAAGCGAGAGATCGCAAAGTACGTGTCCGAGTGTGATACATGTCGAAGGGTGAAGGCAGACCACATGAGAAAACCGGGACTGCTACAACCACTGGGCGTTCCTGCCTGGAAGTGGGAAGATGTGAGCATGGACTTCAACATCGGTTTACCCACCACTCTTCAGAAGCATGATTCTGTGTGGGTGATCGACGACCGGCTCACCAAAGTTGCCTATTTTATCCCGGTCAACACCAACTACAACGCCAAGAAATATGCTGAATTGTACATCTCACGGATCCTATGCTTGTACGGCGTACCCCACACCATCATATCGGATCGGGGCACTTTATTTTTGTCCCGTTTTTGGGAGCATCTACATGCTTCGTTGGGGATGAAGCTGATCCGTAGTTCAGCGTGCCACCCGCAGACGGATGGACAAACCGAGCGGGTAAATCTATGCTACGAGCCTTCGCTATCAATCACGGTAAAAATTGGGATGATCACTTACCGCTGGGCGAGTTCTCGTACAACAATGGGTACCAAGCCAGCATCAAGATGATGCCTTATGAGGCGCTATACGGGAGAAAATGCCGCACACCACTGAATTGGTGTGAGTCTGGCGAAAGGTTTACCTTCGGTGTTGATCTTGTCAACAACGCGGAGGAAAAAGTTCGGCTGATTCGCGTGAACTTAAAAGCCGCCCAATCCCGACAAAAACAGTATGCGGACTGGAGGAGATGCCCATTACAATTCGAAGTCGGGGATCACGTATATCTGCGTGTGTCTCCAATGAAGGGCGTGAACAGATTCGGGGTGAGAGGAAAGTTGGCTCCACGATTCATCGGTCCATTTCAGATTACAGAATGATGTGGATCGGTAGCATACCGGCTGAATTTACCAGAAGCACTCTCCGGTGTGCATGACGTCTTTCACATCTCCCAGCTGAGGAAGTGTCTAAAGCTATCGACTACCATTCAGCTGGAGGATATAGAAGAACTGAAACCGGATCTCACGTATCGGGAGGAACCGGTTCAGATTACTGATGAAAAGGCCCGAACCACACGCAACCGTACGTTGTGGTTCTACAAAGTTCTGTGGAGTAATCACTCCGTGGATGAAGCAACATGGGAGAGCGAAGGATTTCTTTGCACTAACTACCCCGGCTTTTTCACGTCGCATATACGGTAATCTTCCACCGTCCTCTCTCTCATTTTCACCTTATAATCTTGGGACGAGATTCTTTTAAGGCGGGAGGAATGTAAAGGCCTAAGTTTTTGCACACATCCAAAGTGTTCATCACACCACACACACCTCATTTGAGGAAACTTTATGAACACATTTGAAGAGCAAGTAAACACCATTAACATGGTCATTAGGGAATAAACTCACAAAATGCAAAAGTGGCATTTTCCACATGCATCATATAGGGGCTGGGCATATGAAAAACTCCTACACCTTGCTAGGAGTGCTCATGCAAAATTGCACCCAAATCCAAAACCTTTTTGAGGTCTTTTTGGGTATAACTAGAAAGAGGGTAGTTTGAACTCAAATTCAAATTCAAACTACTTCCATCCCATAAGTTCAAAAGTGGAAGGCATATTCTTACTTAGCACATTTTTGTGAGCTCACACACCAATTTTCGCTCCATTTGGAGTTGATCTTGACATGAGCTAAGTTTAGTGAATTCAAACTCAATTTTAATTTCAAACTGCATATGTGCTGAAAATTCATTCAAACACTTCACAATTTGAATTCTATCAACTTCAAATGGGCATTTGGTAGATAATTCAAATTCTAGAGGGTATTAGAGGGATTACTGTTTGGAGCAGTAGAGGAGAGTTAATTTCAGAGGTTAAAAGGAGGGTGGGAGCCACAAGTCAGCCTCAATAGCCAAATCAACCGACTGAGGAACTCAGCCTGGTTTCTTGCGCCGGCTCGAGCTGCCGCCGCGCTGAGGAGCGGTCTGGATAGCAGCTGGTTGCCGCCCCCGACCACTGAACCGCTTCACCCTCCCTCTTATCCCCGCAGCTGAGCCAAACTGAGGAATTACCGATCGTTTCTTCGCTCTCGCGCAAGAAAACATCGCCTCGCCGCCACTCTCTCGGAAACTGATCGGAGAGCCCGTGATCACAGCCGCTCGACTCCCTCCAAGCGTCAAAACGGTACTAGCGGCTCTCCTGTTCCTTCCCTGTCGTAGGAATTAGTCGAATTCGGGTGATCTCACCCATACCGAAAGTTCTTCCCAGTGACCTAAGTTCGCCGCACCTCGGGCTCCCGTGGACAGCCCAAACGGGAGGGTGTCACGCCCAAGATAAGGCGTCCTCGGACGTGTTAGAGGCTGGTGCTGCTCACCCCCAAACCACAGCCCAAGTGTTTGATCACCGGCGACGAATTTCAGTTTTCCATTTCATTTGGCGCAGACCGACCTTCGGGTGCGAATCCGCCAAATTCTCACTCCATAGTTGTTTAGAGATCCTCAAACTATTCCTACGCGAGCTAGGCTTGGTAGCGATCAACTTTCCTTCGCAGCCTTAGCAAGAAAACCTTGGTAGACCAGCCAGTTCTAGCTTTGATACTGGCGCTAATGGCGGAAGCCGTCGGGCGCACGGTGAGAGCTTACCTAGGACCTCTCCCGAGCAGCCTCGAGCCCGTGCCGAGCTTCCCTGGGATTCACTGATGCTCTACAGCCTTTTGCTCGATCGTTTGAGAGCCTCAGTAGCCCGGTCGATGCGGCCGAAGTTCTTCTGAAACCGCCGCTCGTCGCCGGCCGTGTTCCGGTGATTGTCACGACGAGCTGAGCCCAGCATCGTGTTCCCAGGGTGGAATTAGGCAGAGACGGTCAAGATCGCGGAGTTTGGTATACGGCAGAGGCCACCGGCGAGCACTCCGGCAAGGGTTCACGGTGGCCGAGCGCGGGAGGCCGGAGGTAGACGAAGCCCCTGGTCCCACGTGTCAGCGGCCGTTATTTTAAAACCCAGGATTAGCTGCGGCACCAGATCGTGTTTGGATGTGGGCGAAAGATTCCATAGCCCCGTGTGTCGACTGCTGAGAAGTTGACACGTAGCCCCGGTCCCATGCGCAGTGATTTAAACATTTCCCCGATTTTCAGATTTAGTTCAAACTTCAAACGCACATAACTTTGCCTAGGAAACTCCAAATCAAGTGAACTAAATTTTGTTGGATTCAGCTTGCTGAGTACTTTCCAACAAATCAAGTTTCCCTTCATGAAAATCCTTAGTTCTCCAGAAGTGATTCTTCAAATTTAAACTGTTTAGAATTTTAACTGGAGAACTCTTCGGAGGAAAATTCTGAAATTTTTCTATGATGTTGAGCAAAATATCCCTGAGCTACCATTAAAATTTCAGATCCATTTGAGCTCATTTGATCCAACTAATGGTGTGATTAATAAAACTGTTCCAGAGAAAATAGAAAATGTCCAGAAACATTTTCAGAATCTCTCTGAAATTGTTTAGCTCTTATCTTCAGTTAGGAACCTTCAAATTAAGTGAAACCAACTCCATTAGAACCCTCTAAAAATCTAGTTTTCAGAAAGTCATGGCTTGTTCCATGAAAATCCCTAGAACACCATAGGAGCTCCAACTAAGGCCAAGTACATAATTATTTGTGGAGGGCTCAAATGAGCTTTGCTGCAAATGAAACTTGGCCAACTCCCTGTTTAGGTTGTATACAAACAACAGTAAAAATTTCAGAGTCATTGGGTCTTTCTAGCAAGACTTATAAATCTCACAAGTTTAACTTCAATACAAATGCATTTAAATTGATACATAATTGTATTTATCACATGCAGTCGCTAAGGTTGAGGAGGAACCCAAAGTCTTAGACTTAGTCACTCCAGAAGAACAGCTAGCCTACGACCAAGAGCAGCAAGGCAAGCTCCGGTTTACATTAACCCTTTTTACAAATTTTACTGTTTTGAGAACTTACTTTGAACACTCACTTAATTCTTGCAATAGAGTCTTGTTTGAAACCCAGATGCATAGCCAAGAAAACCATGGGTTGGGATTAGGTTTGAAAACCCCATTAGCTACTGCAATGCTAAGATAGTGTAGAATTCGGTACAATTCGAGTAGATGGAACTACTCGCGAGAATAGGCTAGAGGCACATTGCTCGGGTAAAGATAGCAAATGAACCACATGGCAAGAAAAATGAGACCGGGCAGAGAGTAAGGGCAGCAGGACTTTGGGGCCTGGGTGACATAGCTCCGCTTGTGTCGATTGACGACCGAGCCGTGTGCAGGCCTGTTGAACAAGATATAACAGTACCGAAGACCTACCGGCTATATGGGAACAGGGAAACCGATGTAACTCGGGTAGCTGGGTGTTGAGGCGTCGCTGGTCGTTCAGAGGGTAGGTTGAGAGCTCGAGGTGTAAATCGGCTGGTGGCACTGTGGATGCGCGCGCAGAGACCTCTTGCTTGGGACGATTGGACCGGTTCAACATTTGACTGACTGGTGAAAGATGGTCGCGTACGACGTCCGTGATGGTTGCTGTAGGCATCATCGAGCACGGGCGTACGTGACGGGGTTTATTCGGGTAACCCTGCAGGTGTAAATCGATTATAATCTCCTTCCCTCGCGGTCAGTGAGTACCACTTGTTCACTGTACCGTAACATAGAAAGAACAGGCTAGATACATGTTAAAAATTTGCTGATTTGAAAGCTATACATTGATTGTTAATGCCTTGCTGTAGTTTAGAGCTAATTGAAGTTCTTTTCGACCTTAGGCAAAGTTCATGAGAGAAATTTGTTTCTTGTTTGATTGCAGCTCTCTCATGTGCCTTAGCGTGAGGTTCTCCACAACCTGCTGCTAAAACTTGAAAGTAAGGTTCAAATAATTAGGCGAGTCCTTTGCAACTTATTTACCTCATGTATCCTAAAACCCTTAATGTAGAAGTTTCATGTATAGGAGAGACGGGTCAGACTTGCTGAGTCATCATGCTCATTGCTTGTGTTTGAATCTTTTGCAGAGGTTTATGAGGAAGGGACTCCTGAGGAGGAGACGGAACCCCAAGAGGGAAACCCCGTCGAATGGGAGTCGTGCACGCTGCCGTGTTAGTGTGTGTGTGTGCTAGCGGGGACACGTTCATGGGCTGAATGTGAACTCGATGCGTAGTCTACGCCTGTGCGTGTAGACTGAACGTATTTTGTTGTAAAAATGTTCATAAACTTGTTTATGTAATACAACTTTGCTTCCGCTTTGTATATTTGATGTGTGTTATCCGGTGCTGTGCAACGCAGCACCCATCAGCGTGATCCTTGCTCGACAAGGCCATGGGGCCGTGTCATCAACTTGGGCCGATATTTTACATGTGAGTTCCTGGTCACATGAAAGTGGTTTGGTCCAAAATTCAGAATTTTTACTTGAGTAGTTCTCCCTGAATAATTCCTTAAGCATTTCTACACAAAAGATTTAATTCTGGAGTAATGTGCATTTTCATGCCCAATTAAGTGAACTACAATTTAAAGTATGACTCAGAGAGATTGCCTAAACTTTCCTATGATTTTTGGAGCTATGAATTGCCCAGAATAGATTTTACAAGTGGGCAACATTTTCTGAAAATGTTTCTGGACTCTTATGAACACATCAGTTTGAATTTTAGCAAATTGCTACTCAAAGAATCATAAAATGAGCTGAAAATTTGCTAGAAGGTCAACAATATGCTAAAGAATATTCTGGCAAAATCTGAGGATTTTTGGATAAACCAAACTCCCTCAATAATTCTTTTTTAGGTACCCTTCAAAGATTTTTCCAGAATTTAGTATTTACTTTCATACAAATCGGAGTTCGTATTTGGATAGATCTTTGCAAAATGAATCCAACCCAATTTGAATCACTCAATTTGGAGATTCCTACACAAAGATATGATTTTCCAAAGTTGGAACCCACTCTGGAATTGTTTTTCTTATTGAAATTCAACTGGGCCCGCTATTTAAATTCCAGCCAATAAGAAATGGGCCACACCGGGTTTACAGGGTTCCAGCACGCCAGCACAGCGGATCCGGGCCACAGATGATCACAGTTTGAATTTTACAGCCGCTGACAGCTGGGCCCCGCACCTCCTTCCTCCCACCGACTGCTTCGCGCGTGCCGCCGCCTCCCTCGTCGGACCGACGCCCGAGCTCGCTGGCTCGCCATTTCCGGCCACCGCCCAAGCATATTCTTGTCGCCAGAGGGTTTTGGATGCCGAGGAACACGACTGCGGTACCAGTTCGAGCTGCCGGTGACCGGAAACACCCCAGCGACGTGCGGCGGCCTCGGTTGGAGTTTGACGCCGTCGGCCGAGATTTCTAGCCCGCCGAACACTCAACCAATGAGCTCTACAGCACCCGTGGATGATCGCAAGGCTCGGCATGACCTCGAAATAGCTCGGAAACGGCCACAAATAAGGTTTCACCGTGCGACCGATTGGTTCCGCCATGAACACCCTCGGTAGAGCTCAAAATCCGTCATTCCCGGATGGTTTCATGCAACGGATGCTAAAGGGAATATGATCGCCGGCTAGTCCAGCTTCTATGTGCAAAATTTGACGCGCTAAGAACAACTAGAGGTGGAGAATTCAGGGTTCCCGTACCGGATGCTCGGGTTGAAGCCGCCGGAGCAAAAACTTCAAATTTGCCGGCTACGCTCAACGGTTTGCCCCAAGCTTTGGGTGGAAGCAGTGCGGTGGTCGTGTGCTCCCGTTGTCGTGCTTGCTTGGGCATGAAATGATGCGGCCCCACGGCCTTGTTGAGCCAGGATCACGCTGAGGGGTGCTGCATTGCACAGCACCAGATAACGCACATCAAAGATACAAAGCGGAAGCAAAGTTTTATTACATAAACCAGTTTATGAACATTTTTACAACAAAATAGTTCGGTCTACACTCACGGGTGTAGACTACGCATCGAGTTCACGTTCAGCCCGTGAACGTGTCCCCGCTAGCACGCACACACACTAACACGGCGGCGTGCACGACTCCCACTCGACGGGATTTCCCTCTTGGGGTTCCATCTCTTCCTCGGGAGTCTCTTCCTCATAAACCCCTGCAAAAGCTTCAAACACAAGCAGTGAGCATGAAGCAAGTCTGACCCGTCTCTCCTATACATGAAACTTCTACATGAATGGTTTTAGGGTACATGAGGTAAAATAAGTTGCAAAGGACTCGCCTAATTATTGGAACCTTACTTTCAAGTTTTAGAAGCAGGTTGTGGAGAACCTTATGCTAAGGCACATGAGAGAGCCGCAATCAAACAAGAAACGCGTTTCTCTCATGTACTTTGCCCAAAGTTGAAAAGAACTTTAATTAGCTCTAAACTACAACAAGACATTAACAAGCAAAGTACATCTTTCAAATCAGCAAACTTTTAACATGTATCTAGCCTGTTCTTTCTACGTCACGGTACAGTGAACAAGTGGTACTCACTGACCATGAGGGACGGCGATTAAATCGATTTACACCTGCAGGGTTACCCGAATAACCCGTCACGTACGCCCGTACGCGATGTTGCCTACAGCAACTATCGCGGACGTCATACGCAACCACTTTTCACCTGTTAGCCAAATGTTGAACCGGTCCTATCTTCCTGAGCAAGAGGTCTCTGCGCGCGCATCTGCAGTGTCGCCAGCTGATTTACACCTCGATCTATCAACCTACCCTCTGAGCGACTGGCAATGCCACAACACCTAGCTACCCGAGTTACATCGGTTTCTCGGTTCCCATATAGCCGGTAGGTCTTCGGTACTGTTCTAGCTTGTTCAACAGGCTCACACACGGCTCGGTCCTCAATCAACACAAACGGAGCTGTGGCATCCAGGCCCCAAAGTCCTGCTTCCCTTACCCTCCGCTCGGTCTCATTTTTATTGCCATGTGTTTCATTTGCTATCTTTACCCGAGCAATGTGCCTCTAGCCTATTCTCGCGAGTAGTTCCAACTACTCGACTTGTACCGAATCCTACACTATCTTATCATTTCAGTAGCTAAACGAGTTTTTCAAACCTAATCTCAACCCAGGGTTTTCTTGGCTATGCATTTGGGTTTCAAACAAGACTCTAATGCAAGAATTAAGTGGGTGCTTAAAGTAAGTTCTCAAAACATTAAAAATTTGTAAAAAGGGTTAATGCAAACCGGAACTTGTCTTGCTGCTCTTGGTCGTAGGCTAGCTGTTCCTCTGGAGTGACGAAGTCTAAGACTTCGGATTCCTCCTCAACCTTAGCGACTACATATGATAAATACAAATATGTGTCAATTTAAATGCATTTGAATTGAAGTTAAACTTGTGAGAGTTATAAGTCTTGCTTGACAGACTCAATGATTCTGAAATTTTTACTGTGCTTTGGATACAACCTAAACAGAGACTTGGCCAAGTTTCATTTGCAGCAAAGATCATTTGAGCTCTCCACAAATAATTATGTACATGGCTTTCATTGGAGCTCCTAGGGTGTTCTAGGGATTTTCATGGAGCAATCCATGGCTTTCTGAAAATTAGATTTTCAGAGGGTTCTAATGGAATTGGTTTCACTTAATTTGAAGGTTCCTAGCTGAAGATATGAGCTAAACAAGTTCAGAGAATTTCTGAAAATGTTTTCTGGACATTTTCTATTTTCTCTGGAACAGTTTTATTAATCACACCATTAGGTGTATCAAAGCAGCTCAAATGGATCTGAAATTTTTATGGTAGCTCAGGGATATTTTCGTGAACATCCCAGCAAAATTTCAGAATTTTCCTCCAAAGGGTTCTGCAGTTAAAATTCTAAACAATTTAAATTTTGAAGAATTAATTCTGGAGAAATAAGGATTTTTATAGAGTGAAAATTGATTTGTTGGAAATTACTCAGAGAGATGAATCCAACAAAATTTGGTTCACTCGATTTGGAGTTTCCTAGCCAAAGTTATGTGGGTTTGAAGTTTGAACTAAATCTGAAAATCGGGGAAATGTTTAAATCGCTGCGCGTGGGACCGGGGCTACGTGTCAACTCCTCAGCGGCTGACACACGGGGCTATGGAGTATTTCACATGCAGCCACACCCGATCTGGTGCCACAGCTAATCCCCGGTTTAAAATATTGGCCACTGACACGTGGGACCGGGAGCTTCGTCTATCTCCGGCCTCTCGCGCTCGGCCGCCGCACAACTCACCGGAGTGCTCGCCAGAGGGCTTCTGCCATGTGCCAAACTCCACGATCTTGGCTGCCTCTGCCTAATCCCACACGGAGACATGATGCTGGTCTCTGATCGACGTGACAATCACCGAAACACGGCCGCCGACGAGTGGCGGCTTCGGAAGAACTTCGGCCGTGTCGGCCAGGCTTCCTAGCACCCCAGAAGATCGAGCTATCGGTTGTAGAGCATCAGTGCACCCTAGGGAAGCTCGTCATGGGCTCGAGGCAGCTCGGGAGAGGTCCTAGGTAAGATCTCACCGTGCGCCCGACGGCTCCTGCCATTAGCGCTGGTAGAAAAGCTAGGAATGGCCGGTCTACCAAGGTTTTCTCACTAGGACTGCGAAGGAAAGTTGACCGCTACCAAGCCTAGCTCGTGTAGGTGCAGTTTGAGGACGTCTAAACAACTATGGAACGAGAATTTGGTGGATCCGCACCCGAAGGTCGGTCTGCGCCGTATGAAAGGGAAAACTAAAATTCATCGCCGGTGATCAAACACTCAGGATGTGGTTCGGGGGTGAGCAACACCAGACCCTAACACGTCCAGGGACGCCTTAGCTTGGGCGTGACACCTTCCCGTTTGGGCTGTCCACGGGATCCCGAGGTGCGACAAACTTAGGTCACCGGGAAAAACTTTCGTATGGGCGAGAGCATCCAAACTCGGTTAATTCCTACAACGGGGAAGGAAGAGGAGAGTCTCTAGTACCGTTTTGCAGCTTGGAGAGAGTGCAGAGTGTAAATTCCCCAAAAAGTGGTAGCAAGAATTTTCATCTCATGTACACTTAGGAAAATGAGGGGAATTAAAACTTTGAATTATAATGGTGAAGGTTCAAAGTGAGGATTCAAACTTCCCAAAACTTCCAAACATGGATATCTAAATTCATAAATTGGGTCTTCATATTTCAAATATTCAACCTTCCAAATTTCAGCTCATTTTGAGGAGTATCAATATTTGTTTGGGATTAAAAGGAGAAGCCCTCTAATCTGAATTTCAAATTCAGTTTCAAATTCCAATTCCCTCAATTTGCAAATTTGGTTCCACAAATGTGTTCTCCACATTTGAATTAGCAGCCATGCCAAAAATTAGAAACTTTGGAGTTGGTTTGCTATGTTTTTGGAACTATACAAAATGGAGAATTCAAATTCCATTTCAAATTCAAATGACCAAACCCAATTCAAACTTCACACCCAAATTCAAACTATTTGAATTCAGCAAGTTTAAACCATGACTTGGGGTGGAAGTATGGAATTTAATTCTGAGTAGCTGGGGTAAAAATATCAGTGGTAATTGGATAAAAATTAGAGGTGGTGGGACCCCTTTGTCAGCCACACATGCAACACAACCGACTGTTTTTGCTTCTCTTGGGTGATCACTGCGCGCCACCGAGCTGCTTGCCTCGCTTGGTCCCGAAGTCAGCTCGTGCGTGATCAAAGCAGCAACACAAGTGTATTTCTTCTCTTCTCCACATTCCAACCGAAGCGTTCCTCAGCTCCCCGCTCGAGCGCTCACGGGAGAAACACAGCAACCCTCTGTGCTCGCCGTTCAGCAGCCTTCCGCCCTCTCTAGCGTCGGTTGATCACCCCAGGAGCTGCGCCGGCGACTCCTCGACGTGTTCCACAACTCCTCAGCTCGTCCCCGGCCTCCCCTTGCAGTGGCCGAGCTGTTCTTCACCGGGAGGAAACAGAGCACGCCATACCTCGCTGCTCCTCGTCTTCTGGTGCGCCATGGTTACGTCGCCATGGTGCTGTTCTTGACATCATTCCACGTGTGGTTCGTTTAAACTCTCCACTTCATGAACCACATGTTCTCATTCTTCACCGTTCGGTTCAAGAAATTCCAGCCACATATAACACGGAAGCCACAAAACTTGAGGATATTCGTGTGGTCCGTGAATACCCGAATGTCTCTCCGGATGATCTCCCGGGCATGCCACCCGAAAGGGATGTCGAGTTCAAGATTGAACTTGTACCTGGGACGACACCGATCACACGGAGACCGTACAAGATGGCTCCGAATGAGCTAGCTGAACTGAAGGAGCAGCTCAATGATTTAATGAAGAAGGGTTTCATTCGCCCGAGCTCCTCGCCATGGCTATGCTCGGCACTGTTTGTGAAGAAGAAGGATGAGACCTTGGGATTGTGTGTGGACTACCGACCTCTCAACGCCGTCACCATCAAGAATAAATATTCACTGCCCCGCATCGATATTCTCTTCAATCAACTTGTGGGTGCGAGTGTATTTTCAAAGATGGATCTTCGCTCTGGATATCACCAAATCAAGATCCGAGCGGAGGATATTCCAAAGACGGCCTTCTCGATGAGATACAGATTGTATGAATACCTCGTCATGTCCTTTGGTCTCACCAATGCCCCGGCACATTTCATGTATCTCATGAAATCAGTGTTCATGCCGGAGTTGGACAAGTTTGTGGTGGTGTTCGTAGACGACATCTTGGTTTACTCCAAGTCTGAAGAAGAACACGTCAAACACCTGCATATCGTGCTTCAACGATTGCGAGACCAAAAGCTTTATGCCAAGTTCAGCAAGTGCGGGTTTTGGATCAGCCAAGTGCCATTCCTTGGTCATATTATTTCTGCAGAAGGCGTTGCAGTTGATCCAAGCAAAATCGAACAAGTGCTGAAATGGAAGCCCCCCACATCAGTCCATGAAGTCAGGAGTTTCCTTGGGTTAGCAGGATATTACCGAAAATGCATACCGAACTTCTCCAAGCTTGCTAAGCCGATGACTGAACTGTTGAAGAAGGGGATCAAATATGTTTTGAGCTCAGCTTGTGAAGAAGCTTTCCATGCGTTAGTGAAGCATCTTACAACAGCCCCGGTGTTAGCTCAACCGGATATATCCAAGCCCTTCGACGTATATTGTGATGCGTCCGGCATCGGTCTTGGCTGTGTATTGATGCAAGGAGGAAGAGTGGTCGCCTATGGCTCACGTCAACTTCGTAACCACGAGCAGCACTATCCGACTCATGATCTCGAGCTTGCTGCTGTGGTGTTGGCACTTAAAATGTGGAGGCACTATCTGCTTGGAATTTTAGTGCACCTCTACACCGACCACAAGAGTTTGAAGTATATATTTACTCAAAAGGAGTTGAATATGCGGCAACGGAGATGGCTGTAAGTGATCAAGGACTATGAGATCGAGATTCACTACCATCCCAGAAAGGCAAACGTGGTTGCCGACGCCTTAAGCCGCAAATCTCATGTCAACAATCTGTCCATCACCCCACTTGAAGAGGAGGAGCCGAGTCTGTACTTGGTTCCACATGGGGCATTATATAATCTTGCTCTTGTCCCTACAATACGAGAGGAGATTATGGAAGCCCAGAAGAAAGATGTGGAAATGTCGCACATTCGGAGAAGGGTGAAGAATGGCGAAATGAAATGCTTCCAAAGAGATGATAACGGTACTCTATGGTTTAAAGACCGTATAGTGGTACCCCGTGACATGAAGCTTCGGAAGAAAATCTTGGACGAAGCGCATTTGTCCAAGTATTCTATTCATCCGGGCAGCAACAAGATGTATCAGGATCTGAAAACCAGGTTTTGGTGTACACGGATGAAAAGAGAAATCGCGAAGTACGTATCCGAATGTGATATGTGTCGGCGGGTGAAAGCCGACCATATGCGTAAAGCCGGACAGCTGCAGCCATTGAACATTCTGGCATGGAAGTGGGAGGATATTAGCATGGACTTCATAGTCGGGTTACCTCTCACCTCCCACAACCATGATTTGATTTGGGTGATAGTCGATCGACTAACCAAGTCGGCACATTTTATTCCCGTGCATACGGGCTACGTGGCCAAGAAATATGTGGAGCTGTACATTGCAAGGATTTTGTGCTTGCACGGTGTTCCCCGCTCCATTATTTCAGATTGTGGTGCGCTGTTCGTCGCTTGGTTTTGGGAACAGCTGCACGCACCATTGTGGACCAAACTGATCTGAAGTTCTGAGTATCACCCGCAGACGGATGGTCAAACTGAACGGGTGAACCAAGTTCTGGAAGACATGCTACGCATTTGTGCCATCCACCACGGCAAGAATTGGGATGATCATTTGCCGTTGGCAGAATTTTCTTACAACAATAGCTAAAGCTAGCATCAAGATGGCGTCATATGAAGCTCTCTACGGCCGGAAATGTCGCACACCCCTTAACTGGTGCGAGTCTGGCGAGCGAGTTATCTACGGCATTGAACTAGTGAATGAGGCTGAAGAACGAGTGCGAGTAATACAAGCCAATCTCAAGGCCGCTCAATCTCGTCAGAAAAGCTATGCGGATAAAAGACGACGCCCTCTCCACTTCGACATCGGGGACCATGTTTATGTCCGTGTGTCTCCGATGAAGGGAGTCCATCGTTTCGGAGTGAAGGGTAAACTTGCGCCAGGTTCATTGGTCCGTTCGCCGTCGTTGAAAAATGCGGACCCGTGGCCTATCGCTTGGATTTACTGGCGTCACTCGCAGGAATTCACAATGTCTTCCACATCTCTCAGCTGAGGAAGTGCCTCAAACCCTCCACTGAAATCCGCACTGAAGACATAGAAGTTCTTCAGCCGGACCTCACGTACACGGAGTATCCGATCCGGATTATCGATGAAAAGACTCGCGCCACAATTAACCAGACCTTATGGTTCTACAAGGTCTTTTGGAGTAACCATACTGCTGATGAGGTGACATGGGTGTGGCGGACCGGAATCCGCTCATCCAGGATCGCAGAGGGTGGTGCCGCGCGATGCGACACCCGACAGCACACGTCATAAGAACACAATATATTACATGGGAAAAACAGCTGAAACTGTACAAACAAGTACAAACTTCAGTTACAATTATTGTTCTATTACACAGCGGAAGACTACACTATACAACTCACGCCCGCCTATTTAGCAAAAGTCGGTTGCCCAGCCCTAGGGCAACCCACACTAGCTGCACGTCTCAGCTCAGCGCGGCGTGTACGGCTCCCACTCAGCCGTGGTCCCCGACGGAGGGTAACCCTCGCCGGTGGACTCGTACTCCGAGTCCGTGGGTGGCTCCTCACCTGAAAAACACTTAAGCAGCAACCGTGAGCACGAAGGCTCAGCAAGGCTTAACCGACTCACCTAAGCATGAAACTCTACATGAGGGGTACAAGGGACATAGGATAGTAACTTTTCAGCAAAACGACACGCCTACAAGTTCATCCTTAGTTCATCTTTTAGCAACAAGTTAACAGTTCATGAAATCTGAAATTTAGTAAGCAGTATTTGGTGGCACACATGTAGCAATACAATTATATCAATCAGCATCATTGAATCAACATATTTCATCCATTAGTCTACGTTACGACGCAGTGAACAAGCAGTACTCGTCACCGCGAGGGACGGCGAATCGACTCGATATACACCTGCAGGGAAAACCCAAAGAGCACGTCACGTACGCCCACCCGTGGAGCTGCACAGCACGCTCACTCGATGTCGTACGGGACAACCTTTCACCCAACAGCCCAAACGTCGAACCGGTCGCACCGAAACGAGCAGGAGGTTCCCCACACGGAGCATCTCTCTATGCCCGTTGGCAGATTTCCACCTTGCTGCCCTCAACCTACACCTATAAATCGGTGTGCTATGCCTCGACGCCCGGAGGTTTAGGCTACATCGGTTTATCGGGGCCCATATATCCGATATGCCTTCGGTACGTTCAATACTTGTTCAGCAGGGCCGCACACGGATCGGTCCTCAATCGACACGGACAGGGCTGCGCACACAAGACTCTCTCTTGCTGCGCCCTAGCCCCTGCCTAGTCTCATTTTCATTACTAAAGTGATCTCACATCACTCAACCGAACCCGTGTGTCCCCATCCTATCTCGCGAGTAGATTCCAACTACTCGACTTGTACCGAAGTCCTATGACTCATTAAGCATAGCCTGTCTACTCGAGGTCCTTGACACTACCCTCACTCTTTTAGGAACCTTTGGTTATGCAAGTGGGGTTTCATTCACCCTAGACCTAATGCACATACATACTTCATATGACACATGTAAACAAAGTAAGATTTATAAAAGGGTTAATGCAAACCGGGGCTTGCCTTGTTGCTGCTGGTCAGGAGTTAGTTCTTCGTCCGGAAGGAGGAAGTCCAGCACTTCCGGAGTCTCTTCTTCAACGGCTACACGTTAATGAAATACTACATGTTAATTTATATGCAAAAGTGAGTTTAGAGTAAGACTTATACTATTGGTTCTAATAACCAGCCTCTAATACCTGGAACTTTGTTTAAGAATTTAAATATGAACTGGTGTTGGTGGTTTGGCTTGGACTTAATCACATGGTTAAATGCTAAGTGGTTTTCCCCCCTTTTCCATATTAATCCCTTAAGTGGGTAAACAGGACAGGGGTGATCTAGAGCCCAATGGAGCTGAGAATTTTTGTGTGAGTTCCTTGTCACAAGAAAACTCTCTGGACCAAACATTAGCACTTTTCATGGAGTGGTTTGCTCAGAATAATTCTCTTGGCAAATCAGCAAGGAAGAATTAATTCTGAGGTAATACCCCTGTTCATGCTCAACTTAATGAACTACAATTTATATTATAGCTCATAGAGTTTGCATGAATTTTCCTAGCATTTTTGGAGTCAGGGTTTGCCCAGAATTGAATTTCCAAGTTTTGGAAATTCTCTGAAAATGTTTCTGCATTCAAATGAACACAGCACCTTCAAATTTGAATTGCTCTGACCAAATCAACTCCAAATGGTCTGAAACTTTTACAGGGGTTTACTAATGTCCTAAAGAACATCCTGGCAAAATTTGGGGATTTTTGGATGGACCAAACTCCCTCTAAAATTCTTTTGCTCAGAAAATTTAAAGAATTTTCCAGAATTAATTAATGGGTTTCATACAAATTGGGTTGTATATCTGGACAGAGCTAGGCAAGATGAATCCAACCCAATTTGAATCCCTAAATTTGGAGCTTCCTAGCAGAAGTTATGGATTTCTAAAGTTTGAGTGGAATCTGGAATTGTTTTACTATTGGAAAAGAACCCGGGCCCACTCTTTAAATCGCAGCCAGTGAGAAACGAGAACACACAGGGTTACTGGGTTTCCCCTGGTGTAGTCACAAAAGATCGGCAGCCACAGAAGATCTCAGCTCTACCGCCGAGTGGCTGACAGGTGGGATCGGTGCTTCGTCTTCAACCTCCCGCTTCCCTCTTCCCGCGCGCGCCTCTCTCGCCGGTGTTCTTCCTCCCCCCCCTCGGTCCCTCCTTCCTAAGCGATCTTCCGGCCTGGCTCTCGCCGCCTAGGGGTTTTGAGGGTCGGGAAACCCGTTTCCGAGGTCATCGTGAGCCCTAACGGCCCACAGAAGGCTGGCGACGGACGGCGTCCTCGGACCGAGTCCGGCGACATCGGCCATCCTCTCTGCTGGCTTACTTTCCCGTCTCTCTCGCCCTAGAGCATCAGTGGCTCATGGCAAAGAACGTCCCGTATGCCAAAGAGCTTGGAAACTCCTCCAAACCCCATGTCACCGTGCGCCCTCGGTTGAAAACCGGCGGCAGAGAGTAAAACTTGAATAGCACCGTGGAGGCTCCACAAATTCTAGTTCTTTTCAGCCTCGGCGACTCGCACCGAGGTCTGTGGCCTATCCTAGGACTAGAATGGCTAAAGAACACACCTGGGTCGTGAATTTTGGAAGATCAATCCCCCCTGACCTATGGACATGTCCTCGGTGTTTCACAAATTCCCGCGGCTCCCATGGAGGGATGGACTGGGGCTTTCGGCAGCGTGAAGAGAAAGAGTAGGCGCACCTTTTTGCTATGTAACCCGGGGTGTGATGGGCTCTGTATCTCCGGAACGTCGAGGAGGCCCGGCGGCGGCACAAACTGAAATTTCTGAGGATGGTTGGTGCTGTGCGCCACACACAGAGGGTGAGGGATCGGCTGGGTAGCTCGGTGAGGTTCAGCAGCGTCCCGCGCACTCCGTCACGATCACCAGTGGTTGTGCGAGGTCCTAGAGGTACTGCTCTACGTGCGGGCGCGAAGAGTGAACGGCGGCGATCGTTTTTATGGCCTGGTGCGGCTGCTCTCGGGGGAAAAACGGGGAGAAGGCGAGTGGAGTATTTGGTTTTCTTCACTGAGGTGTTACCCGCACGAAGCATCAGGCGCAGGGGGCGGCACGTCGACGCCCCGGTGGCTCGCCGCCTCGCCCGGTTCCTTGCGCGCGAAGTCGAGACCCGGCTGCTGCAACCCGCTGTGTACCCGGGTGTGCAGCTGACATGTGGGCCTCCCCTTTCTTCTTTTTCCCTAATATTTCTTTTCTGTTTTTGCTAATTATCCCACCAGCTACTCACAATTTAATGGGAGACTTAGCTCCCAAGTCTTTGTTTGAATTTGAATTCTCAAATTCAAACTTTGTTTGGTTAAATTTGCTTCATATTCAAACTGAAATTCAAAATCAGTTTTGAATTCTTGCAAATTTAGCTCTTGACAAGATGAGCTCCAATGGGGATGAAAATTGGTGGGTTCACTCAGAAAAATGTGCTGAGTATAGATATGGAGCTAACTTTTGAATTTGGGTGATGAAAGTTGCTGCAATTTGAATTTACATTCAAATTGGCCTCTTTTTGAAACAACCCAAAAGTGCCTCAAAAAGTGTTGAATTTGCATGAGCTTTGGACTGAACCTTCCCAAGACTTTTCAAATCCTAGGGGTGAGCTCAACCTCTCATGTTCAGGTGTAGAAACCCTACATTGTGAAGGTGAAGGCTTTCCCCTCTAATCATTCTTTTGATGGGGGCCACTTGCTCTTCACAATATTTCACAATCTACACACAACAAAACTGTTGTGTTGTGAGGTGCATGAAAGTTTTTGCAAGTCCCTTTTCTTGGGCTTTTACATCCCTCCCCCCTTAAAAGAATCTCGTCCCGAGATTATAAAAGAAGAGATAGCGATGTAATAGGGACTTACCCGTGTTGAGAAGCCATGAACTCCGGGTAATTTGAGCGAAGGAACTCCTCGCTCTCCCACGTCGCTTCTTCGGCGGTGTGGTTACTCCAGAGTATTTTGTAGAACCACAACGTTCTGCTACGCGTGGTCCTGGCTTTCTCATCAAGAATTCCCACCGGATATTCATCATATGTTAAATCCGGTTTCAGCTCGCCGATGTCTTCGGTAGGAACAGCAGTTGTATGCTTCAAGCATTTCCGCAGTTGCGAAACATGGAAAATATCATGGATACCAGTCAGAGATGCCGGTAACTCCAATCGATACGCTGCTGGTCCACACTTCTCGGTGATAGCGTAGGGTCCAATGAAACGGGGAGCGAGCTTTCCCTTCACACCGAATCGGTGCACGCCCTTCATTGGAGACACGCGGAGGTACACGTGTTCCCCAACGTCAAAGTGCAACGGCCTACGCCTCTTATCAGCGTAGCTCTTCTGTCGGGATTGAGCGGCCTTCAAATTGGCTTGAATTGTCCGAACGCGCTCCTCGGCGTCGTTCACCACATCAACCCCGAATGTGACCCTTTCACCGGACTCGCACCTATTTAATGGGGTGCGGCATTTACGACCATAGAGAGCTTCGTAAGGTGCCATTTTGATACTCGCCTGATAACCGTTGTTGTACGAGAATTCCGCCAAGGGTAGGTGATCATCCCAGTTCCTACCATGGTGGATGGCACATGCTCTCAACATGTCTTCCAGGACTTGATTCACCCTTTCTGTCTGACCATCGGTCTGAGGGTGATAGGCGGAGCTCCTGATTAACTTAGTACCCAATGCAGCGTGTAGCTGCTCCCAAAAGCGAGATACAAATAATGCACCTCGATCTGAGACAATGGTCTTGGGTACCCCGTATAGGCATAGAATCTTCGCTATGTATAGCTCCGCATATTTGCCGGCATTGTAACGTGTATTCACCGGAATGAAGTGAGCCGTCTTGGTTAACCGATCAACGATTACCCATATGGAATCATGCTTGTTGGCTGTTAGGGGTAATCCCACAATGAAATCCATGCTCACATCTTCCCATTTCCAGGCCGGGATCTTCAGAGGTTGCAGCAGCCCTGATTTCTTCATGTGATCAGCTTTCACTCGTCTACACGTATCGCACTCGGATACGTACTTAGCTACCTCCCGCTTCATCCGTGTCCACCAAAATTTCTTTTTCAAATCTTGGTACATTTTGTTGCTGCCCGGATGAATGGAGTATTTGGACAAGTGAGCTTCATCGAGGATCTTTTTCCTCAACTTCATATCTCGGGGTACGACTATGCGGTCATTGAACCACAGCGTCCCCTCATCATCTTTCCGGAAACATTTAATCTCTCCATTGTCTATCCGTCTCCGGAGATGTGCCATGCCTTTATCCGTTTTCTGAGCTGCAATGATGTCCTCCCTAATAGTAGGGATGAGGGCAAGGTTGTACAGCGATCCATAAGGAACCAAGTATAAACTTGGCTCTTCCTCCTCCACCGGTGTAATGGTGAGGTGATGTACATGTGATTTCCGACTCAGCGCGTCGGCAACCACATTCGCCTTGCCGGGGTGGTAATGGATCTCAATCTCATAATCTTTGATCAGTTCTAACCACCTCCTCTGCCTCATGTTCAGCTCCTTCTGGGTGAAAATGTATTTCAAGCTCTTGTGGTCGGTGTAGAGATGCACCAAGTTCCCCAGGAGATAGTGCCTCCACATTTTCAGCGCCAACACCACGGCAGCAAGTTCAAGATCGTGAGTCGGGTAGTGCTGCTCATGGTTCCGAAGTTGGCGTGAGCCATAAGCGACCACGCGTCCTTCCTGCATCAACACGCAGCCAAGCCCAATACCGGACGCGTCACAATACACGTCGAAGGGCTTTGTTGTATCCGGTTGAGCTAAGACCGGGGCTGTTGTGAGATGCTTCACCAATGTTCGGAACGCTCCTTCACACGCCGTGTTCCAAACATATTTGGTCCCTTTCTTCAGCAACCCTGTCATCGGCTTAGCGAGCTTGGAGAAACTTGGAATGAATCTCCGATAGTACCCCGCTAACCCGAGGAAGCTTCTGACTTCATGAACTGAAGTGGGAGCTTTCCATTTCAACACTTGCTCGATTTTACTTGGGTCAACCGCGATGCCTTCAGCTGAGATGATATGTCCCAAGAATGGCACTTGGCTGATCCAAAATTCGCATTTGCTGAATTTGGCGTAGAGTTTGTGGTCTCGCAATCGTTGAAGAACGATCCGCAAGTGTTCGGCATGCTCGGCTTCTGTCTTGGAGTAAACCAAGATATCGTCGATGAACACTACCACGAACTTGTCCAGCTCCGGCATGAACACCGAGTTCATGAGATACATGAAATGGGCTGGAGCATTTGTGAGACCAAAGGACATGACGAGATATTCGTATAAGCCGTATCTCGTCGAGAACACTGTCTTCGGGATATCCTCTGCCCGGATCTTGATCTGATGATATCCAGAGCGAAGGTCCATCTTTGAGAATACACTTGCCCCCACCAGTTGATCAAACAAGATGTCAATACGGGGCAGTGGGTACTTATTCTTGATGGTGACGGCATTGAGCGGCCGGTAATCCACACACAGCCTCAGGGTTTCATCCTTCTTCTTTACAAATAGCGCCGAGCATCCCCAAGGCGAGGAACTCGGCCTAATGAAACCCTTGCTCAACAGATCATTGAGCTGTTCTTTCAGTTCCGCCAGCTCATTTGGAGCCATCTTGTATGGCCTCCGTGATATGGGCGTAGTCCCGGGTGCGAGCTCAATCTTGAACTCGACATCCCGCTCAGGTGGCATGCCCGGAAGATCATCCGGGAACACATCAGGATACTCCCGGACTACAGGGATGTCTTCTAACTTGAGAACTTCAGCATTATTAATTGCTAAAACTTCCCGGACTGGCATGTCTAACATCATGGAATGCGGACGGTGGAATGGAGAATTTAAGTGGACCGTCCGGGTCCGAGTCTCTAGGACAGCGCCATGGTATTGCAGCCATGACATCCCTAAGATTGCATCAATCTTTTGTCCCATAAGGATTATCAAGGTGGTGGGATATAGTTTCCCACCTAAGCACAGAGGTGCCTTTGGAATCATCATATTAGCTGAAATCTTCCCTCCCGGTGAGCATATCATATAAGTGCAGTCGGTTGGGAAGACTTGCAATTGATGTTTAGCCACATAGGATGCACTTATAAAGCTGTGGGTTGCACCCGAATCAAATAATATGACTATGGCTTGATGGTTGAGAGTAAACGTACCCGCCAGCACGTTGTCTCCCTCTGGGGCGTCCTCACTGTCGAGGTTGCGGACGCCTCCAGTCCGCTGACCAACCTTCTTCGCCGGAGGTCGGCCTCGAGCACCGCCCTGAAACTGGGCCTGCCCGCTGCTCTGCTGCCCCTGGGGACAGTCCTTCGCAAAGTGGCCCGCCTGGCCACATGTGAAGCAGGTGAAACGGGGCGGTCCCCCGCTGATCGGTGGACGGAAACCTGGGGCGCGTTGTGGCGGTGGAAACGCCCGGGGTACCGTCTGCTGCTGCTGCTGTCTTGGTGGTGGCATCGGCGGACGGAACGGAGGTGCCTGAAAGGGACGTCCCCCGAACCGTTGCGGTCGCGCCGGTGGTTGCCACTGCTGCCCGGATGGTGTCCGATACACCATACGGTACTTCTGGGGAGCGCCACTCCCACCACTGCTAGGTGGAGCGCTACGCTTCCTCTGCTCAGCTGCTAACTCCCGCTGAGCGTCCTCTTGCATGATGGCGGCATTGACTAGATCGTTGAATGTGCCGCGGTTCCATTGTACGAGGTGGGTCTTCATTTCGGGGTGTAACCCCCGATAGAAGTGCTCCCTCTTCTTCTCCTCCGTGGAGATGTAGTCTGACGCATACTGCGCCAGATGGTTGAAGGCACGGGAGTAGTCGTGGGCACTCCTCCCGCCCTGCTTCAGTTCCAAAAATTCTTGGAACTTTCTCTTCATTATTCCGGGAGGAATGTGATAGGCGCGGAACGCCTCCCGGAACTCTTGCCATTCCACGGCATGGCCAGCCGGACGTGAGGCGACATAATTCGCCCACCACGCACCAGCGGCACCGTGGAGCTGCTGTGCTGCGAACAGCGTCTTCTGCCGCTCCGTACACTGGAGCAGCCCGAACTTGGACTCGATAGTCCGCAGCCAGTTGTCCGCCTCCAGTGGTTCTTCGGCTTCGGTGAACACTGGAGGGTGCGTACTCATGAAATCCGAGTACGACACTTCGCGGGGCTCGCGAGGCCCTCGCTCTTGACGTCCTCCCGCCTGGGACGTATTCTGCACGATCGTGCGGAGCAGGTCGGTCTGCTCCTCACGACCTCCCACCAATGCCGCTATCACATCCGCTAGACTAAGCGGAGGCGGCGGTGGTGGCTGCTGCTGCGGGGTGCTGTCGTAGGCCGGTGGCTGGGAGTCATCGCCTCCACCTTGGCTAGAGCCACCAACCTCGTGCGTGGTCCTAGTACGAACCATCTGCAACCATACGACATTAAACATCAGTCCCGCAACATTTGGCATGCAGTCCAATAGAACTGGGCGTAAAAACATTATGACAACCAAATATGCGAAATATCTCGTAAGTAGATAATGTAATAACTTTGCACAAGCTACACCATTACCAGACCAAACACAAGTTAGTTTAATCCAACTTGATGAACCCCCTGTTTGGAAGCTCAACATAACTGGGTTTGGTCTCTACGAGACATTATTATTGCGTTGTCATCACGTATAACACCCTTAGGGTACGACACCCTCTCCAATGAGCTCAACTGTCATTCTTCTGTCAGAATGACCAGTTTCTACCTATCCCATGTTTTGATCTGGTTCTGTGCATTTTCATGACTCAAGTTGAATAACAAAGTTTAAGTTAACTTTAGTATCTTTCCAACGAGTATGCATTTGCCCCCAGATCAGATTTGGCTAAAAAGTTATGCTAATTCAAAGTCAGCAGAATTTCTGGAAGAATTTTAACAGCACCTCCCTTGGAAGTGGCTGTCTTCAACCCTAATTCTCCCTAATTTCTGTGCTGAAACTTCAGAAACTTTGAATTGCAAAGATGTCACACATCTTCTACTCTTTCTAAGCGTGTATTATATGACAATTTTATATTTTTCTACTGGGAGTTATATTTGAAAAACATATCAGTTCAGAGGATGTTTTACTCTGCCCTGGTTCTGGACAGTTTACATTCCTCTGGGATTTCAGCCATCTTAAGGCGAGTTTCAGCTCTGGAAGTCTACAACAAAGTTGTAGAGTACTTGAATACCTTTCCAGATCTATATAGCACACCTCCCTGGGCTAAAAGACCTGTGAGTTATGCCCTGTTGAAGATCAGCAAACATGCTGCCCAAAACAGAGCACTCTGTTTTTCAGTCTCTTTTGGAACTACACTCATCACCATCCCATTCTTATACCCAACCAGGGTCCTAACTGTTGAACCTATAGATTTTAATTCTTTGTCATCATTATACTCATGCATATGCCTACAATGTCTCGGTACTACGTTCCTCACAAAAGAAAATCCTAACCGGATCATACCGGCATATACGTCTCGAGTGTGGCACTAAACGGTCTCTCGCACACGTTTTCTACACGGATACATACGTGGTTAGTACCTGCAGAAGACCACACAATGATGGTGCACTCAAAGTTTGTTCATTTCAGGCAGTTCCATATCTAAAAGTAATTACAAACGCCCGTATCATTTCCATACGGCCGTCCTTGAGCTAAGTCACGTCTCAAGGCACGTGATCGTGTTTCAACACCACACGACGGGGAACCCGAGTATGTCATGAACGGGTCGTCACGGTTGGGAATGTTATCAACCCAACAGATACCACCTACTGCCCTGCAGGGCACGCCGATGGTAAGCGCTGCGTATGTCCTCCTGGGCTATTCCCAGACGAACACACTCTCGCGTTACTGACCACGCGATGGGGTCTCCACTTACTTGCCTAATGCACGCTAGGGATCAGCGTTGCATATGAACTCAGGGACATGAAGAGTACAAGAGCTTCATATTGACATCTCACACCGAGCTGTGAGATCAATCCCTGAACCACGTTCCTCGTCAGGGAGAGCTAACCGAAATTGAACCGCTTTCGGTGGCGTTCCTTACCATACTTACCAGAGCGTAGGTGCGTCGTTACATAATTGAGATTCAGAATTATAACACATAAGTTAGTCTTTGCCACTTTAAGTAACTATGCTAATATAGTCCTTACTTGGGCAACTACCGAATCCTCACCGTATACCTAAGTTTTTCCCATAATGCAGTCCTTTAGTACTGTGCTATCCCCACTGCAGCTCTGATACCAGGCTGTGGCGGACCGGAATCCGCTCATCCAGGATCGCAGAGGGTGGTGCCGCGCGATGCGACACCCGACAGCACACGTCATAAGAACACAATATATTACATGGGAAAAACAGCTGAAACTGTACAAACAAGTACAAACTTCAGTTACAATTATTGTTCTATTACACAGCGGAAGACTACACTATACAACTCACGCCCGCCTATTTAGCAAAAGTCGGTTGCCCAGCCCTAGGGCAACCCACACTAGCTGCACGTCTCAGCTCAGCGCGGCGTGTACGGCTCCCACTCAGCCGTGGTCCCCGACGGAGGGTAACCCTCGCCGGTGGACTCGTACTCCGAGTCCGTGGGTGGCTCCTCACCTGAAAAACACTTAAGCAGCAACCGTGAGCACGAAGGCTCAGCAAGGCTTAACCGACTCACCTAAGCATGAAACTCTACATGAGGGGTACAAGGGACATAGGATAGTAACTTTTCAGCAAAACGACACGCCTACAAGTTCATCCTTAGTTCATCTTTTAGCAACAAGTTAACAGTTCATGAAATCTGAAATTTAGTAAGCAGTATTTGGTGGCACACATGTAGCAATACAATTATATCAATCAGCATCATTGAATCAACATATTTCATCCATTAGTCTACGTTACGACGCAGTGAACAAGCAGTACTCGTCACCGCGAGGGACGGCGAATCGACTCGATATACACCTGCAGGGAAAACCCAAAGAGCACGTCACGTACGCCCACCCGTGGAGCTGCACAGCACGCTCACTCGATGTCGTACGGGACAACCTTTCACCCAACAGCCCAAACGTCGAACCGGTCGCACCGAAACTCTGTGTGCTGCTGATTGGCGATGAGAGTCTGCAGCAACTCTGTGTGCTGCTGATGCGAGCCCGCCATTGCCGCGACAATGTCGGCCAATGTAACCGTTGGTAGTGGCGGTGGCGGGGTTTGCTGTTGCTGCTGCTGCTGCTGTTCCCATGACAGCCCTGACCAGTTTCCATATCAATCTGATTTAGGCCAGGTTAAAAGCAAAACCAGTCCTGGAGCTCAACATCAAAGTTAAAGTTAACTTCAATAGCTTTCCAGAAAGTATTTGGTTGGCCTAAGATCTGCTCTGGTTCAAAAGTTATGAGATGTCAAAGTTAACAGAATTTCTGGAAACAATTGGACAGCACCTCCCTGCCTTAGGTACTGATTTGATCCAAGAATTCCAGTTAATTCTGTTCCTAATCTGACAAAACTTTCTGTTACAAAGTTGTAACCCATCTCATAATCTTTCCAGAACTACCTCATTTCCTATTTTTGGATTTTTAAGCAGGAAGTTATGCTTAATTTACAGAGAGTTTACAGAGAGTCTTTGCTCTGTCCTGTTTTCTGGACAGTTTCAACTCTACTGCATTTTTCGAGTGGTTAAGGGACGAAACACCTCTGGAACTCAACAGAAAAGTTGTAAAGCTCCTCCAAAGCTTTCCAGAAATGTATCATACTACCCCAACCTCGAAAGAACTCAACCTCTAACCTCTGATTACTTCAGCCTTGATTTAGCTGAAAACAGAGTGCTCTGTCCTTAACATCCTATAAGTTGAAAACTTATTAGCTTTGAATATCCTGTTCAAGGGAAGGAGTTACATCAAGTTTTACTACTTTGGATCAAAACCTTCAAATTTTTTTTAAATGAAGTTGTTCATTTAGTTGGGTGTGACGTCGATGCGTCACCAGATCATGTCGGTACTACGTCCTCACAAAGAAAAACCTATACCGGACTTAGCCGGCTTCGTTAGTTTAGTGGCACTACTCGTCACTCGCACACGGATGCTACACGTCTACCGTTTCGTGGTAAGGCTACCTGCAGAAATTCAACCAATCATCAGACTCGGCTGCACACCGAGCCCGGAATCCATACAGTTGGTACATCCGGCCGTCATCACTCGCCCGGATGTTCTCAAGCCAAACACGCCTTGAGTTACGTGTTCACGTTTCAGACCACGTGACGGGGTCTCCCATGTTGCACCACGCACGCCAGGGACAGACGTTGCTCGAATACCCCAAACGACATGAAGAGTCGTAGAGGATATCAAAGCGGGTCGGGTTACCTGCCACCCGTGGGGCTCCACCCTTCAGCTTGTGCGCACTGGTGGACAGCGCTTACGTGCACCCCCCAAGACATGAACGTCCCGAGATGCACGATTTTCCGACATAACAAATAAGTTAATAAGCCACTTTCTATATACTAATAACATCCTTATACGGGCTACTAACTCGTTCCTCACTGGATTTTTGAAAAAGAAGACCTTTGTACTGTGTTAAACCTCAAGCGAGCTCTGATACCACGCTGACACGACCCCACTGGTCCTGTCGAGCCAGGATCACGCTGAGGGGTGCTGCGTTGCACAACACCGTATAACACACGTCAAAGGTACAAAGCGGAAGCGGAAGCTTTATTACATAAACAAGTTTATTAACATGTTTACATCAAAATAAGTTTAGTCCACACTCGCGGGCGTAGACTAAGCATCAAGTGCACGTTCAGCCCTCGAACGTGTCCTTGCTAGCACACACGCACACTAACTCTGCGGCGTGCACGACTCCCACTCGACGGGGTTCCCCTCCTGGGGTTCCGTTTCCTCTTCGGGAGTCCCTTCCTCATAGAACCCTGCAAAAGCTTCAAACACAAGCAGTGAGCACGAAGGCTCAGCAAGTCTGACCCGTCTCACCTAAACATGGAACTTCTACATGAGGGTGATGGGTTGCATGAGGTAAAAAAATCATTTGCAAGGACTCGCCTAATTAGTAGAACCTTACTTTCAAGTTTTAGCAGCAGGTTGTGGAGAACTTTATGCTAAGGCACATGAGAGAGCCGCAATCAAACAAGAAACACATTTCTCTCATGTACTTTGCCCAAAGTTAAAAAAAAAAACTTTAGTTAGCACTAAGCTACAACATATCATTAACAATCAATATCCAACTTTCAATCAGCAACATTTTAACATGTAACTAGCCTGTTCTTTCTACGTCACGGTACAGTGAACAAGTGGTACTCACTGACCGCGAGGGACGGCGATTATAATCGATTTACACCTGCAGGGTTACCCGAACAACCCGTCACGTACGCCCGTACTCGATGTTGCCTACAACAACCATCACGGACGCCGTACGCGACTACCTTTCACCCGTTAGCCAAATATTGAACCGGTCCCATCGTCCCGAGCAAGAGGTCCCTGCACGCGCATCTCTGTGCCGCCAGCTGATTTACACCTCGAGCTCTCAACCTACCCTCTGAACGACGGGCAATGCCTCAACACCCAGCTACCCGAGTTACATCAGTTTCCCGGTTCCCATATAGCCGGTAGGTCTTCGGTACTGTTCTAGCTTGTTCAACAGGCCCGCACACGGCTCGGTCCTCAATCGACACAAGCGGAGCTACAGCACACAGGCCCCAAAGTCCTGCTGCCCTTACTCTCCGCTAGGTCTCATTTTCTTGCCATGTGTTTCATGTGCTATCTCTACCCGAGCAATGTGCCTCTAGCCTATTCTCGCGAGTAGTTCCAACTACTCGACTTGTACCGAATCCTACTCTATCCTAGCAATGCAGTGGCTAACGGGGTTTTCAATCCTAAACCCAACCCGTGGTTTTCTTGGCTATGCAGTTGGATTTCCAAACAAAACTCTAATGCACAGAACAAAGGAAACAAGTATGTGCTCAAAACAATAAAAATTTGTAAAAAGGTTAATGCAAACCGGGGCTTGCCTTGCTGCTCTTGGTCGTAGGCTAGCTGTTCCTCCGGAGTAACGAAGTCTAGGACTTCGGGTTCCTCCTCGATCTTAGCGACTACATGATAAGAACAATGTATGTATTAATTTAGAGGCCTTTGTATTAACTTTGAAGTTGTGAAGCCTATAACCCTTACTAGACAGACCTAATGACTGTGAAACTTTTACTGTGGCTTGGTTACAACCTAAACAAAGACTTGGTCAAGTTTTAGTTGCAGCAAAGCTCATTTGAGCCCTCCACAAATAATTATGTCCTTGACCTTAATTGGAACCCTTAGGGTGTTCTAGGGATTTTCATGAGACAAACTATGACTTTCTGAAAACTAGATTTTCAGAGGGTTCTAATGGAGTTGGTCTCACTTAATTTGGAAGTCTCTAACTAAAGATATGAGCTAAACAATTTCAGAGAAAATCCTGAAAATGTTTCTGAACATTTTCTATTTTCTCTGGAACAGTTTTACTAATTACACCATTAGGTGGACTAAATGAGCTCAAATGGATCTGAAATTTTTATGGTAGCTCAATGATATTTTGGTGAACATTCGGACCGGAATCCGCTCATCCAGGATCGCAGAGGGTGGTGCCGCGCGATGCGACACCCGACAGCACACGTCATAAGAACACAATATATTACATGGGAAAAACAGCTGAAACTGTACAAACAAGTACAAACTTCAGTTACAATTATTGTTCTATTACACAGCGGAAGACTACACTATACAACTCACGCCCGCCTATTTAGCAAAAGTCGGTTGCCCAGCCCTAGGGCAACCCACACTAGCTGCACGTCTCAGCTCAGCGCGGCGTGTACGGCTCCCACTCAGCCGTGGTCCCCGACGGAGGGTAACCCTCGCCGGTGGACTCGTACTCCGAGTCCGTGGGTGGCTCCTCACCTGAAAAACACTTAAGCAGCAACCGTGAGCACGAAGGCTCAGCAAGGCTTAACCGACTCACCTAAGCATGAAACTCTACATGAGGGGTACAAGGGACATAGGATAGTAACTTTTCAGCAAAACGACACGCCTACAAGTTCATCCTTAGTTCATCTTTTAGCAACAAGTTAACAGTTCATGAAATCTGAAATTTAGTAAGCAGTATTTGGTGGCACACATGTAGCAATACAATTATATCAATCAGCATCATTGAATCAACATATTTCATCCATTAGTCTACGTTACGACGCAGTGAACAAGCAGTACTCGTCACCGAGAGGGACGGCGAATCGACTCGATATACACCTGCAGGGAAAACCCAAAGAGCACGTCACGTACGCCCACCCGTGGAGCTGCACAGCACGCTCACTCGATGTCGTACGGGACAACCTTTCACCCAACAGCCCAAACGTCGAACCGGTCGCACCGAAACGAGCAGGAGGTTCCCCACACGGAGCATCTCTCTATGCCCGTTGGCAGATTTCCACCTTGCTGCCCTCAACCTACACCTATAAATCGGTGTGCTATGCCTCGACGCCCGGAGGTTTAGGCTACATCGGTTTATCGGGGCCCATATATCCGATATGCCTTCGGTACGTTCAATACTTGTTCAGCAGGGCCGCACACGGATCGGTCCTCAATCGACACGGACAGGGCTGCGCACACAAGACTCTCTCTTGCTGCGCCCTAGCCCCTGCCTAGTCTCATTTTCATTACTAAAGTGATCTCACATCACTCAACCGAACCCGTGTGTCCCCATCCTATCTCGCGAGTAGATTCCAACTACTCGACTTGTACCGAAGTCCTATGACTCATTAAGCATAGCCTGTCTACTCGAGGTCCTTGACACTACCCTCACTCTTTTAGGAACCTTTGGTTATGCAAGTGGGGTTTCATTCACCCTAGACCTAATGCACATACATACTTCATATGACACATGTAAACAAAGTAAGATTTATAAAAGGGTTAATGCAAACCGGGGCTTGCCTTGTTGCTGCTGGTCAGGAGTTAGTTCTTCGTCCGGAAGGAGGAAGTCCAGCACTTCCGGAGTCTCTTCTTCAACGGCTACACGTTAATGAAATACTACATGTTAATTTATATGCAAAAGTGAGTTTAGAGTAAGACTTATACTATTGGTTCTAATAACCAGCCTCTAATACCTGGAACTTTGTTTAAGAATTTAAATATGAACTGGTGTTGGTGGTTTGGCTTGGACTTAATCACATGGTTAAATGCTAAGTGGTTTTCCCCCCTTTTCCATATTAATCCCTTAAGTGGGTAAACAGGACAGGGGTGATCTAGAGCTCCAATGGAGCTGAGAATTTTTGTGTGAGTTCCTTGTCACAAGAAAACTCTCTGGACCAAACATTAGCACTTTTCATGGAGTGGTTTGCTCAGAATAATTCTCTTGGCAAATCAGCAAGGAAGAATTAATTCTGAGGTAATACCCCTGTTCATGCTCAACTTAATGAACTACAATTTATATTATAGCTCATAGAGTTTGCATGAATTTTCCTAGCATTTTTGGAGTCAGGGTTTGCCCAGAATTGAATTTCCAAGTTTTGGAAATTCTCTGAAAATGTTTCTGCATTCAAATGAACACAGCACCTTCAAATTTGAATTGCTCTGACCAAATCAACTCCAAATGGTCTGAAACTTTTACAGGGGTTTACTAATGTCCTAAAGAACATCCTGGCAAAATTTGGGGATTTTTGGATGGACCAAACTCCCTCTAAAATTCTTTTGCTCAGAAACTTTAAAGAATTTTCCAGAATTAATTAATGGGTTTCATACAAATTGGGTTGTATATCTGGACAGAGCTAGGCAAGATGAATCCAACCCAATTTGAATCCCTAAATTTGGAGCTTCCTAGCAGAAGTTATGGATTTCTAAAGTTTGAGTGGAAACTGGAATTGTTTTACTATTGGAAAAGAACCCGGGCCCACTCTTTAAATCGCAGCCAGTGAGAAACGAGAACACACAGGGTTACTGGGTTTCCCCTGGTGTAGTCACAAAAGATCGGCAGCCACAGAAGATCTCAGCTCTACCGCCGAGTGGCTGACAGGTGGGGTCGGCGCTTCGTCTTCAACCTCCCGCTTCCCTCTTCCCGCGCGCGCCTCTCTCGCCGGTGTTCTTCCTCCCCCCCCCTCGGTCCCTCCTTCCTAAGCGATCTTCCGGCCTGGCTCTCGCCGCCTAGGGGTTTTGAGGGTCGGGAAACCCGTTTCCGAGGTCATCGTGAGCCCTAACGGCCCACAGAAGGCTGGCGACGGACGGCGTCCTCGGACCGAGTCCGGCGACATCGGCCATCCTCTCTGCTGGCTTACTTTCCCGTCTCTCTCGCCCTAGAGCATCAGTGGCTCATGGCAAAGAACGTCCCGTATGCCAAAGAGCTTGGAAACTCCTCCAAACCCCATGTCACCGTGCGCCCTCGGTTGAAAACCGGCGGCAGAGAGTAAAACTTGAATAGCACCGTGGAGGCTCCACAAATTCTAGTTCTTTTCAGCCTCGGCGACTCGCACCGAGGTCTGTGGCCTATCCTAGGACTAGAATGGCTAAAGAACACACCTGGGTCGTGAATTTTGGAAGATCAACCCCCCCTGACCTATGGACATGTCCTCGGTGTTTCACAAATTCCCGCGGCTCCCATGGAGGGATGGACTGGGGCTTTCGGCAGCGTGAAGAGAAAGAGTAGGCGCACCTTTTTGCTATGTAACCCGGGGTGTGATGGGCTCTGTATCTCCGGAACGTCGAGGAGGCCCGGCGGCGGCACAAACTGAAATTTCTGAGGATGGTTGGTGCTGTGCGCCACACACAGAGGGTGAGGGATCGGCTGGGTAGCTCGGTGAGGTTCAGCAGCGTCCCGCGCACTCCGTCACGATCACCAGTGGTTGTGCGAGGTCCTAGAGGTACTGCTCTACGTGCGGGCGCGAAGAGTGAACGGCGGCGATCGTTTTTATGGCCTGGTGCGGCTGCTCTCGGGGGAAAAACGGGGAGAAGGCGAGTGGAGTATTTGGTTTTCTTCACTGAGGTGTTACCCGCACGAAGCATCAGGCGCAGGGGGCGGCACGTCGACGCCCCGGTGGCTCGCCGCCTCGCCCGGTTCCTTGCGCGCGAAGTCGAGACCCGGCTGCTGCAACCCGCTGTGTACCCGGGTGTGCAGCTGACATGTGGGCCTCCCCTTTCTTCTTTTTCCCTAATATTTCTTTTCTGTTTTTGCTAATTATCCCACCAGCTACTCACAATTTAATGGGAGACTTAGCTCCCAAGTCTTTGTTTGAATTTGAATTCTCAAATTCAAACTTTGTTTGGTTAAATTTGCTTCATATTCAAACTGAAATTCAAAATCAGTTTTGAATTCTTGCAAATTTAGCTCTTGACAAGATGAGCTCCAATGGGGATGAAAATTGGTGGGTTCACTCAGAAAAATGTGCTGAGTATAGATATGGAGCTAACTTTTGAATTTGGGTGATGAAAGTTGCTGCAATTTGAATTTACATTCAAATTGGCCTCTTTTTGAAACAACCCAAAAGTGCCTCAAAAAGTGTTGAATTTGCATGAGCTTTGGACTGAACCTTCCCAAGACTTTTCAAATCCTAGGGGTGAGCTCAACCTCTCATGTTCAGGTGTAGAAACCCTACATTGTGAAGGTGAAGGCTTTCCCCTCTAATCATTCTTTTGATGGGGGCCACTTGCTCTTCACAATATTTCACAATCTACACACAACAAAACTGTTGTGTTGTGAGGTGCATGAAAGTTTTTGCAAGTCCCTTTTCTTGGGCTTTTACAATGGGAAAGCGAGGACTATCTACGAACCTATTATCCGGTGTCACACCCGGTTTTTCCGAAGAACAACCAAGTGAATATCACATGTATGCCAGGATCATTTTCTCATACATGTGATGACAAATAGTGAAGCATCATTTATTACAAGCCAGGTGTCGAATATAAATAAGTCTTACATCGCAAATGTCTCGATAGACAATAATAAGTTCATCACAAGTAAATAAACTATCAGCAGAATATTATTCTTGAGGGCTCTGTCACAGGCGTTGCCCGGGGATCTCCATGAACCTAGAAACCTTCTTCAGGTCCAAAGTCTTGATCATTATACACCACCTCATTATCTTGACCTGAGCAGCAATATAAACCAACGAATATGCATGGTTGAGTACCGATGGTACTCAGCAAGTGTGGGAAAGTTATGTCATGCATGGCTAGAACAAGGGGAGGTTGAACTCATGGTTAAAGCACTACGCAATTAATACCTACCACCTTAGCTTATTAAGCACCTACATGACTACACAGGTGAAATGGTCCCAATCTCCCATCCCATCATCATAATCAAATAACCATAACATCATTTCCAATGTTAAGCTCCCCGCTTAACACTCACACCCTCCAAGGTCATCATACTCTAATCATGAATAAGTCCAAGCCGCTCTTGACCGTGAGCACGGCTGTCATGACAGTTTTGACTCTGCAGAGTTTGTACCACTGTACCCACATGTAGTGATTTCATCCCCCGTTGCCGGGTGGACTAAAAGAACCTCCATTATGCCAGTGGCTACGATCCACATTCACACTTCCCAGGTGTGCAGCCAGGAGATCACTACGAAGCCTTTACAAAGGGATTCCCGACGAGCGTGGGCCCACTGAGGTTTCACCCCTAACAGCATACAAGAGGCTCCAACCCTGCTGCAGTGGCCCCCTCTTGAGCCTTGCGGTTCATATGGTAGTCCAGCTGACACCTACTCCCCGCACCATCCAACACACCCATACTACGTCGGGGATACACCTAATTAATTGGCCAAGCTGCCCCATCTCAGCATGTGGTTGGCACGGTAAAGCCAGGTTACATGCTCCATGAACCGGTCCTTAGGATCCAGGCAAGTACTAAATACAAACCCGAGTCTCGTGCACCCAGCACACAACCACAACATCCAACTTGCCTTGATCCCTACCTCTACATAACTCACAATATCTCATTCAAGAGTATGGTAAAATAAACTGATGATCTCATATCCCAATTATCCCATTCTAAGCATGGCTAAGCATATGCATAATAATAAATGACATGATAAAATAAATCCCAACCCAAGCTACAAGGAAACAAGGTAATGCAATTCTAGGGAAACTTCCTAGCATGGGTTTCATATTTCAATTGACAATGCAAATAATTCTAGCTACACATCCTAGCATAGGATCAAAGTGGTCAAGAACACTTGCCTCCTTCTTGCTGCTCTTGAAATGGGTACTCCTGGTCTTGGAAAGGAATAACTTGCTCTTGAGCAGGTTCTACATCATACCATCACACATAGCAAAAGAAAAACAACAATCATAAGACATAGTTCACACTTCTACTTCATACAAACCACACATTCACATTTATGAAAGTCCTTCACCATTATATGTGTTGTGGTTACTTTATGTGTGTTGATTTGTGGCTTGCATGCACTTTTAATCATGTGTATATGATTCCTACTTTTGTGTTCACATTTATACTTACCTACTATATATATATGAGTTTCCAATTTAAATAAATTCCTTATATTCAACTACTACACCTTTTCACTACCAAGTATGTATGAAAAGTATTTTTCTTCTCCATATGTGCCTTTAGAATTTCTACCAACCTTAAACTGAATTCTTTGGATTTTAGAAACTCCATTTATCATTTACTAGTTGCTATATTTTCAGATTTATTTTCTTATACATAAATGTGTTCTTTATTATTAAATTAGTAATACACATCATCTAAACAGAATAGGTTCTGGTCCTAAATAATTTAATAACATATTTTGACCTTTGTCTCTAATGTAAACTATTTCACAATTATTTTCCCTATTTTCTAAAACTATTCATTACTTAAAAATTTGTCCCTAAATGTGAATAATAAATTAGACAGATTCAATTCAGCCCAAAATATGTTTTTATCTCACTCCAAAGTTTTCTAAATACTGAGAAAGTTTTTAATTTAATTATGACAATATGTTTGTCCCACTTTTTAATTTTTAAACACTAGCCACATATTCAGTTTCCTAATTTAAATACTAAACAGGGCTAAAAAGGTAAACTCACCCCATTACAGGGTCTATAATATTATTTTCAGAATTTCCAGGGGTCTAGCTACACTTATCAGACGTGTTTTTCCTAATTTTTATTAAGTCCAGGGGCTAAAACTGATTTTTAAATGAATTTACATGATTTTCTGGAGTTCCAGGGGCTAGATCAGAAGTTTCCGGGGCTAGCTCTTATTTCCCGAGAACCCCAGGGGGTAGCACGTAAGATTTCCAGTCTTTATAACGCGGGGCTGACGTGGACCGTCCGATTTTAAACCGACGGCCGAGATTATAACATCGAACCGGTACGCGGGGATTTAAACCCTACCGTGCGATTTAAAATAAATGGCGCACAAGCGGCCACGTCGCTCTGATCGAGCGCGGGCGGCGCTGCCGGCGGCGCACGGCGGCGGGAAGCGGCGATCTCGCCGGAAACTTTCGGATCTTCGGGAATTCTTCCTAGAACTGTGATTTTATGGCATAGATCGGTAGAGGGGAGGTCGGGGATCTCACCTCGGGGGTTTTCTTGAGCTCGGAGGTCCTGGAAGGTGATCGGCGACGAGGTCCGAGGCGAAACCACGGCGAAGCTCGTCGGCGCTGTGTTTACACCGCAAGTCACCGAGTTTTCTGCACCTGCAAGGTTCCCCGGAGGCGGTGGATCAAGACCAGCGAGTTAGATCGGAAATTCCGAGCTTAGATCGGCCAGAATTCACCGGAGAAGTCTCGGTTCTCACCGGAGTAAAAACAGCCGATCGCGTGGGAAAAACAGAATGAGGCCGGGGTTTTTATAGACGGGGGAGGGCGGCGGGGTGGTTTAGATCATGTCCGCGTCGCCTACGAACAGAATTCAGCGGGGATACGCCGAAATCCCGATCGGTTTTAATTCGGGTGCGAGGGAGTCCGGCGCTGTCGCGAGGTAGACGACGATCGGGTGGGCCCCGCCTGTCAGTGTGAGGAAGCAGCGCGCGCGGCTGCGGGCTGGCGCGGGGGCTGGGTGGGCCGGCTGGTGGGTTTCGGCCCACTGGACGGTTTTTTTCTGTTTTCTCTTTTTATTTTTCTATTTCTTTTCTGATTTGAGTTTAATTTGAATTATAGTTTGAATTTGAATTTTTGCAAAACATGCAACACGTCCAAAAATTTTTAAATTCCCCTCTTAACATGATTTAGGGTTTTGAATCAAAATTTTGGGGTGTTACAGCTCTACCTACCTTAAAAGAAATCTCGTCCTCGAGATTGGTGTTTCTAAGAAAACAATTCCGGAAATTGTGCCTTGAGCTCATCTTCCCGCTCCCAGGTGGCTTCCTCTTCTGAGTGATGCTTCCACTGCACCTTGCACATCCAGATTCTTTTATTTCTGGTGAGGCGTTCCATTGTCTCCAAAATCTTGTATGGTTGCTCGGCATAAGACAAATCCTCAGCTACATCCACTTCATTCATGGGTAACACCTCTTCAGGCGTCCTCAGGCATTTCTTGAGTTGTAACACATGGAATACATCGTGCACATCCGATAGATGAGCCGGTAACTCTAGTTGATACGCCACTTCGCCTTTCCTTTCCAAAACTTGAAAGGGTCCGATGTATCGAGGTGACAACTTCCCTTTCACCTTGAACCGACGAAGTCCTCTGATAAGGGACACCTTGAGATAGACATAGTCTCCTACGTTGAAAACGAGCTCTGTTCTTCGTACATCGGCATAGCTCTTTTGGCGTGTTTGTGCTATCCTCAAATTGTTGCGAATTTCCCTCACCTTCTCCTCGGCTTCTTGTAGTACTTCTGGACCAAACACTTTACTTTCCCCCGTTTGGTTCCAAAATAGGGGAGTTCTGCACTTCCTCCCGTACAAAGCTTCAAACGGTGACATCTTCATACTAGCTTGATAGCTGTTGTTATAGGAAAACTCCACATACGGTAAGTTCTTGTCCCAACTCCTATTGTTTTTTAGTGCACCTGCCCTTAGCATATCTTCAAGGATCTGATTGGTTCTTTCCGTCTGCCCGTCAGTTTGGGGATGATAGGCAGAACTAAAGTTCAGATGGGTTCCCATGGTTTCGTGCAACTTCTGCCAGAACATTGAGGTGAACTGTGTCCCTCGATCCGACACAATCTTCTTTGGCACTCCATGGTAACACACGATCCTTGACATGTACAACTCTGCCAATTTGGATCCGCTGTAGCTTTCCTTCACGGGGATGAAGTGAGCTACCTTGGTTAGCCTATCAATGATGACCCATATCGAATCGTATCCTGATTGGGTCCTAGGCAATCCCACGATGAAATTCATGCTGATTTCTTCCTATTTCCATTCAGGCACTTTGAGTGGTTGCAATAATCCCGCGGGTCGTTGATGTTCTGCTTTCACCAACTGACATGTGTCACACAGGGCAACATGTTCCGCGACATCTCGCTTCATGCCATACCACCAATACCTGCCCTTGAGGTCCTGGTACATCTTCGTACTCCCAGGATGAATGGAATAGTCGGAATCGTGAGCCTCCTTCAAAATCAATTCACGGATCTCCTTTACTTCAGGCACACAGATTCTTTTTCCGTGCCACACCGTTCCTTGTTCATCCTCTCCAAAACCCGGAGCTTTATTTTCCTTGATGAGTTGTCTGATCTCTTGTATCTTCTCATCATTCTTTTGGCCCTAGCGTATGTCTCGCTCGAGTGTGGAGTCCACTTCCATGGCGATGGCTTCACCACTATTTACTAGACATAGATTGAGCCTTATAACCTCGTCCTTCAATTCTGCAGGCATGTCCTTCAAGCTCAACTTATTGACCTGCACTTTCCGACTCAAAGCATCAGCCACGACGTTTGCTTTCCCGGGATGATAGTTGATGCCCACATCAAAGTCATTGATTAGCTCTAACCATCTACTTTGTCTGAGGTTGAGGTCTGGCTGTGTGAAAATGTACTTCAAACTCTTATGATCCGTATATATCTCGGTCCTCTTCCCCATCAAATAGTGTCGCCAAATTTTCAACGCGTGTACCACTGCGGCTAGTTCTAGGTCATGTGTAGGATAGTTCTTCTCGTGCTTCTGGAGCTGTCGGGATGCATAAGCCACGATGTGCCCTTCTTGCATGAGAACACATCCCAACCCGTTTCCAGAGGCATCGCAGTACACCGTAAAGCTCTTTTGCATATCTGGCATAACCAGCACTGGGGCTGTTGTCAATCTTTCCTTTAACTCCTGAAAACTCTTCTCGCACTGCGGCGTCCATGTGAATGTGATTCCCTTCTCCAACAGTTTAGTGAGAGGTCTCGAGATCTTGGAGAATCCTTCAATAAACCATCGATAGTATCCAGCCAATCCCAAGAAGCTTCGAACTTCCCCGACATTTTCAGGAGTCTTCCACTTCTGTATATCCTCGATTTTGGCAGGATCGACGGAGATTCCTCCCTCCGAGATTATATGTCCTAAGAAGGGAACTTTCTTCAGCCAAAACTCACACTTGCTCAACTTGGCATATAGTTGGTGTTCTCTTAGCCTCTGCAACACCAACCTTAGATGTTTCTCATGTTCTTCTTCATCTTTGGAGAAGACGAGAATGTCATCTATTAAAACCACCACAAATTTGTCCAGATATTCCATGAATACCTTGTTCATGAGATACATGAAGTATGCCGGGGCATTAGTTAGCCCGAAAGGCATGACGGTGTATTCATACAGTCCGTACCGAGATACGAAAGCTGTCTTGGGAATATCAGATTGCCTTATCTTGAGTTGGTGGTATCCCGACCTGAGATCAATTTTCGAGAACACACAAGCTCCCCTCAACTGATCAAACAAGTCTTCAATGCGAGGTAATGGGTACTTGTTCTTGATGGTTACCTCATTCAAAGCACGGTAATCCACGCATAACCTTTGGGTTCCGTCCTTCTTGGGCACAAATATCACCGGAGCTCCCCAAGGTGAGGAACTAGGGCGAATATACCCCTTTTCCGTCAGTTCTCTCAAATGATCCTTGAGTTCTTCCAGCTGCTTGGAGTCCATCCGATAAGGTATCTTGTATATCGGGGCTGTTCCAGGCACTAGCTCAATTGCAAATTCCACTTCACGATCGGGAGGCATACCTGGCGATTCTTCCGGAAAAACATCTGGATATTCCCGGATAATCCTGATCTCCTCCACTTTCACCTCAACTTGATTTAATTTAATGTCCCTCCTAGGCTCTTGTATTGTTATAAACTTTACTCTTGTGCCGCTAGGGTGAGTTAGTTCCACCATTCTGGTCGAACAATGGATGATTCCCTTATGTTTTGTCAACCAATCCATACCCAAGATAATATCTATCCCTTGTGAATCTATCACTATGAGGTTAGCAGTAAATACCACCCTAGTAATGTCTAGATTCACCTTGGGACACACTTGTCTTGTCCTTATTTCTACACCTGGAGAGTTTACTGCTAGCATATAATTCATTTGTGTTGTTGCTAGATCATGCTTCTTAACAAACCCTTTAGCAATGAACGAGTGGGTAGCACCAGAATCAAACAGCAGTGTTGCAATGTGTAAATTGGCAGGAAACTTACCAACTACCACGTCGGGTGCCTCTTGTGCTTCCTCCATAGTGACGTGGTTCACCCGTCCTCTCATCACATTCTGCTGTTGTGGCTGCGTGGGCTTCTTCTTTGGGCACTTATGGGCATAGTGCCCCACTTCACCACAGCTAAAACATTGCACCCCAACCTTAGGTGCCTGGCCTTTGTTGTCTTGGGGTTGGTTCGGGGGTCCTTGCACTGCTGGTCGAGGTGGATATGCAGGGCGAGGCTGCTGTACAAACTGACGTTGTGGCTGTGCTGGTGCTGCCGGAGGCCTGTAGTTCGGGTTGTACCCTCTTGGTGCTGAGTAGGGTACCGCAGCACGGTTCGTCTGCCCTGCAGGTTGCTGCATCAGACGTGGGTGGGTGTTGCTCCCTGAGGCTTGATGTGACCACCCGGCCTTCCTCTTATTCTCAGTTTCCAAGGCCTTTAGCTTCCTTTCTACCACAAATGCTCTGTCCACCATCTTTTGGAAGCTTCCATACTCATTTGAGGACATTGCACACTGCATCTCTGCGGTAAGTCCCTCCACGAAACAATCTTGTTTCTGCTCATCAGTCTCTATGTCCCGTGGGGCATAGCGGGATAGTTGAGTAAATTTAGTGAGGTATTCCCTCACCGTCATGTTTCCCTGCTGCAGTCCCAAAAACTCCTTCCTCTTGTTTTTGAGTTCACCTCTTGGGATGTAATGGTTGTGGAAGCTACGCTTGAACTCTTCCCAAGTGATGTTCTCAGGGTCATGATGGGCGGCCACGTAGGCGGTCCACCAATCAGCAGCAGGTCCATGCAATTGATGAGAGGCAAACAGCACCCTCTCATACCCTTGGCACTGGATGATCCTCATCTTACTTTCAATGGTCTTCACCCAATCATCTGCCTCCAGAGGTTCGGCAGCACTTGTAAACTTTGTAGGTTGAGTTCCTAGAAACTCACTCAACCTTGGTTGGCGTGGTGCAGCTTGTGGAGGTGGAACTTGATGCAAGTTGGCCACCACTTGAGTCAAGTTCTGGATGAGCTGATTCTGATTCTCCAGCATTTGGTGGAGGGGATCAACTCCTTCACGGCGACCACCCCGGTCCTGGCCTCCAGAAAGATGAGGGTTGCATGCCTCATCGTTGTTGTTGGCGGGGTTGGCAGCACATCCTTTTCCTCTTCCGGCCATCTGGCAGAATCAACCAATGTTAATTTGAAAGCATTTAGTATCATCTTACTACTTTCATTTGTTTGTACTTTGAAGTGTTGAGGCTTTGTTATACTTCTACGAGGGTTCATATCTCACACCACATAAATGTACTATTATCTCATGTGGGTTCACACACCAAAGCAAAACAATCTGAAGACGAGGCTGTGGACAATTGCTCATGGCTTCCACAACTCACGTCACACACCAAGCATTAACATACCATTAACTAATCGTAACGACTCGACTATTCGACATCTTGCTAACTAAGGGAAGGACTCTACACTACTCGTTTTCTTGAGCTGGCTCCTCGGGATCTTCCTCATCATTTCAGCTGCCTTCTGACTCTGCTTTGGGTGGGGAGGCTGCTGGTGGAGAAGTGTGACGACGCCTGATCGCTCGGCGATCTGGGGAGTCAGGAGTCCATGTATCATTCACAGTGACACACATTTCATTCCCATCTCCTCTTTCTCTCGCCCTTAAGCAGGCTCGCAGCAACGCCTCCGTTTCCTTCAGGGTGTCCCGGACATCCTGAAGCTCCTGTTGACACTCCTGCAGTCGAGTGCTGAGCATAGAAGCATCCTCCAAGCACAAGTCCATGTGCTCATGGGAAGTCCCTTGCTGCACCGGCGGGTACTTGTACTCCGTGGTACCACTCTCACGTTGGAGGACATACATGTACTCAGTCTTGTCCAGGTGGCGACGATAGATGTGACTCTGGCAGGTGATGGCCTCCTAGGTGACATCCTTCTCCGCATCGACCTGTGTCGCTCTACAAGCTGGAGAGTGGTGGATCTTAAGCAGCTGATTTTCGTGTATAATCCTCATCTCCGAACTCCATTCTTCCCTCTTCTCACGGATGGTCCTGGTGGAGTTATAGTGGATGATTAGCTTGCCCGTATTGCCGGCGGCTTCGAGCATACGCCGAAGACGGCGCAACAAGCCTCCTACTGCCAATCCATAGGAAAGGTACGTCACCGGACGGCTCTCCTCTCTTTCGGCAAGGGCAACTACGGGAACTCTCCCTCCTGTGGACTTGCGAGCGGTGCGAATCATGCGAACCATCTAAAACAAAAAGAATTTACAATTAGGTTAGATAGACTCTCAAAAATCCTATTTTGAATGAAAATTGGGGTAAGATGAAGAAAGTGACTCATTAAATAACACTTTTTAACACACACCTTGTAAAAAAATAGTTTTTAAGAAAATAAGGTCATTAAATACGTCCATTTCTGCCTAGGTCCACGTTCCTACGGGCAACCTTGGCTCTGATACCACTTCTGTCACACCCGGTTTATCCGAAGAACAACCAAGTGAATATCACATGTATGCCAGGATCATTTTCTCATACATGTGATGACAAATAGTGAAGCATCATTTATTACAAGCCAGGTGTCGAATATAAATAAGTTTTACATCGCAAATGTCTCGATAGACAATAATAAGTTCATCACAAGTAAATAAACTAGCAGCGGAATATTATTCTTGAGGGCTCCGTCACAGGCGTTGCCCGGGGGTCTCCATGAACCTAGAAACCTTCTTCGGGTCCAAAGTCTTGATCATTATACACCACCTCATTATCTTGACCTGAGCAGCAATATAAACCAACAAATATGCAAGGTTGAGTACCGATGGTACTCAGCAAGTGTGGGAAAGTTATGTCATGCATGGCTAGAACAAGGGGAGGTTGAACTCATGGTTAAAGCACTACGCAATTAATACCTACCACCTTAGCTTATTAAGCACCTACATGACTACACAGGTGAAATGGTCCCAATCTCCCATCCCATCATCATAATCAAATAACCATAACATCATTTCCAATGTTAAGCTCCCCGCTTAACACTCACACTCTCCAAGGTCATCATACTCTAATCATGAATAAGTCCAAGCCGCTCTTGACCGTGAGCACGGCTGTCATGACAGTTTTGACTCTGCAGAGTTTGTACCACTGTACCCACATGTAGTGATTTCATCCCCCGTTGTCGGGTGGACTAAAAGAACCTCCATTATGCCAGTGGCTACGATCCACATTCACACTTCCCAGGTGTGCAGCCAGGAGATCACTACGAAGCCTTTACAAAGGGATTCCCGACGAGCGTGGGCCCACTGAGGTTTCACCCCTAACAGCATACAAGAGGCTCCAACCCCGCTGCAGTGGCCCCTTCTTGAGCCTTGCGGTTCATATGGTAGTCCAGCTAACACCTACTCCCCGCACCATCCAACACACCCATACTACGCCGGGGATACACCTAATTAATTGGCCAAGCTGCCCCATCTCAGCATGTGGTTGGCACGGTAAAGCCAGGTTACATGCTCCATGAACCGGTCCTTAGGATCCAGGCAAGTACTAAACACAAACCCGAGTCTCGTGCACCCAGCACACAACCAAAACATCCAACTTGCCTTGATCCCTACCTCTACATAACTCACAATATCTCATTCAAGAGTATGGTAAAATAAACTGATGATCTCATATCCCAATTATCCCATTCTAAGCATGGCTAAGCATATGCATAATAATAAATGACATGATAAAATAAATCCCAACCCAAGCTACAAGGAAACAAGGTAATGCAATTCTAGGGAAACTTCCTAGCATGGATTTCATATTTCAATTGACAATGCAAATAATTCTAGCTACACATCCTAGCATAGGATCAAAGTGGTCAAGGACACTTGCCTCGTTCTTGCTGCTCTTGAAATGGGTAGTCCTGGTCTTGGAAAGGAATAACTTGCTCTTGAGCAGGTTCTACATCATACCATCACACATAGCAAAAGAAAAACAACAATCATAAGACATAGTTCACACTTCTACTTCATACAAACCACACATTCACATTTATGAAAGTCCTTCACCATTATATGTGTTGTGGTTACTTTATGTGTGTTGATTTGTGGCTTGCATGCACTTTTAATCATGTGTATATGATTCCTACTTTTGTGTTCACATTTATACTTACCTACTATATATATATGAGTTTCCAATTTAAATAAATTCCTTATATTCAACTACTACACCTTTTCACTACCAAGTATGTATGAAAAGTATTTTTCTTCTCCATATGTGCCTTTAGAATTTCTACCAACCTTAAACTGAATTCTTTGGATTTTAGGAACTCCATTTATCATTTACTAGTTGCTATATTTTCAGATTTATTTTCCTATACATAAATGTGTTCTTTATTATGAAATTAGTAATACACATCATCTAAACAGAATAGTTTCTGGTCCTAAATAATTTAATAACATATTTTGACCTTTGCCTCTGATGTAAACTATTTCACAATTATTTTCCCTATTTTCTAAAACTATTCATTACTTAAAAATGTGTCCCTAAATGTGAATAATAAATTAGACAGATTCAATTCAGCCCAAAATATGTTTTTATCTCACTCCAAAGTTTTCTAAATACTGAGAAAGTTTTTAATTTAATTATGACAATTTGTTTGTCCCACTTTTTAATTTTTAAACACTAGCCACATATTCAATTTCCTAATTTAAATACTAAACAGGGCTAAAAAGGTAAACTCACCCCATTACAGGGTCTATAATATTATTTTCAGAATTTTCAGGGGCCTAGCTACACTTATCAGAGGTGTTTTTCCTAATGTTTATTAAGTCCAGGGGCTAAAACTGATTTTTAAATGAATTTACATGATTTTCTGGAGTTCCAGGGGCTAGATCAGAAGTTTCCGGGGCTAGCTCTTATTTCCCGAGAACCCCAGGGGGTAGCACGTAAGATTTCCAGTCTTTATAACGCGGGGCTGACGTGGACCGTCCGATTTTAAACCGACGGCCGAGATTATAACATCGAACCGGTACGCGGGGATTTAAACCCTACCGTGCGATTTAAAATAAACGGCGCACAAGCGGCCACGTCGCTCTGATCGAGCGCGGGCGGCGCTGCCGGCGGCGCACGGCGGCGGGAAGCGGCGATCTCGCCGGAAACTTTCGGATCTTCGGGAATTCTTCCTAGAACTGTGATTTTATGGCATAGATCGGTAGAGGGGAGGTTGGGGATCTCACCTCGGGGGTTTTCTTGAGCTCGGAGGTCCTGGAAGGTGATCGGCGACGAGGTCCGAGGCGAAACCACGGCGAAGCTCGTCGGCGCTGTGTTTACACCGCAAGTCACCGAGTTTTCTGCAACTGCAAGGTTCCCCGGAGGCGGTGGATCAAGACCAGCGACTTAGATCGGAAATTCCGAGCTTAGATCGGCCAAAATTCGCCGGAGAAGTCTCGGTTCTCACCGGATTAAAAACAGCCGATCGCGTGGGAAAAACAGAACGAGGCCGGGGTTTTTATAGACAGGGGAGGGCGGCGGGGTGGTTTAGATCATGTCCGCGTCGCCTACGAACAGAATTCAGCAGGGATACGCTGAAATCCCGATCGGTTTTGATTCGGGTGGGAGGGAGTCAGGCGCTGTCGCGAGGTAGACGACGATCGGGTGGGCCCCGCCTGTCAGTGTGAGGAAGCTCATTTGGAGGAGTATCAATATTTGTTTCGGATTAAAAGGAGAAGCCCTCTAATCTGAACTTCAAATTCAGTTTCAAATTCCAATTCCCTCAATTTGCAAATTTGGTTCCACAAATGTGTTCTCCACATTTGAATTAGCAGCCATGCCAAAAATTAGAAACTTTGGAGTTGGTTTGCTATGTTTTTGGAACTATACAAAATGGAGAATTCAAATTCCATTTCGAATTCAAATGACCAAACCCAATTCAAACTTCACACCCGAATTCAATCTATTTGAATTCAGCAAGTTTAAACCATGACTTGGGGTGGAAGTATGGAATTTAATTCTGAGTAGCTGGGGTAAAAATATCAGTGGTAATTGGATAAAAATTAGAGGTGGTGGGACCCCTTTGTCAGCCACACATGCAACACAACAGATTGTTTTTGCTTCTCTCGGGTGATCACTGCGCGCCACCGAGCTGCACTGCTTCCACCGAGCTGCTTGCCTGGCTTGGTCCCGAAGTCAGCTCATGGGTGATCAAAGCAGCAACACAAGTGCATTTCTTCTCTTCTCCACATTCCAACCGAAGCGTTTCTCAGCTCCCCGCTCGAGCGCTCACGGGATAAACACAGCAAACCTCTGTGCTCGCTGTTCAGCAGCCTTCCGCCCTCTCTATTGTCGGTTGATCACCCCAGGAGCTGCGCCGATGACTCCTCGACGTGTTCCACAACTCCTCAGCTCGTCCCCGGCCTACCCTTGCAGTGGCCGAGCTGTTCTTCACCGGGAGGAAACAGAGCACGCCATACCTCGCTGCTCCTCGTCTTCCGGCCGTTCCAGCAGCTCTCCCGCATGACCAAAACCTCCCTAAGGTGTGCCAAGGTGTGTAGATCATGCTACTGCATTCTCCTTGCCCTTCCCCGTCGCCGCCTAGCCGGAATTTGGGTTTTGGCGCCGGTACACGTGAAGAACAGATCCAAACCAAAACTGGAAATTCGTCCAACACGCATGATCATTTGTTCTTTGGTTCAAGCCATAGCATCACACCTTCCTAGCACCCTCCCACGCCAAATACCGCAGCAAACCGTCCACCACAGGCCCCGGGCGACGAGAAATCGCCGGCGGCGGCAAAAATGGGTCGGTCCTCCGGTGAACCCCATTTTCCGGCCGTTTCCTGCAAAGTTTGGCATGCGTTACATGTTCCCCGATCACTGGTGATGCTTTAGGGCAATGTAGCTCGCCGGGAGAAGCTTCGGACACGCCAGAACGCGTTGATTCTGAGCTCCCGAGCCGCCCCGCCGGTGCCGACCAGTTTTCGGCCGTTTTCATGCGGGGAAACCTTGCCCGGCAGCTGCTCCACGTTCCAAGGATCGTGTAGGGCGAAACCGGAGCTAATTTGGTAGAGAAATGAGGGAAAACAAGCCACGCCACGATCTGAGCTGGTGTGCATGCGCGTTCTCTGGCGGGAGGTTGAAGAAAGACCTGACGAGTGGGCCCCATGTTGAGTGCTCTGTAAAATTCAAACAGAAAGTTAGTGAAACTTGAAAAATCCATAACTTTGGGTAGAAAGCTCCAAAATTAGTGAGAAAAATTTTGTTGGAATCCTCATGAGTAGTACTTCACAAAGGAACAAATTGCTTGCTATGAAAATGTCCAGGAATTTCTGTAGAATTGTTTTCAGTAAATTTTTAGAGATTTATTACAGGAGCAATCCTTTATGAAACATTCCCAAATTTGGGCATCTAATCCTTTTCATAGTTATTGATTTCCAGTAAAAATTCGGGCTTCATTGGAATTCATTTGCTAGGCTAAATTGCATTTCAAAGTTCAGCTTTTATTTGGAAGTTTTAATTTAAACAGAAACTTTTCCAGAACTCCTATCGAACTTAAAAAATTCATATCTCTCTGTTAGTAGCTCCAAAAATGGTGAAACAAATTTTGTTAGAGCCATGGGGACTTACCCTAATCAGATCTTCCACTGTTAGCTATGTCAAAGCTCCTGATTTGGGCTCAAAATTCAGAGAAGCCTTGTACTTGTAGGAATTATGTAGACTACATTGTGCAATGAAAATTCTCCAAATTTTGCTCAGATCATCCTTAGAGGGTCTAGTCTTCACTTTAAAAATCCCAAAGCCAATTAAGGATTCTAAATAGCAGTAGCTATGAATAGAAGCTTACTTCTTATAAGTCCTTAATACTTCCACATATATTTTGTTACATTTCATAATAGTGACCGAAGTTGAGGACGCACCGGAGCCCTTGGACGTCCTCCCACCTGAAGCTAACTTCCCGTTTGACTTGCAACCAGGCAAGCCCCGGTTTGTACTTAAGTACTTTTTATAAAGTTTTTCATTTGTATCACTTATGTCTAGGTTGAAATGTATGCATTAGAGTTAGGGTGATTGAAACCCCACTTGCACAACCTTTTATATCCTATGAAGGGTTGGGTAGCTTACAGACCCGACGAGTAGACAAGGCCCTGCTAATTTGCTTAGGATCTCGGTAGAAGTCGAGTAGTTGGAATCTACTCGCGAGGTAAGGTTTTATCACACGGTTTGGTCAGAATAGAAAATGGCTTAAGAGTGGAGAAAATGAGATCCAGCAGGTGGGATAGGAAGCAGTGAGCGGAGGTCTCAAGTGCGTAGCCCTGTTGGTGTCAATTGAGGACCGAGTCGTGTGCAGGCCTGATGAGCAAGTATCGTACAGTACCGGATGGCATACTGACATAAGCAGGAAACCGATGTAATTGGTTAACCTGGTTGCCGAGACTTACCCAACCGTAAATAGGAGTGGGTTGAGTGTAGCAAGGTGTAAATCTGCCGGTGGGCACAGTCACGCTCCACGTGGGGACCTCCTGCCCGTTACGGATGGACCGGTTCGGCATTTGGGTTGCCTTTGAAAGGTTGTTGCATACAACAGAGTAGGAAGGGGTGTGGAATCACACTTCTGAAAGTGGGTGTATGCAACGTGTTGTCCGGGTGTCTCCTGATTGCAATCACCGTCCCTCGCGGTTGTTTGAGTACCGCTTGTTCACTGTTCTGTGACGTAGTAAGAAGTGAAGTAAGCCAGATGAATGATAATATGCTGCGATAATATATTAATGTTTTGGACACCATGTCTGCTGTAGATGTAGAGCTAATTAAGTTTACTTTCCGCTTTGGGCATCACCACATCGGAGGAAAGCATTTTTTGTTTGATTGCGAACTTCCGATGTGAGGGCTGCCTAAGGCACACCAATCTGCTGCTATAAAACTGAAAGTAAGGATCAACTTATAGGCGTGTCTTTGTTGCAAAGTCCTTTTTCCTATTTTACACATCCCTGCATGTAGAGTTCCATGCCTAGGGTTGTCGGTTAAGACATGCTGAGCCATCATGCTCACGGTTGCAATATTTGAGCTGTGTGCACGTGAGAGTTATGAGGAAGGTTCCAAGGATGAGGTGATGCCCCCGTCGGGGTACACGGCCGAGATGGAGCCCTGACCGCCGCCGTGATCTACGTTTCCATGCTGCTAGTGTGTAGCGTCCTCGGGCTGGACGGCTGCACTTTTGCATAGATAGGAGTAGAGAGTAGCCATGTATATACTTCAGCTGTATAGTTAAGCTTTTGTAAAAAGACTTCCGCTGTTTTATATCAAATAAAAGTTTGTATGTTGTTCTTTAATCTTTTCGTGTGTGCTGTTGGGTGCCGCATCACACGCCACCACCCTCTGCGATCCTGGAGTGGGTGAACCACGGAGTGGTCCCCACGGAGAGGCTGTGATCACTGGCTCTCTGATCAAGTCCGAGAGAGCGGCGGCGAGGCAGCGTTTTTCTTGCGCGAGAGGCGAAGACTGACTGTTGTTGCCTCGGGTCGGCTCAGCTGCGGAGATAAGAGGAAGGACGAGGCGGTTCAGTGGCCAGGGGTGGCAACCCGCTGCTGTCCCTGCCGCTTCTCGCCGTGGCGGCAGCTCGATCAGGCGCAAGAAACCGGGCTGAGCTCTTCAGTCGGTTAATTTGGCTAGTGGGCTGACATGTGGGTCCCACCCCCCTTTTAACCTCTGAAAATAACTTCCTCCAACTTCTACAAACAGTAACCCCACTAATACCCTTGAGGATATGAATTATCTACCAAATGCCCATTTGAAATTGATAGAATTCAAATTGTGAAGTGTTTGAATTAATTTTCAGCACATATGCAGTTTGAAATTAAAATTGAGTTTCAATTTGCTAAACTTAGCTTATGTCAAGATTAACTCCAAATATAGTGAAAATTGGTGTGTGAGCTCACAAAAATGTGTTGAGTAAGAATATGCTCCCATATTTGAACTTATGGGATGGAAGTAGTTTGAATTTGAATTTGGGTTCAAACTAACCCCTTTCTAGTTATACCCCAAAATTACCTCAAAAGGTTTTGGATTTGGGTGAAATTTGGCATGGGCATTCCTAGCAAGGTGTAAGAGTTTTTCATATGCCCAGCCCCTATATGATGCATGTGGGAAATGCCACTTTTGCATTTTGTGAGTTTATTTCCCAATGACCATGTTGATGGTGTTTACTTGCTCTTCAATTGATTTCATAAAGTTTCTTCAAATGAGATGTGTGTGGTGTGATGAACACTTCGAATGTGTGCAAAAACTTAGGCCCTTACATTCCTCCCCCCTTAAAAGAATCTTGTCCCGAGATTATAAGGTGAAAATGAGAGAGAGGACGGTGGAAGATTACCGTACATGCGACGTGAAAAATTCAGGGTAGTTAGCGCGAAGAAATCCTTCGCTCTCCCATGTCGCTTCATCTACGGAGTGATTACTCCATAGAACTTTGTAGAACCACAACATACGGTTGCGTGTGGTTCCGACCTTTTCATCAATAATCTGAACCGGTTCCTCCCGATACGTGAGATCCGGTTTCAGTTCTTCAATATCCCCTAGCTGAATAGTAGTTGATAGATTGAGACACTTCCTGAGCTGGGAGATGTGAAAGACGTCGTGCACACCGGAGAGTGCTTCTGGTAATTGCAGCCGGTATGCTACCGATTCACATCTTTCTGTAATCTGAAATGGACCGATGAATCGGGGTGCTAACTTTCCTCTCACCCTGAATCTGTTCACACCCTTCATTGGAGATACACGTAGATATACGTGATTCCCAACTTCGAATTTTAGTGGGCATCTTCTCCGGTCCGCACACTGTTTTTGTCGGGATTGGGCTGCTTTTAGGTTTGCTTGAATCAGCCGAACCTTCTGCTCCGTGTTGTTGACAAGATCAATCCCGAAGGTGACCCTTTCGCCAGACTCACACCAATTCAGTGGTGTGCGGCATTTTCTCCCGTATAGCGCCTCGTAAGGCGCCATCTTGATGCTGGCTTGGTATCCATTTTTGTACAAGAACTCGGCTAACGGTAAATGATCATCCCAATTCTTACCGTGGTTGATAGCGCAAGCTCGTAGCATATCTTCTAAAATCTGATTTTCCTGCTCAGTTTGCCCATCCGTCTGCGGGTGGTATGCTGAACTACGGATCAGCTTCGTCCCCAACGCAGCGTGTAGCTGCTCCCATAAACGGGACACAAATAAAGTGCCCCGATCCGATATGATGGTGCGGGGTACGCCATACAAGCATAAGATCCGTGAGATGTACAATTCAGCATACTTCTTGGCGTTGTAGTTGGTGTTAACCGGGATAAAATGGGCAACTTTGGTGAGCCGGTCGATGATCACCCACACAGAATCATGCTTCTGAAAAGTGGTGGGTAAACCGATGATGAAGTCCATGCTCACATCTTCCCACTTCCAGGCAGGAATGCCTAGTGGTTGTAGCAGTCCCGATTTTGTCATGTGGTCTGCCTTCACGCTTCGACATGTATCACACTCAGACACGTACTTTGCGATCTCCCGCTTCATCCGTGTCCACCAAAACTTACTTCTAAGTTCTTGATACATTTTGTTGCTTCCGGGGTGAATAGAAAACTTTGACAAGTAAGCCTCATCAAAGATTTTCTTCCGTAACTCCGGGTTACGGGGTACGATGATCCGGTCCTTGAACCATAGGACGCCGTCTCGGTCTTTCCGGAAACATTTCAGCTCCCCACTGTCTACATGTCTCCGCAAATGCGATATGCCCTTGTCATGTTTCTGAGCTGCTGCTATCTCTTCACGGATGGTGGGGATCAAAGCTAAGTTGTAGAGAGCTCCGTGTGGAATCTCATGCAGTGGTGGTTCGCTCTCTTCCAACGGTGTTATGGTCAGATTGTTGAAATGTGACTTGTGACTCAGTGCATCCGCCACTACGTTTGCTTTGCCGGGGTAATAATAGATCTATATTTCATAATCCTTTATCAACTCCAACCATCTTCGCTGCCTCATGTTCAGCTCTTTCTGAGTGAATATGTACTTGAGGCTTTTGTGGTCAGTATATAAATGCACGAGGTTACCGAGTAGGTAGTGCCTCCACATTTTAAGTGCGAGTACCACAGCAGCGAGCTCCAAGTCATGGGTTGGATAATTTTGCTCATGGTTCTGAGCTGCCGTGATCCATACACGACCACTCTTTGGTCTTGCATCAGCATACATCCGAGCCCAATGCCGGATGCATCGCAATACACATCGAATGGTTTTGTTGTGTCTGGCTGTGCCAAAACCGGTGCTGATGTTAGGTGCTTCACTAATGCCTTGAACGCTGCTTCACATGCTGCACTCAAAAATATTTGGTAGTCTTCTTCAGCAGCTCTGTCATAGGCTTGGCAATCTTTGAGAAGTTCGGGATGAACCTCCGATAATACCCCGCGAGTCCGAGGAAACTACGTATCTCGTGAACAGTTCCCGGGGACTTCCAATTCAGCACTTGTGTGATTTTACTCGGGTCTACAGCGATGCCCTCCGCTGAGATAATATGCCCGAGAAAAGGCACTTGTGATATCCAGAATTTGCACTTCCTGAATTTTGCGTATAGCTTGTGATCCCGCAGCCATTGCAAAACTATACACAGAAGCTTCTTGTGTTCTTCCTCCGACTTGGAATATACCAATATGTCATAGATGAAGACCACGGCAAACTTGTCCAGCTCCGGCATGAATACCGAGTTCATCAAGTACATGAAGTGTGCTGGAGCATTGGTGAGGTCGAAGGACATGACCAGGTACTCATAAAGCCCGTACCTCATCGAGAATGCCGTCTTCGGAATATCCTCAGCCCGTACCTTAATCTGATGGTACCCGGATCTTAAGTCCATCTTGGAAAAGATCTTTGCTTCGACCAACTGATCAAACAACATGTCGATCCATGGCAACCGGTACTTGTTTTTGATGGTTACGGCGTTTAGTGGACAATAGTCCATGCAAAGCCGCAACGTCTCGTCTTTCTTCTTCACGAATAATGGCAAACAGCCCCATGGCGAGGAACTCGGCCTAATAAAACCCTTCTCCAGCAGATCCGTTAACTGCGTCTTCAGTTCAGCCTATTCCTTGGGCGCCATCTTGTACGGCCTTCGGGATATTGGCATGGTTCCCGGTGCAAGTTCAATCTTGAACTCCACCTCTCTGTCAGGCGGCATCCCCGGTAAATCATCCAGGAACACGTCAGGGAACTCACGGACTACTGGAATGTCTTCCAATCTGATGGTTGTGGATTGACATACACTTGGAAGTTTTATTTCTGGACTGTCCAGAAATAAAGAGTGTGACTCATGCATTTCTGGGTGTAGATGCATGACTCGGAGGACGGTGTCTAAAACAGCGCCGTGGCGGGTTAACCACGACATCCCTAAGATGACATCAACCTTCTGTCCCTCTAAAACTATGAGAGACGAGGGTACACTCTACCCGCTAAGCATAATGGTAATTTAGAAACCATCATGATTGCTGAAATCTTCCCACCCGGTGAACAAATCAAGTATGGACTTTCGGTGGGTAGTATTTGCAAGCTGTGTTTAGCAATAAAAGCTTGGCTAATAAAATTATGCGTGGCGCCTGAATCAAATAACACTATAGCAGGATACTGGTGGAGTTGGAACATACCCGCAAGGGTTGGCTCTCCCTCCGGCACGTCCTCTATGGCAAGTTGGTGGACGGTGCCGGGCCTAGAATTTGCCCGCCACACATTAGTGGGGTTCCGGGGCTGATTCCTCCCCGGAAACTGTGGGGTTCAGGACAGTTGTTGGCGAAGTGTCCTGGGCGACCACATTTGTAGCATGTGGCTTCTGCCTGGCCGGTGCTTGGGGGACGAAAGCCCGGCATGCGCTGCTGAGGTGCATACGCATGCGACATCGCCCGCTGCTGCTGTTGTTGCTGCGGAGGTGTTGCTGGCAGTGCCGGCCTGAATGCCGGTGGAGAATATGACCGACTGCAGAATGGCACAGGCCTCTGTGGTGGCTGCCAGCATGGACCCGATGGTGGGCGGTTCACCATCCTGTATTTTTGAGAAGGACCACCTCCTTCTCCGCTGCTTTGCGGCACGCTTCGCTTCCTCTCTGCCGCCGCTAACTCCTTGCCGGAGTCCTCCTGAACAATCACAGCATCAATAATATCATTGAGGCTGCCGCGATTGAACATCGCCAGCTTGTCCTTCAGAAGCGGGTTAAGCCCCTGGTAGAAATGATCCCGCCGCTTCTCGTCAGTATTGGCGTGATAAGAAGCGTAGAGCGCAAGATCATTGAACGCCCTGGAGTATTCCAGCGCGTTCCTGCTTCCTTGCTGCAGCCATAGGAACTCTTGCATTTTCCTCTTCATAATACCCGGCGGTTTATGATAGGCCCTGAAGGCCGTCCTGAAATCCACCCAGGTCATAACTCGCTCGGTGGGTTGCGAGGCGCAGAAATTCACCCACCAAGCACTCGCGGATCCCTGAAGCTGTTGGACCGTGAATTGAGTCTTACGCTGCTCACTCACCTGGAGCAGCCCGAACTTCATCTCCATCGTGCGGAGCCAGTTGTCCACATCGATGGGTTCATCCGCCCTTGAGAATACCGTGGGATGAGTAGCCAGAAAGTCGGAGTAGAAGCTTTGTTGGTGCTCCTCGTGATCTTGACGCCTCTCTGGTCGAGACGTATTCGTAATAAGGGTTTGCAGCAACTCCGTGTGCTGCTGATGAGAACCCACCATCGCCACAACGATGTCGGCCAAAGTAACCGTTGGCAGTGGCGGTGGTGGTTGTTGCTGTTGCTGTCCCGAGGAATCCTTGGGAGGCTGTTGGGAGGTCTCTCCCCCTGACTGGAACCCCGAACGTCTTGGTTGGCATGAGTGCGAGTCATTCTGAAATTCAAAACAGCAGTGATCAGCACATGTCATACTTAAAATTCCATATGAAACAGTAGGTATTGAAGTGACACATGAATAACTTGCACAACATTCACATATATTGATAAAGCATAAACTTTATACAAGATACATTATTCTCGGGTCTCCGAGAAGTCGTGCTCATGTCGTCACTACCTATACATATTCTACTGTCTATACGACATGTCACTGTTTACAAAAGTTTTTGTTACATCACCCTCGCTGCCCTACTTGGCAACGGTAACCTACTACTCGGAGTAGAACTCGACCTCCTGCGGGTCATCCTCCTCCGCTACCTCTGCTGGTGGCTCCGGGTCCATAACCTCCTCTTCCGGTTCAGGTTCTCCCATTGCCGGAAGATCCAAAACCATGGGTACGGCACCTACCATTGGTATGCCCATTACTGGAGGTACAAGGTCCTGCAACGTGTGCACCTCGTCCATGGCCTGGTTGTAGTCCTCTTACCAGCCTTGCCCCTCCTCAATAGCGTCATCACGCTCTTGAGTGAGGACCTCATTCTGCTGGGTCAAAGCTTGCACTTGCTGTTGCAAAGCCATGATGTCGACGCGGCTTTTCTTTTTCGCCTTCTTCAGACGATGCAACTGATTGTTTTGCTCATTCAGTCGCTTTATTGTCGGAAGGAGCACATTGTGGAGTGCGCTGTTAGCACTCTCGAAATGGTCTCCATGGCTTGTGCTTTCCTTGAGCTTTGCAGCAAGACAATCCGTATGAACAGCTTGGCTGTCCATCACGGCTTTTCCTGCCCTCAACTGGAGGCTGAGGATCGCCTCCGCGGGGTTGTACCTCGGGCAACCCGGATCTGTTGCCTCCATGTACCTTCCCCCCCACATATGATTATCTCGTCCCTCCACCGGAACGAGCACATATGGAGTGTGTCACACTCGGTTTCTCCGAAGAACAACCGAGTGAATATCACATGTATGCCAGGATCATTTTCTCATACATGTGACGACAAATAGTGAAGCATCATCATATTACAAGCCAGGTGTTCAAATATAAATAAGTCTTACATAGCATACGTCTCGATGGACGATAATAAGTTCATAACATGTAAATAAAACAGCAGCGGAACATAAATCTTGTGGGCTTCGTCACAGGCATTGCCCGGGGGACTCCGTGAACCTAGAAACCTTCATCTGGTCCAAAGTCTTGGTCATTGAATACCACATCATCCCTTTGACCTGAGCAGCAATTTTAAACCAATAGAAATGCAAGTTTGAGTACCGTTGGTACTCAGCAAGTGTGGGAAAGTTATGTCATGCATGGCTAGAGCAAGGAGAGATTGAACTCATGGTTAAAGCACTACGCAATTAATACCTATCACCTTAGCTTATTAAGCACCTACATTACTACACAGGTGAAATGGTCCCAATCCCTCAACCTATCATCAATATCAAGTACACATAGTCTAAACTCAAATGTTAAGCTTCCCGCTTAACATCGTCAACTTCCCAATCCATCATCCTCTAATCATGAATAAGTCCAAGCCGCTCTTGACCATGAGCACGGCTGTCATGACAGTTTTGACTCTGCAGAGTTTGCACCACTGTACCCATATGTAGTGATTTCATCCCCCGTTGTCGGGTGGACTAAAAGAACCTCCATTATGCCAGTGGCCGCGAACCACATTCACACTTCCCAGGTGTGCAGCCAGGAGATCAGTACGAAGCCTTTACAAAGGGATTCCCGACGAGCGTGGGCCCACTGAGGTTTACCCCTAACAGCATACAAGAGGCTCCAACCCCGCTGCAGTGGCCCCCTCTTGAGCCTTGCGGTTCATATGGTAGTACAGCTGACACCTATTCCCCGCACCATCCAAAACACCCATACTACGCCGGGGATACACCTAATTAATTGGCCAGGCTGCCCCATCTCAGCATGTGGTTGGCACAGTAAAGCCAGGTTACATGCTCCATGAACCGGTCCTTAGGATCCAGGCAAGTACTAAACACAAATCCGAGTCTCGTGCACCCAGCACCAACCAAATCATCCAACTTGCCTTGATCCCTACCTCTACATAACTCATAATGTCTCTTTCAAGAGTAAGGTAAATAAGTTGATGACCTCATATCCCACTTATCCCATTCTAAGCATGGCTAAGCATAAGTGATATGAATGAATGACATAATAAAACAAATCCCAACCCAAGCTACAAGGAAACAAGATAATGCAATTCTAGGGAAACTTCCTAGCATGGGTTTCATATTTCAATGGACAATGCAAATAATTCTATCTACACATCCTAGCATAGGATCAAAGTGGTCAAGGACACTTGCCTTCTTCCTGCTGCTCTGGGAATGGAAAGTCTTGGTCTTGGAAGGGGAGAACTTGCTCTGGGGCAGGTTCTACTCATGCCAATACACATAGCAAAAGAAAACAACAATCCATAAGCCATAGTCAACACTTTCACTTCATGCAAACCACACATACATACATATGGAAGTCATTCACATTTCTAAGTGTTGTGGTTACCCTAGATGTGTTGATTTTTAGCCTACATGCACTTTTAAACATATATATGTTATTTCTAATTTCTGTATTCAGTTATCTATTTGCACACTATATATGAATTTCAAATTTTAACAAATTCTTTATTAATACATTTCTTAGCCACAAAGTTTGCATGAAAGGTATTTCCCTACTCCAAATAAGTTTTCAGATCTTCTACAAAATCCTAAATTGATGTTTTTGGGTTTGGAGACCTCATTTATCATTTTCTAATTATTCATACCTATTTAACTATATTTTCAGATTTATTTTCTATGCCTAAAAGTGAACTTTACTATTAAAATAGTAAGACATATCATCTAAACAGAATAGGTTCTGATCTAAAATGTTCAATAATATATTTTTGAACTTCCTCTCTGATGTGAAACAATTTAAATTTATTTTACTAGTTTTTAGAATTATTTCCTAGACTAAAATGTGTCTCTAGAGAAAATAAAAATGAGCAACACTTAGGCAGATTTCATTTCAGCCTAAAATCTATTTTTAACTCATTATAAAGTTTTCCAAGTGCTAGAGAGTTTAAACTTGAATTTGCACATGTGTTTGCCTTACTTTTTAAATTTAAATCCTAGTCACATATCCAAATTTCTGAATTTAATATCCTATAGGGTCAAAAAGGTAAATCCACCCTACTGCAGGGTTTAATTTACTATTTCCTAAATTTCCAGGGGTCTAACTACACATAACAGAGGGGTTTTCCTAATTTTTATTGAGTCCAGGGGCTAAAACTGATTTTTAAATGAATTTACACGAATTTCTGAGGGTCCAGGGGCTAGATCAGAAGTTTCCGGGGCTAGCTCGTGTTTTCCGAGATCCCCAAGGGGTAGCGCGTAAGAATCCCGGCCTTTATAATGCTGGGCCGACGTGGACCGTCCGATTTAAAACAGACGGCTCAGATTAGATCGCCGAAACGGTACGTGTCGGTTTTATTTCTACCGTGCGATTTAAAATAGACGGCCCTCAAGGGGCCACGTCGCCCTTTCCGGAGCCAGCCCGCGCGCGCGGCGGCGCGCGGCGGCGGGGGTGGCGATCTCGGCGGCGCAGCCTTGGTTTTTGCCACTACACGCTGGAACTCGGATCTTTTTGCACGGATCTGCTGCGGAGGGTTAGGGGATGCTCACCAAGGGGTTTTCCTGCACTCGGAGGCCCTGGAAGTCGGTCGGCGGCGAGCTTCAACGGCGATGGTCTTCGGTGCACGTCGAAGTGGCAGTCGGGGCGCAAGACACACTGTTTCCTTCACCTGCAGGGCTCCCCGGCGGCGGTGGAACGTGATCAGCACGTTAGATCAGGAAATTTTAGCAAGGATTGAAGGAAATCGGCTATAGAAGCTTCGGTTCTCACCGGAGAGAAAAACGGTCGATCGGGGAGGAAAAAGGGGCGGATTTCGGCGATTAAATAGATGAGGGGGGGTGGTGGTCTGTTGAGATCACGTTGGGGCGTCTGGGACCGGAAATCGGGGCTGGGAGCGTGGGTTCCGGGGTTGGTTTTGATCGGGCACGGGAGAGAGTCCGGGGTCGGTTGGGCGCGCGGGGGAAGAAAACAATGGCGGGCCCCGCACGTCAGAGAGAGGGAGAGAGGGGGGGCGCTGGTTGGGCTGGCTGGCGCGGGGTCTTGGGCCGGCTGGCGGGTTTCGGCCCACTGGCCGGTTTCGGTTTTCTTTTTCTTTTTATGTTTTGGTTTGAATTTGAATTCTAGTTTGAATTTGAATTACTTTATCACATGCATTACGTCCAAAAAATTTTAAATTCCCCTCTTTAGCAGGTTTTGGGGTGTTACAGCTCTACCCCCTTAAAAGAAATCTCGTCCTCGAGATTGGTGGTTCTAGGAAAACAATTCCGGAAACTGTGCCTTAAGCTCGTCTTCTCGCTCCCATGTGGCTTCCTCTTCCGAGTGATGCTTCCACTGCACCTTGCACATCCAGATTCTTTTATTTCTTGTGAGGCATTCCATTGTCTACAAAACCTTGACCGGTTGCTCGGCATAAGACAGATCCTCTCGTACGTCAACCTCATTCATGGGTAACATCTCTTCAGGCGTCCTTAGACATTTCTTGAGCTATGACACATGGAATACATCGTGCACATCCGATAAGCGAGCCGGTAGTTCTAGTTGATATGCCACTTCGCCTTTCCTCTCCAGAATCTAAAAGGGTCCGATGTATTGAGGTGATAACTTCCCTTTCACCTTGAACCGACGAATTCCTCGGATAGGGGACACCTTGAGATAGACATAGTCCCCCACGTTGAAAACGAGCTCTCTTCTTCGTACATCGGCATAGCTCTTTTGTCGGGTCTGTGCTATCCTCAAGTTGTTGCGGATTTCCCTCACTTTCGCCTCGGCTTCTTGTAGTACTTCGGGCCCAAACACTTTACTTTCCCCTGTTTGGTTCCAATATAGTGGAGTCCTGCACTTCCTTCCATACAACGCCTCAAATGGTGACATCTTCGTACTAGCCTGATAGCTGTTGTTATAGGAGAACTCCGCATACGGTAAGTTCTTATCCCAACTCCTATTGTTCTTGAGCGCACATGCTCTTAGCATATCCTCAAGGATCTGATTGGTTCTTTCCGTCTGCCCGTCAGTCTGGGGGTGATAGGCAGAACTAAAATTTAGATGAGTTCCCATGGTTTCATGTAACTTCTGCTAGAACCTTGAGGTAAACTGTGTCCCTCAATCTGACACTATCTTCTTTGGCACTCCATGAAAACACACGATCCTTGACATGTACAATTCCGCCAGTTTGGATCCCCTGTAGCTTTCTTTCACGGGATGAAATGAGCTACCTTGGTTAGCCTGTCGACGATGACCCATATCGAATCATATCTCGATTGGGTCCTAGGTAGTCCCACTATTAAGTCCATACCTATTTCTTCCCACTTCCGTTCCGGCACTTTTAGTGGTTGCAATAGTCCCTCGGGTCGTTGATGTTCTGCTTTCACCAACTGACATGTGTCACATAGGGCAACATGTTCCGCCGCTTCATGCCATACCACCAATATCTGCTCTTTAGGTCCTGATACATCTTCGTACTCCCAGGATGAATGGAATAGTCGGAATCATGAGCCTCCTTCAAAATCAATTCACGGATCTCCTTCACTTCAGGCACACATATTCTTTTCCCATGCCACACAGTACCTTGTTCATCCTCTCTGAACCCAGGGGCTTTATTTTCTTTGATGAGTTCTCTAATTTCTTGTATCTTCTCGTCATTCTTCTGACCGTTGCGTATGTCTTGCTCTAATGTGGAGTCCACTTCCATTGCGATGGCCTCACCACTATTCACCAGACATAGATTGAGTTTTGCAATCTCTTCCTTCAATTCTGTAGGCATGTCCTTCGAAGTCAACATGTGGACCTACACTTTCCGGCTTAAAGCATCCGCTACGACGTTTTCTTTCCCAGGATGATAGTTGATGCCCACATCAAAGTCGTTGATTAGCTCTAACCATCTCCTTTGTCTGAGGTTTAGATCTAGCTGTGTGAAAATATACTTTAAGCTCTTATGATCCATATATATCTCTGTCCTCTTCCCCATCAAGTAATGCCGCCAAATCTTCAACGCGTGTACCACTGCAACTAGCTCTAGGTCATGTGTAGGATAGTTCTTCTCGTGTTTTCGGAGCTGCCGGGACGCATATGCCACGACATGCCCCTCTTGCATGAGAACACATCCCAACCCGTGTCCAGATGCATCGCAGTACACCGAAAAATTCTTCTGCATATCCGGCATAACTAGCACTGGGGCTGTTGTCAATCTTTTCTTCAATTCTTGAAAACTCGTCTCGAACTGCGGTGTCCATGTGAATGTGATTCCCTTCTCTAACAATTTGGTGAGGGGTCTCGAGATCTTGGAGAAACCCTCAATAAACCGTCGATAATACCCAACCAATCCTAAGAAGCTTTGAACTTCCCCGACATTCTCAGGGGTCTTTCACTTCTATACATCCTCAATCTTGGCGAGATCTACGGAGATTCCTCCCTCCGAGATTATATGTCCTAAGAAGGGAACTCTCTTCAGCCAAAACTCACACTTGCTCAACTTGGCATATAGTTGGTGTTCCCTCAGCTTTTGCAACACCAATCTTAAATGTTCCTCATGTTCTTCTTCATCTTTGGAGAAGACGAGAATGTCATCAATGAAAACCACCACAAATTTGTCCAGATATTCCATGAATACCTTGTTCATGAGATACATGAAATATGTCGGGGCATTGGTTAGCCCGAACGGCATGACGGTGTATTCATACAGCCCGTACCGAGATACGAAAGCTGTCTTTGGAATGTCGGTTTGCCTTATCTTAAGTTGGTGGTATCCTGACCTGAGATCAATTTTTGATAACACACAAGCTCCCCTCAACTGATCAAATAAATATTCAATGCGGGTTAATGGGTACTTGTTCTTGATGGTTACTTCGTTCAATGCACGGTAGTCTACGCATAACCTTTGGGTCCCGTCCTTCGTGGGCACAAATATCACTGGAGCTCCCCATGGTGAGGAACTAGGACGAATATACCCCTTCTCCGTCAATTCTCTTATATGCTCCTTGAGTTCTTCCAGCTGTTTGGAGTCCATCCGATAAGGCCTCTTGTATATTGGAGCTGTTCCAGGCACTAGCTCAATCGCGAATTCCACTTCACGATCGGGAGGCATACCTGGCAACTCCTCCGGAAAAACGTCTAGATATTCTCTGATAATCCTGATCTCTTCCACTTCCACCTCAACTTGATTGAGTTTAAGGTCCCTCCTAGGGTTTTGTACAGTTATGAACTTCACTCTTGTGCCACTAGGGTGAGTTAGTTCCACTGTTCTTGTCGAACAATGGATGATTCCCTTATGTTTGGTCAACCAATCCATACCCAAAATAATATCTATCCCTTGTGAGTCTATCACTATGAGATTTGCAGTAAATACTACCCCATTAATATCTAGATTCACCTTGGGACACACTTGTCTTGTCCTTATTTCTCCGCCTGGATAGTTTACTGCTAGCATATGGTTCATTTGTGTTGTTGCTAGATCATGCTTCTTAACAAACCCTTGAGCAATGAATGAGTGGGTGGCACCAAAATCGAACAACAGGGTTGCAATGTGTAAGTTGGCAGGAAACTTACCAATTACCACGTCACGTGCCTCTTGCGCTTCCTCCATGGTCACGTGGTTCACCCGTCCTCGCATCACATTCTGCTGTTGTGGCTGCATGGGCTTCTTCTTTGGGCACTTATGGGCGTAGTGCCCCACTTCACCACAGTTGAAGCATTGCACCCCAACCTTACGTGCCTAGCCTTGGTTGTCTTGGGGTTGGTTCGGTGGTCCTTGTCCTGCTGGTCGAGGTTGATATGTGGGGCGAGGCTGCTGTAAAAACTGACGCCGCGGTGGTTCTGGTGCTGACGGAGGCCTGAAATTCGGGTTGTACCCTCGGGGTGCTGAGTAGGGTCCACAACACGGCCCGTCTGCCTTGCGGGTTGCTGCATCAGACGTGGGCGTGTGTTGCTACCTGAGGCTTGGTGTGACCATCCTGACTTCTTCTTGTTTTCATTCTCCCAGGCCTCCAGCTTCCTCTCCACGACAAATGCTCTGTCTACCATCTTTTGGAAGCTTTCATACTCGTTGGAGGACATTGCACATTGCATTTCCAAAGTAAGTCCTTCCACAAAACAGTCCTGTGTTTGCTCATCAGTTTCGATGTCCCGTGGTGCATAACAGGATAGTTGGGTGAACTTAGTGAGGTATTCCCTCACAGTCATGTTTCCCTGCTGCAGTCCCAAGAACTCCTTTCTCTTGTTTTTGAGTTCACCCCTTGGTATGTAATGGTTGCGGAAACTGCGCTTGAACTCTTCCCAAGTGATGTTCTCGGGGTCATGATGGGCTGCCACGTAAGCGGTCCACCAATCAGCAGCGGGTCCATGCAATTGGTGAGAGGCAAACAGCACCCTCTCATACCCTTGGCATTATATGATCCTCATCTTGCTCTCAATGGTCTTTAGCCAGTCATCTGCCTCCAGAGGTTCAGCAGCACTTGCAAACTTTGGAGGTTGAGTCCCCAGAAACTCACTCAACCTTGGTTGGCGTGGTGCAGCTTGTGGCGGTGGAGCTTGGTGCAAGTTGGCCACCACTTGAGTTAGACTCTGGATGAGCTGATTCTGATTTTCAAGCATTTGGTGGATAGGATCAGCTCCTTCACGGCGACCACCCCTGTCTTGTCCTCCAGAAAGATGAGGGTTGCCGGCCTCATCGTTGTTGTTGGTGGAGTTGGCACCACGACCCTTTCCTATTCCAGCCGTCTATCATGATCAACCAAATGTTAACTTAAAGCATTACGTATTAACTTCCCAAATTGCTTGTTTAAACTTAAACTTTTGAGGCCTTAATATATTAAACATTTTCTGAGGGTTTCACGTAGATTTTTGGGAGTCATGTCTCACGCGAAAATAAATGCACTCTTAACTCATAGGGGCTCACACATCAAAGCAAAGCAACCTAAAGACGAGGTTGTGGACAAATGCCCATGGCTTCCACAACTCACGTCACACACCAACATTAACAAACAAATAACTAAGATATTGACTCGACTACTCGATAACCTGCTGAAATAAGGGAAAGGACTCTAAACGACTCGTATCACTGAGCTGGCTTTTCGGGGTCTTCCTCATTATTGCGGCTGCCCTCTGATTCCGCTTTGGGTGAGGAAGCTGCTGGTGGAGAAGCGCGGCGACGCTTGCTCACCCGGCGGTCTAGAGAGTCAGGAGTCCCTGTGTCATTCATGGTGACACACAGTTCGTTCCCATCTCCTCTTTCTCTTGCCCTCAGGCTGGCGCGAAGCAATGCCTCAGTCTCCTTCAGGGTGTCACGAACATCCTAAAGCTTCTGCTGGCACTCCTGCAGTCGAGTGCTGAGCATAGCAGCATCCTCCAAGCACAAGTCCATGGGCTCATGGGAAGTCCCCTGCTGCACTGGCAGGTACTTGTACTCCGCGGTGCCACTCTCACGCTGGAGGACATACATGTACTCAGTCCTGTCCAGGTGGCGATGGTTGATGTAACTCTGGCAGGTAATGGCCTCCCAGGTGACATCCTTCTCAGCATCGACCTGTGTCGCCCAACAAGCTGGAGAGCGGTGGATCTTGAGCAGCTGATTTTCATGGATAATCCTCATCTCTAAACTCCATCCTTCCCGCTTCTCACGGATGGTTCTGGTGGAGCTGTAGTGTATGATCAGCTTACCCACATTGCCGGCGGCGTGGAGCATACGCCGAAGACGGTGCAACAAGCCTCCTACTGCCAACCCGTAGGAGTGGTACGTCACCGGAAGGTTCTCCTCTCTCAGGGCAAGGGCAACTACATGAACTCTCTCCGGTGGACTTGCGGGCGATGCGGATCATGCGAACCATCTAAAACATAAAGCATTTAAAATTAAGTTAGATAAGAATTTAAATAAAAATTTTATTTTGAATAAAAGTTGGGGCAAGATGAACAAATAAAGTGACCCTATTAAATAACACTTTCAACCCACACCTTTGTAAAATAGTTTTTAAGAGAATAGGGTCCTTAAATACGTCCATTTCTACCTAGGTCCACGTTCCTACGGGCAACCTTGGCTCTGATACCACTTCTGTCACACCCGGTTTCTCCGAAGAACAACCGAGTGAATATCACATGTATGCCAGGATCATTTTCTCATACATGTGACGACAAATAGTGAAGCATCATCATATTACAAGCCAGGTGTTCGAATATAAATAAGTCTTACATAGCATACGTCTCGATGGACGATAATAAGTTCATAACATGTAAATAAAACAGCAGCGGAACATAAATCTTGTGGGGTTCGTCACAGGTGTTGCCCGGGGGACTCCGTGAACCTAGAAACCTTCATCGGGTCCAAAGTCTTGGTCATCGAACACCACATCATCCCTTTGACCTGAGCAGCAATTTTAAACCAACAGAAATGCAAGTTTGAGTACCGTTGGTACTCAGCAAGTGTGGGAAAGTTATGTCATGCATGGCTAGAGCAAGGAGAGGTTGAACTCATGGTTAAAGCACTACGCAATTAATACCTATCACCTTAGCTTATTAAGCACCTACATTACTGCACAGGTGAAATGGTCCCAATCCCTCAACCCATCATCAATATCAAGTACACATAGTCTCAACTCAAATGTTAAGCTTCCCGCTTAACATCCTCAACTTCCCAATCCATCATCCTCTAATCATGAATAAGTCCAAGCCGCTCTTGACCGTGAGCACGGCTTTCATGACAGTTTTGACACTGCAGAGTTTGCACCACTGTACCCTCATGTAGTGATTTCATCCCCCGTTGCCGGGTGGACTAAAAGAACCTCCATTATGCCAGTGGCCGCGAACATCATTCACACTTCCCAGGTGTGTAGCCAGTAGATCACTACGAAGCCTTTACAAAGGGATTCCCAACGAGCGTGGGCCCACTGAGGTTTCACCCCTAACAACATACAAGAGGCTCCAACCCCGCTGCAGTGGCCCCCTCCCTCTTGAGCCTTGTGGTTCATATGGTAGTCCACCTGACACCTATTCCCCGCACCATCCAAAACACCCATACTATGCCGGGGATACACCTAATTAATTGGCCAAGCTGCCCCATCTAAGCATGTGGTTGGCACGGTAAAGCCAGGTTACATGCTCCATGAACCGGTCCTTAGGATCCAGGCAAGTACTAAACACAAACCCGAGTCTCATGCACCCAGCACCAACCAAATCATCCAACTTGCCTTGATCCCTACCTCTACATAACTCATAATGTCTCTTTCTAGAGTAAGGTAAACAAGTTGATGACCTCATATCCCACTTATCCCATTCTAAGCATGGCTAAGCATAAGTGATATGAATGAATGACATAATAAAACAAATCCCAACCCAAGCTACAAGGAAACAAGATAATGCAATTCTAGGGAAACTTCCTAGCATGGGTTTCATATTTCAATGGACAATGCAAATAATTCTATCTACACATCCTAGCATAGGATCAAAGTGGTCAAGGACACTTGCCTTCTTCCTGCTGCTCTGGGAATGGAAAGTCTTGGTCTTGGAAGGGGAGAACTTGCTCTGGGGCAGGTTCTACTCATGCCAATACACATAGCAAACGAAAACAACAATCCATAAGCCATAGTCCACACTTTCACTTCATGCAAACCACACATACATACATATGGAAGTCATTCACATTTCTAAATGTTGTGGTTACCCTAGATGTGTTGATTTTTGGCCTACATGCACTTTTAAACATATATATATTATTTCTAACTTCTGTATTCAGATTTCTATTTGCACACTATATATGAATTTCCAATTTGAACAAATTCTTTATTAATACATTTCTTAGCCATAAAGTTTACATGAAAGGTATTTCCCTACTCCAAATTAGTTTTCAGATCTTCTACAAAATCCGAAATTGAAGTTTTTGGGTTTGGAGACCTCATTTATCATTTTCTAATTATGCATACCTATTTTCCTATATTTTCAGATTTATTTTCTATGCCTAAAAGTGAACTTTACTATTAAAATAGTAAGACATATCATCTAAACAGAATAGGTTCTGATCTCAAATGTTCAATAATATATTTTTGAACTTCCTCTCCGATGTGAAACAATTTAAATTTATTTTACTAGTTTTTAGAATTATTTCCTAGACTAAAATGTGTCTCTAGAGAAAATAAAAATGAGCAACACTTAGGCAGATTTCATTTCAGCCTAAAATCTATTTTTAACTCATTCTAAAGTTTTCCAAGTGCTAGAGAGTTTAAACTTGCATTTGCACATGTGCTTTCCTTACTTTTTAAATTTAAATCCTAGTCACATATCCAAATTTCTGAATTTAATATCCTATAGGGTCAAAAAGGTAAATCCACCCTACTGCAGGGTTTAATTTACTATTTCCTAAATTTTCAGGGGTCTAACTACACATAACAGAGGGGTTTTCCTAATTTTTATTGAGTCCAGGGGCTAAAACTGATTTTTAAATGAATTTACACGAATTTCTGAGGGTCCAGGGGCTAGATCAGAAGTTTCCAGGGCTAGCTCATGTTTTCCGAGATCCCCAGGGGGTAGCGCGTAAGGATCCCAGCCTTTATAATGAGGGGCTGACGTGGACCGTCCGATTTAAAACAGACGGCTCAGATTAGATCGCCGAAACGGTACGCGTCGGTTTTATTTCTACCGTGCGATTTAAAATAGACGGCCCTCAAGGGGCTACGTCGCGCTGGCCAGAGCCAGCCCGCGCGCGCGGCGGCGCGCGGCGGCGGGGGTGGCGATCTCGCCGGCGCAGCCTCGGTTTTTGCCGCTACACGCTGGAACTCGCATCTTTTTACACGGATCGGCTGCGGAGGGTTAGGGGATGCTCACCGAAGGGTTTTCCTGCACTCGGAGGTCCTAGAAGTCGGTCGGCGGTGAGCTTCAATGGCGATGGTCTTCGGTGCACGTCGAAGTGGCAGTCGGGGCGCAAGACACGCTGTTTCCTTCACCTGCAGGGCACCCCGGCGGCAGTGGAACGTGATCAGCACGTTAGATCAGGAAATTTGAGCAAGGATCGAAGGAAATCGGCTGTAGAAGCTTCGGTTCTCACCAGGGAGAAAAACGGCCGATCGGGGAGGAAAAAGGGGCGGATTTCGGCATTTAAATAGACGAGGGAGGGCGGCGGTCTGTTGAGATCACGTTGGGGCGTCCGGGACCGGAAATCGGGGCTGGGAGCGTGGGTTCCGGGGTTGGTTTTGATCGGGCGCGGGAGAGAGTCCGGCGTCGGTTGGCGCGCGGGGGAAGACGACGGCGGGCCCCGCACGTCAGAGAGAGGGAGAGAGGGGGCGCGGGTTGGGCTGGCTGGCGCGGGGTCTTGGGCCGGCTGGCGGGTTTCGGCCACTGGCCGGTTTCGGTTTTCTTTTTCTTTTTCTTTTTCTTTTTCCTTTTCTTTTTCTGTTTTTATTTGAATTTGAATTCCAGTTTGAATTTGAATTGCTTTATCACATGCATTACGTCCAAAAATTTTTAAATTCCCCTCTTTAGCAGGTTTTGGGGTGTTACAGAGTGCCCTCCATAGCTCTCACGTGTAGTTGGCAGAAACTCGACATAGTGTCGCGACCTGCCACTTGCCACATTTCCTCCGGCTGTCTACCTCTCACCGTGACGGTGAACGGTGCCCAACCGGGTGGCGTGGGTCCTGCAGGAACTTCGACATCTATTGTCCACGTATTTTTCCCCTCCTCATCTTCCTCTTTAGCGAGATACTGCGGCATCTCCACATATCCGAAATATTGGAGCATTTGCTTCAACACTTCCGGATAACCGCTACGGTGAGAACAGTGGGATACCACCCACCCGTTCTCTAATTGTCTATCCACTGTCATCTGTAGAAACATATTTGAGAGATGTCAAATATTTATTTGAACAGTAAACCATTTGGTTATAACATAAGACATGTCATTGAACTCATAAAACTTGGAAACATAGTTCAAACTTAAACTAATTTGACTGCTGATCTGCTGTCCAAGATGTCAGCCCTGACCAATTTTCATTTCAACCTGATTTAGACCAAGTTAAAAGCAAAACAAATTCTAGAGCTCCACACCAAAGTTAAAGCTAACTTCAATAGCTTTCCGGAAAGTATTTGCTTGGCCTAAGATCTGTCCTGGTTCAAAAGTTATGAGATGTCAAAGTTGACAGAATTTCTGGAGAAAATTGGACAGCACCTCCCTGCTTGAGGTACTGCTTTGATCCAAGAATTCCAGTTGATTCTACACCAAAATTTGACAAAACTTTCTGTTACAAGGTTGTAACCCATCTCAAGAAATTTTCAGAACTACCTCATTTTCTATTTTTGGATATTTATGCAGGAAGTTATGCTCAATTTACAGAGAGTTACAGAGAGTGTTTGCTATGTCCTGTTTCCTGGACAGTTTCAACTCTACTGCAATTTTCGACTGGTTAAGGGAGGAAACACCTCTGGACATCAATAGAAATGTTGTAAAGCTCTTCCAAATCTTTCCAAACATGTATCATATGACCCCAACTTTGAAAGAACTCAATCTCTAACCTCTGATTAACTTCAGCCTTATTTCAGCTGAAAACAAGGGACTCTGTCCTTAGTATCCTATAAGTTTAAAACTTGTTAAATTCGAACATCCTGATTAAGGGAAGGAGTTATATCAAAGTTTTAGTGCTCTAGATTAAAACTTTCAATTTTTACCATGAAGTTGCTCATTTATTTGGGTGTGACGTCGAAGCATCACCAGATCATGTCGGTACGCAACCATCACGGACGTCGTACGCAACACCTTTCATATGTTAGCGAAATGTTGAACCGGTCCTATCGTCCCGAGCAAGAGGTCTCTGCGCGTGCATCCGCAGTGCCGCCAGCCGATTTACACCTCGAGCTCTCAACCTACTCTCTGAACGACAGTCAATGCCTCAACACCCAGCTACCCGAGTTACATCGGTTTCCCAGTTCCCATATAGCCGGTAGGTCTTCGGTACTGTTCTAGCTTGTTCAACAGGCCCGCACACGGCTCGGTCCTCAATCGACACAAGTGGAGCTATGGCACCCAGGCCCCAAAGTCCTGCTGCCCTTACTCTCCGCTCGGTCTCATTTTTCTTGCCATGTGTTTCATTTGCTATCTTTACCCGAACAATGTACCTCTAGCCTATTCTCGCGAGTAGTTCCAACTACTCAACTTGTACCGAATCCTACACTATATTAGCATTGCAGTAGCTAAACGAGATTTTCAAACCTAATCCCAACCCAGGGTTTTCTAGGCTATGCATTTGGGTTTCAAACAAGACTCTAATGCAAGAATTAAGTGGGTGCTCAAAGTAAGTTCTCAAAACAGTAAAAATTTGTAAAAGGGTTAATGCAAACCAGAGCTTGCCTTGCTGCTCTTGGTCGTAGGCTAGCTGTTCCTCTGGAGTGACAAAGTCTAAGACTTCGGGTTCCTCCTAAACCTTAGCTACTACATATGATAAATACAAATTTGTGTCAATTTAAATTCATTTGAATTGAAGTTAAACTTGTGAGAGTTATAAGTCTTGCTAGAAAGACTCAATGACTCTGAAATTTTTACTGTGGTTTGGATACAACCTAAGCAGAGACTTGGCCAAGTTTCATTTGCAGCAAAGCTCATTTGAGCTCTCCACAAATAATTATGTACATGGCTTTCATTGGAGCTCCTAGGGTGTTCTAGAGATTTTCATGGAGCAAGCCATGGCTTTCTGAAAACAAGATTTTTCAGAGAGTTCTAATGGAATTGGTTTTACTTAATTTGAAGGTTCCTAGCTGAAGATATGAGCTAAACAAGTTCAGAGAATTTGTGAAAATGTTTTCTGGACATTTTCTATTTTCTCCTGAACAGTTTTATTAATCACACCATTAGGTGGATCAAACGAGTTCAAATGGATATGAAATTTTTATGGTAGCTCGGGTATATTTTGGTGAAGATCCCTGCGAAATTTCAGAATTTTCCTCCAAAGGGTTCCCCAGTTAAAATTCTAAACATTTTAAATTTTGAAGAATTAATTCTGGAGAAATATGGATTTTTGTAGTGTGAAACTTGATTTGTTGGAAAGTACTCAGAGAGCTGAATCCAGCAAAATTTGGTTCACTCGATTTGGAGTTCCTAGCCAAAGTTATGTGGGTTTGAAGTTTGAACTAAATCTGAAAATCGGAGAAATGTTTAAATCGCTGCGCGTGGGACTGGGGCTACGTGTCAACTCCTCAGCGGCCGACACACGGGGCTACGGAGTATTTCGCGCGCAGCCACACCCGATCTGGTGCCACAGCTAATCCCCGGTTTAAAATATCGGCCACTGACACATGGGACCGGGAGCTTCGTCTACCTCCGGCCTCCCGCGCTCGACCGCCGCCCCCTCGCCGGAGTGCTCGCCGGAGGGCTTCTGCCATGTGCAAAACTCCACGATCTTGGCCGCCTCTGCCTAATCCCACACGGGGGACACAATGCTGGGCTCATCTTGACATGACAATCACCGGAACATGGCCGGCGACGAGTGGCGGCTTCGGAAGAACTTCGGCTGTGTCGGCCGGGCTTCCTAGCACCCCAAAAGATCGAGCTATCAGTCATAGAGCATCAGTGCACCCTAGGGAAGCTCGGCATGGGCTCGAGGCAGCTTGGGATAGGTCCTAGGTAAGCTCTCACCGTGCGCCCGACGGCTCCCGCAATTAGCGCCGGTAGAAAAGCTAGGAATGGCCGGTCTACCAAGGTTTTCTCGCTAGGACTGCGAAGGAAAGTTGATCGCTACCAAGCCTAGCTCATGTAGGTGAAGTTTGAGGACCTCTAAACAACTATGGAATGAGAATTTGGCGGATCCGCACCCGAAGGTCGGTCTGCACCGAATGAAAGGGAAAACTGAAATTCGTCACCGGTGATGAAACACTCGGGCTGTAGTTCGGAGGTGAGCAACACCAGACCCTAACACGTCCGGGGACGCCTTAGCTTGGGCGTGACACCTTCCCGTTTGGGCTGTCCACGGGAGCACGAGGTGCGGCAAACTTAGGTCACCTGGAAAAACTTTCGGTATGGGCGAGAGCATTCGAACTCGGCTAATTCCTACAACGGGGAAGGAAGAGGAGAGTCTCTAGTACCGTTTTGCAGCTTGGAGGGAGTGGAGAGGCTGTGATAACTGGCTCTCTGATCAAGTCCGAGAGAGTGGCGGCGAGGCAGTGTTTTTCTTGCGCGAGAGGTGAAGACTGACCGGTGCTGCCTCGGTTCGGCTCAGCTGCGGAGATAAGAGGGAGGACGAGGCGGTTCAGTGGCCAGGGGCGGCAACCAGCTGCTGTCCCTTCCAATCCTCACCGTGGCGGCAGCACGATCAGGCGCAAGAAACCGGGCTGAGCTCTTCAGTCGGTTAATTTGTCTAGTGAGGCTGACATGTGGGTCCCACCCCCCTTTTAACTTCTGAAATTAACTTCCTCCCACTGCTACAAACAGTAATCCCACTAATACCCTTGAGGATTTGAATTATCTACCAAATGCTCATTTGAAGTTGATATAATTCAAATTATGAAGTGTTTGAATTAATTTTCAGCACATATGCAGTTTGAAATTAAATTTGAATTTGAATTTGCTAAACTTAGCTCATGTCAAGATTAACTCCAAATGGAGTGAAAATTGGTGTGTGAGCTCACAAAAATATGCTGAGTAAGAATGTGTCTGCCACTTTTGAACTTATTGGATGGAAGTAATTTGAATTTGAATTTGGGTTCAAACTAACCCCTTTCTAGTTATACCCCAAAAATACCTCAAAAGGTTTTGGATTTGGGTGAAATTTGGCATGGGCATTCCTAGCAAGGTGTAGGAGTTTTTCGTATGCCCAGCCCCTATATGATTCATGTGGGAAATGCCACTTTTGCATTATGTGAGTTTATTTCCCAATGACCATGTTGATGGTGTTTACTTGCTCTTCAAATGTGTTCATAAAGTTTCTTCAAATGAGATGTGTGTGGTGTGATGAACACTTTGAATGTGTGCAAAAATTTAGGACCTTACATGAAACACGCTGTGGCGAGCTGTCCACGAGCGCCCGATCACCGGTTTGAGTTAGGTCGCCGCGGAGTGGTCGTTTGAAGGCTCGGGAACGCCGGGACTCGGTGGTTTTTGGGTCGGGGGAGTGAGCAACGGTTGCGCCGTGGTGTTTTGCAGCTCGGAGGCAGTGGGCGCGGGTGTTTCTGCTGGTTTCCCGATCAAGCTGAGGAGTGGAGGGGAGAAGGACTTGGTCCGGGGTTTGCTCGCGAGGAGAAGAAAGCAACTGAGCTTTGCTTCGGTCAGGGGAGTAGATCACGTCGAGGAAACGAGTGAAACAGTCCCTGGGGCGCCAGCGCGTGGGAGAGGGAGCAGGAGGTGGCTCGGCAGCCTCCTCGGTGGCGCCCGGGTGAGAAGCCCCTTGTGGAGATGAAAAACAGAGCCATTCTTAGGGTGCAAGGCACTAATTCAGCTCAATGACATGTGGGTCCCACCCCACATTTTCGTCCCAAAATATCTTCTCATGTTGATCTCTAAAATTCCACAGTTTAGAAGTTTAAATGTGGGCTACCATTTGAATTTCCCTGAATTCAGTTTGAATTTGCATAGCAAATTTTAATTTGGTTGAAATTTGAAAGTGCTTCTATTTAACTCCTTTTTGAGCCCACCCTCAAATGACAAGTTTGTCATCCAACCTTTTTTTCCACAATTTCCGAACTATATGGCTGCATGAGCATTCAAAGTTTTTGGCCACACTTTGGGTGAACTTTGAATTTGAAATCTGATCTTTAACTTTCATGCAAAGAGGTATTCAAATCCTTATTGGTTCAACATCTTCAAATAAAAATGTGAGCCTCATTTTGGATGATCATCCATGTATCACTTTGCATGAAGAAAAGTTTTAGCAAGTCCCACTTTTTCATGCCTTTGCCACACATGAATTTAAACCTCGATTTTTATTCATATACATTTTGTGACTTTTACAAGCTGTGGCGCCGGGATTTCGTGCAGCTACACGGGAAATTAAGTGGACCAACGTGTGGCTTCGTTGACGGGCTGACACGTAGCGCTGGGGCCCACCAGCCCGGTTTAAACCTTCTGAATTTTGATTTGATTTTCCAGAATTTCCCCAAACTTTGGAAGACCATAACTTTATACTCAAATTTAGTGAACCAAATTTTGTTGGATTGAGCTCTCCGAGTACTTTCCAGAAAAACAAGTTTCAGTCCATTAAACTCATTTTATATGAAGATTTCCTTTATGGAAAATTCTGAAATTTAGCTAGGATGTTCAGTTAAATATCCTTGAGTCACATGAAAAATTTCAGATCCATCCGAGTTCATTTAGTCCACATAATGGTGTGATTATGTGAACTGAACCAGAGAAAATGGAAAATGTTCAGAAAACATTTTCAGAAATTTTCTGAAACTTGATTAGACCATAACTTTCTCTAGGATTCTCCAAATTACATGAAACCAATCATTCCATATATTCTCTAGGATTAGATCATAACTCGATATACACTTCAGAAAGGCTGTCCCTCGCGGTCATGAGTACCACTTGTTCACGGTGTCGTGACATAGTGAATATATGGAATGATTGTGATGCATTACTGCTGTTATGAATAAATTGTATTGCAACATGTGTGCCACCAAATATTGCTCACTAAATTTCAGATTGATGAACCGTTAACTTGTGGCTAAAAGATGAAGTAAGGATGAACTTGTAGGCGTATCCTTTGCTGCAAACTTCCATCCTATATTTGGTATCACATGCATGTAGAGTTTCTTGTGTAGGAGAGTCGGATAAGACTTGCTGAGCCACCGTGCTCACGATTGCTGCTATGAGTGTTTGCGGGTGAGAGTACCCCACTGACTCGGAGTACGGGTTCACCAGTGAAGGCTATCCTCTGTCGAGAACATCAGCTGTGTGGGAGCCGTGCACGCCGCCTTGAAGCTGGAGTGTTGCTAGTGTGGGTTTTCTGTAGGGCTGGACAACCGACTTTTTCTAGTTAGGGTTAGGCATGAGTTGTATAGTTTATTCCGCTGCAGGTAAACTCTATAAGTAGAGGTAAACTGAATGTTTGTACTACTTTTGTACAAATTCAGTAAGTTTGAATGTAATACATGTTTTTCCTTATCGTGTGTGCTGTCAGGTGTCGCATCATGAGACATCACCCTCTGTGATCCTGGATTGTACGGATTCCGGTCCATCACAGGCTGGCATCAGAGCTACTTAAGGGATAGCACACTAAATAAGGACAGTATTACGGGAAAACTTAGAATTACGGTGAGGAATCGTTAGTATGCCCAAGTAAGGACTATATTAGAATAGTTACTTAAAGTGGCATGACTAACTTACTTGTTATAATTCTGTATTTGAATTATGTAACGACACACCTACGCTCAGGTAAGCATTAAGGTATGCTACCAAAAGCGGTAAATTTTGGTTAGCTCCCTCATGTGAGGAATGTAGCATGGGATGTTCCGTTCGGCAACAAGCGGAAAGTGAATATGTTTTCTAAGACTCTTCATGTCTTAGAGACATATGAACGGCACTAGCCTCTAGTGCGCTAACCCAGGAGCAAGAGGAGACCCCGTCGTGTGGTTTGTAACACGAAGTATGTGCTCTAGGACTTGTTATGTTCTATGGGGCATATGAAAACACTGGTCCACCGGTGTGCTTAATTGCAAAGGTGTGGAGCCCTCCATCGGGTGGTGAATAACCCGGACATGTACCTTCAGACGTGGCTTCACTCAAGGACGACCATATGGCAACGATACGGCCATATGTATTTACTTTCAAATATGGACCTCCCTGCAATGACAAAACCATCTGAGTGAATCATTATTGAGTGTTCTTCTGCAGGGCTAACCACGTTACGTATCTCGTGTAGCACACGTTTGCGAGAGACCGTTTTAGTGCCACGGTTGAGTCGTATATACAGGTATAATCTGGTTAGGATTTTCCATTTTGTGAGGAACGTAGTACGGGCATATAAGAATCATGATTGCATTAAAAACAACTTTGAAAAGGAACTAATCTACCAAATTTTTGTTTTCTAGGACTCTGGTTTTGAAGAGAAATTCAAAAATTGAGTAGTTCAGCCCAAGGGACTTGAAAAATAGAGTGCTCTGTTTCTGGTAGAAAGTTTGCTGGACTTCAACAGAGCATAACTCACAAGTTATTTAGCCAATGGAGGTGTTGGATATAGTTATGGAAATATGAGAAAGTTCTCTACGACTTTGTTGTATACTTCCAGAACAGAATCACACACGAAACTAGGTTAAATTCCAGATGAGTGTAAACTGTCCAGAACCAGGACAGACTCAGAAACTCTCTTTGGACTGTTCTGTTTTTTTAATCATAACTTAATGTAGAAAAAACTATAATAGTCATAGGATACATTTTTGGAAAGGTTAGGAGATGTTTTACATCTTTGTAATTCAAAGTTATTGCAGTTGCTGTACATAATTCAGTGGAATTTGGAGTTGAAAACAGCAACATTCAAAGGAGGTGCTGTTAAAATTATTCCAGGAATTCTGTCCACTTTGAATTAACATAACTTTTTATTAAGAGCTGATCTGGGAGAAAATAAATACTCTTTGGAAACATACTCAAGTTAACTTAAACTTTTGTATTCAACTTGAGTTATGAAAATGCCATGTACCAGTTCAAAATCTGGGATAAGTAGAAACTGGTCATTCTGGGCAGAGGGATGAACAGTTGCACTCATTTGAGGGATTGTTGTACCTATTGGGATTTTATTACACCCAATGGGGTAGGACATACTCATGAGTTTTTATCTTCAAGTAGTGAAAGATTTGAGTATATTACCTACTAAAGTTCTTTTTACTAGCGACCATGTTTGTGTCGTATTAGAGATAAAAGGGTAGTATATGTGATGACAAAGCGATATTAACGTCATGTAGTGACCAAATCTAGTTGAGATGAACTTCCCAAGAGGAAGTCAATCAATTTGGGTTTCACTATTATGTATTTGGTCTGGTAATGGTGTATCTTGTGCAAAGTTATTACATTATCCATGTACGATATGTACCGCATTTTTACTGTCATTATGCTTTACTGCAAATTTATGGACTGCATGGAGTATGCTGTGTGGCTGATTGGATTGTCACCATGGTTGCAGGATGGTTCGTACCCAGGCCACGCACGAGGTCGGGGGCTTTAGTCAACAAGGAGGTGATGACTCCCAGCCACCTGCCTACGACAACACCCCACAGCAACAACCACCACCTCCGCGGATGTGGTATCGGCGCTGGTTGGCTCTCGTGAGGAGCAGACCGACCTGCTCCGAACGATAGTACAGAATACGTCCCAGGCGGGGACGCATCAAGATAGGGGGCCTCGTGATCCCCACGTCAACACGTACTCGGATTTCATGAGTACGCACCCTCCAGTGTTCACAGAAGCGGTGGAACCACTGGAGGCTAACAACTGGCTGTGGACTATCGAGTCCAAGTTCGGGCTGCTCCAATGCACGGAGCGGCAGAAGACTTTCTTCGTGGTGCAGCAACTTCACGGTGCCGCCGGTGTGTGGTGGGCAAATCATCTTGACTCGCCTCCTGCTTGCCATGCCGTTGAATGGCAAGAGTTCCGGGAGGCGTTCCGCGCCTATCCCATACCTCCCGGTATGATAAAGAGGAAGTTCCAAGAGTTCTTGGAACAGAAACAAGGCGGGAGGAGTGCCCATGAATACTCCCGTGTCTTCAACCATTTGGCGCAGTATGCATCGGACTACATCTCCACCGAGGAGAGAAAGCGCGAGCAGTTCTATCGGGGTTTGAATCCCGAGATGAAGACTCACCAAGCGCAAAGCAATCGCGGCACCTTCAACAACCTCGTCAATGCCGTGATTTTCCAAGAGGATGCTCAGCGAGAGTTCACTGCTGAGCAGAGGAAACGCAGTGCTCCACCAAGCAGCGGTGGTGGAGCTCCCCAAAAATACTGAATGGTGTATCGGACACCATCCAGTCAACAGTGGTATCCACTGGAACGATCACAACAGTTTGAGGGGTTGTCCTTATCAATCATCCCCATTTCGACAGCCGATGCCACCACCATGACTGCAACAGCAGCAACAGAAGCAGATGGTCCCCCAGGCATTTCCACAGCAACAACGTGCCCCGGGATTCCGTCCACCAGTCAGCAGAGGACCGCCTCGCTACACATGCTTCACGTGTGGCCAGGCCGGCCATTTCTCCAAGGACTGCCCACAGGGGCAGCAAAGCAGCGGGTGTGACACCCTCATCTCGGGTGTCACCATATGTTCATGCTTTATGAAGAGGAAACATTTTAAGAAAAGAAAGAACAGAGAAAAATATCAAAGGGATAGCCAATAAGAGCCGAATCCAGCTCTCAGAAAGCGCCAAAGACAACTCACCGTGGCCGGTGGCCACGTGGCGTGTTCGGAGCTCATCCCTGCGAAGTGGGGAGAGGCCGCCGCCAAGCTGGCTATGTGGCAGCCTCGGGGCTCGTCTCCGTAAAGGGGAGAGGTCCGATCCTGTCGGACACGTGTTGCCCACGGAGCTAGCCTCTGCGGAAGAAGCAAAGACATTTCCGCAGGACACGTGTCATCCTCAGAGCTAGTCCTCGCAGAAGTCAGAGGACCAGTCGTGCGGGATACGTGTCAATCTCGGAGCCCATCTCCGAGAGGTCCTGATCTATTGGACACGCGTCGCCACCGGAGCTTATCTCCAGGAGGTCTGTCGCTGCTGGACACGCATCAACCTCGCGGCATGTCCCTGAAGAAAGAAGAGAGGAAAGACAGGCGCCAACACGTGGCGTGCATGGAGCTCACCTCCAAAGGAGGGGGAGGTCTCGGTCGATTGACACGCTGCACAACCGGAGCTCGTCTCTGCGGAGAAGGAGATAACCAGGCCCCGGAAGGACACGTGGAGCCTCCGGAGCTCATCGCCGCGAAGGTAACGAGTTCTGGAGCGGCTGTTACGCGTAAGAATACCGGTACGTAAAGGAAACCGACCTGAATTACACAACATTATCGCACCAAATCAACTAAAGATAAGATGATAGGATCCAACAACGATCTGAATAAGACTCTTATTCGGGATACAATCAGATTAGGACTCTTCTCTTCCTGATTATAAATAGAACCCAGAACCTCTGGCCGAAACCAAAAACTTCTTTTCCAACTCCTGAGCCGACGACTTAGAGCCCTAGCCCCAACTCGCCGAGAAAGCCATCGCCGGAGCGTGGCAAGGAAGATCGCCGGAGGAAAGCCCAGCGGTCTGAGGAGGACCTCGAAGAACGTAAGGTAGGCCCCAATACCACCTTACGATATCGTTGTGTTTTCCTTGCATCTGTTCTTTGATTCCTTTTGAACAGAAGCCTTCTCGTGGACAGATCACTTGATGATCAGGTTGATCTAAAGACAAGATCATTGGCACGTCCACCTTTGATCCGAACACCTCTGTCCATGCAAGCCATGCAAGAACACACCAATCTAATAAAAATCATAGGATAGCATGCATATGCATCATCGCATCTAGTTTAAGGTTTGTGCATGATATTGATTGCTGTGAATCTTGTATGCACGTGATCCTACCTAGCAGGACAAGCCCAGGGAGCTGTCTACGACGAACTGCAGCAACCAGGTTTTGAGATTCAAGAACAACCGGAACCGCAAGAACAAGGCAAGTGCTCCTTAACCATATTGATCCTATGTTTTGGGTAAAACTGTTTTGTTTTGCGAAAAGGTGTGTGTGCTGAGTCAAACATGATGGGAAACCCCTTTATAGGAGTTTACTAGTTTTTGTTAAACCACCCTTGTCGCCTGGGAAGTTTATGAGTCGGGTATGGTTTTTGCTTTATGCTTCACTGAGTCCATGGGATTGGGAAGCGAGATAGATGTGTCTAGCTATCTGCACTCGTAATAATAATGAGGAACTGATGTTAATAATGAACATGGATCGGAGGGAGATCTAGGCAAGACTGGGTTTGTAAATAAGGTAGCATGAGATGGTGGTTTACTTGCCATAGATCTAAGGACCGGTTCATGCATGCACATGCCAGGATAACAGTGCCACCACAAGGCCAAGTATGGGTGCGGCTTAGCTGAGTAATTAGGTAAGTTGCTAGAGTGTTATGGACTGTGGAAGGCGCAGGGAATGGGAGTCGAGTGAGGACTGCCTTGGGAACTGCATGGCACAAGAGGGGGCCCGTGGGTGGGAGAATTGGAGATTCTAGCCTGCCGGTGAAACCTTAGTGAGTCCATACATCTAGTAACCCCTTTTTAAAGGCTATTTTGTGATCTCTTGACCATACACCGACCGATGTGTACTGGTATAATGGAGGTTCTGCAGTCGCCGACGGGTGACGAAATCACAAACTTTTGGGTAAAGAGGTGCAAACTCTGTAGAGTCTAAAACTATCATGATAGCCGAGCTTACGGTCACGAGCACCTGGCTAAACTGCCATGATTAGTTGGGATGGTTAATGGGAAGGTTTTTGGTTATGGTTATTGGTTTGGTTGTGGTTTGGTTGTTGGGACTATTGAGTCCGGGTGATAAGATGGTTGCATGACTGTTGAGTCATGGCAGCGAGTTTGGTCTCGGTGAGAGACGAAGTTGTTTTAAGATGGTAGCGAATACGGGGAGGTATTCGTGAGATGATAGCAAATACGAGGAGTTATTCGTGAGTAAGAATGAGGTTGGTTAATGTTCGGGTGGAACATGGAAAGCGATGGAGGTATGTTGGTAATTTAATACATGGTGGGATTACATTCATCTAAAGTTAAGTTGCTGTTTTATCATGGTTTTATAAATCTGCTTTTCTGTAAATAAGCCTTTTTATACCTACCTTGTTATGAGCTGCATATCATGTGTTTTCCGGCACTTGCTGAGTACATCATTGTACTCAAACTTGCATTATTACTTCATCATCAGCAGCAGGAGAAGCCTACTATGAAGACCAAGTGGAACATTATGGCGTGTGATCTGTTCTCAACCTTGCCTGTGGAGGGAGTAGAGATGGAGTCACTTCTGCTTAGATTTGCTTCCGCATTAGCTGAATTGCTTCCGCATTAGAATAAAGACTTCCGCTGCATAGAAATAAGACTTCCGCTGTGAGCTGAGTCCAAGACTCATGAGGTATTGTAAGAAACTCTGTTATTCGTGGTAATATATAATCTGAATTCAGTTTGTGGAACGTATGTATATGTGTGATGAACATCTTGGGCACACATATGCATTAGTTCTCGGTTCCGTGGTTTTCCACAGAATTGAGGGCGTCACATATTGGTATCAGAGCCACGGGTTGACAGTAGGTTACACGCCTAGATAGAAACCTTAGATTGATATTAGAGCCACGGGTTAACAGCAAGTTACACCCCTAAGTAGGAGTCGTAGGTAGCTAAGCCACACTGACCGAAGGAAGCTGAAAGTGCATCTAGGAAATCCCTTGTGGGTTTTGGCTAATTGATGACAAGCATATGAGATCCTAACGAAATGATTGCAGGACAAACTAAGTGAACTAGCTAGGTGCGCACAAAAAGATGAAAAATAGAGTGGTGCCCGAAAAGGAAGACTTTAGTGGAATTTGGAAGAACAAAGTAGATGAAAATGTATAGGGTGTGTGTGAGAGACACATACCAAGAGCTCATGACTTTGAATAAGGGTAGGGGGTTTAAAAATCAACTAAAATCCACTGAAAACCGGACTAGTCCGTTCAGGGACCGGACTAGTCCGTTTAACTTTCTGGAAGACGCAAACATAGTGCACCGGACTAGTCCGCCTTGCGAACCGGACTAGTCCGGTCAGCTCACTGGAATGCAACCGGACAAGTCCGGTTTTATACCAGACTAGTCCGGTCATGTCTCTGTTGTCCTCTTTAGAGGACTGCGGACTAGTCCATCCAAGCGACAGGACTAGTCCGCTGAAGTTTCTGAAACCCCATTTCACATAGCACCGGACAAGTCCGGTTTGTGGACCGGACTAGTCCGGTTAACCCACTGGAAGTAGACCGGACAAGTCCGATCATATACCGGACTAGTCCGGTAGTAGGTTTAACAACGGTAACTTTTTTGGAAAGCCTATAAAAAGAGGTCCTTCGTCTTTTCCCTGAGAGAACACGACACATATTGTCAAAAGCTTGAACCCTAGCGCCGCCACCTGACCGAAGAGCCCAAAAACACATCTCTCCATACATCTAAGGTTAAAAAAAGGCCAAGATCAATCAAATACTTGGATTTGGATTAAGAGATTGTCGTTCTTTCGTTGTGAGCTCTTGGGGTTTGATTTCTCTACACTCATATTCTGCATTGTAATCTTTTTGAGTGTATTGATCACCTTCTCACTGTAATTCTTGTGGGAGCCCTCAACGTGTGAGGTTGCCCCACAAACTCGGTGATTACCCGTGATAGTGGAGTCAAGTCGGCCTTTGTAGTGACTTGAAGAGGGAAAGGGTTGGGAACCCGGCTCTGTTTGAGCTTCCTCAACGAGGACGTAGATCTCTTGGTGAGATCGAACCTCGGTAAAAATTCTTGTCTCTTGTCTCTCATTTGTTTTACATTTTGATACATTAGATCACTAGTTTGCTAGTCATCATTTGAGTTCCTTATAAGTTTGCACGTGCATCCATACAATAAATTTAATTTATAAAAACTGTTGTTCTCATTCCGCTGCTGAGAGATTAAATTTGTGAGACACACTTAATTAACTCAAATAATTCAGCACACCGGACTAGTCCGTCCACATAACCGGACTAGTCCGGTCAGTCAAGTTTTTGATAATTTTATTAAGTGTGCAGGAATCTTTAAAGGCCTATTCACCCCCCCCCCCCTCTAGGCCACATTCAATTGGTATCAGAGCCAAGTTCTCCATCAACGAGACTCACATCTCGGAGAGATCAATGGCCTCTGAGAAGAACAACGATATCCCGAAGACGAGCAACAACGATGAGGAGCAAGAAGCCAAAGCCTTCAATGTGCTGAAAGAAAGTCCACATGACGATGAAGAAGTGAGGCAGCTAAAAGCACTCCTGAGAAAGAAACTGCTGGCACAAAAGGGAAAAGAGGAAGAAAATACGATGGGGAGTGGTCATCACGACTACTCCCGGTATCATTACAACTACAACCGTCTCAATTCAAATAATCATTATCTCTCTATTCCTATGGGAAGGCCCCTACAGTTTGATGGAAGTGACTACACCATATGGAAGTACAACATGAAAATGCATCTAATATGCTTGAATCCCAGCCTTTGGCATATTGTCTGCACAGGAATAGATATCCCAGACACGGATGAAGAACTCACTCTGGAACAAGAACAAGAGATTCACAGAAATGCACAAGCCGTTGCAGTAATCACATTGTCACTGAGCAGAGAAGAATTCACCAAGATCGATGGACTAGAAAGTGCAAAAGAAATCTGGGATACACTCAAAACTGCTCATGAAGGAAATAGGTCTGTACGTGAAGCCAAAATTGAGATGCTAGAAGGAGAGTTGGGGAGATTTGCTATTGAAGAAGGCGAATCACCTCAAGACATGTACAATCGGATGAAGGCACTCATCAACAAAATCCGTGCCTATGGAAGTAAGAAATGGACTGATCACGAGGTGGTCAAAAGGATGATAAGAGCCTTCATGCCAAGAAATGTCACACTTTGCTCAATGATTAGAGAAAGCCCCGGGTTTCACAAAATGACTCCCGATGAGTTATTGGGAAAGATCATAAATCATGAAATGATGGAGAAATAGGCTCAATACGTCAAAGACTTAGCCGAGCTCACCTCTTCTAAAAAGAAAGAAGTTGCTCTCAAAGCAACGTGCAGACCCAAACTCAAAGAAACACGTGAAGACCAAGACGATGGAGATACAAGCGACGAAAGCACCGATCTTGATGACGAAGAAATGGTACTCTTCATCAAAAAGTTCAAACGCATGATGAAGAGAAGACACGGCAACAATTAACATGAAGGCAAAATCAAGGATAAAGGAAAATCCAAGGCTCAACGTACTTGCTACAACTGCGGAGAGTATGGTCACTTCATGGTGGACTGTACTTATGAAGAAAACAAAAAGAAGAAGGAAACAAGATCTCAAGAAAAGAAAAATTTCAGAAAAAGAAGACAAGCCCATCAAGCTCACATTGGGAAGGAGTGGGACTCAAACGACGAGTCCTCCTCCGATGAAGAAGAAGAGATGGCCACTATCGCAGTCAAGAAACCAACTATGAGAGCCACACTCTTTCCGAACATGGGAGGATAGGACATGAACAACCACACTTGTCTTATGGCTAAGGAAGGCAAGAAAAAGGTTAGACTTACTCCTCCTATACTAAATTCCTCCACTGATGACTTTGATAGCTCTAGTGATAATGAAGAATTATTTAGAGGCCTAAGTAAAATTGCTTTAAAGAAAATGGAAATGTTGTCGAACGAAATCTTTGAAAAGGAAGAACTTGTCAACCGACAAGAAGATATGCTCATCCGTGAGAGGAAGAGATATCAAGAAGTTGAAAAGCTTCTTGAGCTTGAAAGAGAGAAGAATGAGTCACTTGAGTTGGAGCTAACCTTGAGTAAGGAAACTTACTCAAAGTTAGAGGACTCGCACATTGCAATCAAGGAAGAATTTGCTAACTTGTCAAAAGTTAACAAAATCCTTGAGGTGCAAGTTGAGTCGCTCAAACAAAGTGACTCCTCTTCCTCCAAGAGCTCTTCCTCTAAAGATATGAGCTCGACAACAATAAGAACCTGCACTTGCTCTAGTAAGAAGAATGTAATTTCTAATGCTTCAACCTTTCATGACATGCATTCTTCTCAAAACGGCATCTTTGATAAGGAGAAGATCAAATATGCACGAAGTGCATATATGATCACTAGACCTCCCAATGTCAAAGATGGTCTTGGCTTTGACAGGAACAGACACATGTCTACTCCTAATCATGCTAAGAATAGGATCATTTTTGTTAAAGAAAAATCCCATGAATCTGAGCTACAAACACTGTTCCATACATTTGATGCTTCTTATGTTCTCATGAAAAACAAGTATGGAAAAGTCATTGCTAAATATACAGGGCCACGCCATAAGAATTTAAAAACTTGTGTGTGGGTGCCCAAGACTCTTGTGACTAACCTGAGAGGACCCAAGCAAGCTTGGGTACCTAAAACCCAGAAATAATTCTATTTTGCAGGCTTACTCCTCCGGTGGATCTAAGTGGGTACTAGATAGCGGATGCACAAATCATATGACCGGAGAGAGAGGTATGTTTGTGGAATACGAGTGCAACAGGGATCCAAGTGAAGGTATATACTTTGGAGACAACAGCCAAGGAAAGGTCCTTGGTAGTGGTAACATTGAAATATCCTCTCAACACACCTTATCTAATGTTTTACATGTAGACTCTCTAGATTATAATCTTTTACCAATATCTCAACTATGCGACAAAGGTTACAACTGTTTATTCACTAATGAGGGTGTGACCGTCTTTAGAAGAAGCGATGGCTCGATTGCATTCAAGGGATTGTTGAAGGGAAAGCTTTATCTTGTTGACTTCAACAAAGATAAAGCCGAACTCAACACTTGCTTGGTTGCTAAGACCAACATGGGATGGTTGTGGCATAGACGGCTAGCCCATGTTGGAATGAGAAATCTGCAGAAACTTCTAAAAGGTGGTCACATCCGTGGTCTTAAGGATGTGGTTTTTGAAAAAGGCAGGCCGTGCAGCGCTTGTCAAGCAGGAAAACAAGTTGGAGCACCACACCCCGCCAAGAATGTGATGACCACCGCTAGACCGCTGGAACTTCTCCACATGGATCTCTTTGGTCCAATTGCGTACATCAGCATCGGCGGTAACAAATACGGTTTAGTAATTGTTGATGATTTTTCAAGATTTACCTGGGTATTTTTCTTGTATGATAAATCAGAAACTCAGGGAATCCTCAAGAAGTTCTTGAAAAGAGCTCAAAATGAATTCTCATCAACCGTAAAGAATATCGGAAGTGACAATGGGACAGAATTCAAGAACACCCAAGTTGAAGAATATCTCAATGAAGAAGGTATAAAGCATGAATTCTCGGCACCCTATTCTCCTCAACAGAACGGGGTGGCCGAAAGGAAGAACAGAACATTGATCAAAATGGCGAGAACAATGTTGGATGAATACAAGACGTCAGACCGATTTTGGGCAGAAGCGGTGAACACCGCTTGTCATGCCACAAATCGGTTGTACCTTCATCGACTACTGAAGAAAACTCCATATGAGCTTCTCACGGGTAAAAAGCCTAACGTTTCCTATTTCAAAGTTTTTGGTTGCAAATGTTTTATTCTGAACAAGAAACCAAGGGCCTTGAAGTTTGCTTCGAAGTCCAATGAAGGATTCTTGCTCGGATATGAATCGAATGCCTACGCCTATCGTGTCTTCAACAAGGTGTCCGGCCTTGTTGAAGTAGCGCGTGACGTAGTGTTCGATGAAACTAACGGCTCACAAGTGGAGCAAGTCGATAAGTCTATGCTAGATAAGGAGGAAGCTCCATGTGAAGCGCTGAAGAAAATGGCACTTGGTGATATCCTACCACGAGAGGAGACACAAGATGAATTTCAACAAGGAAGCAATGATCAAGGGGGAGCTCCTACACAAGATCAGGTTGAGGAAGATCAAGAAAATCAAGATGATCATGGAAGCAATGATCTAGGGGGAGACATGACACATGAAGACAATGAAGAACAAACAACTATACAAATTCCACACCCAAGAGTACATCAGTGTGTGCAAAGGGACCATCCTATCAACAATATCATTGGAGATATTGCTAAGGGAGTAACTACTAGATCTCAAATTGCAAATTTTTGTGAACACTATTCTTTTGTGTCTTTTTTGGAGCCATACAGGGTAGAAGAAGCCTTAAGGGATCCAGACTGGGTGATTGCGATGCAAGAGGAGCTGAACAACTTCAAAAGAAATGAAGTGTGGGAGCTTGTGGAAAGACCAAGGGCGAACATCGTTGGAACCAAATGGGTCTTCCAGAACAAGCAAGATGAACATGGAGTAGTGACAAGAAATAAAGCGAGGTTGGTGGCCAAAGGTTATTCTCAAGTGGAAGGTTTGGATTTCGATGAAACCTTCGCTCCTGTAGCTAGACTTGAGTCCATTCGCATTTTGTTGGCATATGCTACTCACCATAATGTTAAGTTGTATCAAATGGATGTCAAGAGTGCCTTTCTCAATGGTCCGATAAAGGAGGAAGTCTATGTGGAGCAGCCACCGGGGTTCGAAGATCAGGAGTATCCCAACCATGTCTATAAACTGCGTAAGGCTCTCTATGGCCTCAAACAGGCTCCTCGAGCCTGGTATGAGTGCCTTAGAGATTTTCTGATTCAAAATGGATTCAAAATTGGTAAAGCTGATTGCACACTCTTTACTAAACATTTTGATGATCATTTATTCATATGTCAAATTTATGTTGATGACATTATCTTTGGATCCACTAACAAGTCCTTCTGTGAAGAATTTAGCAAAATAATGACAGACAGGTTCGAGATGTCAATGATGGGTGAATTGAAGTTCTTCTTGGGATTTCAAGTAAAGCAACTGAGAGAAGGTACATTTATAAGCCAAACTAAATATACACAAGACATTCTCAAGAAATTCAATATGGACAAAGCCAAGCCCATCAAGACACCCATGGCCATCAACGGACATCTCGACCTCAATGAAGACGGTCCAAATGTGGACCAAAAGGTATATCGGTCCATGATTGGCTCCTTACTATACTTATGTGCATCTAGGCTAGATATTATGCTTAGTGTTTGCATGTGTGCAAGGTTTCAAGCCGCACCTAAAGAGTGTCACTTAATTGCTGTAAAAAGAATCCTAAGGTACCTTGTGCACACACCCAACTTGGGCCTTTGGTATCCCAAAGGATCCAAGTTTAACTTGATAGGGTATTCCGACGCCGACTATGCAGGATGCAAAGTCGATAGAAAGAGCACGTCAGGGACTTGTCAATTTCTTGGTAGGTCCCTAGTTTCTTGGTCATCTAAATAGGAAAACTCCATTGCTCTTTCCACAGCGGAAGCAGAGTATGTTGCAGCCGGTAGTTGCTGTGCGCAACTACTTTGGATGCGACAAACTCTTAGGGACTACGGCTACAATCTAAGTCATATCCCGCTTCTATGCGATAATGAAAGTGCTATAAAGATTGCACACAACCCTGTAGAGCACTCAAGAACTAAGCACATAGACATCCGTCATCACTTTCTTAGAGATCATTCATTAAAAGGTGACATAGCTATTTCACATGTTAGGACTGAAAAACAACTTGCAGATATTTTTACCAAACCATTAGATGAGAAAAGGTTCTGTGAACTAAGAAATGAGCTAAACATTCTTGACTCTCAAAATGTGGCTTGAAACATTGCATACCTGGTTGCAACTTAAAATGTTCCTCCGTATTGTCAAAAATGCTCCTCCTCTCCTTTTCTACTCAGAAAACTATTTTTAATGAAGAAATCTTGTGGATTATGACCATTGTTTGATTGCTGATTGCCTACTGGTCGTAATCACCAAGACTACTTGCAAAATTATTGTCCTTGAATCACTATTAATTATCTATATATGTATCAAGTCTGTTGGAAACGGACTAGTCCGATTTCCAACCGGACTAGTCCGGACTGACAACAACTAGGTTAACTCAGGGGTACCGGACTAGTCCGCTACCATGACCGGACTAGTCCGGTCAGTCGCATATAGAAGCACTTGGCCGGCCTAGATCTCTCCCTCACCCCTCATTAGACTTGCTCTCCCTCTCCTCTTCCAAACCCTAGCCCCCAAAAGTGATTTTCTGGTTGAACCCTCAAAATCGAGTTTTTCTCCGCGAAAAGGACTCCCCTTGTCGAGTGGTCTTCCTCCTCCGGACTCATCCGGACTGATTTCCACTTCTTCGATGCGAATCTTCAAATCTTGGTAAATTTCCCCCTTTAAACCAAAATCTCAACTTTTCTAGTTCTAGCTAGTTTTCTTTGATTTCAAAAGGATGTACATTGCCTCAATAGATGTATTCCTACCATGTTCCTACTCTTGTGCCCTTAGATAGGAGATTTGATTCAAATGAAACATTAGGGTTCTTATGCCAGGCCGGACTAGTCTGGCGCATAGAGGCGGACAAGTCCGGTCCACCGGACAAGTCCGCACTCTGAAACAGGTTAAGTCCGGCCTCTGACAGTTGAACCCCTATGTTCCCATTTGAAGTCGATAATGAGTCCATTTGCATTTAATCCTTGAACTCCTTATCAGGCATCATGTCTTCAGGCTCAGATGACAGCTCCTTTCACATTGATGAAGACGTTCAACGCGAGAAAGTGAGGAGGACTAAGGAAGAGTTATGAAAAAGAGACATGATGTTAATGTCCACTCTCCACCCTCCGACGACAATCAACCTAAGAAGAGGAAAGTCATTGGCAAAAGGCCTCTAAGGAAAGATGCTGCTGAGGGCTCGTCAGGGCCAAAAAGAATCCTCAATAAAGGGAAGGGACTTGCTAGTGGTCCCCTTGGGCCCTTGAAGATGAAAAACCCTATTCACCGCAACAGGCAGCCTTCAAGTGAGGATTTCACTGGAAAAGGGAGTGAGCTAGCTGATAATTTCAGGAAGATTCAAGTGTATGACCGACCTAAGCAATGTTCTGATCCAAGGTTCTGGAGCAACTTCCATGCAGACTACTACGAGCATGTGTACATGAAGATGAAGAACCCTGTAGTAGAGAGCCAGTGGCTAAATGTTGAATATCTGAAGTCGAAGAGGTATCCTGCCTTTCGTGAGATGGTGGAAGCGTTAGAGAGGCACAGTCTTACTTTGAGTATGACTGGAACAATGAAGTAATTACCCAGTTTTACTCCACTCTGTACTTTGCTCGTGATGATGGAGACAGTCTTACTTGGATGACTCATGGTTCAAGGTATAGTGTCACGTATGATGAATTTGCTAGGATTCTTCACCTCCAACACACTTTGGATCATGAACTGGTCATTCATAATCTAAAACCCCTGGAGAAGGAGGAACTCGAATTTCTCTATGACACAAGGATGCCATATGTTCCTCCCACCATCAAATATCTAAAGCCCTTCTTTGTGGTCCTAAATAGAGTCTTGAGAAAGACTATAGCTCCAAAGGATGGAGATGCAGGAACTATACAAGGGACCTTGAGGACTCTCATGAAGGTCATTAGTGGGAGGAGACCATTCAATGTCTTTGAGTATATTTACAACGACATTGTGAACATCTCAATTACCCCCAATAGGTCCTGTGGATACGCACCGTATATCATGTACATGATTGAGAAAGTGACGGGACTCGAGTTTGTCAAGGATGTCAAGCATACGAGGTTGAAGCCGCAAAAACCCACCGAGTACACTCTCCCTCCGGCTCCAACTGCCCCGTCCTCTCCACCAGTGGAGAGGAGATCAAAGCAAGCTCATGATGACACTAGATCTGCAGCTTCTCCTCCTGGATCTCCACCTGCCCAAGAATCATCCAGCGGCATCCTCAAAATGCTCTCCTCCATCTTTGCCTGCTGCCGTAAGATCGAAGACAGGCAGCACAAAGAAAAGCTTGCAAGGAAGAAACATCAACAGTACGTCAATGCCAATATCAAGTCTATTTGTGCAAAGCTTGAGATTGAGCCCGTTGGATCACCGCCCGCCTCCGAGGACTCAGAGGAAGATCCTGCTCCCGTGGATGCTGAAGGTGAAGATCAAACTGAGACTGACGGAGGAGGCAGCGATGAGTGATTCCCCTCAATTTTTCCCTTTTTGGTGCCTTGATGCCAAAGGGGGAGAGATTGAGATTAGGGAAGATTGAGATTAGATTTGGACTATTTCTATCTAGTACTAGTTATTAAGCTCTATTGTGGTCAAGGACATGTACCTATTTTAAAATCTTGTAATGCACTATTTCTTTTCTTATGTGTGATGCACTATATGTTCACTATTGTTTGTCTTTATTCTATCACATTTTGTTTATCACACACTTGTTAGGCACCCCACCATAAGGTGTGTGCATATGTGAGAAGCTTTTTGTGAATTTTATTCTCATATGTGCACACCTTATGAAAATCAACCTTTTATTCTCAATTGTGATATCTCAAATGGTTGTCATCAATCACCAAAAAGGGGGAGATTGAAAGTGCATCTAGGAAATCCCTTGTGGGTTTTGGCTAATTGATGACAAGCATATGAGATCCTAACGAAATGATTGCAGGACAAACTAAGTGAACTAGCTAGGTGCGCACAAAAAGATGAAAAATAGAGTGGTGCCCGAAAAGGAAGACTTTAGTGGAATTTGGAAGAACAAAGTAGATGAAAATGTATAGGGTGTGTGTGAGAGACACATCCCAAGAGCTCATGACTTTGAATAAGGGTAAGGGGTTTAAAAATCAACTAAAATCCACTGAAAACCGGACTAGTACGTTCAGGGACCGGACTAGTCTGTTTAACTTTCTGGAAGACGCAAACATAGTGCACCGGACTAGTCCGCCTTGTGAACCGGACTAGTCCGGTCAGCTCACTGGAATGCAACCGGACAAGTCCGGTTTTATACCGGACTAGTCCGGTCATGTCTCTGTTGTCCTCTTTAGAGGACTGCGGACTAGTCCATCCAAGCGACAGGACTAGTCCGCTGAAGTTTCTGAAACCCCATTTCACATAGCACCGGACAAGTCCGGTTTGTGGACCGGACTAGTCCGGTTAACCCACTGGAAGTAGACCGGACAAGTCCGATCATATACCGGACTAGTCCGGTAGTAGGTTTAACAACGGTAAGTTTTTTGGAAAGCCTATAAAAAGAGGTCCTTCGTCTTTTCCCTGAGAGAACACGACACATATTGTCAAAAGCTTGAACCCTAGTGCCGCCACCTGACCCAAGAGCCCAAAAACACATCTCTCCATACATCTAAGGTGAAAAAAGGCCAAGATCAATCAAATACTTGGATTTGGATTAAGAGATTGTCGTTCTTTCGTTGTGAGCTCTTGGGGTTTGATTTCTCTACACTCATATTCTGCATTGTAATCTTTTTGAGTGTATTTGATCACCTTCTCACTTTAATTCTTATGGGAGCCCTCAACGTGTGAGGTTGCCCCACAAACTCGGCGATTACCCGTGATAGTGGAGTCAAGTCGGCCTTTGTGGTGACTTGAAGAGGGAAAGGGTTGGGAACCCGGCTCTGTGTGAGCTTCCTCAACGAGGACGTAGATCTCTTGGTGAGATCGAACCTCGGTAAAAATTCGTGTCTCTTGTCTCTCATTTGTTTTACATTTTGATACATTAGATCACTAGTTTGCTAGTCATCATTTGAGTTCCTTATAAGTTTGCACGTGCATCCATACAATAAATTTAATTTATAAAAACTGTTGTTCTCATTCCGCTGCTGTGAGATTAAATTTGTGAGACACACTTAATTAACTCAAATAATTCAGCACACCGGACTAGTCCGCCCACACAACCGGACTAGTCCGGTCAGTCAAGTTTCTTATAACTTTATTAAGTGTGTAGGAATCTTTAAAGGCCTATTCACCCCCCCTCTAGGCCACATTCAGAAGCGTCCTAGGGTGAATAGCTTAGATTGGCCTTGAAACCACCTTGGCATAGGGAACCATCCTTGAATAGGAGTTGTGTGGGCCCTTGTGATGATTATTTGTGATTGTGTGCTTAATGTGAGTTGTGGGACGTCTCAAAACGTTGTCCATATCCACACGTAAGAAGAAAGAGGTGTGAGATGTTTCGGCACTTGCTCACATCCTCATATGGGCTAATATATACATAGTCCAACTCACCTTGATGCATATAGTTAGAGGGAATCTACCTAACCTTCTAACATTCTATTCTATTTCGGTCTCTCTTACAGATGGTGAGAGGAAACGCCGGTCAAAGGAACGTCCAGGAGGATGACCATGATGAAGTTCCTGCTAACACAGGAGCTGGCGAAAACCATCTGGAAAGGTTGATGGCCATGCAAAACCAGCTTATGCAAACCATGATCCAAACTTTGGGTCAATTGCAGGCCAACCAAAACCCCGTTCCGGCACCACCGCCACCACCACCGCTGGCTCATAACTGGTTGGGAGAGTTCATGAGAACTCGACCACCCACCTTTGCTAAAGCTAGTGATCCCATGGAGGCCGATGATTGGTTAAAATCCATGGAGAAAAAGCTTGCCATTGTTCAGTGCAATGACCGAGAGAAGGTTCTCTTCGCGTTGCACCAACTTATGGGAGCCGCTGCTGACTGGTGGGATGCCCTGAGCAATGCTCATGCCAACCCGGAGACAATCACTTGGACTGAGTTCAAGGAAAGTTTCCGCTCTCACTACATCCCTGCCGGTGTGATGATGCTCAAAAGGCAGGACTTCGAAGGTCTCCGCCAAGGGCAGAAAAGTGTGAATGAGTGTCTCAACAAGTTCATACAACTGTCCCGGTATGCCCCCGAAGATGTCAACTCAGATCAGAGGAAGTAGTACCTGTTCATGAGAGGGTTGAACAATGAGATCCAGGTTCAGCTCCTCAACAATGACTACGTAAACTTCCAGAAGTTAGTTGACAAGGCCATAGTGGTTGAAAACAAGATCCGAGAGATCGAGCGAGAGTGCAAGAGGAAGATGCCATACCAGCCCCAAGGGAGTAACGTACGACCTAGGTACATGCCCCCTGCACCGCAGTATGGATCGACCACTCCTGCGTACCGCCCTGGTCAGCCACCACAGCAATAATTCGTTGCACCGGCACCTCGTGTGCCCATGCCTCCTGCACCCCGACCTAACAATGGTGCCCCTGTTCAAAACCCCCGCCCCAACGTACCTGCTGCCGTAGGCAACAGGGCATGCTTTGCATGCGGGGAAGTAGGCCACTTCGCGAACCAGTGCCCAAGGAGAGGCCCTGGACAGCAGGGTAACATGCCCAAGCAGAACCCGCGACCGAACGGAGGAGACAATCAAGGGAACCGTGGACAGCAGAACTATGCTTGCGGCAACGTGAACCATGTCTCTGCTGAGGAAGCACAACAGGCTGAGGACGTCGTAATTGGTATGTTCCTTGCCAACTCCAACCCAGCCACCATCTTATTTGATTCTGGAGCCTCGCATTCCTTCATATCATCCAAATATGTTGCCAAACATCATCTACCCGTATCCCACTTAGAGTGTGCTATGTTAGTTAATTCTCCCGGAGGAGAAATGAGGACTAATATAGTATGTCCTAAAGTAAGCCTTAAAATAAGGGGGGTAGACTTCCTTGCCAACCTTATTGTCTTGGACTCCCAAGGGATTGGCATCATACTCGGAATGGATTGGCTAAGCAAGCACAACGGGGTAATTCAATGTGCTGAAAGAAGCGTACAGTTGACAAACGAGCATGGCATTCGTGTCGAGTTTGAGTCAGCCCAGCAAACAACCGAACGGGCAAATTTGAACCACGTCAAAGGAGCAACATTGGACAGCATTCCAGTGGTTCAAGAATTTTCGGACGTGTTCCCAGAAGAACTTCCAGGTATGCCACCTGACCGAGACATCGAGTTTGCCATCGATTTGGTACCCAGAACTGCACCCATAGCCAAGAGACCCTATAGGATGCCCGTCAATGAGCTAGTTGAACTCAATAAGCAAATTCAAGAATAGTTGGAAAAGGGTTTTATCCGTCCAAGACCGTCACCATGGGGAGCTCCGGTGCTCTTCGTAGACAAGAAGGATGGAACCCAAAGGATGTGCGTGGACTATAGGTCCCTCAACGAGGTAACCATCAAGAACAAATACCCTCTACCCCGTATAGAGGACTTGTTCGACCAAATGAAAGGAGCCTGAGTGTTCTCCAAGATTGATCTTCGGTCGGGATACTTCCAGCTGAAGATTAAGCCCTCCGATATATCTAAGACAGCCTTTCGGACACGGTATGGTTCGTATGAATATACCGTTATGTCTTTTGGATTGACGAACGCACCCGCATACTTCATGTACCTTATGAACAAGGTTTTCATGGAGTACTTGGACAAGTTCGTCGTGGTTTTCATCGACGACATTATGGTGTATTCAAAAAGTGAGGAGGAGCATGAAGAACATCTGAGATTGACCTAGCAAAAGTTGCGTGAGCATCAATTGTATGCCAAGCTTAACAAGTGTCAATTTTGGCTAAATGAAATATATTTCCTAGGCCACATTATCTCCAAGGAAGGGGTATCGGTTGATCCTGGAAAGGTGAGAGATGTTCTGAAGTGGGACCAACCGAAGAGCGTGAGGGATATCCGCAGTTTCCTTGGGATGGCAAGATACTATCGATGCTTCATTAAAGACTTCTCTAAGATAGCGAAACCTATGACGGAATTGCTAATGAAGGGAAAAGTTTTTCAATGGACACCAGCCTGCCAAGAAAGTTTTGAGAAACTCAAGAAAAGGCTAACCACAGCACCAGTTCTGGTATTACCACACGTAAGCAAGAGCTTTGACATATATTGTGACGCATCCAGACAAGGGCTCGGATGTGTGCTCATGCAAGAAGGACAAGTGGTAGCCTATGCCTCACGGCAATTAAAGAAGCACGAACTTAACTATCCTACACATGACTTGGAGTTAGCAGCACTAGTGCATGCATTGAAGATTTGGAGACATTATATCCTTGGTCATCGATGTGAGATCTATACGGATCATAAAAGCCTCAAGTACATATTCACACAAACGGACTTGAATTTGAGGCAACGTCGATGGTTAGAACTCATCAAGGATTATGATGTTGGAATCAACTACCACGCCGGGAAGGCCAATGTAGTAGCTGATGCATTGAGCAGGAAGGGAGCATGTCACCAACTCACAGTTCGGGAGCTACCACCCGAACTACGTAAGGAGTTCGAACGGTTACACCTCGGATTCTTGAATAACATGGAAATAATAGAGATCCACTCCTCATTGGAGCAAGAAATAAGAGAGGGCCAAGCAACGGACGAGGAGATCAAGGAGATCAAGGAAACAATCCGACAAGGAATAGAGAAGGATTTCAAGGAGGATGAAAAGGGTACGCTTTGGCTAGGAAAAAGGATTTGTGTGCCGAACATAAGACACCTCCGCGACATGATATTGAAGGAGGCACATGATTCCCCCTATTCCATACATCCAGGAAGCACCAAAATGTACAAGGACTTGAAAACTTGTTATTGGTGGGATGGTATGAAGAGGGATATAGCCGAATACGTTGCCCTATGCGACACATGCCAACGGGTGAAGGCCGAACATCAAAAACCCGCTGGATTTTTACAACCTTTGAAAATACCCAAATGGAAGTGGGAGGACATCATTATGGATTTCATCGTCGGATTGCCACGTACTCAGTCGGCATATGACTCCATCTGGGTCATTGTGGACTGATTGACGAAAACCGCCCATTTTCTCCCTGTAAAGGCCAGTTACAACGTTGCACAATTGGCAGAGTTGTACATGGAGCAGATCGTGTGCCGTCACGGAGTTCCGAGGAGGATAGTCTCAGATCGAGGTTCTCAGTTTACCTCTAGATTCTGGAGGAAGTTGCAGAAAGCCATGGGTACACGACTGGATTTTAGCTCCGCCTATCACCCACAAACAGATGGACAAACCGAAAGGACAAACCAAATTTTGGAGGACATGTTGAGAGCTTGCGCCTTGAAATGTGGGCGTAGTTGGGATAGAAGTTTACCGTATGCCGAATTCTCCTATAACAACATCTATCAAGCTAGCTTGAAGATGTCGCCTTTCGAAGCCTTATATGGTAGACGGTGTAGAACGCCACTGTTTTGGAATGAGACCGGAGAAAACCAGGTGTTTGGACCTGAAGTGCTACAAGAAGCCGAAGAGCAAGTCCAAATGATACGGGAGAACTTAAAAGCCGCTCAGTCACGATAGAAAGGCTATGCGTACAATAGGCGAAGGAAGTTGACTTTCGAAGTAGGAGACTTCGTATACCTTAAGGTATCGCCTATCCGAGGCCAACGACGTTTCAACGTCAAAGGCAAGCTAGCACCTCGCTACATAGGACCATTTAAGATTCTGGATAAGCGAGGAGAAATAGCCTATCAACTAGAGCTCCCAAACCACCTCTCCGACGTACATGACGTGTTTCATGTATCCCAACTCAAGAAGTGCTTGAGAGTACCAGAGGAACAAGTATCAATGGGAGAGCTTGAACTTCAAAAGGACCTGACTTATGCGGAACACCCTGTCCGAATCTTGGACGTAAAGGAAAAGGTCACCCGGAACAAGGTGATTCGATGGTGCAAGGTACAATGGAGCCATCACACCGAAGTTGAAGCCACGTGGGAAAGTGAAGAGGATATCAGGGCAGAATTTCCCCATCTATTTTCTACTAACGAATCTCGAGGGCGAGATTCAATTTAAGGGGGGTAGATTTGTGACACCCTCATCTCGGGTGTCACCATATGTTCATGCTTTATGAAGAGGAAACATTTTAAGAAAAGAAGGAACAGAGAAAAATATCAATGGGATAGCCAATAAGAGCCGAATCCAGCTCTCAGAAAGCGTCAAAGACAACTCACCGCGGCCGCTGGCCACGTGGCGTGTTCGGAGCTCATCCCTGCGAAGTGGGGAGAGGCCACCGCCAAGCTGGCTACGTGGCAGGCTCGGGGCTCTTCTCCGCAAAGGGGAGAGGTCCGATCCTGTGGGACACGTGTTGCCCACGGAGCTAGCCTCTGCGGAAGAAGCAAAGGCATTTCCGTAGGACACGTGTCATCCTCGGAGCTAGTCCTCGCAGAAGTCAGAGGACCAGTCGTGCGGGATACGTATCGATCTCGGAGCCCATCTCCGAGAGGTCCTGATCTATTGGACACGCGTCGCCACCGGAGCTTATCTCCAGGAGGTCTGTCGCTGCTGGACACGTGTCGACCTCGGGGCATGTCCCTGAAGAAAGAAGAGAGGAAAGACAGGCGCCAACACGTGGCGTGCGCGGAGCTCACCTCCAAAGGAGGGGAGGTCTCAGTCGATTGACACGCGGCACAACCGGAGCTCGTCTCTGCGGAGAAGGAGATAACCAGGCCCTGGAAGGATACGTGGAGCCTCCGGAGCTCATCGCCGCGAAGGCAACGAGTTCTGGAGCGGCTGTTACGCGTAAGAATACCGGTACGTGAAGGAAACCGAACTGAATTCCACAACATTACCGCACCAAATCAACTAAAGATAAGATGATAGGATCCAACGACGATCTGAATAAGACTCTTATTCGGGATACAATCAGATTAGGACTCTTCTCTTCCCGATTATAAATAGAACCCAGAACCTCTGGCCGAAACCACAAACTTCTTTTCCAACTCCTGAGCCGACGACTTAGAGCCCTAGCCCCAACTCGCCGAGAAAGCCATCGCTGGAGCGTGGCAAGGAAGACCGCCAGAGGAAAGCCCAGCGGTCTGAGGAGGACCTCGAAGAACGTAAGGTAGGCCCCAATACCACCTTACGATATCGTTGTGTTTTCCTTGCATCTGTTCTTTGATTCCTTTCGAACAGAAGCCTTCTCGTGGACAGATCACTTGATGATCAGGTTGATCTAAAGACAAGATCATTGCCACGTCCACCTTTGATCCGAACACCTCTGTCCATGCAAGCCATGCAATAACACACCAATCTAATAAAAATAATAGGATAGCATGCATATGCATCATCGCATCTAGTTTAAAGTTTGTGCATGATATTGATTGCTGTGAATCTTGTCTGCATGTGATCCTACCTAGCAGGACAAGCTCAGGGAGCTGTCTACGACGAACTGCAGCAACCAGGTTTTGAGATTCAAGAACAACCCGAACCGCAAGAACAAGGCAAGTGCTCCTTGACCATATTGATCCTATGTTTTGGGTAAAACTGTTTTGTTTTGCGAAAAGGTGTGTCTGCTGAGTCAAACATGATGGGAAACCCTTTTATAGGAGTTTACTAGTTTTTGTTAAACCATCCTTGTCGCCTGGGAAGTTTATGGGTCGGGTATGGTTTTTGCTTTATGCTTCACTGAGTCCATGGGATTGGGAAGCGAGATAGATGTGTCTAGCTAACTGCACTCATAATAATGATGAGGAACTGATGTTAATAATGAACATGGATCGGAGGGAGATCTAGGCAAGACTGGGTTTGTGAATGAGGTAGCATGAGATGGTGGTTTACTTGCCATAGATCTAAGGACCGGTTCATGCATGCACATGCCAGGATAACAGTGCCACCACAAGGCCAAGTATGGGTGCGGCTTAGCTGAGTAATTAGGTAAGTTGCTAGAGTGTTATGGACTGTGGAAGGCGCGGGGAATGGGAGTCGAGTGAGGACTGTCCTGGGAACTGCATGGCACAAGAGGGGGCCTGTGGGTGGGAGAATTGGAGATTCTAGCCTGCCGGTGAAACCTTAGTGAGTCCATACATCTAGTAACCCCTTTGTAAAGGCTATTTTGTGATCTCTTGACCATACACCGACGGATGTGTACTGGTATAATGGGGGTTCTGCAGTCGCCGACGGGTGACGAAATCACAAACTTGTGGGTAAAGTGGTGCAAACTCTGCAGAGTCTAAAACTATCATGATAGCCGAGCTTACGGTCACGAGCACCTGGCTAAACTGCCATGATTAGTTGGGATGGTTAATGGGAAGGTTTTTGGTTATGGTTATTGGTTTGGTTATGGTTTGGTTGTTGGGACTGTTGAGTCCAGGTGATAAGATGGTTGCATGACTGTTGAGCCATGGCAGCGAGTTTGGTCTCGGTGAGAGACGAAGTTGTTTTAAGATGGTAGCGAATACGGGGAGGTATTCGTGAGATGGTAGCGAATACGAGGAGGTATTCGTGAGTAAGAATGAGGTTGGTTAATGTTCGGGTGGAACATGGAAAGCGATGGAGGTATGTTGGTAATTTAATAGTACATGGTGGGATTACATTCATCTAAAGTTAAGTTGGTGTTTTATCATGGTTTTATAAATCTGCTTTTCTGCAAATAAGCCTTTTTATACCTACCTTGTTATGAGCTGCATATCATGTGTTTTCCCGCACTTGCTGAGTACATCATTGTACTCAAACTTGCATTATTACTTCATCATCAGCAGCAGGAGAAGCCTACTATGAAGACCAAGTGGAACATTATGGCGTGTGATCTGTTCTCAACCTTGCCTGTGGAGGGAGTAGAGATGGAGCCACTTCTGCTCAGATTTGCTTCCGCATTAGAATAAAGACTTCCGCTGCATAGAAATAAGACTTCCGCTGTGAGCATGAGTCCAAGACTCATGAGGTATTGTAAGAAACTCTGTTATTCATGGTAATATATAATATGAATTCAGTTTGTGGAACGTATGTGTCTGTGTGATGAACATCCTGGGCACACATATGCATTAGTTCTCGGTTCTGTGGTTTTCCACAGAATTGAGGGCGTCACAGCGGGCAAGCCCAATATCAGGGTGGTGCTCAAGGCTGACCACCGGCCAAGAAGAGAGGTTAGCGACCTGGGAGCGTTCATTAACTCGACAATGAGAATGTCTCGGAAGGAGAGACCGTGCTGGTGAGTACGTTCAATCTCAATGATCGTGCAATCATCATTCTATTTGACTCTGGCGCAACCCACAACTTCATAAGTGCATTATATGTTGCTAAGCATCAACTGCAAGTGTTTCCAACGGAGTGCTCATATACGATTTGCTCACCGGGAGGGAAGATTTCAGCAAATATGATGATTCCAAAAGCACAGTGCTTGGGTGGCAGGATACATCCCACTACTATAATTATCCTTGAGGGACAGAAGATTGATGCAATCTTAGGAATGTCATGGCTAAGATACCATGGCGCTGTCCTGGAAACTTTATCACGGACGGTTCACCTCAACTCCCCGCTCCACCGTCCGCATCCACTCGTATTAGACAGCCCTGTCCCGGAAGTTTTAGCCTCCTATCATACTAAAGCTACCAAGTTGGAGGACATCCTCGTAGTCCGAGAATACCCCGATGTTAGATGATCTCCCGGGCATGTCACCTGAACGGGATGTTGAGTTCAAGATTGAACTTGCACCCGGGACAAAACCAATATCGTGGAGACCGTATAAGATGGCTCCGAATGAGCTGGCTGAATTGAAGGAACAGCTGAATTACTTGTTGAATAAAAGGTTCATTCAACCGAGTTGCTCGCCATGGGGATGCTTGGCGCTGTTCGTGAAGAAGAAATACGAAACCTTGAGGTTGTGTGTTGATTACCGACCGCTCAACGCCGTCACCATCAAGAACAAATAATCACTGCCCCGCATTGATATTGTGGCGGACCGGAATCCGCTCATCCAGGATCGCAGAGGGTGGTGCCGCACGATGCGACACCCGATAGCACACGTCATAAGGACACAATATATTACATGGGAAAAACAACTGAACTGTACAAACAGGTACAAACTTCAGTTACAAACTATTGTTTCTATTACACAGCGGAAGTCTAAACTATACAACTCACGCCCGCCTATCTAGCAAAAGTCGGCTACCCAGCCCTAGGGCAACCAACACTGGCTGCACTCCTCAGCTCAGTGCGGCGTGTACGGCTCCCACTCAGCCGTGGTCCCCGACGGAGGGTAACCCTCACCGGTGGACTCGTACTCCGAGTCCGTGGGTGGCTCCTCACCTGAAAAACACTTAAGCAGCAACCGTGAGCACGATGGCTCAACAAGACTTAACCGACTCCCTAGGCATGAAACTCTACATGAGGTGTATAACGAACATAGGATAGTAACATTTTAGCAAATGGACACGCCTACAAGTTTACCCTTAATTCATCTTTTAGCAACAAGTTAACAGTTCAGGAATCTGAAATTTAGTAAGCAATATTTGGTGGCACACATGTAGCAATACAATTATATCAATCAGCATTATTGAATCATCATATTTCATACATTAGCCTCCGTCACGACTCAGTGACCAAGTGGTACTCTTCACCGCGAGGGACGGCGAATCGACTCGATATACACCTGCAGGGACACCCAAAGAGCACGTCACGTACGCCCACCCGTGGAACTGCTCAGCACGCTCACTCGATGTCGTACGGGACAACCTTTCGCCCAACAGCCCAAACGTCGAACCGGTCGCACCGAAACGAGCAGGAGGTTCCCTACACGGAGCATCTCTCTATACCTGTTAGCAGATTTCCACCTTGCTGCCCTCAGCCTACACCTATAAATCGGTGCGTTATGCCTCGACGCCCGGAGGTTTAGGTTATATCGGTTTATCGGGGCCCATATATCCGATATGCCTTTGGTACGTTCAAACTTGATCAGCGTGGGCCGCACACGGATCGGTCCTCAATCGACACGGACAGGGCTGCACACACAAGACTCCCTCTTGCTGCGCCCTAGCCCCTGCCAAGTCTCATTTTCATTACTAAGGTGATCTCACATCACTCGAACCAACCCCGTGTGTCCCAAGCCTAACTCGCGAGTAGATTCCAACTACTCGACTTGTACCAAGTCTTATGAATCATTAAGCATAGCCTGTCTATTCGAGGTCTTAGACACTACCCTCACTCTTATCGGAAACTTTTTGGTTATGCAAGTGGGGTTCCATCCATCCTATACCTAATGCACATTCATACTTCATATGACACATATAAACAAGGTAAAACTTATAAAAAGGGTTAATGCAAACCGGGGCTTGCCTTGTTGCTGCTGGTCAGTAGTTAGCTCTTCTTCCGGAAGGAGGAAGTCAAGTACTTCCGGAGCCTCCTCGCCTTCAGCGACTACACGTTAATAAAATACTACATGTTAATGAATATGCACATGAGTTCATTGTAATGTTTCTGCTACATGTTCTAATAACAAGTTTTTAACAACTGGAACTCTGTTTAAGAATTTAAAATGAAACTGGGGTTAGTGGTTTGGGTTTGGACCTAAGCACATTGTTAAGTGCTAAGGGGTTTTCCCCCTCTTCCATATTAATCACCTCAAGTGGTTACACAGAACAGGGGTGGTCCAGAGCTCCAATGGAGCTGAGAATTCTTGTGTGAGTTCCTTGTCACAAGAAAACCCTCTGGACCAAAACTTAGCACTTTTCATTGATTGGTTTGTTCAGAATAATTTTCTTAGCAATTAAGCAGGGAAGAATTAATTCTGAGGTAACACCCCTGTTCATGCCCAACTTAGTGAACTAAAATTTCAATTATAGCTCCTAGAGTTTGCATGAATTTTCGTAGCATTTTTGGAGCTAAGATCTGTCCAGAACTGAATTTCCAAGTTTTGGGAATTCTCTGAAAATGTTTCTGTATTCAAATGAACACTGCACATCAAATCTGAATTGCCCTGGTCAAATCAACTTAAAATGGTATGAAACTTTTAAAGGGGTTCACTAACATCCTAAGGAATATTCTGGCAAAATTTGAGGAATTTTGGATGAACCAAACTCCCTCTAAAATTCTTTTGCTGAAAAGCTTTAAAGAAATTTCCAGAATTGATTAATAGGTTTCATACAAATTGGGTTGAATATTTTGATAGATCTATGCAAGATGAATCCAAGCCAATTTGAATCACTAAATTTGGAGGTTCCTAGCAAAAGTTATGAATTTCTAAAGTTTGAGCTAATCCCTGAATTATTTTCCTACAGAGAATCACCTCCCGCGCTAAACCAGAGGCTGACAGCGGGGCCCGCCCATTTAATTTGAACTAACCGCGCCCTCGCGCGTGATTGGCACAGTGGCTGAAAGATGGGGCCGCGCCCTTCGTCTACCTCCCGACGCCGCCGCCCCGAGCTGCCGGAGCTCCAGCGAGGTCGGCGTTCCCGGCGATCTAGCTCGCTGGTGCCGGCGAGACTCGCTGCACCCACGTAATTTTGGGTGCTGAACACGCTGGACACCATGCCGCCACCGGCTAACCGCCGTAGCTCGCCGGCGACGAGCCCTATGCCTCTGTGCTACCTCGGCAACGTGTTCCCGCCCTTCTGACCCTCTCCTTCGCGCGCTAATCGCGTCGCCACGCTCAGGGGAACCTCGGGAAGCTCGGCATGATCTCCGTTGGGCCCTAAACGGCCGGCAAACCAGACCTCACTGGCGAGCCCTCCTTCGCCACACTGTTCTATGGTGAACTTAGGGTTCCGGTGGTGATTTCCTTCCAGGTTTTGATCGAGAAGGGTCGCAAGAACCTCTAGCTGCTCTCTCACAGCTCCTTTCGACCTCCCACCCGCCAATCTTCCCGAATTTCTCCTAAACCTAATCGGGTCCCGAAATGAGCTCCCTTCCCTAAACTGGAAAATTCTCCGCGCACAAAGGTTGAACCTTGGAACGGTTTGTGCAGTGGTCTCGAGGACGAGCTAGCGCTCCACTTTCCTATGGAGGTCAAGGCCGGAGGATGATCACAGCTCGGGTGGCACATGATCGGAGCTCGGGCGACTAGGCTGCGGGTTGCGGGAATTCGCGAAAACAGCAACTCGCCGGCGGTCTCGGGCCTTTTATAGGCCCCTGAGGCCAGTGGAGAGTGCGACACCTGCTGTGCCACCTCCTGCGCCGAAGCAGGAGCTGGCCGGCCGAGGTGGTCGGGCGCCGACGCTGGCCGCAGCTGGCGAGCGCGCTCGGTCGAGGGAGCCGGCTGAGGAGACTTCTGTGCTAAGTCTACTGACCAGTGGGCCTCCCCTCTAATTCCATTTTTATTTTTTTCTCATTTCTGTTTATGCCAATTTATCCCCAGCTACTCACAATTGAAGGTGATACTTAGCCTCCAAGTTTTTCTTTGAATTTGAGTTCTCAAATTAGACTGTGTTTGGCTAAATTTGCTTCATGTTCAAACTGAAATTCAAATTCAGTTTTGAATTCTTGCAAATTTCGCTCTTGACAAAATGAACTCCAATGGGGATGAAAATTGGTGGGCTAACTCAGAAAAATGTGCTGAGTTTGAATATGAAGCTAACTTTTGAATTTGAGGGATGAAAGTTGCTGCAATTTGAATTTACATTCAAATTGGCCTTTTTTTCAAATACCTCCAAAAAGTGCCTCAAAAGTGTTGGATTTGCATGAAACTTGGCCTGAACCTTCCCAAGACTTTTCAAGTCCTAGGGGTGAGCTCAACCTCTCATGTTTATGTGTAGAAATCTTACTTTGTAAAAGTGAGGGCTTTCCCCTCTAATCACTCTTTTGATGGAGGTTACTTGCTCTTCACAATTTTTCACAAGCTATCCACAACAAAGACTGTGGTGTTGTGAGGTGATGAAAAGTTTTTGCAAGTCCCTTTTCTTGGGCTTTTACATCCCTCCCCCCTTAAAAGAATCTCGTCCCGAGATTATAAAAGAAGAGATAGCGATTTAGTAGGGTCTTACCCGTGCTGAGAGGCCATGAATTCCGGGTAATTTGAGCGAAGAAATTCGTCGCTCTCCCACGTTGCTTCTTCGGCGGTGTGGTTGCTCCAGAGGATCTTGTAGAACCACAACGTTCTGCTACACGTGGTTCGGGCTTTCTCATAAAGAATTGTCACCGGATACTCATCATATGTCAAATCCGGTTTCAGCTCGCCGATGTCTTCGGTAGGAACAGCAGTTGTATGCTTTAAACATTTTCGCAGTTGCGAAACATGGAAAACGTCATGGACACCAGCAAGGGATGCCGGTAGCTCCAATCGATACGCCGCTGGTCCGCACTTCTCGGTGATAGCATAGGGTCCAATGAAACGGGGGGCGAGCTTCCCCTTCACACCGAACCGGTGCACGCCCTTCATCGGAGACACGCGGAGGTACACGTGTTCACCGACGTCAAAGTGCAACGGCCTACGCCTCTTATCAGCGTAGCTCTTCTGCCGGGATTGAGCGGCCTTCAGGTTGGCTTGAATCGTCTGAACGCGCTCTTCAGCGTGGTTCACCACATCAACCCCGAATGTGACCCTTTCACCGGTTTCGCACCAGTTTAATGGGGTGCGGCATTTGCGACCGTAGAGAGCTTCGTAGGGTGCCATATACTCGCCTGATAGCCGTTGTTGTACGAGAATTCCGCCAATGGTAGGTGATCATCCCAGTTCCTACCATGGTGGATGGCACATGCCCTCAACATGTCTTCCAGAACTTGATTCACCCTCTCTGTTTGGCCATCTGTCTGAGGGTGGTAAGCGGAGCTTCTAATTAGTTTAGTACCTAAAGCAGCATGCAACTGCTCCCAAAAGCGAGATACAAACAATGCACCTCGGTCTGAGACTATGGTCCTGGGTACACCATGCAGGCATAGAATCCTGGCAATATATGACTCCGCATATCTGTTGGCATGGAAATGTGTATGCACGGGAATGAAGTGAGCCGACTTGGTTAGTCGGTCAACGATCACCCAAATGGAATCATGCTTGTTGGATGTTAGGGGTAATCCCACAATGAAATCCATGCTCACATCCTCCCACTTCCATGCTGGAACCTTCAGGGGTTGCAACAGCCCGGATTTCCTCATATGATCCGCCTTCACTCGTCTACACGTATCACCCTCGGATACGTACTTCGCTACCTCCCGCTTCATCCGTGTACACCAAAATTTCTTTTTCAAATCCTGGTACATTTTGTTGCTGCCCGGATGAATAGAGTACTTAGACAAGTGAGCTCCATCGAGGATCTTTTTCCTCAGTTCCATATTCCGGGGTACGACTATGCGGTCATTGAACCATTGCGTCCCCTCCTCATCTTTCCGGAAACACTTGATATCCCCATTATCTATCCGTCTCCGGAGATGTGCCATGCCTTTATCAGTCTTCTGAGATGCAATGATGTCCTCTCTAATAGTAGGGATGAGGGCAAGGTTGTACAGCGACCCATAAGGAACCAAGTATAAACTTGGCTCTTCCTCCTCCACCGGTGTAATGGTGAGGTGATGGACATGTGATTTCCGACTCAGTGCGTCGGCAACAACATTCGCCTTGCCGGGGTGGTAATGAATCTCAATTTCATAATCTTTGACCATTTCTAACCACCTCCTTTGCCTCATGTTCAGCTCCTTCTGGGTGAAAATGTATTTCAAGCTCTTGTGGTCGCTGTAGAGATGCACCAGATTCCCCAGGAGATAGTGCCTCCACATTTTTAGCGCCAACACCACTGCAGGAAGCTCAAGATCATGAGTGGGATAATTCTGCTCATGGTTCCGAAGTTGGCGTGAGCCATATGCGACCACACGTCCTTCCTGCATCAACACGCAGCCGAGCCCAATACCGGACGCGTCACAATACACGTTGAAGGGCTTTGTTGTATCCGGCTGAGCTAGGACCGGGGCTGTTGTGAGATGCTTCACCAATGCTTGGAACGCTCCTTCACACGCCGTGTTCCAAACATATTTCGTTCCCTTCTTCAGCAATTCTGTCATCGGCTTAGCGAGCTTGGAGAAACTGGGAATAAATCTCCGATAGTATTCCGCTAACCCAAGGAAGCTTCTGACTTCATGAACTGAAGTGGGGGCTTTCTATTTCAGCACTTGCTCTATTTTGCTTGGCTCAACCACAATGCCTTCTGCTGAGATGATATGTCCCAAGAATGGCACTTGGCTGATCCAAAACTCGCATTTGCTGAATTTGGCGTAGAGCTTATGGTCTCGCAATCGTTGAAGAATGATCCTCAAGTGTTCGGCAGTTCGGCTTCTGTCTTGGAGTAAACCAAGATATCATTGATGAACACTACCACGAACTTGTCCAGCTCCGGCATGAACACTGAGTTCATGAGATACTTGAAATGGGCGGGAGCATTTGTGAGACCAAAGGACATGACGAGATATTCATATAATCCATATCTCATCGAGAAGGCCGTCTTCGGAATATCCTCCGCCCGGATCCTTATCTGATGATATCCAGAGCGAAGGTCCATCTTGGAGAACACACTTGCACCCACAAGTTGATCAAACAATATGTCGATGCGGGGCAGTGGGTACTTATTCTTGATGGTGACAGCGTTGAGCGGCCGGTAGTCCACACATAGCCTCAAGGTTTCATCCTTCTTCTTTACGAACAGCGCCGAGCATCCCCAAGGCGAGGAACTCGGCCTAATGAAACCCTTGCTCAACAGATCATTGAGCTGTTCTTTCAGTTCAGCCAGCTCATTTGGAGCCATTTTGTATGGTCTCCGTGATATGGGTGTAGTCCCGGGTGCAAGCTCGATCTTGAACTCGACATCCCGCTCCGGTGGCATGCCCGGAAGATCATCAGGAAACACGTCGGGGTACTCCCGGACTACGGTGATGTCCTCCAACTTGAGAGCTCCAGTATTGTTGATCGCTGAAACCTCCCGGACTGGATTATCTAATAAGAGGGACTGCGGACAGTGTAATGGGGAGTTGAGGTGCACCGTCCGTGATAGGGTTTCCAGGACAGCGCCATGGTATCTTAGCCACGACATTCCCAAGATTGCATCAATCTTCTGCCCCTCAAGGATAATCATAGTGGTGGGATATATCTTCCCACCTAAGCACAGTGGTGCTTTCGGAACCATCATCGTGGCTGAATCTTTCCTCCCGGTGAGTAGATCATATAAGAACACTCGGTTGGAAAGGCTTCCAGCTGATGCTTAACCACATATGATGCACTTATGAAGTTATGGGTTGCACCAGAATCAAAAAGTATGATGATGGCTTGATGGTTGAGAGTAAACGTACCCGCCAGCACATCGTCTCCCTCTGGGGCGTCCTCATTGTCGAGGTGGCGAACGCCCCCAGTCCGCTGACCAACCTTCTTGACCGGAGGTTAGCCTCGAGCACTGCCCTGGAACTGGGCTTGCCGGCTGCTCTGCTACCCCTGGGGACAGTCCTTCGCGAAATGGCCCGCCTGGCCACAGGTGAAGCAAGTGAACCGGGGCGGTCCCCCGCTGATCGGTGGACGGAAACCTGGGGCGCGTTGTGGCGGTGGAAATGCCCGGGGTGCCGTATGCTGCTTCTGCTGTCTCGGTGGTGGCATCAGCGGTCGGAATGGAGGTGACTGAAAGGATCGTCCCCCGAACCGTTGAGGTCGCGCCGGTGGGTGCCACTGCTGCCCGGATGGTGTCCGATACACCATGTGGTACTTCTGAGGAGCGCCACCCCCACAGCTGGGTGGAGCGCTGCGATTCCGCTGCTCAGCTGCCAACTCCCGCTGAGCGTCCTCTTGCATGATCGCGGCATTGACTAGGTCATTGAAGGTGCCGCGATTCCATTGCACGAGATGCGTCTTCATTTTGGGGTGTAACCCCCGATAGAAGTGCTCCCGCTTTTTCTCCTCAGTGGAGATGTAGTCTGACGCATACTGCGCCAGATGGTTGAAGGCACGGGAGTAGTCATGGGCACTCCTCCCGCCCTGCTTCAGCTCCAAGAACTCTTGGAACTTCCTCTTCATTATCCCGGGAGGGATATGATAGGCGCGGAACGCCTCCCGGAACTCTTCCCATTCCACGGCATGGCCAGTCGGACGTGAGGCGACATAGTTCACCAACCACGCACCAGCGGCACCATGGAGTTGCTACGCTGCGAACAGAGTATTCTGTCGCTCTGTACATTGAAGCAGCCCGAACTTGGACTCGATGGTCCGCAGCCAGTTATCGGCCTCCAGTGGTTCTTCAGCTTCTGTGAACACTGGAGGGTGCGTACTCATGAAATCTGAGTACGACACCTCACGGGGCTCAGGGGGCCCCCTCTCTTGACGTCCCCCCGCCTGGGACGTATTCTGCACGGTCGTGCGGAGCAGCAGGTCGGTCTGCTCCTCACGACCACCCACCAGTGCCGCTATCACATCCGCTAGGGTAAGCGGAGGCGGCGGTGGTGGCTGCTGTTGCGGGGTGCTGTCGTAGGCCGGTGGCTGGGAGTAATCGCCTCCCTGTTGGCTAGAGCCACCAACCTTGTGCGTGGTCCTAGTGCGAACCATCTGCAACCATACGACAACAAACATCAGTCCCGCAACATACTTCAATGCAGTCAATGAAATAGGCGTAAAAACATAATGACAATAAAACATGCGATACATCTCGTATGTAGATAATGTAATAACTTTGCACAAGCTACACCATTACCAGACCAAATACAAGCTAGTTACATCCAACTTGATGAACCTCCTCTTTGGAAGCTCACCATAACTAGGTTTGGTCACTACGAGACATTACTATCGCGTTGTCATCACGTATACTACCCTTTTATCTTCAATACGACACAAACATGGTCTCTAGTAAAAGAAACTTGAGTGAGACCTATACTCAAATCTTTCACTTGTTGAAGATAACCTCTCATGAGTATGTTCCACCCCATTGGGAGTACTCAAACCCCCTCTAGGGTACAACAATTTCTCAAATAAGTTCAACTATCATTCCTCTGCCAGAATGACCAGTTTCTACATATCCAAGATTTTGATCTGGTTCCGGGCATTTTCATGACTCAAGCTGAATACCAAAGTTAAATTTAACTTCAGTATATTTCCAACGAGTATTTATTTGCCCCCAGATCAGCTCTGGTTAAAAAGTTATGGTAATTCCAAGTCAGCAGAATTTCTGGAAGAATTTTAACAGCACCTCCTTTGGGAAGTTGCTGTTTTCAACTCTGATTTCCACTGAATTCTGTGCTGAAATTTCAGAAACTTTTAATTGCAAAGATGTAACACATCTTCTACCCTTTCTAAATATGTATCATATGACAATTTTAGATTTTTATACTGGTAGTTATGTTTGAAAAACAGAATAGTCCAGAGAGTGTTTAACTCTGTCCTGATTCTGGACAGTTTACATTCCTCTGGGATTTAAGCCGTATTAAGGTGTGTTTCAGCTCTGGAAGTCTACAACAAAGTTGTAGAGTACTCAAATACCTTTCCAGAAATATATGCCACACCTCCCTGGGCTAAAATACCTGTGAGTTATGCCCTGTTGAAGATCAGCATACTTGCTGCCCAAAACGGAGCACTCTGTTTTTCAGTCCTTGAGAACTACACTCATCTCCCTCCAATTTTTCTACCCAACCAGGGTCCTAAATGTTGAACCTAGTAATTTTAATTCCTTGTTATCATTATTTTTCATGCATATGCCTATGATATCTCGGTACTACGTTCCTCACAAAAGAAAACCCTAACCGGATTATACCGGCATATACGTCTCAAATGTGGCACTAAACGGTCTCTCGCACACGTTTACTACACGGGTACATACGTGGTTAGTACCTGCAGAAGGCCACACAATAATGGTGCACTCAATGGTTGTTTTCATTTCAGGCAGGATCATATTTAAAAGTAAATACAAACGCCCGTATCATTGCCATACGGCCGTCCTTGAGTTAGGTCACGTCTCAAGGTACGTGATCGTGTTTCAACACCACACGACGGGGAACCCGAGTATGTAATGAACGGGTTGTCACGGTTGGGAATGTTATCAACCCAACAGATACCACCTACTGCCCTGCAGGGCACGCCGATGGCAAGCGCTGCGTATGTCCTCCTGGACTATTTCCAGACGAACACACTCTCGCGTTACTGACCACGCGATGGGGTCTCCACTTACTTGCCTAATGCACGCTAGGGATCAGCATTTCATATGAACTCAGGAACATGAAGAGTCCAAGAGTTTCATATTGACATCTCACACCAAGCTGTGAGACCTATCCCTAAACCACGTTCCTCGTCAGGGGAGCTAACCGAAATTGAACCGCTTTCGGTGGCGTTCCTTACCATACTTACCAGAGCGTAGGTGCGTCGTTACATAATTAAAATTCAGAATTATAACACATAGGTTAGTCTTTGCCACTTTAAGTAACTATGTTAATATAGTCCTTACTTGGGCAACTACCGAATCCTCACCGTAATCCTAAGTTTTCCCATAATACAGTCCTTAAGTACTGTGCTATCCCCAATGCAGCTCTGATAACAGGCTGTGGCAGACCGGAATCCGCTCATCCAGTATCGCAGAGGGTGGTGCCGCACGATGCGACACCCGATAGCACACGTCATAAGGACACAATATATTACATGGGAAAAACAACTGAACTGTACAAACAGGTACAAACTATTGTTTCTATTACACAGCGCAAGTCTAAACTATACAACTCACGCCCGCCTATCTAGCAAAAGTCGGCTGCCCAGCCCTAGGGAAACAAACACTGGCTGCACTCCTCAGCTCAGCGCGGCGTGTACGGCTCCCACTCAGCCGTGGTCCCCGACGGAGGGTAACCCTCGCCGGTGGACTCGTACTCCGAGTCCGTGGGTGGCTCCTCACCTGAAAAACACTTAAGCAGCAACCGTGAGCACGATGGCTCAACAAGCCTTAACCAACTCCCTAGGCATGAAACTCTACATGAGGTGTATAACGAACATAGGATAGTAACATTTCAGCAAATGGACACGCCTACAAGTTCACCCTTAATTCATCTTTTAGCAACAAGTTAACAGTTCAGGAATCTGAAATTTAGTAAGCAATATTTGGTGGCACACATGTAGCAATACAATTATATCAATCAGCAATATTGAATCATCATATTTCATACATTAGCCTACGTCACGACTCAGTGACCAAGTGGTACTCTTCACCGTGAGGGACGGCGAATCGACTCGATATACACCTGCAGGGACACCCAAAGAGCACGTCACGTACGCCCACCCGTGGAGCTGCTCAGCACGCTCACTCGATGTCGTACGGGACAACCTTTCACCCAACAGCCCAAACGTCGAACTGGTGGCACCGAAACGAGCCGGAGGTTCCCTACACGGAGCATCTCTTTATGCCCGTTAGCAGATTTCCACCTTGCTGCCCTCAGCCTACACCTATAAATCGGTGTGCTATGCCTCGACGCCCGGAGGTTTAGGTTACATCGGTTTATCGGGGTCCATATATCCGATATGCCTTCGGTACGTTCAAACTTGATCAGCGTGGGCCGCACACGGATCAGTCCTCAATCGACACGGACAGGGCTGCGCACACAAGACTCCCTCTTGCTGCGCCCTAGCCCCTGCCAAGTCTCATTTTCATTACTAAGGTGATCTCACATCACTCGAACCAACCCCGTGTGTCCCAAGCCTAACTCGCGAGTAGATTCCAACTACTCGACTTGTACCGAAGTCCTATGAATCATTAAGCATAGCATGTCTATTCGAGGTCTTAGACACTACCCTCACTCTTATCGGAAACTTTTTGGTTATGCAAGTGGGGTTCCATCCATCCTATATCTAATGCACATTCATACTTCATACGACACATATAAACAAAATAAAACTTATAAAAAGGGTTAATGCAAACCGGGGTTTGCCTTGTTGTTGCTGGTCAGTAGTTAGCTCTTCTTTCGGAAGGAGGAAGTCAAATACTTCCGGAGCCTCCTCGCCTTCAGCGACTACACGTTAATAAAATACTACATGTTAATGAATATGCACATGAGTTCATTGTAATGTTTCTGCTACATGTTCTAATAATAAGTTTTTAACAACGGGAACTCTATTTAAGAATTTAAAATGAAACTGGGGTTAGTGGTTTGGGTTTGGACCTAGGCACATGGTTAAGTGCTAAGGGGTTTTCCCCCTCTTCCATATTAATCACCTCAAGTGGTTACAAAGAACAGGGGTGGTCCAGAGCTCCAATGGAGCTTATAATTTTTGTGTGAGTTCCTTGTCACAATAAAACCCTCTGGACCAAAACATAGCACTTTTCATTGATTGGTTTGTTCAGAATAATTTTCTTAGTAATTAAGCAGGGAAGAATTAATTCTGAGGTAACACCCCTGTTCATGCCCAACTTAGTGAGCTAAAATTTCAATTATAGCTCCTAGAGTTTGAATGAATTTTCCTAGCATTTTTGGAGCTAAGATCTGTCCAGAACTGAATTTCCAAGTTTTGGGAATTCTCTGAAAATGTTTCTGTATTCAAATGAACACAGCACCTTCAAATCTGAATTGCCCTGGTCAAATCAACCCCCAAATAGTCTGAAACTTTTAAAAGGGTTCACTAACATCCTAAGGAATATTCTGGCAAAATTTGAGGAATTTTGGATGAACCAAACTCCCTCTAAAATTATTTTGCTGAAAAGCTTTAAAGAATTTTCCAGAATTGATTAATGGGTTTCATACAAATTGGGTTGCATATTTGGATATAGCTATGCAAGATGAATCCAACCCAATTTTAATCACTAAATTTGGAGCTTCCTACCAAAAGTTATGAATTTCTAAAGTTTGAGCTGATCCCTGAATTATTTTCCTACAGAGAATCACCTCTTGCGCTAAACCAGAGGCTGACAGCAGGGCTCGCCCATTTAATTTGAACTAACCGCGCGCTCGCGTGCGATTAGCACAGTGGCTGACAGGTGTGGCCGCGCCCTTCGTCTACCTCCCGACGCCGCCGCCCCGAGCCACCGAAGCTCCGGCGAGGTTGGCATTCCCGGCGGTCTAGCTCGCCGGCGCCGGCGAGACTCGCCGCCCCCACGTAATTTCGGGTGCTGAACACGCTGGACATCATGCCGCCGCCGGCTAACCGCCGTAGCTCACCGGCGACGAGCCCTATGCCTCTGTGCTACCTCGGCAACGTGTTCCCGCCCTTCTGACCCTCTCCTTCACGCGCTAATCGCGTCGCCACGCTCCGGGGAACCTCGGGAAGCTCGGCATGATCTCCGTTGGGCCCAAAACGGCCGGCAACCCAGACCTCACCAGCGACCCCCTCCTTCGCCACACTGTTCTATGGTGAACTTAGGGTTCCGGCGGTGATTTCCTTCCGGGTTTTGATCGAGAAGGGTCGCCAGAATCTCTAGCTGCTCTCTCACAGCTCCGTTCGACCTCCCACCCGCCAGTCTTCCCGAATTTCTCCTAAACCTAATCGGGTCCCGAAATGAGCTCCCTGCCCTAAACTGGAAAATTCTCCGCGCACAAAGGTCAAACCTTGGAACGGTTTGTGCAGTGGTCTCGAGGACGAGCTAGCGCTCCACTTTCCTATGGAGGTCAAGGCCGGAGGATGATCACAGCTTGGGTGGCACACGATCGGAGTTCGGGCGACTAGGCTGCGGCTTGAGGGAACTCGCGAAAACAGCAACTCGCCGGCGGTCTCGGGCCTTTTATAGGCCCCTGAGGCCAGTGGAGAGCGCGACACCTGCTGTGCCACCTCCTACGCCGAAGCAGGAGCCGGCCGGCCGAGGTGGTCGGGCGCCGACGCTGGCCGCAGCTGGCGAGCGCGCTCGGTCGAGGGAGCCGGCTGAGGAGACTTCTGTGCTAAGTCTACTGACCAGTGGGCCTCCCCTCTAATTCCATTTTTAATTTTTTCTCATTTCTGTTTATGCTAATTTATCCCCAGCTACTCACAATTGAAGGTGAGACTTAGCCTCCAAGTTTTGCTTTGAATTTGAGTTCTCAAATTTGGCTGTGTTTGGCTAAATTTGCTTCATGTTCAAACTGAAATTCAAATTCAGTTTTGAATTCTTGCAAATTTCACTCTTGACAAAATGAACTCCAATGGGGATGAAAATTGGTGGGCTAACTCAGAAAAATGTGCTGAGTTTTAATATGTAGCCAACTTTTCAATTTGAGGGATGAAAGTTGCTGCAATTTGAATTTACATTCAAATTGGCCTCTTTTTCAAATACCTCCAAAAAGTGCCTCAAAAAGTGTTGGATTTGCATGAAACTTGGCCTGAACCTTCCCAAGACTTTTCAAGTCCTAGGGGTGAGCTCAACCTCTCATGTTTATGTGTAGAAATCTTACTTTGTGAAAGTGAGGGCTTTCCCCTCTAATCACTCTTTTGATGGAGGTTACTTGCTCTTCACAATTTTTCACAAGCTATCCACAACAAAAACTGTGGTGTTGTGAGGTGATGCAAAGTTTTTGCAAGTCCCTTTTCTTGGGCTTTTACAGATATCCTGTTCGATCAATTTGTGGGTGCAAGTGTGTTTTCAAAGATGGATCTTCGTTCCAGTTATCATCAAATAAAAATCCAGGTGAATGATATCCCGAAGACGGCATTCTCAACGAAATACGGACTATATGAATATCTCCTCATGTCTTTTGGTCTCAACAACACCCCAGCACATTTCATATACCTCATGAACTCAGTGTTCATGCCGGAGTTGGACAAGTTCATGGTGGTGTTCATAGACAACATCTTGGTTTATTCCAAATCTAAAGATGAATATGCCGAACACTTGCGTATCGTCCTTCAACGATTGCGGGACCATAAGCTCTATAACAAGTTCAGCAAATGCGACTTTTGGATCAGCCAAGTGCCACTTTTGGGAAATATCATCTCCACGGAAGGCATTGCGGTTGATCCAAGCAAAGTTGAACAGGTCCTGAAATGGAAAGCCCCCACTTCTGTCCATGAAGTCAGAAGCTTCCTCGGTTTAGCGGGATATTACCGGAGGTTCATCCCGAGCATCTCCAAGCTTGCTAAGCCGATGGCTGAATTATTGAAGAAGGGGACAAAATATGTTTGGAACTCAGCATGTGAAGGAGCGTTCCAAGCATTGGTGAAGCATCTCACAACAGCCCCGGTTTTAGCTCAACCGGATACAACCAAGCCTTTCGACGTATATTATGATGCGTCCGGTATCGGGCTTGGCTGCGCGTTGATGCAGGAGGGACGGGTGGTCGTGTATGGTTCACGTCAACTTCGAAACCACGAGCAGCACTATCCGACTCATGATCTTGAGCTCGCTGCTTTGGTATTAGCGCTGAAAATGTGGAGGTACTATCTTCTTGGAAACTTGGTGCATCTCTACACTAACCACAAGAGCTTAAAGTATATCTTCACCCGGAAGTAGCTGAATATGAGACAAAGGAGGTGGTTAGAATTAAACAAAGATTATGAGATTGAGATTCATTACCACCCCGGCAAGGCAAATATGGTTGCCGATGCGCTGAGTCGGAAATCACACGTCCATAACCTCACTATTACACCGATAGAAGAGGAAGAACCGAGTTTATACTTGGTTCCATATGGGCCACTCTACAACCTGTAAAAGTCCAAGATTTCACTTGCTAGAGTGTTCATCACATCACCACACCACAGCTCATTTTGTGGATAGCCCATGAACACATGTGAAGAGCAAGTAAACACCATCAAGAGGTTGATTAGAGGAAGAACTCACAAATTCAAAAGTAGGATCTCACACATATAAACATGAAAGGCTGAGCTCACCTTTAGGCCCTAAACATTCTTAGGAATGCTCATGCCAAGTTTCATGCAAGTTCAAACTCTTTTGAGGCACTTTTGGGTACAAGTGCAAAGAGGGCTAGTTTGAATGCAAATTCAAATTTCAGGTCCTTTTATCACTTGGATTCAAAAAGTGACTCCACATTCAAACTCAGCACATTTTTCTGAGTTAGTCCACCAAATTTCATCCTCATTGGAGTTCAATATGTTGGGAGCTATTTTGAGCAAATTCAATCCCAATCTGAATTTCAACCTCACATGAGCTCAAATTCCTTCCAACCCAATCACAATTTGAATCATTCAAATTCAGAGGCCAAAAATGTGGTTTGATCAAATTACCAAGGACAAGGAGGTCACATTATTTAAGAGCATTAGGAATTCAATTTTTTAGGACAATTTTGGAGCTGTGGGGCCCTCCTGTCAGCCACACAGAGCTCTAAACCGACTGAACCCGTTTTTCTCAGTGTTCACGCACTCAGTGGGAGCGAGCGCAGTGACTTCACATCGAAGTCGACCGAGAGGCGCCGGCCAGCTCCTGCTTCGACAAGAAAACGTGGTACACAGGCGTTGCGCCCTCCATGCTCACCTGTTGGCTATAGAATGGGTTGAGTTGGCCGGTGGGCGTCCTTTTCGCGCACACCCGAGACCTACCGCACAGCCGCTCGAACCTCGCCGCCGTGGAACGGCCGAACCCGGGGGGTCTCTGCTCTCGACGTTCATAGCAAATCTGTGCGCTAGCTTGTCCTCGAGCTCACCGCGCAAACCGTTCCCAGGTTCGTCTCTCATACGCGAAGAATTTCCCAGTTTAGGATTGGGAGCGCATTTTGGGACCCAATTAGGTCTAGGAGAAATTCGGGAGGATCATCACGTGGGAGGTCGAACAGAGTTTAGAAATTGCATTTAGAGGTCCTTGTGCCCCTCCTCGATCGAAAACCGGAAAGAAACACCCGCCGAAACCCTAGGTTCACCGAGGAACAGTTCGGCGGAAGAGGGGGTCGCCGGTGAGGTCCCATTTGCCGGCTGTTTGAGTCCAAACCGAGGTCATGCCGAGCTTCCTGAGGCTGCCCTGATTGTGGTGACGTGATTAGCACGCGAAGAGGGTGGCCGGAGTGACGGGAACACGGTGCCGATGAGGTGAAGTGGCATAGCACTCATCGCCGACGAGCTACGGCAGTTAGCCGGTGGCAGCGAGGTGTCCATCGTTTTCAGCATCTGAAGTTAAGGCGGGGCGGCGAGTTTCACCATCGCCGGCGAGATAGGTCGCCAGAACGTCGACCTCGCCGGAGCTCCTACGGCTCGGGGCGGCGGCATCGCGAGGAAGACGAAGGCCCGGGTCCCACATGTCAGCCACAGGGATAAGCGCGAGCGGATTAGTTTAAATTAAACGCACGGCCCCACTGTCAGGTTGCTGTTTAGGCGCGGGAAGGGATTTACTTTAGGAAAATAATTCAGGAATCAGCCAAAACATTAGAAATTCATAACTTTGTGTATAATTGTCCTAATTTAGTGAACCAAATTTTGTTGGAGTCAGCTCTTCGAGTATTATCCAGCAGATCATGTTTCAGTTCATGAAACTGTAAAGGCCTAAGTTTTTGACACATATTTAAAGTGTTCATCACCACACACACACTCCTCATTTGAAGAAACTTGATGAACACATTTGAAGAGCAAGTAACCATTATCAACATGATCTTTAGATAACAAACTCACACAAGGCAAAAGTGCATTTGCCACATGCATCATCTAGGGCTGGGCATATGAAAAACTCCTACACCTTGCTAGGAATGTCCATGCCAAGTTTCACCCAAATTCAAAACCTTTTTGAGGTCCTTTTGGGTATAGCTAAAAAGAGGGTGGTTTGAACTCAAATTCAAATTCAAACTGTTTTTATCCCATGAATTCAAAAGTGGGAGGCATATTCTTACTCAGCACATTTTTGTGAGCTCGCACACCAATTTTCACTCCATTTGGAGTTGATCTTGACATGAGCTAAGTTTAGCAAATTCAACCTTTATTTGAATTACAAACTGAATATTTGCTGAAAACTTAGTCAAACCAAACCAAATTTGAATTCTAACCAATTCAGATGGCTCAGGGGTAGATAATTCAAATCCCCATGGGTATTGTGGGGATTACTGTTTACAACAGTAATAGAGAGTTAAGTTCAGAGGTTAAAAGGGAAAGGGGACCCACATGTCAGCCACTAGAGAGAATTCAGCCGACTGAAGACTGCACTCGGGTTCTTGCGCCGGACCGAGCAGCCACCACGGCGAAGGCACGATCGGGACAGCAGCTGCTTTCCGCCGCGACCCGCTGAACTGCCTCGCGGCCTACTTATCCCCGCGGCCGACCTGATCAGGGGCAGAAACCCCTCACCTTTCTGCTTCCTCGCGCAAGAAACGCCGCCTCACTGCCGATCGCTCGGAACTGATCGGAGAGCCACGATCACAGCCTCTCCACTCCCTCCAAAGCTACGACAAGGTACTAGGGACTTCCCTTCTCCTTCCCTGTCGCTAGAAATCGGCTGAACTCGGGTGATCTCGGCTATACCAAGAATTCCATTCAGTGACCTAAATCCGCCGCACTTCGGGCTCCCGTGGACAGCCCAACCGGGAGGTTGTTGCGTCCGGGCTAAGGCGTCCCTGGACACGTTAGGGACCGGTGCTGCTCACCCCCGAGCCATAGCCCGAGGGCTTGATTGCCGGCGAGGAATTTCCAGTTTTCCTCTTTCTCGGTACAGACCGACCTTTGGGTGCGGTTCTGTCAAATTCACGCTCTAGGAAGGGTTAGAGAGTCTCAATCCGTTCCTACACAGACTAGACTTGGTAGCGCACAAGTTGCCTTCACAACCCTTAGTCTGAGAACCCCTGTACCCGGCGTATTTCGAAGCTTGCCAACGGCGGATCCTGCGGGAAGCATCGGGCACACGGTGGGAGCCTACTTCGGACCTCCACGGAGCTTCTTCGAGCCCATGCCAAGGTTCCTGAGGGACCACTGATGCTTTCCGGACGTTTGCTCGGTCGATTGGGGTGCTAGGGAGGTTGGCCGACACGGCCGAAGTTCTTCCGAAGCGGCCGCTCGTCGCCAACTGTGTGCCGGCCATTTTCATGACGAACTGAGCCCAGAATCGTGTTCTCCGAGTGGACTTAGGCAGGGGCGGCCAGAATCATGAAGTTTGGAGTACCACAGAGATTGCCGGCGAGCTCTCCAGCGAGGCGTCGCGGCGGCCGAACGTGGGAGTCGGGAGGTAGACGAAGTCGGGTGGCCCACGTGTCAGCGGCTCGGATTTTAAATCTGGGATCAGTCTGTGGCTCGGATCCGGTGTGCTGGCGCACAAAAATTCCGTGGACCCCGGTGTGCCATCGCCTCAGCGCCCAACACATGTAACCGTGGTCCCACCGGCAGATTTAAACATTTCCCCGATTTTCAGATTTCATGCAAACTTAAAATCCTCATAACTTTGGCTAGGGAATTCCAAATCAAGTGAACCAAATTTTGTTGGATTCAGCTCTCTGAGTACTTTCCAGCAAATCAAGTTTCACTTCATGAAAATCCTTATTTCTCCAGAATTAATTCTTCAAATTTTAAACTATTTAGAATTTTCACTGGAGAATCCTTTGGAGGAAAATTTTGAAATTTTGCTGGGATGTTCACCAAATATCCTTGAGCTACCATAAAAATTTCAGATCCATTTGAGCTAATTTGATCCACCTAATGGTGTGATTAATAAAACTGTTCCAGAGAAAATGGAAAATGTTCAGAAACATTTTCAGAATTTCTCTGAAGTTGTTTAGCTCATATCTCTGGCTAGGAACCTTCAAATTAAGTGAGACCAACTCCATTAGAACCCTCTGAAAATCTAGTTTTCAGAAAGTCATAGCTTGCTCCATGAAAATCCCTAGAACACCATAAGAGCTCCAAGTAAGTTCAAGTACATGATTAATTGTGGAGAGCTCAAATGAGCTTTGCTGCAACTAAAACTTGGCCAAGTCTCTGTTTAGGTTGTAACCAAGCCACAGTAAAAATTTCAGAGTCATTGGGTCTGTCTAGTGAGACTTACAAACTTCACAAGTTTAAGTCAATTCAAATGCATTTAAATTAATATATGTACTTGTATCTCATGTAGTTGCTAAGGTCGAGGAGGAACCTGAAGTCTTAGACTTCATTACTCCGGAAGGGCAGCTAGCCTACGACCAAGAGCAGCAAGGCAAGCTCCGATTTGCATTAACCCTTTTACAAATTTTTACTGTTTTGAGAACTTACTTTGAGTACCATTACTGCTTGCATTAGAGTCTTGATTGAAACCCAAATGCATAGCCAAGAAAGCCATGGGTTGGGATTAGGCTTGAAAACCCCATTAGCTACTGCAGTGCCAAGATAGTGTAGGATTCGGTACAAGTCGAGTAGTTGGAACTACTCGCGAGAATAGGCTAGAGGCACGTTGCTCGGGTAGAGATAGCAAATGAAACACATGGCAAGAAAAATGAGACCGAACGGAGAGTAAGGGCAGCAGGACTTTGGGGCCTGTGTGCTATAGCTCTGCTTGTGTCGATTGAGGACCGAGCCGTGTGCGGGCCTATTGAACAAGCTAGAACAGTACCGAATACCTACCGGCTATATGGGAACCGGGAAACCGATGTAACTCGGGTAGCTGGGTATTGAGGCATTGCCCGTCGTTCAGAGGGTAGGTTGAGAGATTGAGGTGTAAATCGGCTGGCGGTACAGAGATGCGCGTGCAGAGACCTCTAGCTCGGGACGATAGGACCGGTTCAATATTTGGCTAACGGGTGAAAGGTGGTTACGTACGGCGTCCGTGATGGTTTCTGTAGGCAACATCGAGTACGGGCGTACATGACGGGTTATTCGGGTAACCCTGCAGGTGTAAATCGATTATAATCGTCGTCCCTCGCGGTCAGTGAGTACCACTTGTTCACTGTACCGTGACGTAGAAAGAATAGGCTAGTTACATGCTAAAATGTTGCTGATTGAAGATGGACTTTGATTGTTAATGATTTGTTGTAGTTTAGAGCTAACTAAAGTTCTTTTCAAACTTTGGGTAAAGTACATGAGAGAAATGCGTTTCTTGTTGGATTGCGGCTCTCTCATGTGCCTTAGAGTAAGGTTCTCCACATCTTGCTGCTAAAACTTGGAAGTAAGGTTCCACTAATTAGGTGAGTCCTTTGCAACTTATTTTACCTCATGTGCCTATTACCCTCACGTAGAAGTTTCATGTTTAGGAGAGACGGGTCAGTCTTGCTGAGCCTTCGTGCTCACTGCTTGTGTTTGAAGCTTTTGCAGGGTTCTATGAGGAAGGGACTCCCGAGGAGGAGACGGAACCCCAGGAGGGGAACCCCGTCGAGTGGGAGTCATGCACGCTGCAGTGTTAGTGTACGTGCATGCTAGCAAGGACACGTTCACGGGCTGAACGTGAACTTGATGCGTAGTCTACGCCCGTGAGTGTAGACTGAACATATTTTGTTGTAAAAATGTTCATAAACTTGTTTATGTAATAAAATTTTGCTTCCACTTTGTACCTTTGATGTGTGTTATCCGGTGCTGTGCAACGCAACACCCCTCAGCGTGATCCTCGCACGACAAGACCGTGGGATCGTGTCAGAAACTTATTATTTTTCAAGAATTAATTCCCTAAAATTTAAACTGTTGGGAATTTTATATGGATATTTCCTTTATGGAAAATTCTGAAATTTGGCTAGGATGTTCATTTGAAAATCCTTGAGTCACATGCAAAATTTCAGATCCATCCAAGTTCATTTGTTCCCTCTAATGGTGTGATTAAGTGAACTGCCCTGAGAAAATAGAAAAATGTACAGGAACATTTTTCAGAATTTTCTCAAAACTGTATCAGGGCATAACCTTTTCTAGGATTCTGCAAATTAAATGAAACTAACTCCATTAGAACCATCTCAAACTCTAGTTTCCATAAAGTAATGGTTTGATCCATGAAATTTCTGGAAATCCTTAAAAGTTCTAGTAATGACAATTTAGACTTTTATTTGTGCAGAGCTCAAATGAGCTTTGTTTTAGATGAAACTTGGTCAATCTCTGGTTAGGTTCTTACCAAGCCACAGTAAAAATTTCAGAGCTAAATGGGATGTCTAGCTAGAGTCATAGTCTTTATATTCTAAATTTAACACTTTTGCATTTAAATTGAAATGTCGATTAAATTGATTACATGTAGTCGCTAAACGCGAAGATACCCCGGAGATTTTGGACTTCATACCTCCGGAGGAGACACTAACCCCTGACCAGCAGCAACAAGGCAAGCCCCGGTTTGCATTTAACAAGTTTTATCAAGTATTGCTTTATATGCACTTAGTTTGAAGTATGTGTGTGCATTAAGTTTAGAATGGATGAAAGTCTAATTGCATAACCAGATTAATCCCAAGAGAGTGAGGGTAGTGTCTAAGGCCTCGAGTAGAACATGCTTTGCTTAATGTTTATAGACTTCGGTACAAGTCGAGTAGTTGGAATCTACTCGCGAGTATAGGATTCGCCACATACGGGATTGGTTCGAGATGTGAGATCACTTTAGTAAGAAAATGATACTAGGTAGGGGCTAGGACGCAGCAAGAGGAAGTCTTGTATGTGTAGCCCTGCTCATGTCGATTGAGGACCGATCCGTGTGCGGCCCCGCTGAACAAGTTTGAATGTACCAAAGGCATATCGGATATATGGGGTCCATAAACTAATGTAACCTATACCTCCGGGCGTCGAGGCATAACACACCGATTTATAGGTGTAGGTTGAGGGCAGCAAGGTGGTAATCTGCTAACGGGCATAGAGAGATGCTCCGTGTAGGGAACCGCCTCTCCGTTTGGGTGCGACCAGTTCGACATTGGGGCTGTTTGGTGAAAGGTTGTTCCGTACGACGTCGGGTTAGCGTGCTGTGTGCCGCTCCGAGTATGGGCGTACGTGACGTGGTATTCGGGTATCTCTGCAGGTGTATAACGAGTCGATTCACCGTCCCTCGCGGTTATGAGTACCGCTTGTTCACTGAGTCGTGACGTAGGTTAAATTATGGAATGTGCTGATGCAATACTGTTGATATGAATAACTTGTATTGCTACATGTGTGCCACCAAATATTGCTCACTAAATTTTGGATTCATAAACCGTTAACTTGTGGCCAAAAGATGAATTAAGGGTGAACTTGTAGGCGTGTCCTTTGCTGCCAATTGCCATCCTACCGTTGTTATGACCTGCATGTAAAGTTTCCTGTGTAGGAAAGTCGGTTAAGACTTGCTGAGCCATCGTGCTCAAGGTTGCTGCTATGAGTGTTTGCAGGTGAGGAGTACCCCACGGACTCAGAGTATGAGTCCACCGGCGAGGGCTACCCTCCGTCAGGGACTACGGCTCTATGTGAGCCGTATACGCCACGCTGAGGCTTTGTGGAGCTATTGTGGGTTGTCCATAGGGCCGGACAACCAACTTTTGATAGTTAGGTGTGGGCGTGAGTTGTATAAATACCTTCCGCTGTAGTAGACTCCTTATAGGAGTTGTAACTGAAGATTGTACTATTTTTGTACAAATTCAGCATGTTTTCAATGTAATACTATGTTACCTTATCGTGTGTGCTGTCGAGTGTCGCATTGTGAGGCACCCCCCTCTGTGATCCTGGAATGTACGGATTTCGGTCCATCACAGGTTGCCATCAGAGCTGATTAGGGGATAGGACACTAAATAAGGACAGTATTACGGGAAAACTTAGGATTACGGTGAGGAATCGCTATATTCCCAAATAAGGACTATATTAGTGTAGTTACTTAAAGTGGCATGACTAACCTACTCGTTATAATTCTGAATTTTGATTATGTAACGACGCACCTACGCAGGTAAGCATGGTAAGGAATGCCACCGAAAGCGGATCAATTTCGGTTAGCTCCCCTGACAAGGAAAATGGTTCAGGATATAGGTCTCACAGCTTGGTGTGAGACTTCGATATGAAACTCTTGAACTCTTCATGTTCCTGAGTTCATATGAAACGCTGGTCCCTGGCGTGCATTAGGCAAGAAAGTGGAAACCCCATCGTGTGGTCAGTAACACGCGATAGTGTGTTCTTTTGGAGATAGCCTGGGAGTACATACGCAACGCTTGCCATCGGCATGCCCTACAGGGAAGTAGGTGTTATCCGTTGGGTTGATAAAATTCCGAACTGTGATGACCCGTTCGCACTCTACTCGGGTTCCCCCGTCGTGTGGTGTAAAAACGCGACCATGTACCTTGAGACGTGGCTTCACTCAAGGACGGCCATATGACAATGATAAGGGCGTATGTATTTACATTCAAATATGGACCTGCCTGAAATGACAAAAACCTTTGAGTGAATCATTATTGAGTATTCTTATGCAGGTACTAACCACGTGCGTATCTCGTGTAGTACACGTTTGCGAGAGACCGTTTTAGTGCCACGGTTGAGTCGTATATGCCGGTATAATCCGGTTAGGATATTCCATTTGGTGAGGAACGTAGTACCGACATGTAATAATCATGATTGCATTAAAAACAATTTTTAAAAGGAACTAAGATAACCGTTTTAATCCTTAGGACTCTGGTGTTGAGGAAAAATTCAAAAATTTATTAGTTCAGCTCAAAGGACTGGAAAAACAGAGTGCTCTGTTTTGGCAGCAAGTTTGCGGAACTTTAACAGAGCATAAATCACAGGTTACTTAGGAAATGGAGGTGTGGGATATAGTTCTGGAAAGGTTTTAAGTGCTCTACAACTTTGTTGTATACTTCCAGAACAAAATCACACATCAAACTGGTTGAAATTCCAGATGATTGTAAACTGTTCAGAACCAGGAAAGATTCAAAACACTCTCTGGACTGTTCTGTTTTTCAAACATAACATCCTGTAGAGAAATCTAAAATAATCATATGATACATTTTTGGAAAGGTTAGGAGATGTGTTACATCTTTGTAATTCAATGTTTTTGCAGTTGCAGCATGGAATTCAGTGGAATTTTGAGTTGAAAACAGCAACTTTCAAAGGAGGTGCTGTTGAAATTCTTCCAGAAATTCTGTTGACTTTGAATTATCATAACTTTTTAATCATAGCCTACGTGGGGGCAAATAAATACTCGTTGGAAATATACTGAAGGTAAATTTAACTTTGGTATTCAACTTGAGTTATGAAAATGCCAAGTACCAGGTTAAAATCTGGGATAAGTAGAAACTGGTCATTCTGGGCAGGGGAATGAACAGTTGAACTCATTTGAGAGATTGTTGTACCTAGTGGGGTTTTATTACTTACAATGGGGTAGAACATACTCACGAGTAGTTATCTTCAACTAGTGAAACATTTTAGTACATTACTTACTCAAGTTCTTTTTGCTAGAGACCATGTTTTTGTCATATTGAAGATAAAAGAGTAGTATACGTGATGACGAAGCGATATTAACGTCTCGTAGTGACCAAATCTAGTTGAGATGAACTTCCAAAGAGGAAGTTGTAAGGGCCTCAGTTTTTGACACCCATTTGCAGTGTTCATCCCCACACCACACACCTCATTTGAGGAAAAATGATGAACACAAATAAAGAGCAAGTAACAATTATCAACATGCTCATTAGGGAACAAACTCACACATTGCAAAAGTGGTACTTCCCACATGTGATATAGATGGGCTGGACATATGAAAACTCCTACACTTTGCCAAGGATGTCCATGCCAAGTTTCACCCAAATTCAAAACATTTTTGAGGTCATCTTGGGTGTAGATAGGAAAGGGGCAGTTTGAAAACATATTCAAATTCAAACTGTTTTCACCCACTGAATTTAAAAGTGGAAGGCATATTCTTGCTCAGCACATTTTTGTGAGCTCACACACCAATTTTCACTCCATTTGGAGTTGATCTTGACATGAGCTAAGGGGGAGAAATTCAAACTTTATTTGAATTTCAAACTGCACTTGTGCTGAAATTCATTCAAACCAAACCTCATTTGAACTTTGATCAATTCAAATGGCTCTTGGGTGAATAATTTGAGTTGCCAAGGGTAGAATAGGGTTCACTGTTTACCACAGCTGTTAGGAATAAATTTCAGAGGTTAAAAGAGGAGTGGGACCCACATGTCAGCCTCAGCCTCAAAGCAAACCGACTGAACCACAGTTCAGTCGGTTCCCGGCTGTTGTGCGCGCGCGCCACCGAAGGGGCCGGCCGGCGCCAGCTCCTGCTGCGTGCCCCAAGCCGGAGGCCAGCCGGCCGAGCTATTTATTCCCTCCCCGGCGTGCCTCAGTCACCATTTCCCCGAGCTACCGACGTGCGCGACTGCTTTTCCCACTGCCATCGCCGCCGCTCGAGTTCCTGCTTGATCAAGCCGATCGCAGCTCCCTCTTTCCATTCCAAGGTCCCAGCAAGGTACTAGCAACCATCCTCCATCCTTCCCATTGATAGAAATCGATTGAAACCGAGTGATATCGGCTGTGCCGAAAGATCAAACTCGGAACTGGAAACCGCCGCACCTCGGGCTCTCGTGGACAGCCCAACCTGGGCGTTGTCACGCCCGAGCCAAGGCACCCTTGGACGCGCAAGTGATCGGTGCTGCTCATCCCCGAGCCACAGCTCGAGTGGTTGCTCACCGGCGGCGAATTTCCACTTTTCCCCTTTCTGTGTGCAGAACGACCCTCGGGTACGATTCTGTTTAATTCGTGCTCTAGAAAGGATTAGAGGGCCTCAGGCCACTCCCACACGAACTAGACACGGTGACGCACAAGTTGCCTTCACAACTCTGGGCCGGAGAACTTCTGTGCCCGGCGTAATTCAAGGTCTACTAATGGCGGAACGCACGGGGGGTATCGGGCGCACGGTGAGGACCTATTTCGGGCCTTCCCCGAGCTGCCCCGAGTTCATGTCGACCTTCTCTGAGGTCCACTGATGCTCCCCGACCGGTTTCCCAAGTAGCTGAGGCACTAGGAGCATCAGCCGACATGGCCGAAGTCGTTCCGATATGGCGGCTCGTCGCCGACCATGCTCCGGCCGTTGTCATGAGCAGCTGACCCTCGGATCATGTTCCCCAAGTAAAAGTAGGCAGGGGCGGCCAGAATCAAGAAGTTTGAAGCTGTACAGCAGCCGGCGGCGAGCTCTCCGGCGAGGTCCCTCGGCGGCGGAGCGCGGGTGTCGCGAGGTTGAAGAAGGGGGTGGACCCCAGCTGTCAGCGGCCGATATTTTGAATCGGGATCCGGCTGCGGCCGGGATCGGGTGTGCTGGCGCGCAAAAGCCTTGTGGGCCGCGGTGTGCTGTCGCTTCGGCGTGCGACGCGTGTCTCCTGGGCCCACGCGCGAGTTTAAACTTTTCCCCGATTTTCAGATTTCCTTCAAACTTCAAATCCTTATAACTTTGGCTAGAAAGCTCCAAATTGAGTGAACCAAATTTTGCTGGATTCAGCTCTTTGAGTACTTTCCAGAAAATCAAGTGTCACTTCATGAGATTCCTTAATTCTCCAGAATTAATTCCTTAAAGTTTAAACTGTTAGGAATTTTAACTGGAGAATCATTTGGAGGAAAATCCTGAAATTTTGCTGAGATGTTCACCAAAATATCCTTGAACTACCATAAAAATTTCAGATCCATTTGAGCTCATTTAGTCCACCTAATGGTGTGATTAGTAAAACTGTTCCAGAGAAAATAGAAAATGTTCAGAAACATTTTCAGAATTTTCTCTGAAATTGTTTAGCTCATATCTTTAGTTAGAGACTTCCAAATTAAGTGAGACCAATTCCATTAGAACCCTCTGAAAATCTAGTTTTCAGAAAGTCATAGTTTGTTTCATGAAAATACCTAGAACACCCTAAAAGCCTTTAATTAAGGTCAAGGACATAATTATTTGTGGAGGGCTCAAATGAGCTTTGCTGCAACTAAAACTTGACCAAGTCTCTGTTTAGGTTGTAACCAAGCCACAGTAAAAGTTTCACAGTCATTAGGTCTATCTAGTAAAGGTTATAGACTTCACAACTTCAAAGTTAATACAAAAGCATTTAATTAATACATACATTGTTCTTATCATGTAGTCGCTAAGGTCGAGGAGGAACCCGAAGTCCTAGACTTCGTTACTCCGGAGGAACAGCTAGCCTACGACCAAGAGCAGCAAGGCAAGCCCCGGTTTGCATTAACCATTTTATAAATTTTTATTGTTTTGAGCACATACTTGTTTTCTTTATGTTGTGCATCAGAGTCTTGTTTGGAAACCCCACTGCATAGCCAAGAAAACCATGGGTTGGGGTTTAGGATTGCAAACCCCGTTAGCCACTGCATTGCTAGGATAGAGTAGGATTCGGTACAAGTCGAGTAGTTGGAACTACTCGCGAGAATAGGCTAGAGGCACATTGCTCGGGTAGAGATAGCACATGATACACATGGCAAGAAAATGAGACCGAGCGGAGAGTAAGGGCAGCAGGACTTTGGGGCCTGTGTGCTGTAGCTCCGCTTGTGTCGATTGAGGACCGAGCCGTGTGCGGGCCTGTTGAACAAGCTAGAACAGTACCGAAGACCTACCGGCTATATGGGAACCGGGAAACTGATGTAACTCGGGTAGCTGGGTATTGAGGCATTGCCCGTCGTTCAGAGGGTAGGTTGAGAGCTCGAGGTGTAAATCAGCTGGCGGCACAGAGATGCGCGTGCAGGGACCTCTTGCTCGGGACGATGGGACCGGTTCAATATTTGGCTAACGGGTGAAAGGTAGTCGCGTACGGCGTCCGTGATGGTTGTTGTAGGCAACATCGAGTACGGGCGTACGTGACGGGTTGTTCGGGTAACCCTGCAGGTGTAAATCGATTATAATCGCCGTCCCTCGCGGTCAGTGAGTACCACTTGTTCACTGTACCGTGACGTAGAAAGAACAGGCTAGTTACATGTTAAAATGTTGCTGATTGAAAGTTGGATATTGATTGTTAATGATATGTTGTAGCTTAGTGCTAACTAAAGTTCTTTTCAACTTTGGGCAAAGTACATGAGAGAAATGCGTTTCTTGTTTGATTGCGGCTCTCTCATGTGCCTTAGCGTAAAGTTCTCCACAACCTGCTGCTAAAACTTGAAAGTAAGGTTCTACTAATTAGGCGAGTCCTTGCAAATGATTTTTACCTCATGCAACCCATCACCCTCATGTAGAAGTTTCATGTTTAGGTGAGACGGGTCAGACTTGCTGAGCCTTCGTGCTCACTGCTTGTGTTTGAAGCTTTTGCAGGGTTCTATGAGGAAGGGACTCCCGAAGAGGAGACGGAACCCCAGGAGGGGAACCCCGTCGAGTGGGAGTCGTGCACGCCGCAGAGTTAGTGTGCGAGTGTGCTAGCAAGGACACGTTCGAGGGCTGAACGTGCACTTGATGCTTAGTCTACGCCCGCGAGTGTGGACTAAACTTATTTTGATGTAAACATGTTAATAAACTTGTTTATGTAATAAAGCTTCCGCTTCCGCTTTGTACCTTTGACGTGTGTTATACGGTGTTGTGCAACGCAGCACCCCTCAGCGTGATCCTGGCTCGACAGGACCAGTGGGGTCGTGCCAGCGTGGTATCAGAGCTCGCTTGAGGTTTAACACAGTACAAAGGTCTTCTTTTTCAAAAATCCAGTGAGGAACGAGTTAGTAGCCCGTATAAGGATGTTATTAGTATATAGAAAGTGGCTTATTAACTTATTTGTTATGTCGGAAAATCGTGCATCTCGGGACGTTCATGTCTTGGGGGGTGCACGTAAGCGCTGTCCACCAGTGCGCACAAGCTGAAGGGTGGAGCCCCACGGGTGGCAGGTAACCCGACCCGCTTTGATATCCTCTACGACTCTTCATGTCGTTTGGGGTATTCGAGCAACGTCTGTCCCTGGCGTGCGTGGTGCAACATGGGAGACCCCGTCACGTGGTCTGAAACGTGAACACGTAACTCAAGGCGTGTTTGGCTTGAGAACATCCGGGCGAGTGATGACGGCCGGGTGTACAAACTGTATGGATTCCGGGCTCGGTGTGCAGCCGAGTCTGATGATTGTTTGAGTTTCTGCAGGTAGCCTTACCACGAAACGGTAGACGTGTAGCATCCGTGTGCGAGTGACGAGTAGTGCCACTGAACTAACGAAGCCGGCTAAATCCGGTATAGGTTTTTCCTTTGTGAGGACGTAGTACCGACATAATCTGGTGACGCCTCGACGTCACACCCAACTAAATGAACAACTTCATTTAAAAACTTGAAGGTTTTGATCCAAAGTAGTAAAACTTGATGTAACTCCTTCCCTTGAACAGGATATTCAAAGTTAATAAATTTTCAACTTATAGGATGTTAAGGACAGAGCACTCTGTTTTCAGCTAAATCAAGGCTGAAGTTAATCAGAGGTTAGAGGTTGAGTTCTTTCGAGGTTGGGGTCGTATGATACATTTCTGGAAAGCTTTGGAGGAGCTTTACAACTTTTCTGTTGAGTTCCAGAGGTGTTTCATCCCTTAACCACTCGAAAAATGCAGTAGAGTTGAAACTGTCCAGAAAACAGGACGGAGCAAAGACTCTCTGTAGACTCTCTGTAAATTAAGCATAACTTCCTGCATAAAAATCCAAAAATAGAAAATGAGGTGGTTCTGGGAAGCTTATGAGATGGGTTACAACTTTGTAACAGAAAGTTTTGTCAGATTAGGAACAGAATTAACTGGAATTCTTGGATCAAATCAGTACCTAAGGCAGGGAGGTGCTGTCCAATTGTTCCCAGAAATTCTGTTAACTTTGACATCTCATAACTTTTGAACCAGAGCAGATCTTAGGCCAACCAAATACTTTCTGGAAAGCAATTGAAGTTAACTTTAACTTTGATGTTGAGCTCCAGGACTGGTTTTGCTTTTAACCTGGCCTAAATCAGATTGATATGGAAACTGGTCAGGGCTGTCATGGGAACAGCAGATCAGCAGTCAAATTTGTTTAAAAATTTGAACTATGTTTCCAAGTGTTAAGGGTTCAATGACATATCTTATGTTATAACTCAATGGTTTACTGTTTAAATAAATATTTGACATTTCTCAAATATATTTTTACAGATGGCAGCAGATAAACGGTTGGAGAACGGGTGGGTAGTTTCCCACTGCTCTGACCGTAGCGGCTACCCGGGAGCATTGTGGCTAATGCTCCAATATTTCGGGTACAACCAGATGCCGCAATACTTCGCCAAGGAAGAAGGCGAAGAGGGGAACAAGACGTGGACGATCCATGTCGAGGTTCCTGCAGGGCCTACGCCACCCGGTTGGGTGCCATTCACCGTCACGGTGAGAGGAAGACAACCGGAAGGGATGTGGCAAGTGGCAGCCCGTGACACTATGTCACGTTTCTGCCAACTACACGTACAGGCTATGGAGGGAACTCCATACGCACTCGTTCCGGTGGAGGGACGAGCTCAGCATGTGTGGGAAGAGAGGTACCTAGAGGCAACAAACCCGAGTTGCCCAAGGTACAACCCCGCGGAGGCAAATCTCAGCCTCCAAATGAGGGCGGGAAACGCTGTGATGGACAGCCAAGCTGTTCATACGGAGCATCTCGCCACCAAGCTCAAGGAGAGCACAAGCCGTGGAGATCATTTTGAGAGTGCTCACAGTGCACTCCGCAATGTGCTCCTTCCGACGATCAAGCGACTGAATGAACAACACAATCAGTTGCGTCGTCTGAAGAAGGCAAAGAAGAAGAGCCGTGTTGACATTGCGGCGTTGCAAGAGCTGGTGCAGACCCTAACCCAGCAGAATGAGGACCTTGCTCAAGAGCGGGACGACGCTATTGAGGAAGGACAAGGCTGGGAAGAGGACTACAACCAGGCTATGGACGAGGTGCATGCATTGCAGGACCTCGTGCCCCCGGTATTGGGCGTACCGGTAGTCTTGGGTCTTCCAGCCATGGGAGAACCTGGAATGGGAGAAGAGGTGGTAGACCCCGAGCCACCAGCAGAGGTACCGGAGGAGGACGACCCACAGGAGGTCGAGTTCTACTCCGAGTAGGGGGTTACGGTTGCCAAGTAGGGCAGCTAGGGTAGCGTAACCCAACTTTTGTAATCGGTGACATGTCGTGTAGACAGTAGCGTATGTATAGGTAGTGACGACATGAGCACGACTTCTCGGAGATCCGAGAATAATGTATCTTGTATAAAGTTTATGCTTTATCAATATATGTGAATGTTGTGCAAGTTAATCATGCGTCGCTTCAATACTTACTCCTGTTTATGGAATTTTGAGTAAGACATGTGCTAATTGCTGCTGTGTTGAATTTCAGAATGACGCGTACTCGTGCCAACCCCGATGTTGGAGGTACTAGCCAAGGGGGAGAGACCTCCCAACCACCTCCCGAGGACTCCTCGGGACAGCAGCAGCAACAGCAACAGCAAACACCGCCACCGCCACTGCCAACGGTTACATTGGCCGACATTGTCGCGGCAATGGCGGGTTCACATCAGCAGCATACAGAGCTGCTGCAAACGTTAATTGCGAATACGTCTCGCCCAGAGAGACGTCAAGATCGTGAGGAGCGCCAACAGAGCTCCTACTCTGACTTCCTGGCGACTCATCCCCCTGTATTCTCAAGGGCGGATGAACCACTTGACGCGGACAACTGGCTCCGCGCCATAGAGATGAAGTTCGGGCTGCTCCAAATCAGCGAGCAGCGCAAGACTCAGTTCGCGGTCCAGCAGCTCCAAGGATCCGCGAGCGCGTGGTGGGCCAACTTTTGTGCTTCACAACCCACCGACCGAGTGATGACCTGGGCGGAGTTCCGGACGGCCTTCCGGGCCTATCATATACCGCCCGGTTTGATGAAGAGGAAGACGCAGGAATTCCTACACCTGCAACAAGGGAGCCGGAACGCGCTGGAGTACTCCAGAGCGTTCAACGATCTCGCACTCTACGCGTCGTATCACGCAGATACGGACGAGAAGCGGCGGGACCACTTTTACCAGGGGCTTAACCCGCTCCTGAAGGACAAGCTGGCGATGTTCAATCGCGGCAGCCTCAACGACATAATTGATGCTGCGATTGTTCAGGAAGACTCCGGCAAGGAGTTGGCGGCGGCAGAGCGAAAGCGAAGCGCGCCGCAGAGCAGCGGAGAAGGAGGCGGTCCTTCTCAGAAGTTTCGGATGGTGAATCGCCCACCATCAGGTCCGCGCTGGCAGCCACCACAGCGGTCGATGCCGTTCCGCGGTCGGCCGTATTCTTCACCGGCATTCCGGCCGGCACTGCCAGCACCACCGCAACAACAACAGCAGCAGCGGGCGATGCCGCGTGCGTTTGCACCTCCGCAACGCATGCCGGGCTTTCGTCCACCAAGTACTCCACCAGCAGCGGCCACATGTTACAAGTGTGGTCGTCCAGGACACTTCGCGAGCAGTTGCCCGGAGAGGCAAGGCGGCGGAGTGGTACCACAGTTTCCGGGGAGGAATCAACCCCGGAACCCTACTAATGCGCGGCGGGCAAACCCTAGGCCCGGTACTGTCCACCAGCTTGCCATTGAGGACGTGCCGGAGGGCGAGCCAATCCTTGCGGGTATGTTCCAACTCCACCAGCATCCCGCTATAGTACTATTTGATTCAGGCGCCACGCATAATTTTATTAGCCAAGCTTTCATTGCTAAACACAGCTTGCCAATACTACCCACCGATAGTCCATATTTAATTTGTTCACCGGGTGGGAAGATTTCAGCAAGCGTAATGGTCTCCAAAGCACCATTATGCTTAGCGGGTAGAGTGTACCCCACGTCTCTCATTATCTTAGAGGGACAGAAGGTCGATGTCATCCTAGGGATGTCGTGGTTAAACCGCCACGGCGCTGTTTTAGACACCGTCCTCCGAGTCGTGCACTTAAACTCAGGAGTGCACGGTTCTCACTCATTATTTCTGGACAGTCCAGAAATAAAACTTCCAAGTGTCTATCAAGCCACAACCATCAGATTGGAAGACATTCCAGTGGTCCGAGAATTCCCTGATGTATTCCCGGATGATTTGCCGGGGATGCCACCCGATAGAGAGGTGGAGTTCAAGATTGAACTTGCACCGGGAACCATGCCAATATCCCGAAGGCCGTACAAGATGGCGCCCAAGGAGTTGGCTGAACTGAAGACTCAGCTCACGGACCTTCTGGAGAAGGGTTTTATTAGGCCGAGCTCCTCGCCATGGGGCTGTTCGGCATTATTTGTCAAAAAGAAGGATGAAACGTTGCGGCTTTGCGTGGACTACCGTCCATTAAATGCCGTAACCATCAAGAACAAGTACCCGTTGCCACGGATCGACATGTTGTTTGATCAGTTGGTCGAAGCAAAGGTCTTTTCCAAGATGGATTTAAGATCCGGGTACCATCAGATTAAGATCAGGGCTGAGGACATTCCAAAGACAGCTTTTTCGACAAGGTACGGACTTTATGAGTACCTGGTCATGTCCTTTGGCCTCACCAATGCTCCAGCTCACTTCATGTACTTAATGAACTCGGTGTTCATGCCGGAGCTGGACAAGTTTGTCGTGGTCTTCATCGACGACATCCTGGTATATTCCAAGTCGGAGGAAGATCACAAGAAACATCTGCGTATAGTCTTGCAACGGCTGCGGGATCACAAGTTATACGCAAAGTTCAGCAAATGCGAGTTTTGGATATCGCAAGTGCCTTTCCTCGGGCATATCATCTCAGCGGAGGGTATCGCTGTGGACCCGAGCAAAATCACGCAAGTGCTGAATTGGAAATCCCCGAGAACTGTTCATGAGGTACGGAGTTTCCTCGGACTCGCGGGATATTATCGGAGGTTCATTCCGAACTTCTCGAAGATTGCCAAGCCAATGACAGAGCTGCTGAAGAAGGCTACCAAATATGTTTGGAGTCCAGCATGTGAAGCAGCATTCAAGGCTTTAGTCAAGCACCTGACATCAGCACCGGTTTTGGCGCAGCCAGACACAACAAAACCGTTCGATGTGTACTGCGATGCATCCGGCATTGGGCTCGGATGTGTGTTGATGCAAGACCGAAGGGTGGTCGCGTATGGGTCACGGCAGCTTAGGAATCATGAGCAAAATTATCCAACTCACGACTTGGAGCTCGCTGCCGTGGTACTTGCACTGAAAATGTGGAGGCACTACCTACTCGGTAACCTCGTACATTTATATACCGACCACAAAAGCCTCAAGTACATATTCACTCAGAAGGAGCTGAACATGAGGCAACGAAGATGGTTAGAACTGATAAAGGATTACGAGATAGAGATCCATTATCATCCGGGCAAGGCAAACGTTGTGGCAGACGCGCTAAGCCGCAAGTCACACGTCAATAATCTGACCATCACACCGTTGGAAGAGAGCGAACCACCACTACATGTGATTCCACATGGAGCTCTCTACAACCTAGCTTTGATCCCCACCATCCGTGAAGAGATAGCGGCAGCCCAGAAGAATGACAAGGGCATATCACATTTGCGGAGACGTGTAGACAGTGGGGAGTTGAAATGTTTCCGGAAGGACGGAGACGGCGTCCTATGGTTCAAGGACCGGATCGTCGTACCCCGAAACCCGGAGTTACGGAAGAAAATCTTTGATGAGGCTCACTTATCAAGGTTTTCTATTCACCCCGGCAGCAACAAGATGTATCAAGAACTCAGAAGCAAGTTTTGGTGGACACGGATGAAGCGAGAGACTGCAAAATACGTGTCCGAGTGTGATACATGTCGACGGGTGAAGGCAGACCACATGCGGAAACCGGGACTGCTGCAACCACTGGGCATTCCTGCCTGGAAGTGGGAGGACGTGAGCATGGATTTCGTCGTCGGTTTACCCACCACCTTACAGAAACATGATTCTGTGTGGGTGATCGTCGATCGGCTCACCAAAGTTGCCCATTTCATCCCGGTCAACACCAACTACAACGCCAAGAAGTACGCTGAACTGTACATCTCACGGATCCTATGCTTATACGGCGTACCCCGTACTATCGTATCGGACCGGGGCACTTTATTTGTGTCCCGTTTTTGGGAGCAGCTCCACGCTGCCTTGGGGACGAAGCTGATCCGTAGTTCAGCCTACCACCCGCAGACGGATGGGCAAACGGAGCGGGTAAATCAAATCTTAGAAGACATGCTACGAGCTTGCGCTATCGACCACGGCAAGAACTGGGATGATCACTTGCCGTTAGCCGAGTTCTCGTACAACAATGGGTACCAAGCCAGCATCAAGATGGCGCCCTACGAGGCGCTATACGGGAGAAAATGCCGCACACCATTGAATTGGTGTGAGTCTGGCGAGAGGGTTACCTTCGGGATTGATCTTGTCAACAACGCGGAAGAAAAGGTTCGATTAATTCAAGCGAACCTAAAAGCCGCTCAATCCCGACAGAAACAGTATGCGGACCGGAGAAGGCGTCCGTTACAATTCGAAGCTGGAGACCACGTATATCTACGAGTGTCTCCAATGAAGGGCGTAAACAGATTTGGGGTGAGAGGAAAGTTAGCACCCCGATTCATCGGTCCATTCCAGATTACCGAAAGATGTGGATCGGTGGCATACCGGCTAAGATTACCAGAAGCACTTTCCGGTGTGCACGACGTCTTTCACATTTCCCAGCTGAGGAAGTGTCTCAAGCTATCAACTACCGTTCAGCTGGAAGACATTGAAGAACTGCAACCGGATCTCACCTATCGGGAGGAACCGGTGCAGATTATTGATGAAAAGGCCCGAACCACACGCAACCGTACGTTGTGGTTCTACAAGGTTCTGTGGAGTAATCACTCCATGGATGAAGCGACATGGGAGAGCGAAGAATTCCTTCGCACTAACTACCCCGACTTTCTCACGTCGCATATCCGGTAATTTTTCCACCGTCCTCTCTCTCATTTTCACCTTATAATCTCGGGACGAGATTCTTTTAAGGGGGGAGGAATGTAAGGGCCTCAGTTTTTGACACCCATTTGCAGTGTTCATCCCCACACCACACACCTCATTTGAGGAAAAATGATGAACACAAATAAAGAGCAAGTAACAATTATCAACATGCTCATTAGGGAACAAACTCACACATTGCAAAAGTGGTACTTCCCACATGTGATATAGATGGGCTGGACATATGAAAACTCCTACACTTTGCCAAGGATGTCCATGCCAAGTTTCACCCAAATTCAAAACATTTTTGAGGTCATCTTGGGTGTAGATAGGAAAGGGGCAGTTTGAAAACATATTCAAATTCAAACTGTTTTCACCCACTGAATTTAAAAGTGGAAGGCATATTCTTGCTCAGCACATTTTTGTGAGCTCACACACCAATTTTCACTCCATTTGGAGTTGATCTTGACATGAGCTAAGGGGGAGAAATTCAAACTTTATTTGAATTTCAAACTGCACTTGTGCTGAAATTCATTCAAACCAAACCTCATTTGAACTTTGATCAATTCAAATGGCTCTTGGGTGAATAATTTGAGTTGCCAAGGGTAGAATAGGGTTCACTGTTTACCACAGCTGTTAGGAATAAATTTCAGAGGTTAAAAGAGGAGTGGGACCCACATGTCAGCCTCAGCCTCAAAGCAAACCGACTGAACCACAGTTCAGTCGGTTCCCGGCTGTTGTGCGCGCGCGCCACCGAAGGGGCCGGCCGGCGCCAGCTCCTGCTGCGTGCCCCAAGCCGGAGGCCAGCCGGCCGAGCTATTTATTCCCTCCCCGGCGTGCCTCAGTCACCATTTCCCCGAGCTACCGACGTGCGCGACTGCTTTTCCCACTGCCATCGCCGCCGCTCGAGTTCCTGCTTGATCAAGCCGATCGCAGCTCCCTCTTTCCATTCCAAGGTCCCAGCAAGGTACTAGCAACCATCCTCCATCCTTCCCATTGATAGAAATCGATTGAAACCGAGTGATATCGGCTGTGCCGAAAGATCAAACTCGGAACTGGAAACCGCCGCACCTCGGGCTCTCGTGGACAGCCCAACCTGGGCGTTGTCACGCCCGAGCCAAGGCACCCTTGGACGCGCAAGTGATCGGTGCTGCTCATCCCCGAGCCACAGCTCGAGTGGTTGCTCACCGGCGGCGAATTTCCACTTTTCCCCTTTCTGTGTGCAGAACGACCCTCGGGTACGATTCTGTTTAATTCGTGCTCTAGAAAGGATTAGAGGGCCTCAGGCCACTCCCACACGAACTAGACACGGTGACGCACAAGTTGCCTTCACAACTCTGGGCCGGAGAACTTCTGTGCCCGGCGTAATTCAAGGTCTACTAATGGCGGAACGCACGGGGGGTATCGGGCGCACGGTGAGGACCTATTTCGGGCCTTCCCCGAGCTGCCCCGAGTTCATGTCGACCTTCTCTGAGGTCCACTGATGCTCCCCGACCGGTTTCCCAAGTAGCTGAGGCACTAGGAGCATCAGCCGACATGGCCGAAGTCGTTCCGATATGGCGGCTCGTCGCCGACCATGCTCCGGCCGTTGTCATGAGCAGCTGACCCTCGGATCATGTTCCCCAAGTAAAAGTAGGCAGGGGCGGCCAGAATCAAGAAGTTTGAAGCTGTACAGCAGCCGGCGGCGAGCTCTCCGGCGAGGTCCCTCGGCGGCGGAGCGCGGGTGTCGCGAGGTTGAAGAAGGGGGTGGACCCCAGCTGTCAGCGGCCGATATTTTGAATCGGGATCCGGCTGCGGCCGGGATCGGGTGTGCTGGCGCGCAAAAGCCTTGTGGGCCGCGGTGTGCTGTCGCTTCGGCGTGCGACGCGTGTCTCCTGGGCCCACGCGCGAGTTTAAACTTTTCCCCGATTTTCAGATTTCCTTCAAACTTCAAATCCTTATAACTTTGGCTAGAAAGCTCCAAATTGAGTGAACCAAATTTTGCTGGATTCAGCTCTTTGAGTACTTTCCAGAAAATCAAGTGTCACTTCATGAGATTCCTTAATTCTCCAGAATTAATTCCTTAAAGTTTAAACTGTTAGGAATTTTAACTGGAGAATCATTTGGAGGAAAATCCTGAAATTTTGCTGAGATGTTCACCAAAATATCCTTGAACTACCATAAAAATTTCAGATCCATTTGAGCTCATTTAGTCCACCTAATGGTGTGATTAGTAAAACTGTTCCAGAGAAAATAGAAAATGTTCAGAAACATTTTCAGAATTTTCTCTGAAATTGTTTAGCTCATATCTTTAGTTAGAGACTTCCAAATTAAGTGAGACCAATTCCATTAGAACCCTCTGAAAATCTAGTTTTCAGAAAGTCATAGTTTGTTTCATGAAAATACCTAGAACACCCTAAAAGCCTTTAATTAAGGTCAAGGACATAATTATTTGTGGAGGGCTCAAATGAGCTTTGCTGCAACTAAAACTTGACCAAGTCTCTGTTTAGGTTGTAACCAAGCCACAGTAAAAGTTTCACAGTCATTAGGTCTATCTAGTAAAGGTTATAGACTTCACAACTTCAAAGTTAATACAAAAGCATTTAATTAATACATACATTGTTCTTATCATGTAGTCGCTAAGGTCGAGGAGGAACCCGAAGTCCTAGACTTCGTTACTCCGGAGGAACAGCTAGCCTACGACCAAGAGCAGCAAGGCAAGCCCCGGTTTGCATTAACCATTTTATAAATTTTTATTGTTTTGAGCACATACTTGTTTTCTTTATGTTGTGCATCAGAGTCTTGTTTGGAAACCCCACTGCATAGCCAAGAAAACCATGGGTTGGGGTTTAGGATTGCAAACCCCGTTAGCCACTGCATTGCTAGGATAGAGTAGGATTCGGTACAAGTCGAGTAGTTGGAACTACTCGCGAGAATAGGCTAGAGGCACATTGCTCGGGTAGAGATAGCACATGATACACATGGCAAGAAAATGAGACCGAGCGGAGAGTAAGGGCAGCAGGACTTTGGGGCCTGTGTGCTGTAGCTCCGCTTGTGTCGATTGAGGACCGAGCCGTGTGCGGGCCTGTTGAACAAGCTAGAACAGTACCGAAGACCTACCGGCTATATGGGAACCGGGAAACTGATGTAACTCGGGTAGCTGGGTATTGAGGCATTGCCCGTCGTTCAGAGGGTAGGTTGAGAGCTCGAGGTGTAAATCAGCTGGCGGCACAGAGATGCGCGTGCAGGGACCTCTTGCTCGGGACGATGGGACCGGTTCAATATTTGGCTAACGGGTGAAAGGTAGTCGCGTACGGCGTCCGTGATGGTTGTTGTAGGCAACATCGAGTACGGGCGTACGTGACGGGTTGTTCGGGTAACCCTGCAGGTGTAAATCGATTATAATCGCCGTCCCTCGCGGTCAGTGAGTACCACTTGTTCACTGTACCGTGACGTAGAAAGAACAGGCTAGTTACATGTTAAAATGTTGCTGATTGAAAGTTGGATATTGATTGTTAATGATATGTTGTAGCTTAGTGCTAACTAAAGTTCTTTTCAACTTTGGGCAAAGTACATGAGAGAAATGCGTTTCTTGTTTGATTGCGGCTCTCTCATGTGCCTTAGCGTAAAGTTCTCCACAACCTGCTGCTAAAACTTGAAAGTAAGGTTCTACTAATTAGGCGAGTCCTTGCAAATGATTTTTACCTCATGCAACCCATCACCCTCATGTAGAAGTTTCATGTTTAGGTGAGACGGGTCAGACTTGCTGAGCCTTCGTGCTCACTGCTTGTGTTTGAAGCTTTTGCAGGGTTCTATGAGGAAGGGACTCCCGAAGAGCAGACGGAACCCCAGGAGGGGAACCCCGTCGAGTGGGAGTCGTGCACGCCGCAGAGTTAGTGTGCGAGTGTGCTAGCAAGGACACGTTCGAGGGCTGAACGTGCACTTGATGCTTAGTCTACGCCCGCGAGTGTGGACTAAACTTATTTTGATGTAAACATGTTAATAAACTTGTTTATGTAATAAAGCTTCCGCTTCCGCTTTGTACCTTTGACGTGTGTTATACGGTGTTGTGCAACGCAGCACCCCTTAGCGTGATCCTGGCTCGACAGGACCAGTGGGGTCGTGTCAGAAGTCCGTCAATTTAGATTTGACTAATTTGTATTTGGTCTGGTAATGGTGTAGGTTGTGCAAAGTTATTACATTATCTGTGTACGAGACGTCTCGCATGTTTACTGTCATTATGTTTACCACTATTTTATGGACTGCATGGAGTATGCTATGGGGCTAATGTTATTGTCGTTATGGTTGCAGATGGTTCTTACCCGAACCATGCACGAGGTCGGGGGCTCAAGTCAGCAAGGTGGTGATGACTCCCATCCACCTGCCTACGACAACACCCCGCAGCAACAACCACCACCGCCGCCTCCGCTTACGCTAGCGGACGTGATTTCGGCGCTGGTGGGTTCTCGTGAAGAGCAGACCGACCTGCCCTGCACGATTGTGCAGAATACGTCCCAGGCGGGGACACGTCAAGAGAGGGGGCCTCGTGAGCCTCATATCACTACATACTCGGATTTCATGAGTACGCATCCTCCGGTGTTCACCGAAGTTTCGGAACCACTGGAGGCCGACAACTAGCTGCGGACGATCGAGTCCAAGTTCGGGCTGCTTCAATGCACGGTGCGGCAGAAGACTCTCTTCGCCGCGCAGCAGCATCACGGTACCTCCGGTGCATGGTGGGCGAATTATTTTGCCTCACTACATGCTGGCCATGCTGTGGAATGGGCAGAATTCCGGGAGGCGTTCCGCGCCTATCACATACCTCGCGGTATGATGAAGAGGAAGTTCCAAGAGTTCTTAGAACTGAAGCAAGGCGGGAGGAGTGCCCATGACTAATCCCACGTGTTCAACCATCTGGTGCAGTACACGTCGGACTACATCTCCACCGAGGAGAGGAAGCGCGAGCAGTTCTATCGGGGTTTAAACACCGAGATGAAGACTCACCTCACGCAATGTAATTGTGGCACCTTCAACGACCTCATCAATGCCATGATTCTTCAAGAGGATGCTTAGTGGGAATTTGCAGCTGAGCAGAGGAAGCGCAGCGCTCCACTGAGCAGCGGGGGTGGAGCTCCTCAAAATACCGAATGGTGTATCGGACACCATCCGGTCAGCAGTGGCATCCACCGGCATGACCTCAACAGTTTGTGGTTCGTCCTTATCAGCCACCCCCATTCCGACCGCCGATGCAACCACCGTGACCGCAACAGCAGAACAGAAGAAGATGGTACCCCGGGCGTTTCCACCGCCACAACGTGCCCCAGGATTCCGTCCGCTGGTCAGTAGAGGACCGCCTCGCTACACATGCTATACGTGTGGCCAGGCGGGTCATTTCTCAAAGGACTGTCCACAGAGGAAGCAAAGCAGCGGGCAAGCCCAATATCAGGGCGGTGCTTGTGGGCGACCACCGGTTAAGAAGGGAGGTCAGCAACCCGGGGACGTTTGTTACCTCGACAATGAGGACGCCGTGGAAGGAGAGAACATGCTGGCGGGTACGTTCACTCTCAACGATCGTGCAATCATCATTTTATTTGATTCGGGTGCAACCCACAACTTCATAAGTGCATCATATGTGGTTAAGCATCAACTACAAGTCTTTCCAACCGAGTGCTCATATATGATCTTCTCACCGAGAGGGAAGATTTCAGAAAATGTGATGATTCCAAAAGAACCACTGTGCTTAGGTGGGAGAATATATCACACTACTATGATTATTCTTAAGGGGAAGAAGATTGATGCAATCTTAGGAATGTCATGGCTAAGTTACCATGGCGCTGTCCTAGAAACTTTATCACAGACGGTTTACTTAAACTCTCCACTCCACCGTCCGCATTCCCTCATATTAGACAACCCGGTCCTAGAAGTTTCAGCGGCTTATCAAACTGAAGCTCCCAAGTTAGAGGACATCCCCGTACTCCGAGAATATCCCGACGTGTTCCTGGATGATCTCCCGGGCATGCCACCTGAACGGAACGTGGAGTTCAAGATTGAACTTACGCTCGGGATTACACCAATATCGCGGAGACCGTATAAGATGGCTCCGAATGAGCTGGCTGAGTTGAAGGAACAGCTCAATGACTTGTTGAGCAAATGTTTCATTAGACCGAGTTCCTCGCCATGGGGATGCTCGGCGCTGTTTGTCAAGAGAAAGATGAAACCTTGAGGTTGTGTGTGGATTACCGACCGCTCAACGCCGTCACCATGAAGAACAAATATCCAATACCCCGCATTGATATCCTGTTTGATCAACTTGTGGGTGCAAGTGTGTTTTCAAAGATGGACCTTCGCTCCTGGTATCATCAAATAAAGATCCGGGTGGAGGATATCCCGAAGACGGCAATCTCGACGAGATATAGACTATATGAATATCTCGTCATGTCTTTTGGTCTCACCAACGCCCCGGCACATTTCATGTACCTCATGAACTCGGTATTCATGCCAGAGTTGGACAAGTTCGTGGTGGTGTTCGTTGATGACATCTTGGTTTACTCCAAGATGGAATAAGAACACGCCGAAAACTTACGTATCGTCCTTCAACGATTGCGAGACCATAAACTCTATGCCAAGTTCAGCAAATGCGAGTTTTGGATCAACCAACTTCCATTTTTGGGACACATCATCTCAGCGGAAGGCATTGTGTTCGATCCAAGCAAAATTGAACAAGTGCTTAAATGGAAAGCCCCCACTTCTGTTCATGAAGTCAGAAGCTTCCTCGGTTTAGCGGGATATTACCGGAGGTTCATCCCAAGCTTCTCCAAGCTTGCTAAGCCGATGACTGAATTATTGAAGAAGGGGATGAAATATGTTTGGAACTCAGCATGTGAAGGAGAGTTTCAAGCATTGGTGAAGCATCTCACAACAGCCCCGTTCTTAGCTCAATCGGATACGACCAAGCCTTTCAACGTATATTACGTATATTGTGATGTGTTCGGTATCGGGCTTGGCTGCGTGTTGATGCAAGAAGGATGGGTGGTCATGTATGGCTCACGCCAACATCGAAACCACGAGTAGCACTATCCAACTCATGATCTTGAGCTCGCTGCTGTGATATTGGTGCTGAAAATGTGGATGCACTATCTTCATGGAAACTTGGTGCAGCTCTACAGCGACAACAAGAGCATAAAGTATATCTTCACCCAAAAGGAGCTGAATATGAGACAAAGGAGGTGGATAGAATTAATCAAAGACTATGAGATATAGATTCATTACCACCCCGGCAAGGAAAATGTGGTTGCCAACACGCTGAGTCAGAAATCACATGTCCATAACCTTACCATTACACCGATGGAAGAGGAAGAACCGAGTCTATACTTGGTTCCATATGGATCACTCTACACCTTGCTCTCATCCCTACTATTAGGGAGGATATTATTGCAGCTCAAAAGATTGACAAAGGCATAGCACATCTCTAGAAATGGATAGATAGCGGTGATATCAAATGTTTCCGAAAGGATGATGAGGGGACGCTATGGTTCAATGACCGCATAGTCGTACCCCGGAATATGGAGCTGAGAAAGAAGATCCTCAATGAAGCTCACTTGTCTAAGTTCTCCATTCATCCGGGAAGCAACAAAATGTACCAAGATTTGAAGAGTAAATTTTGGTGGACACGGATGAAGCGGGAAATTGCAAAGTACGTATACGAGTGTGATACGTGTAGACGAGTGAAGGCAGATCGCATGAGAAAATCAGGGCTGTTGCAACCACTGAAAATTCCAGCATGGAAGTGGGAAGATGTGAGCATGGATTTCATTGTGGGATTACCCATGACTTCTAACAAGCATGATTCCATTTGGGTAATCGTTGACCGGTTAACCAAGTCGTCTCACTTCATTCCCGTGCATACACATTGCCATGCCAGCAGGTATGCGAAGTTGTACATTGCAAGAATTTTATGCTTGCACGGGGTACCCAAGACCATGATCTCAGATCGAGGAGCACTATTCGTGGCTTGTTACTGGGAACAGTTGCACGCTGCTTTGGGTACCAAACTAATTAGAAGCTCCGCCTATCACCCTCAGACAGATGGGCAAACTGAGAGGGTGAATCAAGTGTTAGAAGACATGCTGAGAGCGTGTGCCATTCACCACGGTAGAAATTGGGATGATCATCTGCAGTTGACGGAATTCTCGTATAACAATGCTATCAAGCGAGTATCAAGATGGCACCTTATGAGGCTCTCTATGGTCGTAAATGTCGTACCTGTGACACCCTCATTTTTGGGTTCTGCATATATTCATATTTTATATGTAGAAAACATTTTAAAATAAGAAGAAATAGAGAAAATATTAAAAAGATAGCCAAAAAGAGCCAAATTCCAGTCTACAGAGAGCGCCGAAGACAATTTCCGCGGCCGCTGACCACGTGGCGCGTTCGGAGCTCACCTCCGGGAGGTCCGACACTACCGGACACGTGTCACCTCCGGAGCTCACCTCTGGGAGGTCCGACGCTGATGGACACGTGTCGACCTCGGAGCTCGGAAGTCCGGCGCTACTTGACGCGTGGCATTCTCGGAGCTCACCTCAGAAGAGAGGGGAGGTCCTGAATTGACACATGGCACCCCGGAGCCACCTCCGAAGAGAGGGGGAGGTATGGAACAGACACGTGGCGCACGTGGAGCTCGCCTCTGAAGAGAGGGAGGTTCCCGCCCGCCAGGATACGTGGCGCACGCACAGCCCACCTCTGAGAAAGAGGGAGGTCTCGCTCGCTTGACACACGGCACAACCGGAGCTCGTTTTTGTGGAAAAGGGGGACCAGGCCCCCGATGGACACGTGGAGCTTCCGGAGCTCATCGTCGAGAGGGTAACGAGATTTTAACTAGTTTTTTTCTTCTGAACGCGTGGGAATCCCCGGTATTGAGGAAACCGACACGAATTCCATGTTGCTATCACACCAAATCAACTAGAGATAAGTTGTTAAGATCCAAAAACAATTTGAATAAGACTCCTATTTGAGTTCCGATCAGAGAAGGACTCTTCTTTTTCCGGTTATAAATAGAACCGAAAACCCTTGGCCGTAACCACAAATTTCTTTTTCACCTCCTGAACCGACAACTTAGAACCCTAGCCCCAGCTCGCCAAGTAAAACTTTCGCCGGAGTTCAGTCGCGGTAGATCACCGGAAGAGAGCCCCAACGATCTGTCTCGCTAGGGGAAGGACCCGAGACCAAGAAGAACGTAAGGTAGGTCTCCATTATCACCTTACGACATCATCACGGTTTTTATTCGCATCTGTTTCTTCAATTCCTTCGAAACAGAAGCTTTTTCATGGACAGATCACGTGTTGATCGGTTTGATCTAGATCTTGAGTCCAGATCATCGCCACGTCCACATTTGATCTATACAACTCTGTTTTCCATAAAAACCCCATACGAACATGCAAGAACGCGCACAAAACAAAACTGCACCATAGGATTAACATGCATATATTGCATCTTAAAGTAGAGTTTGTGCATGATATTGATTGCTGTGAATCTTGTATATGCGAGATTGTGAATAGAAGGACAAGCTCAGGGAGCTACCTACGACGGACTAAAACAACAAGATTTTGAGCAACTGGAACCGCCAGAACAAGGCAAGTGCCCCTTGACCATATTGATCCTATGTTTTGGGAAACTATTTTGTTTTTGCGAAAAGGTGTGTGTGTGTGTGCTGAGTCAAACATGATGGGAAACCCTTTTGTAGGAGTTTACTAGTTTTGGTTAAACCACCCTTGTCGCCAGGGAAGTTTATGAGTCGGATATGGTTTTTGCTTTTATGCTTCGCCGAGTCCATAGGATGCGGAAGCGAGATAGATGTGTCTAGCTAACTGCACTCGTAATAATAATGAGAAACTGATGTTGTTAATGAACATGGATCGGAGGGGGATCTAGGCAAGCCTGGGTTTGTGAATGAGGTAGCCTGAGATGGTTACTTGCCATAGATCTAAGGACCGGTTCATGCGAGCACATGCCAGGATAACAGTGCCACCACAAGGCCAAGTATGGGTGCGGCTTAGCTGACTAATTAGGTAAGTTACTAGATTGTTATGGACCGTGGAAGGCGCGGGGAATGGGAGTCGAGTGAGGATGCCCTGGGAACTGTATGACACAAGGGGGGGCCGTGGGTGGGAGAATTGGAGATTCTAGCCTGCCGGTGAAACCTTGAGTCCATACATCTAGTAGCCCCTTTGTAAAGGCTATTTTGTGATCTCTTAACCATACACCAATGGTTGTGTACTGGTATAATGGAGGTTCTGCAGTCGCCGATGGGTGACAAAATCACAAACTTGTGGGTAAAGTGGTACAACCTCTGCAGAGTCTAAAACTATCATGATAGCCGAGCTTACGGTCACGAGCGCCTGGCCAACTTCCATGATTAGTTGGGATGGTTATTGGTTATAGTTATTGGTTATGGTTATTTGTTATGGTTTTGGTTATGGTTTGGATTTCGGAACTGTTGAGTCCGGGTGATAAGATTTGGTTACATGACTGTTGAGTCATGGCAACGAGATTGGTCTCGGTGTGAGACGGATTTGTTTATAAATGGTAGCGAATATGAGATGGTATTCGTGACATGGTAGCGAATACGAGAAGGTATTCGTGAGCAAGAATGAAGTTGATTAATGTCTGGTTGAGACATGGAAAGTGATGAACATAATGGAGGTATGTTGGTATTTTAATGCATGTTAGGATTACGTTCACTTAAAGTTAAGTTTTTTTATTGTGGTTTTGATAAATAACTTTGCTTTCTGCAATGAGCCTTTTTACACCTACCTTGTTGTGAGCTACATATCATATTTTCCCGCACTTGTTGAGTATATCATTGTACTCAAACTTGCATTATTATTTCATCATCAACAACAGGAGAAGATTACTATGAAGACCAGGTGGAGCATTAGGCGTGTAATCTGTCCTCAACCTTGCCTGTGGGGATGGAGTATAGATGGAGCCGTTGCTGCTTAGATTGTTTCCGCTGCATAGAAATAAGACTTCCGCTGTAAGATTAGACTTCCGCTGCCAAGCTGAGTCCAAGACTCATGAAACCTTGTAATAAACTCTGTTATTCGTGGTTATATATATTCTGAAATTCAGTTTATGGATGATGTGTATATGTGTGATAAACATCCTGGGCACACATATGCATCAGTTCTCGGCTCCGTGGTTTTTCCATAAAATTGAGGGCGTCACAGATTGGTATCTGAGCCACGGGTTGACGGTAGGTTACACACTTAGATAGAAGTCACAAGTTGGTATCAGACACAGATTGGTATCAACCTGCCACGGGTTGATCGTAGATCACACAACCTAGATAGATCACAGATTGGTAGCTGAGCCACGTCGATTGTAGGACGCACCCTAGTAACAGCTTGGTATTAGAAGCCACGCTGACCATAGGATGCAAGTCTAGGATGCATAGATTGGCATTAGAACTACCTTGACATAGGATACAAGCCTAGGAGAAGCCATAGTTGGATCACAGATTGGCATCACCCTAAGCCATATAGGACCCCCATTGAACAAGACTTGAATAGGAGTTGTGTGAGCCCTTGTGATGATTGTTTGTGATTGTGTGCTTAGTGTGAGTTGTGGGACGTCTCAAGCGCTGTCCATATCCACACATAAGTAGAAAGAGGTGTGAGATGCCTCGGCACTTGTTCACATCCTCATATGGGCTAATATATATAGTCCAATCCATCTTGATGCATATACTTAGGGGGATCCATCTAACCTTCTAACCTCTATTCTATTTCGTTCTCTCTCACAGATGGTGAGAGGAAACGCTGACCGCCAAGGAAGGAACGTCCGTGGCAACCAAGAGGATGGGATGAAGTTCCTGTTAACCCCGGAGCTGGTGAGAACAACCTGGAACAGTTGATGGCCATGCAGAATCAACTTATGCAAACCATGATCCAAACTCTGGGTCAGTTGCAGGCCAACAACAACAACCCTGTTCCGACACCACCGCCACCACCACCGCCACCACCGCCGGATCATAACAGACTGGGAGAGTTCATGAGGACTCGACCACCCACCTTTGCTCAAGCTAACGACCCCATGGAGGCCGACGACTGGTTGAAATCCATGGAGAAGAAGCTTGCCATAGTTTAGTGCAATGACCGAGAGAAGGTTCTCTTTGCGTCGCACCAACTCTTGGGAGCTGCCGCTGACTGGTGGGATGCCCTGTGCAACGCTCATGTCGACCCGGAGACGATCACTTGGACTAAGTTCAAGGAGAGTTTCCGCTCTCATTACATCCCTGCTGGTGTAATGATGCTCAAGAGACAGGAGTTCAAAGGTCTCCGCCAAGGATAGAAAAGCGTAAATGAGTATCTCAACAAATTCACGCAACTGTCCCGGTACGCCCCCGAAGATGTCAACTCGGACCAATGGAAGCAGTACTTGTTCATGAGAGGGTTGAAAAATGAGATCCAGGTTCAGCTCCTCAACAATGACTACGCATGCTTCCAGAAGCTGGTTGACAAGGCTATAGTGGTTGAAAGAAAGATCCGAGAGATCGAGCGAGAGGGCAAGAGGAAGATGCAATACCAACCACAAGGGAGCAAAGTACGACCTCGGTACATGCCCCCATCTGCACCACAGTATGGATCGACCGCTCCTGCATACCGCCCTAGTCAGCCACCACAGCAACGGCCCGTTTCACAAGCACCTCGTGTGCCTTTGCCTCCTGTGCCCCGACCCAACATGGGTTCTCCTGTTCAATACGCCCGCCCCAACGTACCTGCTGCCATGGGCAACAGGGCATGCTTTGCATGCGGGGAAACAGGACACTTCGCGAGCCAGTGCCCGAGGAGAGGTCCTGGACAGCAAGGCAACGTGCCCAAGCAGAACCCACGGCCGAACGGAGGGGACAATCAAGGAAACCGTGGACAGCAGAACTATGCTCGCGGCAACGTGAACCATGTCTCTGCTGAGGAAGCACAACAGGCTGAGGACGTCGTAATTGCTATGTTCCTTGCCAACTCCAACCCAGCCACCATTTTATTTGATTCTGGAGCATCACATTCCTTCATATCATCCAAGTATGTTGCCAAGCATAATCTACCCATATCACACTTGAATTGTACTATGTTGGTTAATTCTCCTGGTGGAGAGATGAGGACTAATATAGTATGTCCAAAAGTAAGCCTTAAAATAAAGGGGGTAGACTTCCTTGCCAACCTCATTGTCTTGGATTCCCAAGGGCTTGACATAATACTCGGGATGGATTGGTTAAGCAAGCACAATGGAGTAATCCAATGTGCTGAAAGGAGCGTGCAGTTGACAAACGAGCATGGTATTCGTATCGAGTTTGAGTCAGCCCAACAAACAACCAAGAAGGCAATTTTGAACCACGTCGAAGGAGCAACATTGGACAGCATTCCAGTGGTTCAAGAATTCTCAGACGTGTTTCCGGAAGAGCTTCCAGGTATGCCACCTGACCGGGACATTGAGTTTGCCATTGATTTGGTACCCGGAACTGCACAAATAGCAAAGAGACCCTATAGGATGCCCGTCAATGAACTAGTGGAACTCAAGAAGCAAATTCAGGAGCAATTGGAGAAGGGTCTTATACGTCCAAGCTCATCACCATGGGGAGCCCCCGTGCTCTTCGTAGACAAGAAGGATGGGACCCAAAGGATGTGCGTGGATTATAGGTCTCTCAACGAGGTGACAATCAAGAATAAATACCCTCTGCCCCGTATAGAAGACCTATTCGACCAAATGAAAGGAGCCCGAGTGTTCTCCAAGATTGATCTTCGGTCGGGATACTTCCAGCTGAAGATTAAGCCCTCTGATATACACAAGACTGCCTTTTGAACATGGTATGGTTCGTATGAATATACCGTCATGTCTTTTGGGTTAACAAATTCACCCGCATACTTCATGTACCTTATGAACAAGGTTTTCATGGAGTACTTGGATAAGTTCATCGTGGTTTTCATCGACGACATTATGGTGTATTCAAAAAGTGGGGAGGAGCATGAAGAACATTTGAGATTGACCTTGCAGAAAATGCGCGAGCATCAATTGTATGCCAAGCTTAACAAGTGTCACTTTTGGTTAAAGGAGATATTGTTCCTAGGCCACATTATCTCCGAGGAAGGAGTATTGATTGATCCCGGAAAAGTGGGAGATGTTATGAAGTGGAACCAACCGCAAAATGTGAGAGATGTTTGGAGTTTTCTTGGGATGGCTGGATACTACCGATGCTTCATCAAGGACTTATCTAAGATAGCAAAACCTATGACGGAGTTGCTAATGAAGGGAAAAGCGTTCCAGTGGTCATCAGCGTGCCAAGAAAGCTTTGAGGAACTCAAGAAAAGGCTAACCACAGTGTCGGTTTTGGTATTGCCGGACGTAAGCAAGAGCTTTGACATATATTGTGACGCATCAAAAAAAGGGTTGGGATGTGTGCTCATGCAAGAAGGACAAGTGGTAGCCTATGCCTCACGACAATTAAAGAAGCACGAGCTTAATTATCCTACACATGACTTGGAGCTAGCAGCAGTAGTGCATGCATTGAAGATTTGGAGACACTATATCCTTGGTCATCGATGTGAGATCTATACGGATCATAAAAGCCTCAAGTACATATTCACACAAACGGACTTGAATTTGAGGCAACGTCGATGGTTGGAACTCATCAAGGATTACGATGTTGGAAACAACTACCACCCTGGAAGGGCCAATGTAGTAGCTGATGCATTGAGCCGGAAGGGAGCATGTCACCAACTCATGGTTCAGGAGATACCACCCGAACTACGCAAGGAGTTCGAACGGTTACACCTCGGATTCTTGAACAAGATGGAAGTGATGGAACTCCACTCTTCATTGGAGCAAGAGATAAGAGATGGCCAATCAACGGATGAGGAGATCAAGGAGATCAAGTAAAGTATCCGACAAGGAATAGAGAAGGATTTCAATGAAGATGAGAAGGGTACGCTTTGGCTAGAAAAAAGGATTTGTGTGCCTAACGTGAAGCACATTCACGACATGATATTAAAAGAGGCACATGATTCACCTTATTCCATACATCCCGGAAGTACCAAGATGTACAAGGACCTGAAGACTTGTTATTGGTGGGATGGTATGAAGAGGGACATAGCCGAATATGTTGCCCTATGCGACACATGCCAACGGGTGAAGGCCGAACATCAAAGATTCGCTGGATTGTTGCAGCCCTTGAAGGTACCCGAGTGGAAGTGGGAAGACATCAGTATCGATTTCATCGTTGGGTTGCCACGTACTCAGTCGGGTTACGACTCCATCTAGGTTATCGTGGACCGATTGACGAAAACAACCCATTTTCTCCCTGTAAGGACCAAGTACAACGTTGCGCAATTAGCCGAGTTGCACATGGAGCAAATTGTGTGCCGTCATGGAGTCCCGAGGAGGATAGTCTCAGATCGGGGTTCTCAGTTTACCTCTAGATTTTGGAGGAAGCTGCAGAAAGCTATGGGTACATGACTAGATTTTAGCTCTGCTTACCACCCGCAGACCGACGGGCAAATGGAAAGGACAAACCAAATTTTGGAGGACATGTTGAGAGCCTGTGCCTTGAAATATGGACGTAGTTGGGATAGGAGCTTGCTACGCGGAATTCTCCTATAACAACAGCTATCAAGCCAGCTTGAAGATGTCACCTTTCGAAGCATTATATGGCAGACGGTGTACAAAACCAAGTGTTTGGACCCGAAGTGCTACAAGAAGCTGAAAAGCAAGTCCAAACGATACGGGAGAACATAAAGGCTTCTTAGTCACGACAGAAAGGCTATGCGGACAATAGACGATAAAGGTTGACTTTCGAAGTAGGAGACTACGTATACCTCAAGGTATCGCCTATCCGTGACCAACGACATTTCAACATCAAGGGCAATCTAGCACCTCGCTACATTGGTCCATTTTAAGATTTTGGACAAGCGAGGAGAAGTAGCCTATCAACTAGAGCTCCCAACGCACCTCTCCGACGTACATGACGTGTTTCATGTATCTCAGCTCAAGAAGTGCTTGAGAGTGCCAGAAGAGCAAGTACCAATGGAAGATCTCGAACTTCAGGAGGACCTGACCTATGCAGAGCACCCTGTCTGAATTTTGGACGTAAAGGAAAGGGTCATGAGGAACAAAGTAATCCGATGGTGCAAGGTACAATGGAGCCATCACACCGAAGCTGAAGCCACATGGGAGCGTGAAGAAGATATCAAGACAGAATTTCCTCATCTATTCTCTACTAACGAATCTCAAGGGCGAGATTCAATTTAAGGGGGCAGATTTGTGACACCCTCATTTTTGGGTTCTGCATATATTCATATTTTATATGTAGAAAACATTTTAAAATAAGAAGAAATAGAGAAAATATTAAAAATATAGCCAAAAAGAGTCAAATTCCAGTCTACAGAGAGCGCCGAAGACAATTTTCGCGGCCGCTGACCACGTGGCGCGTTCGGAGCTCACCTCCGAGAGGTCCGACACTACCGGACACGTGTCAGCTCCGGAGCTCACCTCCGGGAGGTCCGACGCTGATGGACACGTGTCGACCTCGGAGCTCGGAAGTTCGGTGCTACTTGACGCGTGGCATTCTCGGAGCTCACCTCAGAAGAGAGGGGAGGTCCGGAATTGACACATGGCACCCCGGAGCCACCTTCGAAGAGAGGGGGAGGTCCGGAACAGACACATGGCGCACGTGGAGCTCGCCTCTGAAGACAGGGAGGTTCCCGCCCGCCAGGATACGTGGCGCACGCGGAGCCCACCTCTGAGAAAGAGGGAGGTCTCGCTCGCTTGACACGTGGCACAACCGGAGCTCGTCTTTGTGGAAAAGGGGGACCAGGCCCCCGATGGACACATGGAGCTTCCGGAGCTCATCGCCGAGAGGGTAACGAGATTTTAAGCAGTTTTTTTCTTCTGAACGCGTGGGAATCCCTGGTATTGAGGAAACCGACACGAATTCCACGTTGCTATCACACCAAATCAACTAGAGATAAGTTGTTAAGATCCAAAAACAATTTGAATAAGACTCCTATTTGAATTCCGATCAGAGAAGGACTCTTCTTTTTCCGGTTATAAATAGAACCGAAAACCCTTGGCTGTAACCACGAATTTCTTTTTCACCTCCTGAACCGACAACTTAGAACCCTAGCCCAGATCGCCGAGTAAACCCTTTGCCGGAGTTCAGTCGCGGTAGATCACCGGAAGAGAGCCCCAACGATCTGTCTTGCTAGGAGAAGGACCCGAGACCAAGAAGAACGTAAGGTAGGTCTCCATTATCACCTTACGACATCATCACGGTTTTTATTCGCATCTGTTTCTTCAATTCCTTCGAAACAAAAGCTTTTTCGTGGACAAATCACGTGTTGATTGGTTTGATCTAGATCTTGAGTCCAGATCATCGCCACGTCCACATTTGATCTATACACCTCTGTTTTCCATAAAAACCCCATACAAACATGCAAGAACGCGCACAAAACAAAAATGCACCATAGGATTAACATGCATATATTGCATCTTAAAGTAGAGTTTGTGCATGACATTGATTGCTGTGAATCTTATATATGCGTGATCACGAATAGAAGGACAAGCTCAGGGAGCTACCTACGACGGACTACAACAATAAGATTTTGAGCAACCGGAACCGCCAGTACAAGGCAAGTGCCCCCATATTGATCCTATGTTTTGGGAAACTATTTTGTTTTTGCGAAAAGGTGTGTGTGTGTGTGCTGAGTCAAACATGATGGGAAACCCTTTTGTAGGAGTTTACTAGTTTTGGTTAAACCACCCTTGTCGCCAGGGAAGTTTATGAGTTGGGTATGGTTTTTGCTTTTATGCTTCGCTGAGTCCATAGGATGGGGAAGCGAGATAGATGTGTCTAGCTAACTGCACTCGTAATAATAATGAGAATGTTGTTAATGAACATGGATTGGAGGGAGATCTAGGCAAGCCTGGGTTTGTGAATGAGGTAGCCTGAGATGGTGGTTACTTGTCGTAGATCTATGGACCGGTTCATGCAAGCATATGCCAGGATAACAGAGCCACCACAAAGCCAAGTATGGGTGCGGCTTAGCTGACTAATTAGGTAAGTTACTAGATTGTTATGGACCGTGGAAGGCGCGGGGAATGGGAGTCGAGTGAGGACTGCCTTGGGAACTGCATGGCACAAGAGGGGGCCCGTGGGTGGGAGAATAGGAGATTCTAGCCTGCCGGTGAAACCTTAGTGAGTCCATACATCTAGTAGCCCCTTTGTAAAGGCTATTTTGTGATCTCTTGACCATCCACCAACGGTTGTGTACTGGTATAATGGAGGTTCTGCAGTCACCGACGGGTGACGAAATCACAAACTTGTGGGTGAAGTGGTACAACCTCTACAGAGTCTAAAACTATCATGATAGCTGAGCTTACGGTCACGAGCGCCTGGCCAACTTCCATAATTAGTTGGGATGGTTATTGGTTATAGTTATTGGTTATGGTTATTGGTTATGGTTTTGGTTATGGTTTGGCTTTCGGGACTGTTGAGTCCGGATGATAAGATTTGGTTACATGACTGTTGAGTCATGGCAACGAGATTGGTCTCGGTGTGAGACGGATTTGTTTATAAATGGTAGTGAATACGAGATGGTATTCGTGAGATGGTAACGAATACGAGAAGGTATTCGTGAGCAAGAATGAAGTTGATTAATGTCTGGTTGAGACATGGAAAGTGATGAACATAATGGAGGTATGTTGGTATTTTAATGCATGTTGGGATTACGTTCACTTAAAGTTAAGTTGTTGTTTTATCGTGGTTTTGATAAATAACTTTGCTTTCTGCAATGAGCCTTTTGTTACCTACCTTGTTGTGAGCTACATATCATATTTTCCCGCACTTGCTGAGTACATCATTGTACTCAAACTTGCATTATTATTTCATCATCAGCAACAGGAGAAGATTACTATGAAGACCAGGTGGAGCATTAGGCGTGTAATCTGTCCTCAACCTTGCCTATGGGAATGGAGTAGAGATGGAGCCGTTGTTGCTTAGATTGTTTCCGCTGCATAGAAATAAGACTTCCGCTGCCAAGCTGAGTCCAAGACTCATGAAACCTTGTAATAAACTCTGTTATTCGTGGTTATATATATTCTGAAATTCAGTTTGTGGATGATGTGTATATGTGTGATGAACATCCTGGGCACACATATGCATCAGTTCTCGGTTCCGTGGTTTTTCCACGAAATTGAGGGCATCACAGTACCTCATTGAATTGGTGCGAGTCCAGTGCAAGGGTCACGTTCGAGACTGATTTAGTGAACGACGCCGAAGAGTGCATTCGGGTGATTCAAGCAGATTTGAAAGCCGCACAGTCCCAACAGAATAAATACGCTGATAAGAGGCGTAGGCCGCTGCACTTCGACGTCGGGTAACACGTGTACCTCCGTGTGTCTCCGATCAAAGGCGTGCACTGATCCAGCGTGAAGGGGAAACTCGCTCCCCGATTTATCGGACCCTATGGCATCATCAAGAAGTGCTTACCAGTGGCGTATAGATTGCAACTACCGGCATCTCTCGCTGGTGTTCACGATGTTTTCCATGTTTCCCAACTCCGGAAATGTTTAAAGTATACATCTGTTGTTCCCACTGAAGACATTGGCGAGTTGTAACCGGATTTAACCTACGCTGAATATCCGGTGGAAATTATTGATGAGAAGGCTCGGACCACACGTAACTGAATGTTGTTGTTCTACAAGATCTTGTGGAGCAACCACACTGCTGAGGAAGCGACGTGGGAGAGTGAAGAGTTCCTTTGTAACACCCCAAAAATCTTGTTAAGAACCTAAATCATGTTAAGAGGGGAATTTAAAATTTTTTGGACGTGTTGCATGTTTTGCAAAAATTCAAATTCAAACTGGAATTCAAATTAAACTCAAATCAGAAAAGAAATAGAAAAAGAAAAAAAGAAAACAGAAAAAAAAACCGGCCAGTGGGCCGCAACCCACCAGCCGGCCCAACCAGAACCCGCGCCAGCCCGTAGCCGCGCGCGCCCCTTTCCTCCCACTGACAGGCGGGGCCTGCCAGTTCTTCGTCTACCTCGAGCCCGCGCCGGACTCTCTCACCCCGAATCCAAACCGATCCGGATTTCTGCGAATCCCAGCCGAATTTCGCTCGGGGGCGACGCGGACTCGATCTAAACCACCCCGCCGCCATCCCCCGTCTATAAAAACCCCGGCCTCGTTCTGTTTTTCCACGCGATCTGCTGTTTTTCCTCCGGTGAGAACCTGAGCCTTCTCCGGCGAATTCTAGCCGATCTACGCTCGGAAATTCCGATCTAACTCGCTGGTCTTGATCCACCTCCTCCGGGGAACCTTGCAGGTGCAGAAAACTCGGTGACTTGCGGTGTAAACATAGCGCCGACGAGCCTCGCCGTGAATTCACCTCAGACCTCGTCGCCTATCACCTTCCAGGACCTCCGAGCTCAAGAAAACCCCCGAGGTGAGATCCCCGACCTCTCCTCCACCGATCTATGCCATAAGATCACAGTTCTAGGAAGAATTCTCGAAGATCCGAAAGTCTCCGGCGAGATCGCCGCTTCCCGCCGCCGTGCGCCGCCGGCAGCGCCGCCCGCGCTCGATTAGAGCGACGTGGCCGCTTGTGCGCCGTTTATTTTAAATCGCACGGTAGGGTTTAAATCTCCGCGTACCGGTTCGACGTTATAATCTCAGCCGTCTGTTTTAAATCGGACGGTCCACGTCAGCCCCGCGTTATAAAGACTGGAAATCTTACGTGCTACCCCCTGGGGTTCTCGGGAAATAAGAGCTAGCCCCGGAAACTTATGATCTAGCCCCTGGAACTTCAGAAAATCATGTAAATTCATTTAAAAATCAGTTTTAGCCCCTGGACTTAATAAAATTGGGAAAAACTCCTCTGATAAGTGTAGCTAGACCCCTGGAAATTCTGAAAATAATATTATAGACCCTGTAGTGGGGTGAGTTTACCTTTTTAGCCCCGTTTAATATTTAATTTGGGAAATTGAATATGTGGCTAGTGATTAAAATTTAAAAAGTGGGACAAACATATTGTCAAAATTAAATTAAAAACTTTCTCAGTATTTAGAAAACTTTGGAGTGAGATAAAAACATATTTTGGGTTGAAGTGAATCTGTTTAATTTATTATTCACATTTAGGGACACATTTTTAAGTAAAGAATAGTTCTAGAAAATAGGGAAAATAATTGTAAAATAGTTTACATCAGAGGAAAAGGTCAAAAATATATTAGCAAATATTTTAGATCAGAACCTATTCTGTTTAGATGATGTGTCTTGTTATTTTTATAATAAAGTTCATACTTAGGCATAGGAAATGAATCTGAAAATATAGCAACTAATAAATGATAAATGAAGTTTCTAAAATCCAAAGAATTCAGTTTAGGGTTGGTAGAAATTATGAAGACACATATGGAGAAGGAAAATACCTTTCATGCATACTAGGTAGCTAAAAGGTGTAGTAATTGAATATAAGGAATTTATTTAAATTGGAAACTCATATATATAGTATGTAAGTATAAATGTGAACACAAAAGTAGGAATCATATACATATGATCAAAAGTGCATGCAAGCCACAAATCAACACACATAGAGTAACCACAACACATATAATTGTGAATGACTTTCATAAATGTGAATGTGTGGTTTGTATGAAGTGGAAGTGTGAACTATGTCTTATGGATTGTTGTTTTTCTTTTGCTATGTGTGATGGTATGATGTAGAACCTGCTCAGGAGCAAGTTATTCCTTTCCAAGATCAGGACTACCCATTTCAAGAGCAGCAGGAAGGCGGCAAGTGTCCTTGACCACTTTGATCCTATGCTAGGATGTGTAGCTAGAATTATTTGCATTGTCAATTGAAATATGAAACCCATGTTAGGAAGTTTCCATAGGATTGCATTACCTTGTTTCCTTGTAGCTTGGGTTGGGATTCATTTTATCATGTCATTTATTATTATGCATATGCTTAGCCATGCTTAGAATGGGATAATTGGGATATGAGATCATCAGTTTATTTTACCATACTCTTGAATGAGATGTTGTAAGTTATGTATAGGTAGGGATCATGGCAAGTTGGATGTTTTGGTTGTGTGCTGGGTGCACGAGACTCGGGTTTGTGTTTAGTACTTGCCTGGATCCTAAGGACCGGTTCATGGAGCATGTAACCTGGCTTTACCGTGCCAACCACATGCTGAGATGGGACAGCTTGGCCAATTAATTAGGTGTATCCCCGGCGTAGTATGGGTGTGTTGGATGGTGCGGGGAATAGGTGTCAGCTGGACTACCATATGAATCGCAAGGCTCAAGAGGGGGCCACTGCAGCGGGGTTGGAGCCTCTTGTATGCTGTTAGGGGTGAAACCTCAGTGGGCCCACGCTCGTCGGGAATCCCTTTGTAAAGGCTTCGTAGTGATCTCCTGGCTACACACCTGGGAAGTGTGAATGTGGTTCGTAGCCACTGGCATAATGGCGGTTCTTTTAGTCCACCCGGCAACGGGGGATGAAATCACTACATGTGGGTACAGTGGTACAAACTCTGCAGAGTCAAAACTGTCATGACAGCCGTGCTCACGGTCAAGAGCGGCTTGGACTTATTCATGATTAGTGGATTGATGGTTTTGTAAGTTGTGGATGTTAAGCGGGGAGCTTAACATTGGAAATGATGTTATGGTTATTTGATTATGATGATGGGATGGGAGATTGGGACCATTTCACCTGTGTAGTAATGTAGGTGCTTAATAAGCTAAGGTGATAGGTATTAATTGCGTAGTGCTATAACCATGAGTTCAACCTCCCCTTGTTATAGCCATGCATGACATAACTTTCCCACACATGCTGAGTACCATCGGTACTCAACCTTGCATATTTTGTTGGTTTATATTGCTGCTCAGGTCAAGATAATGAGGTGGTGTATAATGACCAAGACTTTGGACCCGAAGAAGGTTTCTAGGTTCATGGAGACCCCCGGGCAACGCCTGCAATGGAGCCCACAAGAATAATATTCCGCTGCTAGTTTATTTATTTGTGATGAACTATTTATCGTCCATCGAGACATATGCTTTGTAAGACTTATTTATATTCGACACCTGGCTTGTAATAAATGATGCTTCACTATTTGTCATCACATGTATGAGAAAATGATCCTGGCATACATGTGATATTCACTCGGTTGTTCTTCGGAGAAACCGGGTGTGACATCCTTCACTCAAACTACCCTGATTTCATGGCGTCTTAACACTGGTAATTCCTCTTACATCTTCGTCTCTTATTTTGTAATCTCGGGACGAGATTCTTTTAAGGGGGGGGGAATGTAAAAGCCCAAGATTTCACTTGCTAGAGTGTTCATCACATCACCACTCCACAGCTCATTTTGTGGAAGCTCGTGTACACATGTGAAGAGAAAGTAAACACCATCAAGAGGTTGATTAGAGGAAGAACTCATAAATCCAAAAGTAGGATCTCACACATATAAACATGAAAGGCTGAGCTCACCTTTAGGCCCTAAACATTCTTAGGAATGCTCATGCCAAGTTTCATGCAAGTTCAAACTCTTTTGAGGCACTTTTGGGTACAAGTGCAAAGAGGGCTAGTTTGAATGCAAATTCAAATTTCAGCTCCTTTTATCACTTGGATTCAAAAAGTGACTCCACATTCAAACTCAGCACATTTTTCTGAGTTAGTCCACCAAATTTCATCCTCATTGGAGTTCATCTTGTCGGGAGCTATTTTGAGCAAATTCAATCCCAATTTGAATTTCAACCTCACATGTGCTCAATCATTCAAATTCAGAGGCCCAAAAATGTGGTTTGATCAAATTACCAAGGACAAGGGGGTCACATTATTTAAGAGCAGTAGGAATTCAATTTTTGAGGACAATTTTGGAGCTGTGGGGCCCTCCTGTCAGCCACACAGAGCTCTAAACCGACTGAACCCGTTTTTCTCTGTGTTCACGCACTCAGTGGGAGCGAGCGCCGTTACTTCGCGTCGATGTCCACCGAGAGGTGCCGGCCAGCTCCTGCTTCGACGAGAAAACATAGTACACAGGTGTTGCACCCTCCATGCTCACCGGTTGGCTATAGAAAGGGTTGAGTCGGCCGGCGGGCGTCCTTTTCGCGCACACCCGAGACCTACCGCACAGCCGCTCGAACCTCGCCGCCGTGGAATGGCCAAACCCGGGGGTCTGTGCTCTCGACGTTCATAGCAGAGCTGTGCGCTAGCTTGTCCTCGAGCTCACTGCGCAAACCATTCCCAGGTTCGTCTCTCATACGTGAAGAATTTCCCAGTTTAGGATTGGGAGCGCATTTCGGGACCCAATTAGGTCTAGGAGGAATTCGGGAGGATCACCACATGGGAGGTCGAACAGAGTTTAGAAACTGCATTTAGAGGTCCTTGCGCCCCTCCTCGATCGAAAACCGGAAAGAAACACCCGCCGAAACCCTAGGTTCACCGAGGAACAGTTCAGCGGAAGAGGGGGTCGCCGGTGAGGTCCCATTTGCCGGCTGTTTGAGTCCAACCCGAGGTCATAACGAGCTTCCTGAGGCTGCCCTGATAGTGGTGACGCGATTAGCGCACAAAGAGGGCGGCCGGAGCGACGGGAACACGGTGCCGATGAGGTGATGTGGCATAGCGCTCATCGTCGATGAGCTACGGCAGTTAACCATTGGCAGCGAGGTGTCCATCATGTTCAGCATCTGAAGTTAAGGCAGGCGGCGAGTTTCACCGTCGCCGGCGAGCTAGGTTGCCAGGAACGTCGACCTCGCCGGAGCTCCAGCGGCTCGGGGCGACGGCGTCGCGAGGAAGACGAAGGCCCAGTCCCACGTCTCAGCCACAGGGATAAGCACGCACGGATTAGTTTAAATTAAACGCATTGGCCCCGCTGTCAGTTGCTGTTTAGGCGCGGGAAGGGATTTACTTTAGGAAAATAATTTAGGAATCAGCCCAAACTTTAGAAAATCATAACTTTGTGTAGATTTGTCCAAATTAATGAACCAAATTTTGTTGGAGTCAGCTCTTTGAGTACTATCCAGCAAAACAAGTTTCAGTTCATGAAACTCATTATTTTTCCAGAATTAATTCCGTCAAATTTAAACTGTTGGGAATTTTATCTGGAGATTTCCTTTTATGGAAAATTCTGAAATTTGGCTAGGATATTCATTTGAAAATCCTTGAGTCACATGAAAAATTTCATATCCATCCCAGTTCAGTCCCTCTAATTGTGTGATTAAGTGAACTACCCTAAGAAAATAGAAAAATGTACAGAAACATTTTTCAGAATTTTCTCAAATCTTTATTAGGGCATAACTTTTTCTAAGATTCTGCAAATTACATGAAACCAACTCCATTATAGCCATATCAAATTCTAGTTTCCAGAAAGTAATGGTTTGATCCATGAAAATCTCTAGAAATCCTTAGAAGCTCTAGTAACGACCATTTAGACTTCTATTTGTGCAGAGCTCAAATGAGCTTTGTTTCAGATGGAACTTGGTCAAGTCTCTGGTTAGATTCTTATCAAGCCACAGTAAAAATTTCAGAGCTAAATGGGATGTGTAGCCAGAGTCATAGTCTTTATATGCTAAATTTAATACTTTTGCATTTAAATTGACATGTCGATTAAATTGATTACGTGTAGTCGCTGAATGCGAAGACACCCTGTAGATGTTGGACTTCATACCTCTGGAGGAGACACTAACCCCTGACCATAAGCAACAAGGCAAGCCCCGATTTGTATTTAACAAGTTTTATCAAGTATTGCTTTATATGCCCTTAGTTTGAAGTATGTGTGTGCATTAACTTTAGGATGGATGAAACTCTAATTGCATAACCATATTATTCCCAAGAGAGTGAGGGTAGTGTCTAAGGCCTTGAGTAGAACATGCTTTGCTTAATGTTTATATACTTTGGTACAAGTAGATTAGTTGGAATCTACTCGCGAGTATAGGATTCGCCACATACGGGATTGGTTCGAGATGTGAGATCACTTTAGTAAGAAAATGAGACTGTGCAGGGGCTAGGACGCAGCAAGAGGAAGTATTGTGTGCGTAGCCCTGCCCATGTCGATTGAGGACTGATCTGTGTAAGGCTCCACTGAACAAGTTTGAATGTACCAAAGGCATATCAGATATATAGGGTCCGATAAACTGATTTAACCTATACCTCCGGGCGTCAAGGTGTAACACCCTACTTTGAAAGAAATGTTAGGGAAAACTTAAATTCCAAAACATGCTATAAACTCATTTGAATTCGAGTTTGAATTGAAGAAAAAAAAGCTAATGCTAGGTGGTCGAATTATGGTTATTTGTGGCAGAACAGATGCTGCTGTATCTCTTGCAGAAGATAACAACCCGTCGTCCTGGGTTCAAACAGAAATCAGACTGGACGTGGGCCGAAAACTCATTTGCCCTCTTAGCAGCCCAGCCCAACTACGCCCTAGGGTTCCCTCTTTCCCTCTATGACACGTAGGACCCACATGGCAGGCACAACATTTTTTCTTCTTTATTTTCTCCATCCTTCTCTTCCCCACCGCCCCCTGTCCCCCAGCTCCCCACTCCCGCTTGTCCCATGCCTGCGGCCGCAACCGCCGCGCCCCCGCCTCCCTCTCCTCCCGAGACCACCGCCCCCCCATGGAACCGCCGCCCTCCTCACTTGCCCCAGCAGCGCCGCCTGCCGCTCTTCGTCTGTCCAGCGCCCTCGCCTCCTTCCTTACCGCTCCTCCCGCGTCATCCTCGAGCGCCGCCCCTCTCTCCCGATTCCGCTCGCGCCACCTGCCGCTCGCCCCATCACTCTCCCCTCGCCCCCGCCGGTCTCCGCCCACGCCTCCTCCACCCCGGCGCCGAGCGCCGCGCGCCGTCTCTCCCGCTCGCCCCGCGCCAGCTGCCCGCACCGCTGGCCCTCAAGCTCCTCGTCCACGTCCGGCAGTTGCTTTCCTCGTCATGCGCGCTGTTGATTGAGGTGCAAGAGGGGACCGAGAAGGAGGAGATCCGGGCGTGGGTGGTGCAGGCCGCGTCGGCGACGGTACTGTCGGTGTCGAGCGCCGCCCGCCCGTGGACTCCCCGCCGACCTGCTCCGTCGGTCCTGCCCGCCTCCCCATGTGCCCGCATTTCGTATTTCTTTCATTGCAGCTGCTATCGCACCCCAAGGCACTGGCAGATCCGCACTCTTGATCGGTGTGTGAAACGGGCAGGGAACGACCAGGAAGACCGTCTCTCTGGGGACATCTCAGGGGTGTCGGTGCCGCTAGGTCTATGGCGTCTTGTACGGCCGCGGCTCTGAATCTGGCGCCGACACGACCCGGTGGCGTTCAACGCGTTGCTCTCAACGATCATGTCATCCTCCAACAACGAGCGCTCCGTCACCGAGGCCGCCCTCGACCGCCTCCGCACCTCACACCCCGAGCCCCTCGCGCTACGGGAGCTCGGTGTATCCGCCGCCTGCCATTCGACGACTCCTCCGTCGACTTCATCTTCGCCGACTACAAGCCCACCACCACATTCCTCTTTCCTGACCAGGGTGCCCAAACTGTTGGGATGGGTGCAGAAGCTTAGAGTGTTCCAGCAGCTGCCGAATTGTTCAACCAGGCAAATGATATCCATGGATATAACTTGTTGGATTTTTTGCGCTAATGGACCAAAAAAGAGGCTTGACTCAACAGTGATCAGGCAGCCAGGTATATATGTTACCAGTCTAGCGGCGGTAGAAGTACTGCGTGCACGCGATGGAGGCCAAGATGTAATCAACACTGTGGATATCACATGTGGTCTCAGCTTGGGAGAATACTCTACTCTTGCATTTGCTGGTGCTTTTAGCTTTGAGGATGGCCTGAAGCTTGTCAAGCTGAGAGGAGAAGCCTGCAGGATGCAGATGACTTGTTCTGCAAGATGCCTCAGAGGGACGAGATCTCATGGAGCACCATGATCCCTGGTTTGGCACAGAATGGAAGAAGCACCGAGGCATTTAGGGTTTTTGACTTGATGAAATCTGAAGGTGCAGAATCTCACCAACAGCAAGCTTCACAGCACTCTCATTAGCCACGGCGGTTACGGCGGTTATGTCAACGCCGTCGCATGAATCATGTATCCTTAGCAACTTCGTCGCCCTCCCTCTAGGGTTGTCAGGAAACTCTTCCGGAAGTTTCCCGGCACGAGTCGGCGTTGGAACCCCCAACTCCGACAAGCTCCTGTGAGGTTTTTCGTCCTTCACGATATTCCACTGATTCGTTCGGATTTTCCTTTGCGCTAACCATCTCGACACTTTTGCCTTGCTCTAGAACGCGTCTTGGACCCGAAGAACGCGTAAGAAGGACATCCCAACGATGATCCCGACGATGCCCGAAGAACGTCGCCACTCCTCCACGCCGCGATTCGTTTTCCTCTCCTTCCCGAGCCGCACAAACCTCCTAGGGTATACGTGTACAAGTGATGATCAAGAACACAACGTGAAGACTTTGAAGATCAAGAGTTCAATCATGGACTGAGCAACGATATAAAAAAAAGTCAAGTGTCCTTGACCACTTTGATCCTAAGCTACGATGTGTAGTCAGAATTATTTGCATTGTCATATGAAATATAATACCCGTGTTAAGAAGTTTGCCTAGATTCTCATTGTCATATTTCCTTGTAGTCTGGGTTGGGAGTTATTCACTATGATATTTATTTAATTATTCATGCTTAGCCATTCTTAGAGTGAGATAATTGGGATGTGAGGTCATCACCTTGATTATTTACCTTTGAATGGAATATTATGAATTATGCTAGAGATAGGAATCTAGGCAAGCTGGATGCTTTGGTTGGTGCTACGTGCATGAGACTCGGGTTGGTGTTTAGTGCTTGTCTGGGTTCTAAGGACCATGAACCGGTTCATGGAGCATGCAACCTGACTTTATCGTGCCAACCACATGCTGAGATAGGGCAGTTTGGCCAATTAATTAGGTGTATTTCCGACGTAGTGTGGGTGTCTAGATGGTGCGGGGAATAGGTGTCAGCTGGACTACCATAGGAACCGCAAGGCTCAAGAGGGGGCCACTGCAGCGGGGGTTGGAGCCTCTTGGATGCTGTTAGGGGTGAAACCTCAATGGGCTCATACTCGTCGGGAATCCCTTTGTAAAGTCCTCATAGTGATCTCCTGGCCACACACTTGGGAAGCGTGAAATGTGGCTGGCTATCACAAGCAAAATGGAGATTGTTAGTCCACTCGGCAAGGGGGATGAAATCACTACATGTGGGTACAGTGGTGCAAACTCCGCAGAGTAAAAAACTATCATGATAGCCGTGCTCACGGTCAAGAACGGCTTGGACTTATTCATGATTAGATGATGATGAATTGGGAAGATTGAGGATATTAAGCGGGGAGCTTAACAACAAAAATAAAGTTATGATTACTTGACATTGATGAAGGGTTATGGATTGGGACCACTTCACTTATGTAGTAATATAGGTGCTTAATAAGCTAAGGAAATAGGTATTAAATGCGTAGTGCTTTAACCATGAGTTCAGCCTTTCCTTGTTCTAACCTGCATGACATTACTTCCTCACAGTTGCTGAGTACTTTATGTACTCATGCATTTTCCTTTTGCTTTTATCATAAATGTTGCTCAGTGAAAAGAAGATCAGCTAAAGACGGTGTGAAGGTCATGTTGCTGCCAGTCGATTTATTCTGTGGACGACCCTACAAGATTTTTCTCTTTCGCTACTATCTAAAACTCATTTAAGGTATAAATGCTATTTATATTCGATATAGAACTGTTTATCACTATTTGTCATACATGTATCATTAAACCAATCCTAGCATACATGTAGATTTTGACCGGTTTTACTTTATATAAAATCGGGCGTGACACAAGTCATAACACACCGATTTATAGGTGTAGGTTGAGGGCAGTAAGGTGGAAATCCGCTAACGGGCATAGAGAGATGCTCCCTGTAGGGAACCTCCTGTCTGTTTGGGTGCGACCGATTCGACGTTTGGGCTGTTTGGTGAAAGGTTGTCCCATACGATTTCAGGTGAGCGTGTTGTGTGCTGCTCCGAGTATGGGCGTACATGACGTTCTATTCAGGTATCCTTGCAGGTGTATAACGAGTTGATTCGCCATCCCTCACGGTTATGAGTACCGCTTGTTCACTGAGTCGTGATGTAGGTTAAATTATAGAATGTGCTGATGCAATACTGCTGATATGAATAAGTTGTATTCCTACATGTGTGCCCCCAAATATTGGTAACTAAATTTTGGATTCATAAACCGTTAACTTGTGGTTAAAACATGAATTAAGGATGAACTTGTAGGCATGTCCTTTGCTGCAAATTGCCATCCTACCTTTGTTATGACCTGCATGTAAAATTTTCTGTGTAGGAAAGTCGATTAAGACTTGCTGAGAACATCGTGCTCACAGTTGCTGCTACGAGTGTTTGCAGGTGAGGAGTACCCCACGGACTCGGAGTACGAGTCCACCGGCGAGGGCTACCCTCCGTCGAGGACTACGGCTGTGTGGGAGCTGTACACGTCGCGCTGAGGCTGAGTAGAACTAGTGTTGGTTGTCCATAGGGCCGGACAACCAACTTTTGCTAGTTAGGTGTGGGCGTGAGTTGTATAAATACCTTCCGCTGTAGTAGACTCTGTACAGGAGTTGTAACTGAAAATTGTACTATTTTTGTACAAATTCAGCATGTTTTCAATGTAATACTATGTTACCTTATCGTGTGTGCTATCGGGAGTCACATCGTGAGGCACCACCCTCTATGATCCTGGAATGTACGAATTTCGGTCCGTCACACGACCTTGTCCTCATCCCTACCATTAGGGAGGATATTATTGCAGCTCAGAAAATTGATAAATGCATGGCACATCTCCGGAAACGAATAGACGACGGTGATATTAAATGTTTCCAGAAGGATGAAGAGGGGACCCTGTGGTTCAACGACCGCATAGTCATACCCCGGAATATGGAGCTGAGAAAAAAGATCCTAGATGAAGCTCACTTGTCTTTGGGAGCAGTTGCACGCCTTTTTGGGTACGAAGCTGATTAGAAGCTCCGCATATCACCCTCAGACAAATGGACAAACTGAGGGGGTGAATCAAGTGTTAGAAGAATGCTGAGAGCGTGTGCCATCCACCGCGGTAACAATTGGGATAATCATCTACCGTTGGCGGAGTTCTCGTATAACAACAGCTATCAAGCGAGTATCAAGATGGCACCCTATGAGGCTCTCTACGGTCGAAAATGCTGCACCCCATTAAATTGGTGCGAATCCAGTGAAAGGGTCACGTTCGGGATTGATCTAGTGAACGACGTCGAAGAGCAAGTTCGGGTAAATCAAGCAAACTTGAAAGCCACCCAATCCCGACAGAAAAGTTACGCTGATAAGAGGTGTAGGCCGCTGCATTTCAATGTCGGAGAACATGTATGTCTCTGTGTGTCTCAGATGAAGGGCGTGTACCGATTCGGTGTGAAGGGGAAACTCGCTCCCTGATTTATCGGACCGTACCATCACCGAGAAATGTGGGCCAGTGGCGTATAAACTGGAACTACCGGTGTCTCTCGCTGGTGTGCATGACATTTTCCATGTCTCCCAACTCCGGAAATGTCTGAAGTATACGGTTGTTGTTCCCACTGAAGACATTGGCGAGTTGCAACCGAATTTAACCTACGCTGAATATCCGGTTGAAATTATTGATGAGAAGACTAGGACCACGCATAACAGAACGCTGTGGTTCTACAAGGTCTTGTGGAGCAACCACATCGCTGAGGAAGCGACGTGGGAGAGCGAAGATTTCCTTCGCTCAAATTATCAGGATTTCTTGGTGTCTCATCTCGGGTAATTCCTCTTACATCTTCATCTCTTCTTTTGTAATCTCGGGACGAGATTCTTTTAAGGGGGGAGGGGTATAAAGGCCCAATATTTCACTTGCTAAAGTGTTCATCACATCGCACACACGCCACAACTCATTTTTCTGGAGATTTCATGAACACATGGGAAGAGCAAGTAACCACCATCAATTGTATGGTTAAAGCAAAAACTCACAAATCCAAAAGTAGGATCTTCCACATGTAAACATGAGAGGTTGAGCTCACAATTAGGGCCTAAACATTTTTAGAAATGCTCATGCCATGTTTCATGCAAATTTAATTTTTTTAAGGGACTTTTGTATACAATTATAGAAAGGTCTAGTTTGAATGTAAATTTAAATTTAAGCTACTTTCATCACTTGAAATCGAAAGGTGGATGCATATTCAAACTCAGCACATTTTTCTGAGTTACTCCACTAATTTTCATGTCCATTGGAGTTGATCTTATCGGGAGCTAAATTTGCACTAATTTAAAACTGAATTTGAAATTCAAATTCAAGTGTGAATTCAATTTAGCCAAACCAACTCCAATCTGAGGAATTTAAATTTGGCTCAAGACTTTGGGGCTAAGTCTCCAATTTAATTGTGAGTAGCTCAGAAAATATCAGTGAAGAAATGAAAAGAATTAGAGGGGGGAAGGGACCCACTGTTCAGTGACTGAATTCTTTACTGAACTGACTCACTTGAGTGCAGCCTCACAGGCGACCGCCGCTCAGCCACGTCCGGTCAGCGCTCGCCCCAACCCTCAACCTCATGTTAAAAACATCATCCCAAAGGCCAGCACACCGAGCTGCTTCATCTTTCCTCTCCAGTCCCGAGCGAAACCGAGCACGTCACACGCTGTTCTTCGTCTTCCGTGAACGAACTCGTCGCCGCTCTCTATGTTCACCGGCGACTGGCCGATCCCGGCTATTTCGTGCACCGCCACCGGAGAAGAAAAGGTGTGCCTGATTGTGCTGGAGCTGTAGGAGAAAACCGTTTTCCGTTTCATAAGGTGTAGAGCGAGTATTTCTCATTTCTTTCCACGACGGGTATTAGGTTTAGCAATTGTCGACGGCGAAATTCGTTGCACACCGGCTACCGCCACTCGAGATGCACACCAGACATACTCTAGAACCTCTAGCGCACCTCCTCGATCAAGTAGCACCAAGTTTCAGGCACTAGAACCATAGTTCCCCGAGTTTTTCGTATCGGCGGCCGAAAACAGGGCACCTCGCCGGTGAGGTCCTAGTTGCGGCCATTTTCATGAGGATCAGGGTGCATATTTGTGATCAGCAAGTCTCATCGGAGATCTAAGATGAAACTGCGTCAAAAAAGGTGTAGAGAACACCGAGTTCGACGTCGCCGAGGAGCTACCGGCCGCTGTCACCGACGCGAGCATTGTTCCGGCCATCGCTGAGCTCCGGTGAGTGCACCGACATGTTCCTCGTGTGGAGTTAGGCACAAGTGGTGAGTTTCGTCGAAGGTCGTGCAGTGGAACGGCCGGCGGCGAGCTATCCAGCGAGGCACCGCCGCGGGGGTCGCGGGTGGCGCGAGGTAGAAGAAGGGGTGCGGGCCCTGCGTGGCAGTGAGCGAAAACCGGGCCTGGGATCATCTGTGGCGCTGGAATTTCGTGTGACTACACGGGAAATTAAGTGGACCAACGTGTGGCTTCGTTGACGGGCTGACACGTAGCCATGGGGCCCACCAGCCCGATTTAAACCTTCTGAATTTTGATTTAATTTTCTAGAATTTCTCCAAACTTTGGAAGACCATAACTTTGTGTAGAAGTACCCAAATTTACTGAACCAAATTTTGTTGGATTCAGGTCTCCGAGTACTTTTCAGCAAAACAAGTTTCAGTCCATGAAACTCATTCTTTTCCTAGAATTAATTCTCCCAATTTTAAATTGTTGAGAATTTTATCTCGAGATTTCCTTTATGGAAAATTCTTAAATTTGGCTAGGATGTTCATTTAAATATCCTTGATTCACATGAAAAATTTCATATCTTTCTGAGTTAACTAAGTCCACCTACTAGCGTGATTAAGTGAACTGAACCAGAGAAAATAGAAAATGTTCAGAAACATTTTCAGAAATTTTCTCAAACTTGATTAGAGCATAACTTTCTCTATGATTCTCAAAATTACATGAAACCAACTCCATTAGAACCATCTCAAACTCTAGTTTCCAGAAAGTAATGGTTTGATCCATGAAAATCCCTAGAAATCCTTAGAAGCTATAGTAATGGCCTTTTAGACATTTATTTAGTGCGGGGCTCAAAGGAGCTTTGTTTCAAATGAAATTTGGCCATGTCTCTGGTTAGGTTCTCACCAAGCCACAGTAAATATTTCAGAGCCAAAACAGAGGTCTAGCTATAGATAGGATCGTCATATGTTTAAATCAAGACATTTTCATTGAATTTAACACATGTCGTTAATTTGATTACGTGCAGTAGTTGAAGGCGATAAAGTCCCAAGGATCTTTGACTTTATACCTCCGGAGGAAACTTTAACCACCAACCAGCGGCAACATGGCAAGCCCCGGTTTACATTTAACAATTTCTTTCAAATTTTTTGTTTATATTCACTCAGCTTAAGGTATGTATGTGCATTATGTATAGGATGATTGAAACTCTAATTGCATAACCAGATTATCCTAAAGAGAGTGAGGGTAGTTTCTAAGTCCTCGCGTAGCATATTCCTTGCTTAATGTCGTATAGGCTTCGGTACAAGTCGAGTAGTTAGAATCTACTCGTGAGTATAGGAATCACCACATACGGGATTGGTTCGAGATGTGAGATAATCTTAGTAAGAAAAATGAGACTAGGCAAGGGCGCAGGACGCAGCAAGAGGAAGTCTTGTGCGCGTAACCCTGCCCATGTTGACTAAGGATCGGTCCGTGTGCGGCGCCGCTGAACAAGTTTGAATGTACCGAAGGCATATCTGATATATGGGGTCCGATAAACTGATGCAACCTATACCTCCGGGCATCGAGGCATAATGCACCAATTTATAGGTGTAGGTTGAGAGCAGCAAGGTGGAAATCCACTAACCGGCATAGAGAGATGCTCCGTGTAGGGAACATCCTGCTCGTTTGGGTGCGATCGGTTCGACGTTTGGGCAGCTTGGTGAAGGGTTGTCCCGTACAACATCAGTGGAGCGTTTCGTGCAGCTCCAATGTGACACACGGTTCCGAAAGTAGAACCAAGTGAATGCATATGTGTGCCCAGGATGTTCATCAAACACACACATGTATTCCACAAACTGAATTCAGAATATAACCATGTACAATAATATTTAAGTACTTTATTACATCAACTCATTGTCTCACTCATGAATATCTAACTTATTGTTGCAGCGGAAGACTCTAAACGACAGCGGAAAATGGCTAAGACAGCAGGCTCCATATTCAACTCCACAGGCATGTTGACGGTAGTTTGCACACCTAGTACTCCACATGGTCCTCGAAGTACTCATCTCCTGTAGCTATGTTTATGTGATAATGCAAGGGGTGAGTATATGTCGTACTCAGCAAGTGCGGGAAAAGTATGACATGTAGCTTACAACAAGGTATGTAATAAAAAGGCTCATTGTAGCAAGCAAATTTAATTTCATAAACATTGTAAAAACAGCAACTATCTCTAGATGAATTTAATCCCAATATAACCAAGTAAAATAACAACATTCTTTCATCATAATTCACCATTTATCAAGTCTCATCCATCCATTAATTTTTCTCAAGTTCATCTCATGCTCATAAATATTCATAACCATCTAATACTCATATAGCCAAAACCAAACACATTGTCATGACTCAAAACAGTCCCAAAACCAATCCCAATGACCATACCATAACCATACCGAATAACCATCCCAAGTTTTCCCTCTAATCATGAAAGTTGGTCAGGTGCTTGTGACCGGAAGCACGGCTATCATGATAGTTTTACACTCTGCAGAGGTGGCACCACTTTACCCACAAGTTCGTGATTTCGTCACCCGTCGGCAACTGCAGAACCTCCATTATACCAGTACACAAAAGTCGGTGTATGCCCAAGAGATCACAAAATAGCATTTACAAAAGGGCTACTAGATGTATGGACTCACTGAGGTTTCACCGGCAGACTCGAATCACCATTCTCCCACCTACGGGCCCCCTCTTGTGCCATGCAGTTCCCAGGGCAGTCCTCCTCAACTCCCATTCCCCGCGCCATCCACGGTCCATAACACGCTAGCAACACACCTAATTAATCAGCTAAGCCGCACCCATACTTGGCGACGGCGAGGCCTGACAGGGCTCGACGGCGGCCAAATTCCGACAAGGGGGGGGGGAACTTGGCGACTTGGCGGCAAGGAAGGGGGCTTGGCAGCAGGGGGGCGACCGAAAGAGAGAGGGGTCGGCCAAGGGGGTGGGGGTTATATTTATAAGGGAGAAAAGGAGAGTCCTGTTCCAATTGGAGCTCAAATAAGAGTCCTATTCAATTTTTTTTTTGGATCTTAACAAACTTATCTCTTGTGGTGCGGCAGCCTTGGGGATTTTATCCCCAAAATGTGGGGAAAATTCCTTTTTTTGGGAATTGAGGAATTTAGAAATTTTGGGGGAAATTTGGGGAAATTAGGGAATGGCTCATTTCAGCTATCTTTTTCCCATTTCTCACCATTTCTATGTCACATGCTCCATTTCTATATTTCCCTCTCCATTTCTATGTCCAATTCTCCATTTCTACATTCCCCTCTCCATTTCTATGTCCCATTCTCCATTTCTACATTCCCCTCTCCATTTCTATGTCCCATTCTCCATTTTTACATTGCCCTTGTCCATTTCTATGCCCCATTCTTCATTTCTATATTCCCTTCTCCATTTCTGTGGTTTTTCCTCCATTTCTATGGTTCCTTCCTCCATTTCTATGTTTCTTTCTTCATTTCTATGGTTCCTTCCTCCATTTCTATGGTTCCTTCCTCCATTTCTATGTTTTTTTCTCTATTTCTATGGTTCTTTCTCCATTTCTATAGTTCTTTCTCCATTTCTATAGTTCTTTCTCCATTTCTAGGGTTCTTTCTCCATTTCTATTTCTTTTATAATGCTTCTCTACATGAAAAATGTATGCAATGCATGGAAATGAATTTGAGGGTGTTACAAACCTACCCCCCTTAAACTGAATCTTGCCCTCGAGATTTGATAGAGTGGAGAACAGATGAGTGAATTCTACCTTGAGGTCTTCCTCACGCTCCCATGTAGGTTCGGCTTCTGTGTGATGGCTGCACTGTACCTTGCACCAACGGATCACTTTGTTCCTCGTGACCCTTTTCTTCACGTCCAAAATTTTGACGGGGTGCTCCGCGTAGGTCAGATACTCTTGAAGCTCGAGCTCATCCATTGGTACTTGTTCTTCCGGTACTCTTAAGCACTTCTTGAGTTGGGATACGTGAAATACGTCGTATACATCGCAGAGGTGCGTTGGCAGCTCTAGTTGATAGGCTACTTCTCCTCGCTTGCCCAAAATCTTGAATGGACCGATGTAGCGAGGTGCTAATTTGCCCTTGACGTTGAACCGTCGTTGGCCTCGTATAGGCGATACCTTAAGATACACAAAGTCTCCTACTTCGAAGGTCAATTTTCTTCATCTATTGTCTGCATAACCTTTTTGTCGTGACTGAGCAGCCTTCAAATTTTCTCTTATCATTTGGACTTGCTTCTCGGTGTCTTGCAGCACTTCGGGTCCAAAGACTTGGCTCTCTCCGGTCTCATTCCAGAACAGTGGAGTTCTACACCTTCTACCATACAATGCTTCGAAAGGTGACATTTTCAAGCTGGCTTGGTAGCTGTTGTTGTATGAGAATTCAGCGTACGGCAGGTTCCTATCCCAACTACACCCATGTTTCAAGGCGCAAGCTCTCAACATGTCTTCTAAAATTTGATTTGTCCTCTCAGTTTGCCCGTCGGTTTGCGGGTGATAAGCGGAGCTGAAATTCAGTCGTGTACCCATGGCTTCATGCAGCTTCTTCCAGAACCTAGAGGTAAATTGAGAACCCCTATCTAAAACTATCCTCTTCGGAACTCCGTGGCGACACATGATTTGCTCCATATACAGCCCGGCTAGTTGTGCGACGTTGTGCTTGGTTCTAACAGGAAGGAAATGGGCTGTTTTCGTCAATCGGTCCATGATAACCGAAATAGAGTCGTAACCCGATTGTGTATGTGGCAATCCGACGATGAAATCCATGCTGATGTCTTCCCACTTCCACTCGGGTACTTTTAATGGCTGCAACAGTCCAGCGGGTCTTTGATGTTCAGCCTTCACCCATTGGCATGTATCGCATAAGGCAACATATTCATCTATGTCCCTTTTCATACCATCCCACCAATAGCAAGTTTTAAGATCCTTGTACATCTTTGTACAGCCGGGGTGTATGGAATAAGGTGAGTCATGTGCCTCCTTTAATATTGTGCCGCGGATGTGCTTCACGTTAGGCACATAAATCCTCTTCCCTAACCAAAGCGTGCCTTTCTCGTCTTCCTTGAAATCCTTTTCTATGCCTTGTTGGTTTCTTTCTATGATTTCCTTGATTTCTTCATCCGTTGCTTGGCCATCTCGTATCTCTTGTTCCAGCTTTGAGTTCAGTTCTATCACCTCCATCTCGTTCAAGAACCCTAGATGTAACCGTTCGAACTCCTTGCGCAGCTCGGGTGGCAGCTCCCGAACCGTGAGTTGGTGACATGCCCCCTTTCGGCTCAACGCATCAGCTACTACATTGGCCTTTTCGGGGTGATAGTTGATTCGAACACCATAATCCTTGATTAGTTCCAACCATCGACTTTGCCTCAAATTTAGATCCGTTTGCGTGAATATATACTTGAGGCTTTTGTGATACGTATAGATCTCACATCGGTGGCCAAGGATATAATGCCTCCAAATCTTCAAGGCATGCACCACGGCTGCAAGTTCCAAGTCATGTGTGGGATAATTCAGCTCATGTTTCTTTAGTTGTATTGACGCATAGGCTACCACTTGTCCTTCTTGCATGAGCACACATCCAAGCACTTGTCTTGATGCATCACAATATATGTCGAAGCTCTTGCTCACGTCCGACAATACCAAAACCGGCGTTATGGTTAATCTCTTCTTTAACTCCTCAAAGCTTTCTTGACACGCTGGTGTCCACTGAAATGCTTTCCCTTTCATTAGCAATTCAGTCATAGGCTTCACTATTTTGGAGAAATCCTTGATGAACCGGCGGTAGTATCCAGCCATCCCAAGGAAACTCTGAATATCTCTCACATTCTGCGGTTGATTCCACTTCAGAAAATCTCCCACTTTTCCGGGATCAACCGATACTCCTCCCTCGGAGATGATGTGGCCTAGGAACGATATCTCCTTTAGCAAAAATTGACACTTGCTGAACTTGGCAGACAATTGATGCTCTTGCAGTTTTTGAAACATCAACCTCAAGTGTTCTTCATGTTCTTCCTCACTTTTTGAATACACCATGATATTGTCGATGAAAACCACAAGGAACTTATCCAAGTACTCCATGAAGACCTTATTCATGAGGTACATGAAGTATGCGGGTGCATTCGTTAACCCAAAAGACATAACAGTATACTCATACGAACTATACCGTGTTCGAAATGCAGTTTTGGGTATGTCGGAGGGCTTAATCTTCAGCTGAAAGTATCCTGACCGAAGATCAATCTTGGAGAAAATTCGGGCACCTTTCATTTGGTCGAACAGGTCCTCTATACGGGGCAGCGGGTATTTATTCTTGATCGTCACCTCATTGAGAGACCTATAATCCACACACATCCTTTGGGTCCCATCCTTCTTGTCTACGAAGAGCACGGGGGCTCCCCATGGTGACGAGCTTGGGCGTATAAAACCATTTTCTAGCTGCTCCTGAATTTGCTTCTTGAGCTCCACTAGTTCATTAGGGGGCATCCTATACAGCCTCTTCACTATAGGTGTAGTTCCGGGTACTAAATCAATGGCAAATTCAATGTCCCGGTCAGGTGGCATACCTGGAAGTTTTTCTAGGAACACATCTGAATATTCTTGAACCACCAGAATGCTTTCCAATGTCGCTTCTTCGACGTGGTTCAGCGCTGCCTTCTCGGTTGCCAGTTGGGCTGCCTCGAACTCAATACGAGTACCGTGCTCACTTGTCAACTGCACGATCCTCTCAGCACATTGAATCACTCCGTTGTGCTTGCTTAACCAATCCATACGATGTATTATGTCAATCCCTTGGAAATCCAAGACAATAATGTTGACGAGAAAGTCTACCCCCCTTATTTTATTGCTTACTTTCGAAATAGAATTCAGAACGGAAATAAGTGATTTTCCAACTATATGCATCAAGGTGTATGAACCTATATGAGGGTGTCAACACGTGCCGAAGCATCTCGCATCTCTCAACTATGTGTGGATGTGGACATCCGCCGAAACATACCACAACTCACATCAGCACACAAACCAAGCAATCATCACAAAAATTTCAGCAAACCACTCTTATTCAAGCTACTATGATCTAAATGTTCCTATTAGAGCTTTATTCAATGGAAACCTAAACTTAATCGTGAGAACCGGTGTTGTTCTTGCAGTGTGATGGGGGTGGTCCATATATGGGCACACGCCATGGTGAGTCGGCAGTCCATGTAGGGTTAGATGACGCTGGTGTTCCATTTATTCCAGCGTTGGCACGAGTCTCCTCCTATTTTTCCAGCAAATACAGCTTCTTGCGGAGGTAACAGATCTCTTCTTGTGCGCTTGCATATATTGGTTTCCTAACTCCACGAGCAACCTCTGAGACTTGTCAGAAGCTTGTGGGTTGGAAAGAGTTGTTACTTGGGGTCCAAGGATCTCCCTTGTACCACTGCCGATACGGGTGCAGCTCAAAAGTGGTGTCCTCAAGATGCTCATGGAAGGTGTAGCACAGTCCGGTGAGTGCTTCCCATGCAGCAGCATCGATAGCTTCTGCCCTTGTAGCTCCCCATGTGGGTGTGAAGTGCCGAGTGACAACCCTACTATTAGATAGGATGGTTACTTCAGCCTTGCACTCTTGATGTCCGAGACGAGGGACTTTCTTGAGAAGATATTCCGGGTATAAGCTGCAGCAATCCAGGAACTCTTTAAGCTCCTTGGATATATGTCCTCCTTCAATTCCGTCGAACCAGAATTCTTGAACGGAACGGTTGGCCCGTTCGTCTCCTTCATTATCGTCCTCAGCAAGGGGTGGCTCCTCCTCGGGTTCATCTCCTCCCGCCATAGCTTCATGAGGTTCCACGGGGTGTAAGCCCGCGTGAAACTCCTCCTGAGGTGCGTACCAACGCTGCTCTTGTGGATCATCCTCCAAATCATCTTCGAATGGTTCCACCTCTTCCGGGTCCTCTTCCTCATGCATAGAGCTATTGACTTCCTCTTCATCATGAGGTTCCGTCTTCACTTCCTCCCAATATGGTCCATCGGACACTTCAATGGGGTTAAGAGCACTCGCACGTGGTGGTGGACGAGTTCTTATGCGTGTTGTGCTCCTAGTCACCGGCATCTATAAATAAGATATGAGAAACTTTATAGAAGGAAGAAATAACTCCAAAACTTCAGAAGCTATGGAGCAATAAAGCAAAAGTGTTGCTGTCCCAAAAGAAGAGAAAAGAGGGGCTGAAAATAGCACTTTGCGGTGGCTGAATTGACAAGTAAAGTGCAGCAGCAAGAAATTTTCGAAAATAGCATTTTAGAGGGGTGTGCCTATGTGTTTTAGAGTGTCCATTCTACCAAGGCTCGCGTCCTACGGTCAATGTGGCTCTGATACCAATCTGTGATACCCGGTTCCGAAAATAGAACCAAGTGAATGCATATGTGTGCCCAGGATGTTCATCACACATACACATGTATTCCACAAACTGAATTCAGAATATAACCATGTACAATAATGTTTAAGTACTTTATTACATCAACTCATTGTCTCACTCATGAATATCTAACTTATTCTTGCAGTGGAAGACTCTAAACGACAGCAGAAAATGGCTAAGACAGCAGACTCCATCTTCGACTCCACAGGCATGTTGACGGTAGTTCACACACCTAGTGCTCCACATGGTCCTCGAAGTACTCATATCCTGTAGCTGATCTTTCTCAAGTTCATCTCATGCTCATAAATATTCATAACCATCTCATATTCATATAGCCAAACCCAAACTCATTGTCATGACTCAAAACAGTCCCAAAACCAATCCCAATGACCACACCATAACCATACCGAATAACCATTCCACGTTTTCCCTCTAATCATGGAAGTTGGTCAGGTGCTTGTGATCGGAAGCACGACTATCGTGATAGTTTTACACTCTGCAGAGGTGACACCACTTTACCCATAAGTTCGTGATTTCGTCACCCGTCGGCGAATGCAGAACCTCCATTATATCAGTACACAACCGTCGGTGTATGGCCAAGAGATCACAAAATAGCCTTTACAAAAGGGCTACTAGATGTATGGACTCACTGAGCTTTCACCGGCAGGCTCGAATCACCATTCTCCCACCCACGGGCCCCCTCTTGTGCCATGCAGTTTCCAAGGCAGTCCTCCTTGACTCCCATTCCTCGCGCCATCCACGGTCCATAACAAGCTAGCAACACACATAATTAATCAGCTAAGCTGCACCCATACTTGGCCTTGTGGTGGCACTATTTTCCTGGCATATTCTCGCATGAACCGGTCCTTAGATCTACGACAAGTTTCACCATCTCATCTAGCAACATTCATGAACCAAGCTTCCCTAGATCTCCCCGATTCCATGCCTATTAACATCATCAAGATCTCATCATCATTATTCATATGGGTGCAGTAGCTAGACATGTTTTATTTCAGCTTTCCGTATCCCGTGAATTAAGCGAAGCAAAAAGGAAAAATGACCATACCGACTCATCAACTTTCCCGGTGACAAGGATGGTTAACAAAACTAGTAAACTCCTATAAAAGGGTGTCCCATCAAGTTGACTCAAGCATACGAGTTTTCGCAAACAAAACAGTTTCAAAACATGGGATCAATATGGTCAAGGGGCACTTGCCTTGCTCCCGTGGTTCTTGCTGTTCGAGCGTCTCGAAGTCTTGGTGCTGTAGATCCTCATAGATGGCCTCTTGAGCTTGTCCTTCTACTCACGACCACGCATATACAAAATTTACAGCAATCAAACATCATGCACAAACTTTACTCAAGATGCAATGGGGTAGATGAATGCAAATCCTATGGTGTTGTTTTATTAAACCAGTTTGTACGTGTTCTTGCATGTTTTAACGGGCTTTCATGGGGTTTTATGATGAACAAGAGTGTAGATATCAAGTGTGGATGTGGTGATGATCTTGACTCAAGATCTAGATCAATTCCACCGTCAAAAACCGATCAAAACACAATCTGTCCACACGTAAAAGTTTCTGCTCGAAGGGGGCGAAGAAAACGGATGCGTAGAAACAGCAGTGACGTCGTAAGATGGGTATTGGAGACCTACCTCACTTCCTCCTTGTGGCAGGGCCCTTCTCCTAGCAATGGAAGCAGCGGGGAATTTTTCTATGGAAGATTAGGGCAGGACAGATCGTCAGGCTTCTTCTCCGGCGACGGTGAGGCTTGACGGGGCTCGACGGCGGCCAAATTCCGGCAAGGGGGGGGGGACTTGGCGACTTGGCACCAAGGAAGGGTCTTGGCAGCAGGGGGGACGACCAAAAGAGAGAGGGGTCGGCCAAGGGGGTGGGGGTTATATTTATAAGGGGGAAAAGGAGAGTCCTACTCCAATTGGAGCTCAAATAAGAGTCCTATTCAATTCTTTTTAGATCTTAACAAACTTATCTCTTGTGGTGCGGCAGTCTTGGGGACTTTATCCCCAAAATGTGGGGAAATTTCCCTTTTTTGGGAATTGGGGAATTTAGAAATTTTGGGGGAAATTTGGGGAATGGCTCATTTCAGCTATCTTTTTCCCGTTCCACACCATTTCTATGTCACTTGCTCCATTTCTGCATTCCTCTCTCTATTTCTATGTCCCATTCTCCATTTCTACATTCCCCTCTCCATTTCTATGTCTCATTCTCTATTTCTACATTGCCCTTCTTCATTTCTATGCCCCATTCTCCATTTCTATATTCCCTTCTCCATTTCTGTGGTTTTTCCTCTATTTCTATGGTTCCTTCCTCCATTTCTATGGTTCTTTCTCCATTTCTATGGTTCCTTCCTCCATTTCTATGGTTCATTCTCCATTTCTATGGTTCTTCTCTCCATTTCTATGGTTCTTTCTCCATTTCTATAGTTCTTTCTCCATTTCTAGGGTTTTTTCTCCATTTCTACTTCTTTTATAATGGTTCTCTACATGAAAAATGTATGCAATGCATGGAAACGAATTTGAGGGTGTTACATCCGAGGCTGGGCGTACGTGACGTGCTATTCGGGTATCCCTGCAGGTGTATATCGAGTCGATTCGCCGTCCCTCGCGGTCATGAGTATCACTTGTTCATTGTATCGTGACGTAGTAAATATATGGAATGATTGTGATGCATTACTACTGTTATGAATAAATTGTATTGCAACATGTGTGCCACAAGATATTGCTCACTAAATTTCAGATTGATGAACCATTAACTTGTGGCTAAAAGATAAAGTAAATATGAACTTGTAGGCGTGTCCTTTGCTGTAAACTTCCATCCTTTCTTTGGTATGACATGCATGTAGAGTTTCTTGTGTAGGAGAGTCGGATAAGACTTGCTGAGCCATCGTGCTCACGGTTGCTGCTATGAGTGTTTGCAGGTGAGGAGTACCACACTGACTCGGAGTACGGGTTCACCGGCGAGGGCTATCCTCCGTCGGGAACGACGGCTGTGTGGGAGCCGTGCACGCCGCCTTGAAGCTAGAGTGTAGCTAGTGTGGGTTGTCCGTAGGGCTGGACAACCAACTTTTACTAGTTAGGGTTAGGCGTGAGTTGTATAGTTTATTCACCTACAGTTAAACTCTGTAAGTAGAGGTAAACTGAATTTTTGTACTACTTTTATACAAATTCAGTATGTTTAAATGTAATACATGTTTTTCTTATCGTGTGTGCTGTCAGGTGTCACATCGCGCGGTATCACCCTCTGTGATTCTAAATTGTACGGATCTCGGTCCATCACAATAATTATAAACGTACTAGAAATTTGTGTCTTTTTTACACCCTGCTAACCGGCTTGTTTAATTGGACGGTTATTATGTGCTGTTATCTATTTACTATTCGTCTTAGGCCAAAAAGCTCAGGCAAGGCTGTTGTGTGATGTTCTCATCTTAGAGCGGACAAGGCTGCTACGGCTGAACCGGCGAGAGTGATAAGACATTAAGACCCAACGGGGTGTGTTGAGTGAACCAAGCAACAACTAGAGCTAGTGAATTGGGCTGAGAAACAGTGGATCGAGTGTGTTGAGCAGTCCGACCACCAGACTTAAGGCTTCGGAAGTTGCTGGAACCAGCTTACCACTGAATCAGCATGTTAAGTAATGAAAAAAATAGAGGCCCTTGGAGCCTGTTTGTAGGGGTAAAATAATGTATCCAAACGTACACATGCATCGACGCACCCAAAGACGATTTTTTTCAGGTGAACTAGCCCGCCCCGTCAGAAAAGAATCCCTTCATATGTCATGCAAATTGAAGCCTGTGCATCACCATCTCTATTTGTGACACATATCCCATTTGCTAATCTTAAAGCAACCTAAAACATGATGCAAACCGATCCCAGCTGCATGTTCCCCTGCTGCTCGGAAAAGGAAACTGACGCCCGCCTCGGATGCTGCAGGGATCAACTTACCGGAGCTGTGCGGCCGCAGTTCGGATCACCTCCGCTTCCGTCGCCACGGTTCATAGGGTGATGGTGCTCAGGGGTCCGCCCTACCTGGCGCGTGGTTAGGGAGGTCGTCGACGCCGTGGCCTGCTGCCGGTTCGAGGTCGTTGTCAACACTAGCGCTGCCTGTTCGTTTTCAGAGTGCTCGTCATGGATATTATAACGGGAAGACTCTAGTGGATTACACTATCTTCGCATAGTTATTAAGGCGGTAAGACGACATAAGACGACCTGCCCTTTTTTATCTTTTAAGCGATAAGGCGTAAGACGAGGCGATGCCTTAGTAATATATAAATATAGGATAATTTCAAATAGATGAGGATAAAAATAGCAATTAGCAAATAGATTCTATTTAGCCTCTCTTCTCTTTTCATCTCAGCAATAGCAATCCTGACCCACCTCTTTTCTATACCTCAGCCCATCCCACTTTAGTGTCTTCTCTTTTCATCTCCCGCATAAGATTCCTCTCATCTCCTCTTCTCTCTTCATCTCCCGCGTAAGCCGCCGCCTCTCCTCGTGGGCTCTGCCGGCCCGCCCCTCTCATCTCCCGCACACCGCGGCCCTCTGCTCGCCCTCTGCGTGGCTGCCCCTCCCCCAACACCCTCAAGCCGGCTCGCGCCCTCTGCCAGGTCGGCGCCTCTCCCGCACACCGCCGCCCGACCCCCCTGCCGCTGCGGCAGCGGCGCTCGGGCCCGCCGGATCTGTGCCCTCTCCCCGGCGCTCGATCTCTGCTCGATGGATCTGCTCCCCCCCCCCCCCCGCCGCGGCGGCGCTCGGGCCTGCCGGATCTGCTCTCCCAGCGCTCGATCTTTGCTCGCTGGATCTGCTCCCCCTCCCCTATGCGCAGGCGCCGCCGCCGAGCCACTGCCTTATGCCGGAATCCTAAGGCGACCATACGCCTTAACCTTCGGTGGCGCCTTACCGCTTAAGCAACGCCTTAAAAACCTTGTATCCTTCATTAGCGTCTTTCCATTCTACAGCAATCAAAATAGTTGCTCCTTATTATTCAGATGAAGTTGATGTACTGAACTAGGGATGAAAACGAAACGGTAAAATTCCGTCTCGTCCTATTCTGTATACCGTTTTTTTTGTTTAACTTCTTATTATTCTGAAATTATTGGGATCAGGACGAAAACGGGTTGTTATTGTCAAGTACGAGATAAAAAACGTTTTAGCTATTTTTTATCCTTTTTTGGTCCATTTTTATTCGAAATGATCTTTTTTTTTCGTTTTCACGTTATTCGGAATTCAGCCCAACAGTACGAGGTCCAAGCCCAACAAACAAATAATAACCGGGCCCTACCGTTTCACCTTTTTACAGCCCATGTGAAACACAAATTTGGCCACCCAGCCACCGCACATAGCTCCTCCGCCACCTCGCTGCCGCTCCGCCGCCGTCTGCTTTCATTCCACAGCGTGCCGCTCTGTCATCGCACGCCAAGACCAGTCTACCAGAATCCAACTGCGGTAATCATCCATTTCTCAAAATCCCTGCCCCGTTGTTCCACTGGTTTAGTCGTCCCTTTCGCCATCCATCCGAGTCAAAGACCGACACACCAGCTCGCTTCTACCTCTCACCGATCATAGCTCGCTCGGAGCTCCGTCATCGCATGACCGGCCTGGTTAGATCGCCCCCCCTCTCTCTTGATTGAATCAAACTCCTCCGCGAAGCTCCTTTCGCTTTGTGAGCCTGCAGGTCTGCTGCCAAATTAAAATGGGGAAATACACCACGTACGGCGCGCTGTCGGCCATGGGGTTCGGCAAGCTCCAAGCGCTTGTCCTTGTCGTTCCTCGGCCTGTTTTATTTTATTTGAGGGAAAGCCATTCAGCGAGAATAAACTTACATTATTTATGAGTTTTGGTAATAGAAAACTAGGGGATCATCGTCCCCAAAACAATCATAAGGTACTTGATTGGCCTCCCTATTACAATGCTCATAATTTATTTTTGCATAACCAGAACACAATATCCTGCCATCATAAAAAATTGTCGCCGATGAGGTTGAAGAAAAACCACCAGAATTCATAGTCTCAATCACCTGTAAGTTATCCGGTTGTATAATGAGTTTATTGCAACCTAAAATATGAGCCATATTAATCCCTTCTCTAAGGGCTTGAGCCTCTGCCATCATAATATTAGTAACAAAATGAATCTCTTTACAGCTGTCATTCCTCGGCCTGTTGCCTGTTGGTTGCAGGAGAGTATGCTCTTGAGTACCGGTGGTGTTTGCTAGCATGCTCATAGGGACATGCATCTATTCACTACAGGAAACAGATTAAGTTACAACGACCAGAAAGCGTCGTAAATAAGAGAACATTGTTGCAAATAACTTATTAACGATGATTTTTCTTTTATTTACGATGGTTTCTAACCATTTCTGTTAATTGGTCGTAAATAACTTTAATTACGACGGTCACCGTTATAAATAACTAACTTACGACGGCCGGTCCTAACCGTTATAAACAATGGGTCCTCGTCTATGGCCGTGCCACGTGGTAGGCTGGACACCTAACTTACGACAGCTGGCCTCTGGCCGTCGTAAGTTATGTAGGTTAACTTACGACTGCTGGCCTCGGGCCTTCGTAAGTTATGTAGGTTAACTTATGACAGCTGGCATCAGGCCGTCGTAAATAAGGTTTTTATTTTTTAAAAATAAAAAATAGATACACTGACACGATGGCCAACTCACATAACCGTTTATATACACATCCAAAATATAAAAACATCCAAAATATTAAACAACAAGGGGAACCACTCGCTAAGCACTATCCCTTCCACTCGCAGATCCACTCGCTCCTGCACTCGCTCCGGAGCCGAAGAATCCGTCTCCGCAACCTTCTCGTGGTGTCGGTAGCTGTGGTGGTGAAGTTTGAGCCTCCATTGTTGATCTTTACAATGCAATGATATGAATTTAAATTAATTTATATTAAATTACTTACCTCAACCGCCGCCTGTATCTGAGCCATGTAGTTTGCCATGTAGCCAGCCTACTGCTCCTGTGCGGCCCGGGCTAGATCGCTCTCCCTCTTGAGCTCCTCTCTCTCTCCTCATCTCGTCTCTCTCCCTATAGAGCCCCTCTATCTCGCTCTGGGAGAGACGACGACTTATCTGCCCGATGGAGGAACCCTCGGTCGATAGAGTGACGATTGAAGGTCGCGCTACCCTCGAGTCGACAACTCCATCGAAAATGGCAAACCTACAAAATAATAAAAGAATAATTATAAAAACCAAGATTTTAAAGAAACAAAGAAAATGACCAACTAACCATCCATGTGTCTTCCTGCCTCCGTTACCTTAAATGGCTTGAGGGTCGATTGATGCGTTTTCCCAATCATACCCTTGTCCGTGTATCCTCACGACCTCTCGCCCATACTTTTCATAAAAGCAGTAAAATTGTATATTAGTAACAACAATAATATTAGTAATAATTGAATTGATGAGTTTTGATAACTTACTAGTCGATCGGTCGCAGCCTAACTGTACTCCCCAGGCTAGGATGGATCCTTATGACCCCGCTTCTAGACTTGAGTGGCGGTCGGTTCCTAACCGGTCTCGCGCTCCTGTAGAAATATGTTAGTATGCTAATTATATTATAAAGACATATAAAGAAGGGTTGTTATTCTTACCACACGTTTAGCCAAACGCATATGGCCATCGAGGCCACATGAGTGCTTTGAGTCGGAACCTCTGCATCCACGAGTCCTCCTGGACTTAACGATAAAAGCATCGCTAGCCTACATCTGGCAGAGAGCTATGTATGCTTCGGGCCGACCCTCTAGCCAGGAAATACTGATTTGCACATATTTATTATGTCATTGACATACTATTTACATAACTGAGTATTGAAATAATTAAACACAAACAATTTACCTCCGCGTACTGCTCCCCCTTAAGTACGTGTCCGAGGCCCTCCTAAACGGCCCTGACTGGTACTCCTGGTGCCGCTTGAGGTACTCGTTCATGACATGAATATGAGCGTACGATAACCCTTGCATTACAAGCTTCTGCGTGTTCTTGTTCAACATGACTCTAGAATAGTCCAACATGCTCTAGCTTGTGTCCTCTAAACGGTACCTCATGTATAAGAAAAGAAATATTGAACAGATGTGCATTAACAATTTAATCAAGTTGAAGAATACTAATTTATAAAATTTTATTAAGCGCACTTACCATAAAATGCGCCCACACAACCCTCCGAAGGTTGCTGTGCGCCTCGTGAGAGACATGAGCGTAGTCGTCCCATGACGTCACAGGGAACCCGTCGATCACACCGTGATAGTGCAGACGCACTAAAGACCCGATGCAACTGGACACATGTCTGTGGTGCCCCTGACCTGTGAACGAGCAGTCGTAACAGGAGTTGCAGGGATTTAGTGAATTTATTAATGTATCCACAAACAAAAGAACCTAAAAGTTGAATATTATGTGATTGTTTGCTTACGTGTCTCCGATCGGGTGAATACGAACTGGAGAAGGAGACACAAAGTGCGTCCTCCTCGTCCGCCGCCTCTGCTCTAAGACCATGTCTGATGACCCGGGAGAGTCCACACTATGCGCCTCCGCGGCAGCCATAGGCTACCCCGAAGGCTGTGGCGGCGCCCTAGCCTCTAACTCTGACGTGTACGTTCCATGCCTCACGATTAGATGGGTGCATCATGACTCCATTGTTCTGACGTACACATTCTTTATGCCATTTCGTGTGTATGGCTGTTCTTTTTAAATAAACAACCGCTTTAATCGAGGTGTCAGTGGTAAGTAACAAAGTTGCTTATGTGCGACTTCTGTCATCACATTATCACCATCGTCGTTAAAAACTTCAACAAACCTCGATTTACCATATTTTAAGCACTTGTTCTCTTTCGCATGCTCTTTCCAAAAAAGCATACAATTGTCTGGACACACATCAATCTTCTCATATTTCATACCGAGACCAGACAACAATTTCTTCGACTGATACATATCTTTAGGCACTTTGTGGGGTTGTGGAAGGCTATCGCCGATTAATTTGATTAGGTCGTTGTAACAGTTGTTGGAAAAAAGTACTTAGATTTAATTGTAATAAGTCTCGTGATGAACGTAATGAGAGTCACTTCTGTGTGTTAACGAAGCGACTCTTCTGAAGCTTTAATAAGCTTGAACAACGCTTCTACCTCCGTTGTTGGAGGATCCTCCGTAGCCTCTAGTTCAATAGCTTGTATCATCTCATCCATCCGATCAATCTCCCGTGTTGTCATCATCCTCTTGCACTTCTTGTACGGCTTAAGAAGCTGTCTCACTGTGAAAGCTCCACACCTCATAATGTTACATGTAACCATTTTGACACAAGTGTATCAAAAGAGTCATTTTATCAAGCCAATTTGTGTTTTAGCATTTCGTACATGGGCATCGCACCTTATCGATCGACGACGATCATCGACAACAAAAAGGATCGATCTATAAAAGCATCTATCTTTGCGAACCATTCATCTAAGTGACCACCTTTCTTGTTCTAACCAGGATACATCTAACTATGGTCTTCACCCATGTTTGAGGCTACAGATTAAAGACAGTGAAAATATCGTTAATTTAGACTTTATTATATGTCACGACCATACTTCCGTTGGAGCAGATAGGTACTAAACCCAGCCAAAAGTGACTTAGAGGAACGTGCTTCTGACGAGACGCTAGGTCCGAATCTAGACTTCGGCAGCATAACCCCGTTGTTCTCCGACTGCACGCCCGATAATGGTGCATCAGAGAACATCACGGTTACGCTATCAAAATCTCGTCTGGATTCAGACCCCGTCTCATCATAGGCACACCCACTTGGTCACTCTCAGGATGTCCAAAAAGGGACTATTCCGAACCTACCCGGCTCACATGCGTAACGCATGTGAGACGGGCCAGTTCGAAACAGTGATGCATATTCTAAAGGTTTACGTTACTCATTCATTTTTGAGTCATTTATGAGAGAGAGAGAGAGGAAAGAACGTAAGAGAGAGAGGGGGTGGGGGGGGGGGGGGGGAAGAATAGCGGTGACCGTCAACGCGCGGGTCTGCGTCTATGCGACCAAATCCTTCGGCATGTTCGGGGTCTCGAGAACAATGGGAGAAGGACGAAGCCAAAGCCCGCCGGCCTTTCGGGGGCTCGGGCACTGGACAAGGGGCGTTGTGGGGGTCCTTGTACGCTTCGACGATGGGTAACGGCGGATGAGCGGTCGAGCGTTGGCGGGAGGCCAGTCGGGCGCCGAGCCCGGACCGACGGCTCTCGTACGAGCGTCTCTCCGCGTACTTGGGTGCTCGAAGCTTTGAGGTTCGAGGCCTTCCGGCTCCCGCTGTCGTCGCGACGAGGAGGGTGACGCGGCAACCCGGTTCGGGTCCGTCGTAAATAACATATTTTACACATGCTCTCACAACGGTGTATATATATAGCTAACCGTTATGGGAGCATATAATAAACACTCAATTTATACATAATATTTAACTAAATAATAAAATGAAGCAAATAGACGGTGGATCAACGGAGGGCTGGCGGTGGGGCGGAAAAGGGTGTGCATAGCCTAAACCTAGAGAGGAAAAGAGCATGCGTGGAGTAGGTCGGGGTCGGCCGGGCGGCGGCGCGACGAGGCGGGGCGTGCGGGGGCGGTTGTGGTGGCGGAGGCGCGAGTGGGCGGGAGAGAAACTAAATTCAATCTAAAACTAAAAAAATTACAACAAATTACAACTAAATTAAACAAAATTCATAAAGTAAAAAATTTACAACTACACAAAAATAAATCTAAAACTAATACAAACAAATTACAACTAAATTAAACAAAATTCATAAACTAAACAATTTACAAATAAACTAAATTAAATCTAAAACTAATACAAAGAATTTACAACTAAATTAAATAGAATTCATGAACTAAACAATTTACAACTAAACTAAATTCAATCTAAAATGAATAAAATAATTTACATAAATTAAATAATAATAATAATTAATAACTAAATTAACTAAACTAAATCTAATTATCAACAAAATAAAAAACTAACTTCTTGATGACTGCGACATGCTCGATGGCGCGGGAGCTCGGGGCGGGGCAGCGGGACGACGGGTCGCAGTGGAGCGCCGGGGTCAGGGGAGAGCGCCGGAACCGCCGAGATCGGGGGCAGCGGCAGATGAGGGCGGGGAGGCGCCGGGGCGGCGTGGGAAGCAGCGGGGGCCCGCCGGGGCGGCGCTGCTGGTGGCCGGGGCTGGGGCGCGGCGGCGGCAGCGGCCAGGGCGGCGGCGGGGGTGGCGGCGCTGGGCGGCGGCAGGGTGCTCGTGGTCGGCGTGGGCGTGAATGCCCGCGCCGACCCCGGGCCCGCGGGTATATAGCGCCTTTTTACGACGGCTAGATCAGAGCCGTCATAAATAAGATGGTATTTACGACGGTGTGACCGTAGCCGTCGTAAACAAGCTTTTATTTACGACAGCGAAACCTGGTTAGCCATCGTAAATTAAGGAGGCCGTCGTAAATTTGCTGGATTCCTGGAGTGATTACTTGGTCTCTAATATGGAAGAAGATAAGGAGGATTCGTGCTTCTGCATGACTTCTACGCGTGTCACCTATTTTAGTTTGTTTTGACATCGTGTATACGTCAAGGGTAAATGAGGATATTATTTTTACATCAAATTTGTGTTGTTAGATGAGAAAATTATGAATAACTGTTAGATGAACTATTTGTCAAAAAATAATGTGTGATAGCTTTTTTCTTGATGCATAAATAAGATGTGTTCATGATATATATAGGGAGTTGCCACAACCACGAAAAACATGGGACGTTAGTAAACAAAATAAGATATGATAAAAATGAAAATAGTACTGATCCACCAGCAATGTGATTCTGTGTGTTCTAGTGAATTTATTTATTTATGTACTTGGAACTGAAGAATATGCATGAATTGGAACTGTAATCTCATATATTTTTATGGGCCAAGAAATTGCCTACCGACGAAATTAAATTTATTTTCGACTAGTTATTTTCGTGGGCCAACGAAAATAAGGTAAAAACCCACAAAATATGTCATTTTCCGGTGACCAGTGATGACATGTTTTCATTATATATGGCCACAACATTTTTATATACGGCCATGCAAAAAACTCAGTAAATCTGTCTTTTAGAAACATGAAAGAAAACAGAACGGGTACGATACTATAGTGGTGACGTACTAAATGTAGTACGATCTGCACAGTTGAAAATTCCAGGCCAAAAATCGAACTAAAATGAGGGAATTGGTTATGCTCGTCTTTAGAACAAGTGAGCAATGTTTGGAAAATTTCGCGCCAAACATTGAACTAGAAGGCGGAGAGAATCGGCTGCATTTACTTTTATAATAGCTAAGCCACATTAGTTAAAAAATTTCACAACTCAAATTTGTCAGCTAAATATAGCATATCTAACCGTCATATCAGGTGCACAACATCAAGAGAAGTTGTGATACGAGTTATTAGATATTGCATCTATCTTCAAGAATAATTTACATTCACTGATATATGAGTCATATGACCATAATATTATGATAAAAACCATACTATGTGCTGTGTGAAGAGGCTGGAAAATGATTTTTTCATTTTCTAAAAAAATCTATGCTCAAGAAGAGTGCATCTTAATGTCCAAGGGTAAGACTCAAGAAAAATGTAGGGAATATGCATAATGACGAAACCCACATGGCCACATGTACTAGTTCTGATGAACCCTTGAGGATATTTTTAAGATCTAATAACTCACATCATGCTGAAAGTTTTGAACTTTTGCATGGTCATTTGCACCTGATATGACTCTGTGTAAAAATCGAACACGCCCAGGTTGTTGCCCTTATATTATCATACAATACATTGTCAAAGAACGGTCACATACCTCCCATCCAGATATTAGGTTGAAACCAACATAGAGCTTCCGGTTGCTCCGTCTTTCCGTGAAAAGGAAGCACCACTATTTTCGATGCGTCGGTGGCAATGTCGAGCATCTCATATTGGGGTGCCCTGCTTTGACCCCCGTACAAAGGTTCTCAGAAGTAGACATTGTTCCTCTTGTACTTGGAGACGCTTGCTCCACTGAAGCTTTCATTGAAATCCTTCGACACTAACAGTGTTAGGTCGCCAACATCGTCCACCTTGACCACACCGGCGTCTGATCCACCAGCTGGCCATCGCATTTGTAAACCACAGTATTGTAGGTGAGGAGATGTGTTTTATGGAACGTTGTCACCATGATGCCGACCATATGCAGCCCGCCGTTTGATTCCAGATAACTGCGGTTGCACACATCTGGCGGTGGCGATAACGATGGCAGCAGCATCGCGGTTGGAGCTGCACCGGCACCGAGGCTGTTGCACTTGCAGATGGAAATGTCCCTAGTGATGTCGATTGCGAATATCTTCTCTTAGCAGTGGACGATGCAGTCCATGGAGCATTCCAGGTCGGTGTCGAGCAGCGTCCACGCGCTGTTGATCCCAACCCGGCAAAACCCAACCATTGTGGAGTTCGGGAGCACGGCCGTGGCTACGCACCCACGGCCGGCGTAGGGCTGCGCGGAGAGCATGATGTCATGGAAAAACACGTCTCTCATGTCTCATCTGGTCTAGCTTGATGACACTGACGGCACCCACGTTCCCGTAGCCGTCATCACGATGGAGCATCCACCGGCCGTCGACTTTCGACACACGTGTCGAGGCGGACGCCGCGGCGACGTGCTCGTATGCCGGCGGGAGCTCGACGAGGGTGCCGGCGTCACAGACGGCTCCTCGTCCATCAGCGCCAGCCATCTACACGACGTGCCGCACGGCACCTTGCCGCGCACGTCGTTCTGACGCTCTGGGACTCGGGGCCGAAAGGGAGCAGGAGGAGCGGCGCGAAGCTCTTGAACGGCATGGCAGCGCGCCACGGGGAACACACGGATCGGAAAGACGCCGCGTCATGAGCGGACGCAAGACGCTTCCCGGTGGACTGTAGGAGCTCGAGCTCCGGCAAGCGGGAGATCCAGTCCGGCCGTGATCTTCTCTGGGGAGGCTGCTGAGCCATAGCGATGGTATCTACTATCAGAAATGGTGTCTAATAAGCACGGTAGTAGATGGATTGGAGAACTGGATAGATTGGGGAAAGGGAATTTAAAGAACAGCTACATATAGACAAATTTTAGCAAGAAACACGCAGGTCTTGTAAGTATGAACCAGATAAAGCTGGATTTGGCAAGATGGTAAAAAAAGCACAACTTCATTATTTGTTATTATTAGTAGATCATTTTCTTCTCGCACACCAGCATGTTGCATGCAGCAAGCAGGCATGCACCAGCAGGGGCTCAAGGAACCAGCTGTCTGATAACACAGTGCCAGAAACGGACTCCGTGAAAGTTGAACGGCTCTGGAAGAAGATATTTTACAATTATGGCATAGTCTGGTTACTGGGATGGCTGATTTATTGTAGCATGAACATGTTTTGCAGTGAAGGGTCATCTTCAACAACCTCAATTGTTTCTCCGTTGCCATTCTACATAGTTCTCACACCCTTCCTGATTTGCTGATGTTTCATTAATTTTTTGGACTGGCATATTACCATTTTTAAATACAGACACGTTGTTTTACACTTTTGATACCAGCTTATCAGTGAAAAGTACATACAACATGAGTTGTTACATTGATAGTGTGAGGACTACAGGGGGTCTAAGCTGTCAGTTATCTGGTCGCGCTGCTTTGAGATGAGTCAGCTCTGGTCTTCAGTCTGAAGAAAACGAGGCACGTTTCCCTGTTAACTGGACGCTTGAAGAAATCACCATCCATTCACTGTCGGCGATGAACCTGTAGCCTTCAAGTGTAATGGGTGTGCAACGTGCAGAATGTTCATAAATTGGAACTTGAAGTGTGAGGACCACCGTACTGATATTTCAGGAATCACATTGTATGGTGTTGTGCGATGTCACAACTAACAGCACATGACCGAAAAGAACACATTCACAACAACACATATGTTTTTAATGCATAACATTGTTACATTTTAAAAAATAATGTAACGGCGTACATTACAGTGGAAAGATAAGAATACAACTCATAAACTATAGCCTATGCTAAGCAAAAGTGAAGCCATCGAGCCCGCGGATGCTCCACACTAGCACACACACAACCACGGCGGCATGCAGGGTTCCAAGTGAGACTCACACCCCTTATTGGGTGCTGCTTCACTCGGATCACCCTTCCTCACTAACGTTGCCATATGCAACGTCACCCGCAAATCAACGGATCAACAAACCGTGAGCTTATGGTCAGCAAGACTTAAGGTTAAACCTTAAACATGGAACTCTAAATGCTGGAAATAGAGGGTTGAATATATAAGTTTGTATAAATCATAAACTTGAGCTAACAGAGAGTCCTTACTTCTAGTTTTAAGCAGATTTTATAATCCTCGTACAAGCTACATCGAGACTCCACAACCAAACAAGAAACATTTTATCGCGATGCCACTTGCCCGAGGTAGAAAGTAAATTTAGTGAATTTTACTAATCATCCATCATTTGTAATATGAGGATTAATCACCAAACATATTTAACCATTCCCCTAGTGATTACTATGTCACGACTCAGTGTACAAGTATGCTCACTACCGTGAGCGACGGTGATTCGAATCGACAACACCCGTATGACTCGACACATACGCCCGTATGAGAAACGTGATCAACCAATTCCGTCAACGTCGTATGTGGCAACCTTTCACAAGACACCCAATTGTCGAACCGGTCCCGCCGACCCGGAGTAAGCCCCACCTACGGAACACGCCGTAGTGACCACTTCACTCTCCTTTCAGCTATTGGCATAGGACAGCGGGGATTGCCTCGACTCCCAGGTTAACAAGTTACATCGGTTTCCTTGGTCCCATATGTTCAGTATGCATCCGGTATAAGATCAAACTTGTCCAGCGGGGCCGCACACGAGACGATTCTTAATCGACACAGGCAGAAACTATGCCCACAGGACCACGTCCTTGAGCGTTCAATCCATCCTGCCCGGTCTCCATTCCCAATTAAGTGGATCAATCCCAAATCCTTCGATTGATCCCCCTTAATCACTGTTCACGAGTAGGAAACCGCGTACACGAGTTATGCCTCTTTAATCCAATTTTCTCAACTTTATCATAGAAATTACAATTAAGTGAAATCCTACTCTATCCTATACTCCAGGGATTTATTGGGTCATGCATGTGGAGTGTCATACAAATCTAGACTTAATGCAAAATACCAATTCTAGATAATATAAAGTGTATACAAAGATAAACTTGTAAATTTTTTATGTAAAATGGGCTTGCCTTGTTGTTGATCCCAACTAGTGTTTCTGTCAATATAATCCAAGTCAGTGGCCTCCGAAGTCTTCTCGAGAAGTTCCTCTATCGAAATGATCAAGAATGCACGTCACAAATATGAAATAATGTTATATAAGACTACATAACCAAAATATATGAAGACAGATGATTCTGTGGTTGAAATTTTTACAGCGGCTTTATAAAGTCATGATAGGAATAGGATAAAATATTCAGCATTTTCCGATCAAGGAATAGGCCACAATAATTCTTGGAAGATTTAACCTTAAAATGGTTTATAGGAACTACAGCAGACTTTGTCATATTGAAGAATATGATATTCTGATAGGTCTGGACTTAAGGGTTGCAGGAATTTTTTTTTCAAAATTTTCTAAGCCTGCTGGCTAGAATTCATTGTTGAAGCTTAATCTATTTTCTGGAAATTAATTATGTTATTTTTCAGCTGATTTTTTTAACCCTGAGAAAACCTACTGATTAGGCCACCTTAATCAGCTCCAATAATACTAAGATTTTTACTGGATATCAGGAAATAGGAGAAGGATTTTCTGACCAAAACTGGAAATGTTTCATAGAGAAATATTCCTGGAATTACTCCTTAAAGGAATAAGTAAAAAGGCTTCTACAGAAATTACTGGGCATTTTCCTAGCAAGATTTTTGCTCCTCCGCAAAGTAATCTTTATGAGGATTCCAGCAAAATTTGTTTCACTACTTTTGGAGCTTCCGACAAAAAGTTATGGAATTGCAAAGTTTAGGCAATATCTGGATTTGTTTTGCTAAAGGAAAATCCCTAAGCGCTGACAGTGGGTCCTGCTGGCAGAGTCTTCTTATTCCTCCCAACTAGGGCTCGGCGTGCACAGACCACGGCAGTGGCGTGCTCCGTTCTTCACCGGCGCTGGCTAATTTTCGACGAGATCTTCATCCACGTGCTCCTCAGATCATGGCGCAGCCGCCGGGCAACATATCGGAGCTCGAACTCGCCGGAACAAGGGCTGACGATGGCGGCGCGGACTGCAGCGCAGCGCCAACGGTGAACACCCCATTCAAAGCCTATCCCGACGAGAGAAATTGCCGCAAATCACCACTAGGATGCGTAGAACCTAAATCTACACTAAAATGGCCAATATTAATGGCCAATATTACAAGCGGCTCCTACTCCACGGTCCGCCTGTATCGTGCGGTCGTTGCCATTCGTGCTCATAATTCGAAGCGATCCGACCTCTCCTTCTCCGCACCATTATAACTTGCACCTTCCTCTTCTCTGCAGTCTGCACCACCATCAGAGTCTTCCTCTTCCCTCTAGTCTTCATCTTCCTCGCCGCACCGTAACCCTAGTCTCAAATGGCACTAACGACGAAGCGCTCCCAACCATGCTCTCCACTCGCCGCGCCTCCGTCCCCGGCTCCAACCGCACCTCCGCCCCCCCGGCTCCAACCGCGCCTCCGTCCCCGGCTCCAACCGCGCCTCCGTCCCTGACTTTAACCGTGCCTCCGTCCCCGGCTACAACCGCACCTCCGCCGCCTTCCTGGGCGGAAGAGAGAGTGCACCTTCTTAGGAAAGTCGATTTCCTAGAGCATAATTTTATTGCCCTCAGGGCATAGGAGGATGAAGACCTATCACCTTTGCGCCGGCAGATGGCCAAGGATGTATTTAACAGTACATCTGATGCCATGGTTCTTCTAGGTCTTGGTCGCCTTCCAGAATGTACTGGAATGGTCACCATAGACCACTACCTCTTTGGATTAAGCACAATGGCCAGTCGTCTTGATGTGATGCGGGAGACGGTCGGTGAGGTGCTTGGGGTGGAAGGCAGCAGGAAGTTGGTGGAGGCGATCGCCGATATGTGTGGGGTTTCTCCGCCACTGAAGGACTATGCGATCGTCTGTTGTTTTCTTTTGTTGTTTGTAAAAAATTAATTTTTAATGAATGTGTGTTTGATGATGAATGTTTGTTATCTATTATTGAATTGTTTGTTGTCTTTTTGTTTGATGCTAAATGTGGTTGATGTATACTGGGCCACGATGTTTGGTGGCTTTGAATTGGTGTCAAAGAAGCATTTCGATCCTCTCGGTGGTAATAGCCAATATTGCAGGCGGCTCCCTACTCCCGGTCATTTCAGCCGCCTGTATTAATGCAGTTTCAAATTGAATTCAAAGGCGTGTTCCCCTCGGTATTAATGACCAATATTGCAGGCGGCTCCTACTCCCAGCACTTCAGCCGCCTGTATTAATTGCCCATATTGCAGGTGGCTCCTACTCCACGGTACGCCTGTGAAAATTGATATGTTTACACAATCAGTTTGCCGTTGCGAGCCGTATGTGATGTTTATTCATCACAGGCGGCTATTAAATCATTCGACATCACAGACGCATTTTTTACGGACCGACTGGGTCTGAAAAACGAGGCGCCTGTGATAATGGTTTTTCTAGTAGTGAAACGACGAGAGAATTGAGTTCGACGGTGAACTGACATGTTTGGTGTGACAGACCGAAATCCGTACATTCCAGGATCATAGAAGATGGTGCCGCACGATGTGACACCTGACAGCACAGACGATAAGGAACACATAGTATTACATTGAAACTTACTGAATTTGTACAAAAGTAGTACAACCTTCAGTTACAACTCCTGTACAGAGTCTACTGCAGCGGAAAATATTTGTACAACTCACCAACACCTAACTAGCAAAAGTTGATTGTCCGGCTCTATGGACAACTCACACTAGCTCCACTCAGCATCGCCGTGGCGTGTAGTGCTCCCACACTGCCGTAGTCCCCGATGGAGGGTAGCCCTCGCTGGTGGACTCGTACTCCGAGTCCATGGGATACTTCTCACCTGCAAACACTCATAGCAGCAACCGTGAGCACGATGGCTCAACATGTCTTAACCAACTCTTCTACACATGAAACTCTACATGCAGGTCATAACAAATGTAGGATGGCAGTTTACAATAAAGAAAACGCCTACAAGTTCATCCTTAATTTCTTCTTTTAGCCACAAGTTAACGGTTTACAAATCTGAAATTTTGTGAGCAATATTTCGTGGCACACATGTAACAAAACAAGTTATTCATATCAGCAGTATGGTATCACAACATTCCATATTTTTACCTACGTCACGACACAGTGCAAGCGGTACTCATAACCTCCAGGGATGGCGAATTGACTCGTTATACACCTGCAGTGATACCCGAATAGCACGTCACGTACACCCATACTCGGAGCTGCACACAGCACGCTCACCCGACGTCGTACGGAAAAACCTTTCACCAAACAGCCCAAACGTCGAACCGGTTGCACCCAAATGGACAGGAGGTTCCCTACACGGAGAATCTTTCTATGTCCTTTAGCGGATTTCCACCTTGCTGCCCTCAACCTACACCTATAAATCGTGCGTTATGCCTCGACGCCCGGAGGTATAGGTTACATCAGTTTATCGGACCCCATACATCCGATATGCCTTCAGTACATTCAAACTTGTTCAGTGGCGCCGCACACGGATTGGTCCTCAATCAACACAGGCAGGGCTACGCACACAAGACTTCCTCTTGCTGCGTCCTAGCCCCTGCCTAGTCTCATTTTCTTACTAAAGTGATCTCACATCTCGAACCAATCCCGTATGCGGCGAATCCTATACTCGCGACTAGATTCCAACTACTCGACTTGTACCGAAGCCTATAAACATTAAGGAAAGCATGTTCTACTCGAGGACATAGACACTATCCTCACTCTCTTTGGAATAAAATGGTTATGCAATTAGCAGTATCATCCATCCTAAACTTAATGCACATACACACATCAAACTAAGTGAGTATAAAGCAAAACTTGATAAAACTTGTAAAATGCAAACCGGGACTTGTCTTGTTGCTGCTGTTCAGGGGTTAGTGTCTCCTCCGGAGGTATGAAGTCCAGTATCTCCGGGGTTTCCTTGCGTTCAGCGACTACACGTAATCAATTTAACGATATGTCAAATAAAATGCAAATATGTTGAATTTAGCATATAAAGACCATAACCCTAGCTAGACATCCCTTCTGGCTCTGAAATTTGGCTTGGTAAGAACCTAAACAGAGACTTGTCCAAATTTTATTTGAAACAAAGCTAATTTGAGCCCTGCACAAATAAAGGTCTAACTGGCCATTACTACTTCTAAAGATTTCCAGGGATTTTCATGGATCAAACCATTACTTTCTGGAGACTAGAGTTTGAGATGGTTCTAATGGAGTTGGTTTCATGTAATTTGGAGAATCCTACAGAAAGTTATGCCCTAATCAAGATTTGAGAAAATTCTGAAAAATGTTTCTGTACATTTTTCTATTTTCTCAGGGCAGTCTACTTAATCACACCATCAGGGGGACTAAATGAACTCAGATGGATCTGAAATTTCTCATGTGGCTCAAGGATTTTTGAACCTCCTGGACAAATTTCAGAATTTTCCATAAGGAAATCTCTAGATAAAATTCCCAACAGTTTAAACATTAGGGAATTAATTCTGAAAAATAATAAGTTGCATGAACTGAAACTTGTTTTCCTGGATAGTACTTAGAGAGCTGAATCCAAAAAAATTCCGTTCGCTCAATTTGGACCATCCTAGCAAAAAGTTATGGGCATTTGAAGTTTGAACTTAAATCTGAAAATATTGGAAATGTTTAAAACTCTGACCATGGGCCCCACCCCTTAGTCGTCTTCCACCTCGCGCCAGAACACTCGGGTGGCAGCGCGCGCCGGCGAGGTCCGCCAGAACGGTGTTCCCGGCTGTATCCGAGGCTGGTACTCGCCGCCTCTGAGTTTGGGACCACGAGCAACCTGTTGGTAGGGTCGGCGACGGCTACCGGTGGCTGGAACCCTAACCGCGATGGGCCGAAGCTACGGAGCAGCTCCGGCGAAGTCGTCCGGCTCCTACAGAGGCTCACTCTGATCAAACTTCAGCCCTACAGCTCCATGGTATGCTGTAGATCAACGATATGACCCCAAAAACTCCCCAAACGGTCAGCAAGTATGAGCTCACCGACGACCTAGGACGAATTCTGGCGGTGGCTCGAAAAACTCAAAGAACAGAGCCTACACTCGATGTTTTTTGGTGATTGTCAATCCTAGAGTATCATAGGGAGGTCTAGGACATGTGGCTAGCCTATAATTGAGAGCAACTACGTGTGGACGAAGAATTTTGAATTTTTGCATCGTCGGCCCAAAGAACCTGCTGGAGAGAAAACTCAAATTCTGGCCAATTCACCCTATGACACAACGCCAAACTTTATGGAAAGCACGAGGAGATGGTAAACGACCATTGCCGAGGCTTAGTTGCGTGTAAAATGCAGTGGAGGCTCGGCTCGACGTTGAGGCGCCGAAGTCGGTTTTCCGGTGGAAACTGAGCTCAACGGCGGTGTTCTAGATTGCAGCACCCCCGGTGATCGCTTGGACAAGGTCGAGGAAGTATAGGCGACACCGTTTCACCCTTGGCCAGGTGTCAGAGCTCATGGACCAGGCTAGCGACGGCAGCTCAGCATGAGTCCCGGTGGAGGCTGTGTTTTCTGTCAGGCATGCAATAGCAGGGCAAAGTTTCGGTGTGTGCGGCGGGCAGGTGGCTTCGTGGGCAAGAAAGCAGTGACGCTGGTTGCCAACACGACGTCCACACTGAGGAGGTGGCAACCGGAAGCAGCTCGGTTGCATCTGGTGAAGAGGCCCGAAGAAACAAAGCGCTGCGTGTGTGGCGGTTCACTCAGCATGTGTGACTGACCTGTGGGCCCACTACTCCGCTCTAAAACTTTTCATTGTTGCACTGATATTTTCTGAGCTACTCACATTTAAATGGTAGACTTCATCGCCAAGTAATGAGTTGAATTTGAATTCCTCCAATTTGAGCTGGGTTAGCTAAATTCGATTCACACTTGAATTTGAATTTCAAATTCAGTTTTGAATTAATCCAAATATAGCTCCCGACAAGATGAACTCCAATTTGGATGAAAATTGGTGGACTGGCTCAGAAAAATGTACGGAGTTTGAATGTGAAGTCACCTTTTGAATCCAAGTGATGAAAGTAGCCGAAATCTGAATTTGCATTCAAATTCGCCCTTTTTGCAATTGTATCCAAAAGTGCCTCAAAAGGGTTTGAACTTGCATGAAAATTGGCATGAGAACTCCTAAGAAAGTTTTATACCTAATGGTGAGCTCAGCCTCTCATGTTTATATGTGTGAGATCCTACTTTTGGATTTGTGAGTTCTTCCTCTAATCAACCTATTGATGGTGGTTACTTGCTCTTCACACGAGTTCAGGAGCTATCCATAAAATGAACTAGTTTGTGGTGATGTGATGAGCACTCTAGCAAGTAAAATCTTAGGGTTTTACATCCCTCCCCCCTTAGAAGAATCTCGTCCCGAGATTACAAAAGAAGAGATGAAGATGTAATCGGAATTACCCGTGATGAGACGCCATGACATCCCGGTAGTTCGAGCGAAGGAAATCCATGCTCTCCCACGTCGCTTCCTCAGCGGTGTGGTTGCTCCATAATATCTTGTAGAACCACACGTTCGGTTACGCGAGGTCCGAGCCTTCTCATCAATAATTCCCACCGGATATTTAGCATAGGTTAAATCCGGTTGCAACTCGCCAATGTCTTCAGCGGGAACAACAGCTGTATACTTTAGACATTTATGGAGTTGTGAAACATGGAAAACGTCGTGAACACCAGCGAGAGATGCCGGTAGTTTCAGTCTATACAACACTGGTCTGAACTTCTCGGTGATGGCATAGGGTCCAATAAATCGGGGGAGCAGTTTCCCCTTTACGCCGAATCGGTGGACACCTTTCTTCGGAGACACACGGAGGTTAACGTGTTCTCCGACATCGATGTGCAGCGGCCTACGCCTCTTATCGGCGTAACTTTTCTGTCGGGATTGGGCGGCCTTCAAGTTTTCTTGAATCACCCGAACTCACTCTTCGGCGTCGCTCAATAGATCAATCCCGAATGTGACCTTTCACCAGATTCGCACTAATTCAACGGGGTGCGGCATTTGTGACCATAGAGATCCTCATATGGTGCCATGTTGATACTCGCTTGATAGCCGTTGTTATACGAGAATTCCGCCTAAGGTAGATGATCATCCCAATTGCTACCGTGGTGGATGGCACACGCTCTCAGCATGTCTTCTAACACTTGATTCACCCTCTCAGTTTGCCCATCTGTCTGAGGGTGATAGGAGGAGCTTCTAATCAGTTTGGTACCCAAAGCAGCGTGCAATTGCTCCCAGAAATGAGCCACGAACAGTGCCCCTCGATCTGAGATTATGGTCTTGGGTACCCCGTGCAAGCATAAGATTCTAGCAATGTACATCTCCGCATACCTGCTGGCATGGAAATGTGTATGCACGGGAATGAAGTGAGCTGACTTGGTTAACCAGTCAACAATTACCCAAATGGAATCATGCTTGTGAGAAGTCATGGGAACCCAACAATGAAGTCCATGCTCACATCTTCCCATTTCCATGCTGGAATTTTCAGGGGTTGCAGCAGCCCTAATTTCCTTATGTGATCCGCCTTCAGTCATCTACGCGTATCACATTCGGATACGTATTTTGCAATTTCCCGCTTCATCTGTGTCCACCAAAAGTTACTCTTCAAATCTTGGTACATTTTGTTGCTGCCCGGATGAATGGAGAACTTAGACAAGTGAGCTTCATCAAGGATCTTCTTTCTCAGCTCCATATTCCTGGGTACGACTATGCGATTATTGAACCATAGCGTCCCCTCCTCATCCTTCTGGAAACATTTGATATCACCGCTGTCTATTCATTTCCGGAGATGTGCCATGCCTTTTTCAAGCTTCTGAGCTGCAATAATATCCTCCCTAATGGTAGCTATGAGAGCAAGGTTGTAGAGTGATCCATGTTGAACCAAGTATAAACTCGGTTCTTCCTCTTCCATCGGTGTAATGGTAAGGTTATGGACATGTGATTTCTGACTCAGCGCGTCAGCAACCACATTTGTTTTGGCGGGGTGGTAATGAATTGAAATCTCATAATCTTTGATTAATTCTAACCACCTCCTTTATCTCAGATTCAGCTCCTTTTGGATGAACATATATTTTATGCTCTTGTGTTCGGTGTAGAGATGCACCAAGTTTCTAAGAAGATAGTGTCTTCACATTTTCAGCACCAATACCGCAGCAGCAAGCTCAAGATCATGAGTCGGATAGTGATGCTCGTGGTTTCGAAGTTGACGCGAGCCATATGCGACAACCTGTCCTTCTTGCATCAATACGCAGCCAAGCTCGATATCGGACATATCACAATATACATCGAAAGGCTTGGTCGTATCCGGTTGAGCTAAGACCGGGGCTGTTGTGAGATGCTTCAATAATGCTTGGAACGCTCGTTCACATGCTGAGTTCCAAACATATTTCATCCCCTTCTTCAATAGTTCAGTCATCGGCTTAGCAAGCTTGGAGAAGCTCGGGATAAACCTCCGGTAATATCCCGCAAAACCGAGGAAGCTTCTAGCTTCATGGACAGAAGTAGGGGCTTTCCATTTCAGCACCTGTTCGATTTTGCTTGGGTCAACCGCAATGCCTTCCGCTGAGATGATATGTCCCAAAAATGGCACTTGGCTGATTCAAAACTCGCATTTGCTGAATTTGGCATAGAGTTATGATCCGGCAATCGTTGAAGGACGATTCACAAGTGTTCGGCGTGTTCTTCTTCTGACTTGGAGTAAACCAAGATGTCATCAATGAACACCACCATGACTTTATCCAACTCCGGCATGAACACTGAGTTCATGAGGTACATGAAATGTGCCGGGGCGTTGATGAGACCAAAAGACATAACGAGATATTCATATAGTCCATATCTCATCGAGAATGCCGTCTTAGGGATATCCTCCGCCCGGATCATTATTTGATGATACCCGGAGCGAAGGTCCATCTTTGAAAACACACTTGCACCCATAAGTTGATTGAACAGGATATCAATGCGGGGCAATGGATATTTGTTCTAGATGGTGACGGCGTTGTGCAGTCGGTAATCCACACACAACTTCAATGTTTCATCTTTCTTCTTGACGAACAGCGCCGAGCATCCCCAAGGCGAGGAACTTGGTCCAATGAAACCCTTGCTCAACAAGTCATTGAGCTGTTCCTTCAACTCAGCTAGCTCATTCGGAGCCATCTTATACGGTCTCCGCGATATTGGTGTAGTCTCGGGTGCAAGTTCATCCGGGAACACATCGGGATAATCTCGGACTACAGGGATGTCTTCTAACTTGGGAGCTTCAGTATGATAGGCGGCTGAAACTTCCGGACAGGGTTGTCCAATACGAGTGAATGCAGAAGGTGGAGCAGAGAGTTGAGGTGAACTGTCCATGATAAAGTTTCCAGGACAGCGCCATGGTAACTTAGCCATGACATTCCTAAGATTACATCAATATTCTGCCCCTCAAGGATCATCATAGTAGTGGGATATATTTTCCCACCTAAGCACAGTGGTGCTTTTGGAATCATCACATTTGCTGAAATCTTCCCTCCCGGTGAGCAAATCATATATGAGCACTCGGTTGGAAAGACTTGCAGTTGATGCTTAACCACATGTGATGCACTTATGAAGTTGTGGGTTGCACCAGAACCAAATAAAATGATGATTGCACGATCGTTGAGAGTGAACATACCCGCCAGCACGTTCTCTCCTTCCGGGGCATCCTCATTGTCGAGGTAACGAACGCCCCCGGTTCGCTGACCTCCCTTCTTAGCTGGTGGTCGGCCTCGAGCACCACCCTGATATTGGGCTTGCCCGCTGCTTTGCTGCCCCTGTCGGCAGTCCTTGGAGAAATGAGCGGCCTGGACACACATATAGCATGTGTAGCAAGGCGGTCCTCCGCTGACCGGTGGACAAAATCCCGGGGCGCATTGTGGCTGTGGAAATGCCCGGGGTACCATCTGCTGCTGTTGCGGTCACGGTGGTGGCATCGGCGGTCGGAACGGGGATAGTTTATAAGGATGACCCCCAAACTGCTGAGGTCGTGCCGGTGGATGCCACAGCTGACCGGATGGTGTCCGATACACCATTCGGTATTTTTGAGGAGCTCCACCCCCGCTGCTCGGTGGAGCGCGCGAGATGTGTCTTCATATCGGGATTTAAACCCCGATAGAACTGCTCGTGCTTCCTCTCCTCGGTGGAGAGGTAATCCGACGTGTACTGTGCCAGATGGTTGAACACACGGGAGTAGTCATGGGCACTCCTCCCGCCTTGCTTCAGTTACAAAAATTCTTGGAACTTCCTCTTCATCATACCGAGAGCTATGTGATATGCGCGGAACGCCTCCCGGAACTCCTGCCATTCTACGCTGTGACCAGCAGGTAGCGAGGCGAGATAATTCGCCCACCACACACCAGCGGCACCATGAAGCTGCTGCACCGAGAAGAGAGTCTTATGTCGCTCCATGCATTGGAGCAGCCCGAACTTGAACTCGATCGTCCGCAGCCAGTTGTCGGCCTCCAGTGGTTCCGCCGCTTTGGTGAACACCGGAGGATGCGTACTCATGAAATACGAGTATGTAGTGATGTGGGGCACACGAGGCCCCCTCTCTTGACACGTCCCTGCCTGGGATGTATTCTGGACAATCGTGCGGAGCAGGTCGGTCTGCTCCTCACGAGAGCCAACCAGTGCCGAGATCACATCCGCTAATGTAAGCGGAGGCGGCGGCGGTGGTTGTTGCTGCAGTGTGTTGTCGTAGGCATGTGGCTGGGAGTCATCATCCCCTGCTGACTTGAGCCCCCACCTCGTGCGTGGTCCGGGTACGAACCATCTGCAACCAACACGACAAAAACATCAGCCAAATAGCATCCTCCATACAGTCCAGAATTTAGTAGTAAAGTATAATGACGATAAACATGCAATACATCTCGTACATGGATAATGTAATAACTTTGCACAATCTACACCATACCAGACCAAATAAACAATAGTGAGATCCAATTTTATGGACTTCCTCTTTGTAAGTTCATCTCAATAAATTTGGTCACTACGAGACGTTAATATTGCTTTGTCATCACGAATGCTACCCTTTATCTTCAATACGACACAAACATGGTCTCTAGTAAAAGGAACTTAAGTAAGTGGTATACTCAAATCATTCACTAGTTGAAGATAAAAACTCATGAGTATGTCCCACCCCATTGGTTGTAATAAAACCCCAATAGGTACAACAATCCTTCACATGAGTTCAACTGTTCATTCCTCTGCCCAGAATGACCAGTCTCTACTTATCTCACATTTTGACCTGGTACTTAGCATTTTCATAACTCAAGTTGAATACCAAAGTTAAAGTTAACTTCAGTATCTTTCCAACGGGTATTTATTTGCCCCCATATCAGCTATGGTTAAAATGTTATGATAATTCAAAGTCAACAGAATTTCTGGAAGAATTTTAACAGCACCTCCTTTGAAAGTTGCTGTTTACAACTCAAAATTCCACTAAATTCCGTCTGCAACTGCAAAAACTTTGAATTACAAAGACGAAGAAAATGTTCTAACCTTTCCAAAAATGTATCCTAAGACAATTTTTGATTTTTCTACAGGAAGTTATGCTGGAAAAACAGAACAGTCCAGAGAGAGTTTTGAATCTGTCCTGGTTCTGGACAGTTTACAATCATCTGGAGTTTCAACCAGTTTTATGTGATTCTGTTCTGGAAGTCTACAAAAAAGTCGTAGATCACTTAAACCTCTTTCCAGAACTATATCCCACACCTCCATTGGCAAAGTAACCTGTGAGTTATGCTCTGTTAAAGTTCAGCAAACTTGCTGCCAAAAACAGAGCACTCTGTTTTTCAAGTTCCTTAAGCTGCACTACTAACTTAATGGACTTTCTCTTCAAAACCAGAATCCTAAGGATTAAAACTTGGTTATATTAGTTCCTTTTAAACATTGTTTTTAATGCAATCATGATTATTACATGTCAGTACTACATTCCTCACAAAATGGAAAATCCTAACCAGATTATACCGGCATTTACGACTCAACTGTGGCACTAAAAAAGGTCTCTCACAAACGTGTGCTACACGAGATACGTACGTGGTTAGCACCTGCAGAAGAACACTCAATAATTATTCACTCAAAGGTTTTTGTCATTTCAGGCAGGTCCATATTTGAAAGTAAATACATACGCCCGTTTTATTGCCATACGACCGTCCTTAAGTGAAGCCATGTCTCAAGGTACATGGCCGGGTTATTCACCACCCAACGGAGGGCTCCACACCTTTGCAATTAAGCACAGCAGTGGAACAGCATTTTTGTATGCCCCATAGAACATAAAAAGTCCTAAAGTACATACTTCCCCTTACAAACCACACGATGGGGTCTCCTCCTCTTGCCCCTAGGCTTGCGCACTGGAGGCTAGTGTCGTTCATATGTCTCTGAAACATGAAGAGTCTTAGAGAACATATTCACTTTCTGTCCGTTGCCGAACGGAACATCTCATGCCCCATCCCTCGCATGGGTGAGCTAACCAAAATTGAACCGCTTTCAGTGGCGTTCCTTACCAGTCTTACCTGAGCGTAGGTGCGCCGTTACATAATCAAAATTCAGAATTATAACAAGTAGGTTAGTCATGCCACTTTAAGTAACTATACTAATATAATCCTTATTTGGGAATACTAGCGATTCCTCACCGTAATCCTATGTTTTCCCGTAATACTGTAAGGGCCTAAGTTTTTGGGCACATATTCAAAGTGTTCATCACCACACACACACACACACACTTCAATTGAAGTAACTTGATGAATACATTTGAAGAGCAAGTAAACACCATCAACATGCTCATTAGAGAATAAACTCACAAAATGCAGAAGTGGTATTTCCCACATGCATAATATAGGATCTGGGCATATGAAAAACTCCTACACCTTGCTAGGAGTGTCCATGCCAAATTTTACCCAAATTCAAGACCTTTTTGAAGTCCTTTTGGGCATAACTAGAAAGAGGGTGGTTGGAACTCAAATTCAAATTCAAACTATTTCCACCCCATGAATTCAAAAGTTGGAGGCACATTCTTACTCAGCACATTTTTATGAGCTCACACACCAATTTTCACTCCATTTGGAGTTGATCTTGACATGAGCTATGTTTAGCAAATTCAAACTTTACTTGAATTTCAAACTGCATATGTGCTGAAAATAGATTTAAACAAACCACAATTTGAATTCTATCCAATTCAAATGGCCAAAGGGTAGATAATTCAAATGACCAAGGTTAATTGGGTCTCTACTGTTTAGAGCAGTGGGGAAAATTCAATTTCAGAGGTTAAAACTGGGGTGGGACCCACATGTCAGCCTCACCTGTGTTCAAACGGACTGAAGTCACCGCAGCTCGGTTCCTGCGCGCGACCACGCGAGCGCCACGGCATTTTCCCACCGCTGCCACCTCCTGGTCGCCGATCACCGCCCCAAACCAACGTCCCCAGCTATTTAGCTGCGAGCTGCCGCCGGCAGCAGCTCACTCTCCCACTGCCTTGACGTTTCCAGCGCCGAGAACACCGAACTGATCGCCGCACAGCCCTGCCGCATCACCTCGCCGTCGACTGACCAGCACATTCCCTTCCACCGTGAGCGGAGGCCACAAACGGCACCGCCGGCCCTTGCTCGACGTGTTACAGCCCTCAGCTGCTCGTGATCAGCTTCAGTGAAGCTTGTCCGAGCCGATCTTCCATCGCTCTGATAACCCGAGAGCTCCTCCGACTCGACGCCGTCGCCCGAGCAGCGCAAAGCTTCTCCAGCACGACCAACGTATCTCTGAGGTTAGCATCCAAGTCTAGTAGCTCTCCCCGAACTCCCTAGGCCCCTCTTAGCACTGGTTAGCCGGAATTTCAATTTTCCCGATGATCGCCGAAAAGAACACCGAGAACCAAAACTCGAAATTCACCTCGATCACTTGATCACCGGAAATCCTGGTCGAGCTGAAGCTAGAGTAGCACCTAGCGGTCATCTCAGCAAAATCCTAGCGGTGATGATCAACCCAGTGAGCCGAGCACCGGAGTTTGGCCATCGCCGTGAAAATGGCTCGGGTCGCCAGTGAAGTCTACTTTCCCGGCGGTCTCCGGCCAAGAGCAGGGCAGGGTTAGCTTCCCCGTCCCCCAGTGGTGCTTTGCGACCCATTGGCTGAACGTGTTCACCGCTGAGACGAGCTAGCGCCGTTGGACCCGAGCTCATCTTCCGCCCCCCGCCGTCGCCGACTAGGTTTCCGGCGATGTCGAGGTCCGAGAAGGTGCCCGGCGTGTGCGCCGTGCTCCAAGGATTACGTAGGATAAACCACATCGAAAATTAGGCAGTAGCAGCCGAGAACGAACTCGGGCGCTGGCGGGAGGTAGACGAAGGCACTGTGCATGGGACCCACGTGCAGTGTTTTAAACATTTCCAGATTTTCAGATTTAGTTCAAACTTCAAACCCACATAACTTTGGCTAGGAAAATCCAAATCGAGTGAACCAAATTTTGTTGGATTCAGCTCTCTGAGTACTTTCCAGAAAATCAAGTTTCACTTCATGAAAATCCTTAGTTCTCTAGAATTAATTCTTCAAAATTTAAAATATTTAGAATTTTAACTAGAGAACCCTTTGGAGGAAATTTCTGAAATTTTTCTGGGATGTTCACCAGTATATCCCTGAGCTACCATAAAAATTTCAGATCCTCGTGAGCTCATTTGGCCCCCTAATGGTGCGATTAATAAAACTGTTCCAGAGAAAATAGAAAATGTCAGAAACATTTTCAGAATTTCTCTGAAATTGTTTAGCTCATATCTTTAGCTAGGAACCTTCAAATTAAGTGAGACCAACTCTATTAGAACCCTCTGAAAATCTAGTTTTCAGAAAGTCATGGGTTGCTCCATGAAAATCCCTAGAACACCCTAGGAGCTCCAATTAAGGTCAAGTACATAATTATTTGTGGAGAGCTCAAATGAGCTTGGCTGCAAATGAAACTTGGCAAAGTCCCTGTTTAGGTTGTAACCAAACCACAGTAAGAATTTCAGAGTCATTGGGTCTGTCTAGTAAGACTTATAGTCTTCACAAGTTTAAATTCAGTTCAAATGCATTTAAATTGATACATATACATGTTATTTCATGTAGTCGCTAAGGTTGAGGAGGAACCCAAAGTCTTAAACTTCATCACTCCGGAAGAGAAGCTAGCCTACGATCAATAGCAGCAAGGTAAGCTCCGGTTTGCATTAACCTCTTTACAAAGTTTTACTGTTTTGAGAACTTACTTTGAGCACTCAATAAATTCTTGCATTAGAGTCTTGTTTGAAACCCAAATGCATAGCCAAGGAAACCATGGGTTGGGATTAGGATTGTAAACCCTGTTTAGCTACTGTAATGCTAAGATAGTGTAGGATTTGGTACAAGTCGAGTAGTTGGAACTACTCGCGAGGATAGGCTAGAGGCAGTCGACTCGGGTAAAGATAGCAAATGAAACACATGGCAATAAAAATGAGACCGAGCGGAGAGTAAGGGCAGCAGGACTTTGGGGCCTGGGTGCTATAGCTCCGCTTGTGTCGATTGAGGACCTAGCCGTGTGCAGGCCTGTTGAATAAGCTAGAACAGTACCAAAGACCTACCGGCTATATGGGAACCGGGAAACTGATGTAACTCGGGTAGCTGGGTGTTGAGGCATAGCTGGTCGTTCAGAGGGTAGGTTGGGAGCTCGAGGTGTAAATCGGCTGGCGGCACTGTGGATGCGCACGCAGAGACCTCTTGCTCGGGACGATTGGACTGGTTCAACATTTGGCTGATGGGTGAAAGGTGGTTGCGTACGACGTCCGTGATGGTTGCTGTAGGCAATATAGAGTACGGGCGTACGTGACGGGTTATTCGGGTAACCCTGCAGGTGTAAATCGATTATAATCGCCGTCCCTCGCGGTCAGTGAGTACCACTTATTCACTGTACCGTGACGTAGAAAGAATAGGCTAGATACATGTTAAAAGTTTGCTGATTTGAAAGACATACTTTGCTTGTTAATGTCTTGTTGTAGTTTAAAGCTAATTAAAGTTCTTTTCAACTTTGGGCGAAGTACATGAGAGAAATGCGTTTCTTGTTTGATTGCGGCTTTCTCATGTGCCTTAGCGTAAGGTTCTCCACAACCTGCCGCTAAAACTTGAAAGTAAGGTTCAAATAATTAGGCGAGTACGTTGCAACTTATTTTACCTCATGTACCCTAGAACCATCCATGTAGAAGTTTCATGTATAGGAGAGACGGGTCAGTCTTGCTGAGCCATCGTGCTCACTGCTTGTGTTTGAAGCTTTTGCAGGGATTTATGAGTAAGGGACTCCGGAGGAGGAGACGGAACCCCAAGAGGGAAACCCCGTCGAGCGGGAGTCATGCACGCCACCGTGTTAGTGTGCGTGTGTGCTAGCGGGGACAGGTTCACGGGCTGAACGTAAACTCGATGTGTAGTCTACGCACGTGAGTGTAGACTGAACTATTTTGTTATAAAAATGTTCATAAACTGGTTTATGTTATAAAACTTTGCTTCCGCTTTGTATCTTTGATGTGCGTTATCTGGTGCTGTGCAACACAACACCCCTCAACGTGATCCTGGCTCGACAAGGCCGATGGGGTCGTGTCAGCGTGGTATCAGAGCTCGCTTGAGGTTTAACGCACTACAAAGGTCATTTTTTTTTCAAAAATCCAGTGAGGAACGAGTTAGTAGCCCATATAAGGATGTTATTAGTGTATAGAAAGTGGCATACTAACCTATTTGCTTATGTCGGAAAATCGTGCATCTCAGGACGCTTTATCTCTTGGGGGGGTGCACGTAAGCGCTGTCCACCAGTGCGCACAAGCTGAAGGGTGGAGCCCCACGGGTGGCAGGTAACCCGACTCGCTTTAATATCCTCTACGACTCTACATGTCATTTGGGGTATTCGAGCAACGTCTGTCCCTGACGTGCTTTGGGCAATTTGGGAGACCCCGTCACGTGGTCAGTAACGTGAACACGTAGCTCAAGGCGTGTTTGGCTTGAGAACATCCGGGCGAGTGATGACGGCCGGGTGTACGAACTGTATGGATACCGGGCTCGGTGTGCAGCCGAGTCTGACAATTGCATGAGTTATTTGCAGGTAGTCTGACCATGAATCGGTAGACGTGTAGCATCCGTGTGCAAGAGACGTTTAGTGCCACTGAACTAATGAAGCCGGCTAAGTCCGGTATAGGTTTTTCTTTGTGAGGACGTAGTAGCGACATGAACTGGTGACGCATCGACGTCACACCCTACTAAATGAGCAACTTCATTGTAAAATTGAAAAGTTTCAATCTAGAGCACTAAAATTGTGATGTAACTCCTTCCCTTACCCAGGACATTCAAAATTTACAAGTTTTCAACTTCTAGGATACTAAGGACAGAGTCCCCTGTTTTCAGCTGAAATAAGGCTGAAGTTAATTAGAGGTTAGAGGTTGATTTATTTCGAGTTTGGAGTCATATGATACATTTCTGGAAATCTTTGCAAGAGCTTTACAACTTTTATGTTGAGGTCCAGAGGTGTTTCATCCCTTAACCAATCGAAAAATGCAGTAGAGTTGAAACTGTCCAGAAAACAGGGCAGAGCAAATACTCTCTGTAACTCTCTGTAAATTGAGCATAACTTCCTGCATAAAAATCCAAAAATGGAAAATGAGATAGTTCTGAAAATTTTATGAGGTGGGTTACAACTTTGTAACAGAAAGTTTTGTCAAATTTGGTGTAGAATTAACTGGAATTCTTGGATCAAATCGGTACCTCAAGCAGGGAGGTGCTGTCCAATTTTGTCCAGAAATTCTGTCAACTTTGACATCTCATAACTTTTGAACCAGGACAGATCTTAGGCCAAGCAAATACTTTATGGAAATATTTTGAAGTTAAATTTAACTTTGTTGTTGAGCTCCAGAATTGGTTTTGCCTTTAGGATGCTATAAATCATGTTGAAATGGAAACTGGTCAGGTCTGTCAGATTGGACAGCAGATCAGCAGTCAAATTTGTTTAAGTTTGAACTATGTTTCCAAGTTTTATGAGTTCAATGATATGTTTTATGTTATAACTCAATGGTTTACTGTTAAAACAAATATTTGACATTTTGCAAATATGTTTCTACAGATGACAGCGGATAGACAATTGGAGAACGGGTGGGTGGTACCCACTGTTCTCACTGCAGCTGTTATCCGGAAACGTTGAGGCAAATGCTTCAATATTTTGGGTACAGCGAGATGCTGCAGTACTTCGCAAAAGAAGAAGGCGAGGAGGGGAACAAGATGTGGACGATCCATGTCGAAGTTCCTGCAGGACCTACGCCACCCGGTTGGGCGCCGTTCACCGTTACGGTGAGAGGTAGACAGCCGGAAGAAATGTGGCAAGTGGCAGCCCGCGACACCACGTCGCGTTTCTGCCAACTACACGTGAGAGCTATGGAGGGCACTCCATACGCGCTCGTTCCGGTGGATGGACGAGATAATCATGTGTGGGGGGAAGGTACATGGAGGCAACAGATCCGGGTTGCCCAAGGTACAATCCCGCTGAGGCGAATCTCAGCCTCCAGTTGAGAGCAGGAAAGGCCGTGATGGACAGCCAAGCTGTTCATACGGATTGTCTTGCTGCAAAGCTCAAAGAAAGCACAAGCCGTGCATACCATTTCGAGAGTGCTCACAGCGCACTCCGCAATGTGCTCCTTCCAATGATAAAGCGACTGAATGAGCAACACAATCAGTTGCATCGTCTGAAGAAGGCGAAGAGAAAAAGCCGTGTCGACATCACGGCTTTGCAACAACAGGTGCAGGCTCTGACCAAGCAGAACGAGGTCCTTACTCAAGAGCGGGACGATGCTATTGAGGAGGGGCAAGGCTGCGAAGAGGACTACAACCAAGCCGTGGACGAGGTGCACGCGTTGCAGGACCTCGTACCTGCGGTAATGGGCATACCGGTGGTAGGTTCCGTACCCATGGTCTTGGGTCTTCCGGCAATGGGGGAACCCGAGCCGGAAGAGGAGGTTGTCGACCCAGAGCCACCAGCAGAGGTACCAGAGAAAGACGACCCACAGGAGGTCGAATTCTACTCCGAGTAGGAGGTTACCGTTGCCAAGTAGGGCAGCTGGGGTGATGTAACCCAAACTTTTGTAATCGGTGACATGTCGTGTAGACAGTAGTGTATGTATAGGTGGTGACGACATGAGCACGATTTCTCGGAGAACCGAGGCTAATGTATCTTGTATAATGTTTATGCTTTATCAATATATGTGAATGTTGTGCAAATTATTCATGTGTCACTTCAATGCCTACTGTTTCATATGGAATTTTAAATATGGCATATGCTGATCGCTGTTGTTTTGAATTTCAGAATAACTCGTACTCGTGCCAACCCGGACGTTGGGGGTTCCAGTCAGGGGGGAGAGACCTCCCAACAGCCTCCCGAGGACTCCTCGGGACAGCAACCGCCACCGCCAATGGTTACATTAGCTGACATTGTGGCAGCAATGGCGGGCTCTCATCAGCAGCACACGGAGTTGCTGCAGACCCTCATTGCGAGTACGTCTCGACCAGAGAGCCGTTAAGATCGTGAGGAGTGCCAACAGAGCTCCTACTCCGATTTTCTGGCTACTCATCCCCCGGTATTCTCAAGGGCGGATGAACCCCTCGATGCGGACAACTGGCTCTGCACGATGGAGATGAAGTTCGGGCTGCTCCAAGTGAGTGAGCAGCGCAAGACTCAGTTCGCAGTCCAACAGCTCCAGGGACCCGCGAGCGCGTGGTGGGCAAATTACTGTGCTTCGCAGCCCACCGAGCAAGTTATGACCTGGGCGGAATTCCGGACGGCCTTCAGGGCCTATCACATAGCACCGGGTCTCATGAAGAGGAAGACGCAGGAGTTCTTACGCCTGCAGCAAGGGAGCCGGAACGCGCTGGAATACTCCATGGCGTTCAATGATCTTGCGCTCTACGCTTCGTATCACACTGATACCGACGAGAAGCGGCGGGATCAATTTTACCAGGGGCTTAACCCGCTCCTGAAGGACAAGCTGGCGATGTTCAATCGTGGCAGCCTCAGTGACATTATTAATGCTGTGATTGTTCAGGAGGACTCCGGCAAGGAGTTAACAGCGGCGGAAAGGAAGCAAAGCGCGCCGCAAAGCAGCAGAGAGGGAGGCGGTCGTTCTCAGAAATATCGGATGGTGAATCACCCACCATCAGGTCCACGCTGGCAGCCACCACAGAGGTCGATGCCATTCCGCACTCGGCCATATTCTCCACCGGCATTTAGGCCGGCACTGCCAGTCCCACCTCTGCAGCAGCGACAACAACAGCGGGCGATGCCGCGTGCGTATGCACCTCAGCAGCGCATGCCGGGCTTTCGTCCCCCAAGCACCGGCCAAGCAACAGCCACATGCTACAAATGTGGTCGTCCAGGATACTTCACCAGCAGTTGTCTGGAGAGGCAAGGCGGCGGAGTTGCACCGCAACTTTCGGGGAGGAATCAGCCCCGGAACCCCACTAATGCGTGGCGGGCAAACCCTAGGCCCGGCACCATCCACCAACTTGCCATAGAGGACATGCCGTAGGGAGAGCTGATCCTTGCGGGTATGTTCCAACTCCACCAGCATCCCGCCATAGTATTATTTGATTCAGGCGCCACACGTAGCTTCATTAGCCAAGCTTTTATTGCTAAATACAGCTTGCAAATACTACCCGCCGATAGTCCATACTTGATTTGTTCACCGGGTGGGAAGATTTCAGCAAGCATGATGGTCCCAAAAGCGCCATTATGCTTAGAGGGTAGAGTATACCCTACGTCTCTCATAGTTCTAGAGGGACAAAAGGTCGATGTCATCTTAGGGATGTCGTGGTTAACCCGCCACGGCGCTGTTTTTGACACCGTCCTCCGAATTGTGCACTTGAACTGCACGAATCTCATTCCTTATTTCTGGACAGTCCAGGAATAAAACTTCCAAGTGTGTATCAATCCACAACCATCAGATTGGAAGACATTCCAGTAGTCCATGAGTTCCCTGACGTGTTTCCGGATGATTTACCGGGGATGCTGCCCGACAGAGAGGTGGAGTTCAAGATTGAACTTGCACCGGGAACCATGCCAATATCCCGAAGGCCGTACAAGATGGCGCCCAAGGAATTGGCTGAACTGAAGACTCAGGTAACGGACCTGCTGGAGAAGGGTTTTATTAGGCCGAGCTCCTCGCCATGGGGCTGTTCAGCATTATTTGTGAAAAAGAAAGACGAGCCTTTGCGGCTTTGCGTGGACTATCGTCCATTAAACGCTGTAACCATCAAGAACAAGTACCCATTGCCACGGATCGACATGTTGTTTGATCAGTTGGTCGAAGCAAAGATATTTTCCAAGATGGACTTAAGATCCAGGTACCACCAGATTAAGATACGGGCTGAGGATATTCCGAAGACGGCTTTCTCGACGAGGTACGGACTTTATGAGTACCTGGTCATGTCCTTCGGCCTCACCAATGCTCCAGCTCATTTCATGTATTTGATGAACTCGGTATTCATGCCGGATCTGGACAAGTTTGTCGTGGTCTTCATCAACGACATATTGGTATATTCCAAGTCGGAGGAAGAACACAAGAAGCATCTGCGTATAGTCTTGCAACTACTGCGGGATCAGAAACTATACGCGAAATTCAGCAAGTGTGAATTCTGGATATCGCAAGTGCCTTTTCTCGGGCATATTATCTCAGCGGAGGGCATCGCTGTAGACCCGAGTAAAATCACACAAGTGCTGAATTGGAAATCCATGAGAACTGTTCACGAGGTACGGAGTTTCTTCGGACTCGCGGGATATTATCGGAGGTTCATTCCGAACTTCTCAAAGATTGCCAAGCCTATGACAGAGCTGCTGAAGAAGGCTACCAAGTATGTTTGGAGTCCAGCATGTGGAGCAGCGTTCAAGGCATTAGTGAAGCACCTAACATCAGCACCGGTTTTGGCGCAGCCAGACACAACAAAACCGTTCGATGTGTACTGCGATGCATCCGGCATTGGGCTCGGATGTGTGCTGATGCAAGACCGAAGGGTGGTCGCGTATGGATCACGGCAGCTCAGAAACCATGAGCAGAATTATCCAACTCATGACTTGGAGCTCGCGGCCGTGGTGCTCGCACTTAAAATGTGGAGGAACTACCTACTCGGTAACCTTGTACATTTATATACCGACCACAAAAGCCTCAAGTACATATTCACTCAGAAGGAGCTGAACATGAGACAGCGAAGATGGTTAGAGTTGATAAAGGATTACGAAATAGAGATCCATTATCACCCTGGCAAGGCAAACGTAGTGGCGGATGCGCTGAGCCGCAAGTCACATGTCAACAATCTGACCATCACCCCATTGGAAGAGAGTGAGCCACCATTGCATGTGATTCCACTTGGAGCTATCTACAACTTAGCTTTGATCCCCACCATCCGTGAAGAGATAGCGGCAGCTCAGAAACATGACAAGGGCATGTCACATTTGCGGAAACGTATAGACAGTGGGGAGCTGAAATGTTTCCGGAAAGACGGAGACGGCGTCCTATGGTTCAAGGACCGGATCGTCGTACCCCGTAACCCGGAGTTATGGAAGAAAATCTTTGATGAGGCTCACTTGTCAAAGTTTTCTATTCACCCCGGCAGCAACAAAATGTATCAAGAACTCATAAGCAAGTTTTGGTGGACACGAATGAAGCGGGAGATCGCAAAGTACATGTCCGAGTGTGATACATGTCGAAGGATGAAGGCAGATTATATGCGGAAACCGGGACTGCTACAACCACTGGGCGTTCCTGCCTGGAAGTGGGAAGATACCAAAGTTGCCCATTTCATCCCGGTCAATACCAACTACAATGCCAAGAAGTATGCTGAATTGTACATCTCACGGATCCTATGCTTGTATGGCGTACCCCGTACCATCATATCGGATCGGGGCACTTTATTTGTGTCCCATTTTTAGGAGCAGCTACACGCTGCATTGGGGACGAAGCTGATCTGTAGTTCAGCATACCACCCGCAGATGGATGGGCAAACCGAGCGGGTAAATCAGATTTTAGAAGATATTCTACGAGCGTGCGCTATCAACCACGGTAAGAATTGGGATGATCACTTACTGTTGGCCGAGTTCTCGTACAACAATGGGTACCAAGCCAGCATCAAGATGGCGCCTTAAGAGGCGCTATACGGGAGAAAATGCCGCACACCACTGAATTGGTGTGAGTCTGGCTAAAGGGTTACCTTCGGGATTGATATTGTCAACAACACAGAGGAAAAGGTTCGGCTGATTCAAGCGAACCTAAAAGTCACTCAATCCTGACAGAAACAATATGCGGACCGGAGAAGACGCCCATTACAGTTCGAAGTTGGGGATCACGTATATCTACGTGTGTCTCCAATAAATGGCGTGAACAGATTCGGGGTGACGGGAAAGTTAGCACCCCGATTCATCGGTCCATTTCAGATTACCGAAAGATGTGGATCAGTAGCATACCGGTTGAAATTACCAGAAGAACTTTCCGGTGTGCACGACGCCTTTCACATCTCCCAGCTGAGGAAGTGTCTCAAGCTATCAACTACCATGCAGCTGGAGGATATACAAGAACTGAAACCGGATCTCACGTATCGGGAGGAACCGGTTCATATTATTGATGAAAAGGCCCGAACCACATGTAACCGTACGTTGTGGTTCTACAAAGTTCTATGGAGTAATCACTCCATGGACAAAGCGACATGGGAGAGCGAAGGATTTCTTCGCGCTAACTACCCCGACTTCTTCACGTCGCATATACGGTAATTTTTCCACCGTCCTCTCTCATTTTCACCTTATAATCTCGGGAAGAGATTCTTTTAAGGGGGGGGATGTAAGGGCCTAAGATTTTGGGCACATATTCAAAGTGTTCATCACCACACACACACTTCAATTGAAATAACTTGATGAATACATTTAAAGAGCAAGTAAACACCATCAACATGCTCATTAGAGAATAAACTCACAAAATAATAAAGTGGTATTTCCCACATGCATCATATAGGGGCTGGGCATATGAAAAACTCCTACACCTTGCTAGGAGTGTCCATGACAAATTTTACCCAAATTCAAGACCTTTTTAAGTCCTTTTGGGCATAACTAGAAAGAGGGTGGTTTGAACTCAAATTCAAATTCAAACTATTTCCACCCCATAAATTCAAAAGTGGGAGGCATATTCTTACTCAGCACATTTTTATGAGCTCACACACCAATTTTCACTTCATTTGGAGTTGATCTTGACATGAGCTGAGTTTAGCAAATTCAAACTTTATTTGAATTTTAAACTGCATATGTGCTGAAAATAGATTTAAACAAACCCCAATTTGAATTCTATCCAATTCAAATGGCCAAAGGGTAGATAATTCAAATGACCAAGGTTAATTGGGTCTCTACTGTTTAGAGCAGTGGGGAAAATTTAATTTCAGAGGTTAAAACCAGGGTGGGACCCACATGTCAGCCTCACCAGTGTTCAAACTGACTGAAGTCACCGCAGCTCCGTTCCTGCACGCGACCACGCGAGTGCCACGGCGTTTTCCCATGCTGCCACCTCCTGGTCGCCGATCACCGCCCCAAACCGACGTCCCCAGCTATTTAGCTGCGAGCTGCCACCGGCAGCAGCTCACTCTCCCACTGCCTCGACGTTTCCAGCGCCTAGAACACCGAACTGATCGCCGCACAGCCCTGCCACATCACCTCGCCGTCGACTGACCAGCACAGTCCCTTCCACCGTGATATGAGGCCACAAACGGCACCGCCGGCCCTTGATCGACGTGTTACAGCCCTCAGCTGCTCGTGATCAGCTTCAGTGAAACTTGTCCGAGCTGATCTTCCATCGCTCTGTTAACCCGAGAGCTCCTCCGACTCGATGCCGTCGCCCGAGCAGCGTGTCACACCTGGATTCTCCGAAGAACAACCGAGTGAATATCACATGTATGCCAGGATCATTTTCTCATACATGTGATGACAAATAGTGAAGCATCATTTATTACAAGCCAGGTGTCGAATATAAATATGTCTTACAAAGCATGCATCTCGATGGACGATAATAAGTTCATAACATGTAAATAAAATAGCAGCGGAATATTATTCTTGTGGGCTCCGTCACAGGCGTTGTCCGGGGGACTCCATGAACCTAGAATCCTTCTTCGGGTCCGAAGTCTTGGTCATTGAACACCACATCATTCTCTTGACCTGAGCAGCAATATAAACCAACAAATATGCAAGTTTGAGTACCGTTGGTACTCAGCAAGTGGGGGAAGGTTATGTCATGCATGGCCAGAACAAGGAGAGGTTGAACTCATGGTTAAAGCACTACGCAATTAATACCTATTACCTTAGCTTATTAAGCACCTACATTACTACATAGGTGAAATGGTCCCAATCTCCCAACTGTAAGGGCCTCAGTTTTTGACACCCATTTGTAGTGTTCATCCCCACACCACACACCTCATTTGAGGAAGAATGATGAACACAAATGAAGAGCAAGTAACAATTATCAACATGCTCATTAGGGAACAAACTTACACATTGCAAAAGTGGTATTTCCCACATGTGATATAGATGGGCTGGACATAGGAAAAACTCCTACACTTTGCTAAGGATGTCCATGCCAAGTTTCACCCAAACTCAAAACCTTTTTGAGGTCATCTTGGGTATAGATAGGAAGGGGGCAGTTTGAAAACATATTCAAATTCAAACTGTTTTTATACCATGAATTTGAAAGTGGAAGGCATATTCTTACTCAGCACATTTTTGTGAGCTCACACACCAATTTTCACTCCATTTGGAGTTGATCTTGACATGAGCTAAGGGGGAGAAATTCAAACTTTATTTGAATTTCAAACTGAACTTGTGCTGAAATTCATTCAAACCAAACCTCATTTGAACTTTGATCAATTCAAATGGCTCATGGGGGAATAATTTGAATTGCCAAGGGTAGTATGGGGTTCACTGTTTACAACAGTGATTAGAAGTAAATTTCAGAGGTTAAAAGGAAGGGTGGGACCCACATGTCAGCCTCTACTTCAACACAAACCGACTGAGACTTTTCACTCGGGTCGCCGAGCCGCAGCGGTGATCGCCACCGAGGCCAGCCACCGCGCCACCAGCTGCTTGCCCACGCGCGGGCATGAGGCGGTGCAGAGCCTTCTTAAGGCGCCTGCCCCCCTCCTCGGCCGAGGTACCGACGTGTTTTCCCGCAAGAACCCAGCACCGGCCGAAAGTTTCCGCAGTTCGGACTTGATCGGAGGACGCCGATCGCAGCTCCCTCCTTCCACTCCAGAGCCCCAGCAAGGTACTAGAGACCTTCCTCCATCCTCCCCGTTGCTAGAATTCGATTGAAACCGAGTGATATCGGCTGTGCCGAAAGATCAAAATCGGAACTTGGAACCGCCGCACCTCGGGCTCTCGTGGACAGCCCAACCTGGGCGTTGTCACGCCCGAGCCAAGGCACCCTTGGACGCGCGGGTGACCGGTGCTGCTCATCCCCGAGCCACAGCTCGAGTGGTTGCTCACCGGCGGCGAATTTCCACTTTTCCCCTTTCTGTGTGCAGAACGACCTTCGGGTACGATTCTGTTTAATTCGTGCTCTAGAAAGGATTAGAGGGCCTCAGGCCACTCCCACACGAGGTAGACACGGTAACGCACAAGTTGCCTTCACGACTCTGGGCCGGAGAACCTATGTGCCCGGCGTAATTTAAGGTCTACTAATGGCGGAACGAACGGGGGGTATCGGGCGCACGGTGAGGACCTATTTCGGGCCTTCCCCGAGCTGCCTCGAGCTCATGTCGACCTTCTCTGAGGTCCACTGATGCTCCCCGACCGATTTCCCAAGTAGCTGAGGTACTAGGGGAGTCAGCCGACACGGCCGAAGTCATTCCGATATGGCGGCTCGTCGCCGACCATGCTCCGGCCGTTGTCATGAGCAGCTGACCCTCGGATCCTGTTCCCCAAGTAAAAGTAGGCAGGGGCGGCCAGAATCAAGAAGTTTGGAGCTGTACAGCAGCCGGCGGCGAGCTCTCCGGCGAGGTCCCTCGGCGGCGGAGCGCGGGTGTCGCGAGGTTGAAGAAGGGGGTGGACCCCAGCTGTCAGCGGCCGATATTTTGAATCGGGATCCGGCTGCGGCCGGGATCGGGTGTGCTGGCGCGCAAAATCCTTGTGGGCCGCGGTGTGCCATCGCCTAGGCATGCGACCCGTGTCCCCTGGGCCCACGCGCGAGTTTAAACTTTTTCCCGATTTTCAGGTTTCCTTCAAACTTCAAATCCTTATAACTTTGGCTAGAAAGCTCCAAATTGAGTGAACCAAATTTTTCTGGATTCAGCTCTCTGAGTACATTCCAGAAAATCAAGTTTCACTTCATGAAATTCCTTAATTCTCCAGAATTAATTCCTTAAAGTTTAAAATGTTAGGAATTTTAACTGGAGAACCCTTTGGAGGAAAATCCTGAAATTTTGCTGAGATGTTCACCAAAATATCCTTGAACTACCATAAAAATTTCAGATCCATTTGAGCTCATTTAGTCCACCTAATGGTGTGATTAGCAAAACTGTCCCAGAGAAAATAGAAAATGTTCAGAAACATTTTCAGAATTTTCTCTGAAATTGTTTAGCTCATATCTTTCGTTAGGGACTTCCAAATTAAGTGAGACCAAATCCATTAGAACCCTCTGAAAATCCAGTTTTCAGAAAGTCATAGTTTGTCTCATGAAAATTCCTAGAACACCCTAAGAGTTCCAATTAAGGTCAAGGACATAATTAATTGTGGAGGGCTCAAATGAGCTTTGCTGCAACTAAAACTTGACCAAGTCTCTATTTAGGTTGTAACCAAGCCATAGTAAGAGTTTCACAGTCATTAGGTCTGTCTGGCAAAGGTTATAGACTTCACAACTTCAAACTTAATACAAATGCATTAAATTAATACATGTATTGCTTCTATCATGTAGTCGCTAAGGTCGAGGAGGAACCCGAAGTCCTAGACTTCGTTACTCCGGAGGAACAGCTAGCCTACGACCAAGAGCAGCAAGGCAAGCCCCGGTTTGCATTAACCTTTTTACAAATGTTTATTGTTTTGAGCACATCTTTGAATATTGTTCTTTGCATTAGAGTCTTGATTGGAAACCCAACTGCACAGCCAAGATAACCATGGGTTGGGTTTAGGATCGAAAACCTCGTTAGCCACTGCATTGCTAGGATAGAGTAGGATTCGGTACAAGTCGAGTAGTTGGATCTACTCGCGAGAATAGGCTAGAGGCACATTGCTCGGGCAGAGATAGCACATGATACACATGGCAAGAAAATGAGACCGAGCGGAGAGTAAGGGCAGCAGGACTTTGGGGCCTGTGTGCTGTAGCTCCGCTCGTGTTGATTGAGGACCGAGCCGTGTGCGGGCCTGTTGAACAAGCTAGAACAGTACCAAAGACCTACCGGCTATATGGGAACCGGGAAACTGATGTAACTCGGGTAGCTGGGCATTGAGGCATTGCCCGTCGTTCAGAGGGTAGGTTGAGAGCTCGAGGTGTAAATCGGCTGGCGGCACGGAGATGCGCGTGCAGAGACCTCTTGCTCGGGACGATGGGACCGGTTCAATATTTGGCTAACGGGTGAAAGGTAGTCGCGTACGGCGTCCGTGATGGTTGTTGTAGGCAACATCGAGTACGGGCGTACGTGACGGGTTGTTCGGGTAACCCTGCAGGTGTAAATCGATTATAATCGCCGTCCCTCGCGGTCAGTGAGTACCACTTGTTCACTGTACCGTGACGTAGAAAGAACAGGCTAGTTACATGTTAAAAATGTTGCTGATTGAAAGCTGAACATTGATTGTTAATGACATGCTGTAGCTTAGAGCTAACTAAAGTTCTTTTCAACTTTGGGCAAAGTACATGAGAGAAATGCGTTTCTTGTTTGATTGCGGCTCTCTCATGTACCTTAGCGTAAGGTTTCCACAACCTGCTGCTAAAACTTGAAAGTAAGGTTCTACTAATTAGGCGAGTCCTTGCAAATGATTTTTACCTCATGTAACCCATTACCCTCATGTAGAAGTTCCATGTTTAGGTGAGACGGATCAGACTTGCTGAGCCTTCGTGCTCACTGCTTGTGTTTGAAGCTTTTGCAGGGTTCTATGAGGAAGGGACTCCCGAAGAGGAGACGGAACCCCAGGAGGGGAACCCCGTCGAGTGGGAGTCGTGCACGCTGCAGAGTTAGTGTGCGTGTGTGCTAGCAAGGACACGTTCGAGGGCTGAACGTGCACTTGATGCTTAGTCTACGCCCGTGAGTGTAGACTGAACTTATTTTGATGTAAACATGTTCATAAACCTGTTTATGTAATAAAGCTTCTGCTTCCGCTTTGCACCTTTGACGTGTGTTATACGGTGCTGTGCAACGCAGCACCCCTCAGCGTGATCCTGGCTCGACAGGACCAATGGGGTCGTGTCACCAACCCATCATCATAATCAAATAAACATAACATCATTTCCAATGTTAAGCTCCCCGCTTAACATCCACAACTTCCATAGTCATCATCCTCTAATCATGAATAAGTCCAAGCCGCTCTTGACCGTGAGCACGGCTGTCATGACAGTTTTGACTCTGCAGAGTTCGTACCACTGTACCCACATGTAGAGATTTCATCCCCCGTTGCCGGGTGGACTAAAAGAACCTCCATTATGCTAGTGGCCACGAACCACATTCACACTTCCCAGGTGTGTAGCCAGGAGATCACCACAAAGCCTTTACAAAGGGATTCCCGACGAGCGTGGGCCCACTGAGGTTTCACCCCTAACAACATACAAGAGGCTCCAACCCCGCTGCAGTAGCCCCCTCTTGAGCCTTGCGGTTCATATGGTAGTCCAGCTGACACCTACTCCCCACACCATCCAACACACCCATACTACGCTGGGGATACACCTAATTAATTGGCCAAGCTGCCCCATCTCAGCATGTGGTTGGCATAGTAAAGCCAGGTTACATGCTCCATGAACCGGTCCTTAGGATCCAGGCAAGTACTAAACACAAACCCGAGTCTCGTGCACCCAGCACCAACCAAATCATCCAACTTGCCTCGATCCCTACCTCTACGTAACTCATAACATCTCATTCAAGAGCAAGGTAAACAAATTGATGATCTCATATCCCAATTATCCCATTCTAAGCATGGATAAGCATAAGTAATATGAATGAATGACATAATGAAACAAATCCCAACCCAAGCTGCAAGGAAACAAGATAATGCAATTCTAGGGAAACTTCCCTAGCATGGGTTTCATATTTCATTTGACAATGCAAATAATTCTACCTACACATCCTAGTATAGGATCAAAGTGGTCAAGGACACTTGCCTTCTTCCTGCTGCTCTGGGAATGGAAAGTCCTGGTCTTGGAAGGGGAGAACTTGCTCTGGGGCAGGTTCTACTCATGCCAATACACATAGCAAAATAAAACACAATCCATAAGACATAGTTCACACTTTCACTTCATGCAAACCACACATACATACCTATGAAAGTCATTCACATTTCTAAGTGTTGGGTTTACTCTACATGTGTTGATTTTTGGCCTACATGCACTTTTAAACATATGTATATGATTTCTAACTTTTGTATTCAGATTTTTATTTGCACACTATATATATGAATTTCAATTCTAAACAAATTCTTTATATTCAATTAACACACTCTTTAGCCACCAAGTTTGCATGGAAGGTAATTTCCTATTCCAAGTGGGTTTTTAAACCTTCTACCCAATCCCAAACTGAAGTCTTTGGATTTGGAGACTTCATTTATCATTTTCTAATTATGCATACCTATTTTTCCTTTATTTTCCAGATTTATTTTCTATGCCTAAAAGTGAGTTTTAAATATTAAATAGTAGGGCATAACATCTAAACAGAATAGGTTCTGATCTAAAATATTAAATAATATATTTTGGAACTTCTCCTCTGATGTGAACTAATTTAAATTTATTTTACCAATTTTCAGAATTATTTACTAACCTAAAAATGTGTCCCTATAACTAATAAATGTGAACAATCAATTAGACAGATTCATTTCAGCTTAAAATCTACTTTTAACTCATTCTAAAGTTTTCCAAATGCTAGGAGAATTTAAATTTGAATTTACAATGTGTTTGCCTCACCTTTTTAAATTTAAATCCTAGGCACATATTCAATTTTCTGAATTTAATATCATATAGGGTCAAAAAGGTAAATCCACCCTACTACAGAGTCTAATTTATTATTTTAAAATTTCCAGGGGTCTAACTATGCATAACAGAGGGGTTTTGCTAATTTTTATTAAGTCCAGGGGCTAAAACTGATTTTTAATTGAATTTACATGAATTTCTGAAGTTCCAGGGGCTAGATCAGAAGTTTCCGGGACTAGCTCTTATTTTCCGAGATCCCCAGGGGGTAGCGCGTAAGAATCCTGGCCTTTATTATGCGGGGCTGATGTGAACCGTCCGATTTAAAACAGACGGCTGAGATTATAACGTCGAACCGGTATGCTCGGGTTTTAATTCTACCGTGCGATTTAAAATAGACGGCGCACAATCGGCCACGTCGCCCTGACCGTGCGCGGGCGGCGCTGCCCGGCGGCGCGCGGCGGCGGGAAACGGTGATCTCGCCGGAGAACTTCGGATCTTCGTCTATACCTCCTAAAACTGGGATTTCATGGCATAGATCGGTAGAGGGGAGGTCGGAGATCTCACCTCGTGGTTTTTCTTGAGCTCGGAGGTCCTGGAAGGCGGTTGGCGTCGAGGTCCGAGGTGGAACCGCTGCGGTGCCCGTCGGAGCTGTGCCTAGAGCGCAAACCACCGAGTTTTCTGCACCTGCGTGATTCTCCGGAGGCGGTCAAACACGATCGGCGCGTTAGATCGGAAAATCCGAGCAGAGATCGAGAGAAATCGGTGATCGGAGCTTCGGTTCTCACTGGGAGGAAAAACAGCTGATCGGGTGGGGAAAACGGGGCGATGCCGGTGTTTATATAGACGGGGGAGGGTGGCGTGTCGGTTGTGATCGAGTTTGAGTCGTCCGGGACCAGAATTCGGCTGGGGTCGCGCGTTTCCGGGGATAGTTTTGATTCGGGGGAGAGAGGAGTCCCGGGATCGGCCGAGCACGCGCGAGGAGGAAGACGACGGCGGGCCCCGCGTGTCAGTGAGAGGGAAAAGGGGCGCGCGGCTGCGGGCTGGCGCGGGGGCATGGTGGGCCGGCTGGTGGGTTTCGGCCCACTGGCCAGGGGTTTTGTTTTTTCTTTTTCTTTTTCTTTTCCTTTTCTGTTTTGAGTTGAATTTGAATTCCAATTTGAATTTGAATTTCTGCACCACATGCAATACGTCCAAAAATTTTTAAATTCCCCTCTTAACAGGTTTTGGGGTGTTACAGCTCTACCCCCCTTAAAAGAAATCTCGTCCTCGAGATTGGTGGTTCTAGGAAAACAATTCCGGAAACTGTGCCTTAAGCTCGTCTTCTCGCTCCCAGGTGGCTTCCTCTTCCGAGTGATGCTTCCACTGCACCTTGCACATCCGAATTCTTTTATTTCTTGTGAGGCGTTCCATTGTCTCCAAAATCTTAAATGGTTGCTCGGCATAAGACAGATCCTCAGCTACGTCAACCTCATTGATGGGTAACATCTCTTCAAGCGTCCTCAGACATTTCTTGAGCTGTGACACATGGAATACATCATGCACATCCGATAGGCGAGCCGGCAGTTCTAGTTGATATGCCACTTTGCCTTTCCTCTCCAGAACTTGAAAGGGTCCGATGTATCGAGGTGATAACTTTCCTTTCACCTTGAATCGACGAAGTCCTCGAATAGGGGATACCTTGAGGTAGACATAGTCCCCCACGTTGAAAACGAGCTCTCTTCTCCGTACATCGGCATAGCTCTTTTGTCGTGTCTGTGCTATCCTCAAGTTGTTGCGAATTTCCCTCACTTTCGCCTCGGCGTCTTGTAGTACCTCGGGCCCAAACACTTTACTTTCTCCCGTTTGGTTCCAAAATAGGGGAGTTCTGCACTTCCTCCCATACAAAGCCTCAAAGGGTGACATTTTCATACTAGCCTGATAGCTGTTGTTATAGGAGAACTTCGCATACGGTAAGTTCTTATCCCAACTCCGATTGTTTTTGAGTGCACACGCTCTCAGCATGTCCTCAAGGATCTGATTGGTTCTTTCCGTCTGTCCGTCAGTCTGGGGATGATAGGCAGAACTAAAGTTCAGATGAGTTCCCATGGTTTCATGCAATTTCTGCCAGAACCTTGAGGTGAACTGTGTCCCTCGATCTGACACTATCTTCTTTGGCACTCCATGGAAACACACGATCCTTGACATGTATAATTCTGCCAATTTGGATCCGCTGTAGCTTTCTTTCACGGGGATGAAATGAGCTACCTTGGTTAGCCTGTCGATGATGACCCATATCGAATCATAACCCAATTGGGTCCTCGGCAGTCCCACTATGAAATCCATACCTATTTCTTCCCATTTCCATTCAGGCACTTTGAGTGGTTGCAATAATCCCGCGGGTCGTTGATGTTCTGCTTTCACCAACTGACATGTGTCACATAGGGCAACATGTTCCGCGACATCTCGCTTCATGCCATACCACCAATACCTGCTCTTGAGGTCATGGTACATCTTCATACTCCCAGGATGAATGGAATAGTCGGAATCATGAGCCTCCTTCAAAATCAATTCACGGATCTCCTTCACTTCAGGCACACAGATTCTTTTCCCGTGCCACACCGTACCATGTTCATCCTCTCTGAAACCAGGGGCTTTATTATCCTTGATGAGTTCTCTGATTTCTTGTATCTTCTCATCAGTCTTTTGACCGTTGCGTATATCTTGCTCTAATGTGGAATCCACTTCCATGGCGATGGCTTCACCACTATTCACCAGACATAGATTTAGTTTTATAACCTCTTCCTTCAATTCTGCAGGCATGTCCTTCAAGCTCAACCTATTGACCTGCACCTTCCGGCTTAAAGCATCTGCTGCGACGTTCGCTTTCCCAGGATGATAGTTGATGCCCACATCAAAGTCGTTGATCAGCTCTAACCATCTCCTTTGTCTGAGGTTGAGATCTGGCTGTGTGAAAATATACTTTAAGCTCTTATGATCCGTATATATCTCTGTCCTCTTCGCCATCATGTAATGCCGCCAAATCTTCAATGCGTGTACCACTGCGGCTAGCTCTAGGTCATGCGTAGGATAGCTCTTCTCGTGTTTTTGGAGTTGCCGGGACGCATAAGCCACGACATGCCCCTCTTGCATGAGAACACATCCCAACCCGTTTCTAGAGGCATCGCAGTACACCGAAAAGTTCTTCTACATATCTGGCATAACTAGCACTGGGGCTGTTGTCAATCTTTTCTTTAGCTCTTGAAAACTCGTCTCGCACTGCGGCGTCCATGTGAATGTGATTCCTTTCTCCAACAGTTTGGTGAGGGGTCTCGAGATCTTGGAGAATCCCTCAATAAACCGTCGATAATACCCAGCCAATCCCAAGAAGCTTCAAACTTCCCCAACGTTCTCAGGGGTCTTCCACTTCTGTATGTCCTCGATCTTGGCAGGGTCTACGGAGATTCCTCCCTCTGAGATTATATGTCCTAACAAGGGAACTATCTTCAACCAGAATTCACACTTGCTCAGCTTGGCATATAGTTGGTGTTCTCTCAGTTTTTGCAACACCAAACTTCAATGCCTCTCATGTTCTGTTTCATCTTTGGAAAAGACGAGAATGTCATCAATGAAAACCACCACAAATTTGTCTAGATATTCCATGAATACCTTGTTCATGAGATACATGAAGTATGCCGGGGCATTAGTTAGCCCGAAAGGCATGACGGTATATTCATACAGTCCGTACCGAGATACGAAAGTTGTCTTTGGAATATCGGTTTGCCTTATCTTAAGTTGGTGGTATCGCAACCTGAGATCAATTTTGAGAACACACAAGCTCCCCTCAACTGATCAAACAAGTCTTCAATGCAGGGTAATGCGTGCTTGTTCTTGATGGTTACTTCATTCAACGCACGGTAGTCTACGCATAACCTATGGGTTCCGTCCTTCTTGGGCACAAATATCACTGGAGCTCCCCATGGTGAGGAACTAGGACGAACGTACCCCTTCTATGTCAACTCTCTTAAATGTTCCTTGAGTTCTTCCAGCTGTTTAGAGTCCATCCGATAAGGTCTCTTGTATATCGGAGCTGTTCCAGGCACTAGCTCAATCACGAATTCCACTTCACGATCGGGGGCATACCTGGCAACTCCTCCGGAAAAACATCTGGATATTCCGTGATGATCCTGATCTCCTCCACTTCCACCTCAACTTGATTTAATTTAATGTCCCTCCTAGGCTCTTGTATTGTTATGGACTTTACTCTTGTGCCACTAGGGTGAGTTAGTTCCACCGTTCTGGTCGAACAATGGATGATTCCTTTATGTTTGGTCAACCAATCCATGCCCAAAATAATATCTATCCCTTGTGAATCTATCACTATGAGGTTGGCAGTAAATACTACCCCATTAATGTCTAGATTCACCTTGGGACACACTTGTCTTGTCCTTATTTCTCCACCTGGAAAGTTCACTGCTAGCATATGGTTCATTTGTGTGGTTGCTAGATCATGCTTCTTAACAAATCCTTGAGCAATGAACGAGTGGGTAGCACCAGAATCAAACAACAAGGTTGCAATGTGTAAGTTGGCAGGAAACTTACCAACTACCACGTCAGGTGCCTCTTGCACTTCTCCATGGTCACGTGGTTCACCCGTCCTCGCATCACATTCTGCTGTTGCGGCTGCACGGGCTTCTTCTTTGGGCACTTATGGGCATAGTGCCCCACTTCACCACAGTTAAAGCATTGTACCCCAACCTTAGATGCCTGGCCTTTGTTGTCTTGGGGTTGGTTTGGGGGTCCTACAACACCCCAAAATTTTGATTCAAAACACTAAACCATGTTCAGAGGGGAATTTAAAAATTTTTGGACGTGTTGCATGTTTTGCAAAAATTCAAATTCAAACTGGAATTCAAATTAAACTCAAATCAGAAAAGAAATGGAAAAAGAAAAAGAGAAAACGGAAAAAACCGGCCAGTGGGCCAAAACCCGCCAGCCGGCCCAGTTTCCCCCGCGCCAGCCCGCAGCCGCGCGCACCCGCGCTCTCTCACACAGACAGGTGGGACCCACCTGTCATCCCCAACCTCGCTCGCGCCGACCCTGGACTCTCTCCCGCGCGCGCGCGATCTTAACCGATCGGAATACCGCATCCCTCAACCCGAATTCCGGTCCCAGAAGACTCAAACTCGATCACAACTGACCCACCGCCCTCCCCCGGCTATAAAAACCCCAGCCCCGATTGGTTTTTCCCACGCGATCGCCAATTTTTACTCCGGTGAGCACCGAGACTTCGCCGGTGAATTCTGGCCGATCTAAGCTCGGAAACTCTGATCTAACTCGCTGGTCTTGATCCACCGCCTCCGGGGAGCTTTGCAGGTGCAGAAAACTCGGAGACTTACGGTGTAAACACAGCGCCGACGAGCTTCACCGTGGTTTTGCCTCGGACCTCGCCGCCGATCACTTTCCAGGACCCCCGAGCTCAAGAAAACCCCCGAGGTGAGATCCCTGACATCCCCTCTACCGATTTATGCCATAAGATCACAGTTCTAGGCAGAATTCTCGAGGATCCGAAACTTTCCGGTGAGATCGCCGCTTCCCGCCGCCGTGCGCCGCCGGCAGCGCCGCCCGCGCTCGATCAGAGCGACGTGGCCGCTTGTGCGCCGTTTATTTTAAATCGCACGGTAGGGTTTAAATCTCCGCGTACCGGTTCGATGTTATAATCTCAGCCGTCGGTTCAAAATCGGACGGTCCATGTTAGCCCCGCATTATAAAGACTGGAATTCTTACGTGCTACCCCCTGGGGTTCTCGGGAATTAAGAGCTAGCCCCGGAAACATTAGATCTAGCCCCTGGAACTCCAGAAAATCATGTAAATTCATTTAAAAATCAGTTTTAGCCCCTGGACTTAATAAAAATTAGGAAAAACACCTCTGATAAGTGTAGCTAGACCCCTGGAAATTCTGAAAATAATATTATAGACCCTGTAATGGGGTGAGTTTACTTTTTAACCCTGTTTAGTATTTAATTTAGAAAATTGAATATGTAACTAGTGTTTAAAAATTAAAAAGTGGGACAAACATATTGTCAAAATTAAGTTAAAGACTTTCTCAGTGTTTAGAAAACTTTGGAGTGGGATAAAAACATATTTTGACAGAATTGAATCTGTTTAATTTATTATTCACATTTAGGGACACATTTTTAAGTAAAGAATAGTTATAGAAAATAGGTAAAATAATTGTAAAATAGTTTACATCAGAGGCAAAGGTCAAAATATGTTATTAAATTATTTAGGACCAGAACCTATTCTGTTTAGATGATGTGTATTACTAATTTCATAATAAAATACACATTTATGCATAGGAGAATAAATCTGAAAATATAGCAACTAGCAAATGATAAATGGAGTTTCTAAAATCCAAAGAATTCAGTTTAGGGTTGGTAGAATTCTGAAGGCACATATGGAGAAGAAAAATACTTTTCATACATACTTGGTAGTGAAAAGGTGTAGTAGTTTAATATAAGGAATTTATTTAAAACTGAAACACACACACACACACACACACACACACACACACACACACACACACACACACACACACACACACACACACACACATATATATATATATATATATATATATATATATATATATATATATATATATATATATATATATATATATATATATATAGTATGTAAGTATAAATATGAACACCAAAGTAGGAATCATATACATATAAATAAAAGTGTATGCAAGCCACAGATCAACACACACAGAGTAACCACAACACATATAATGGTGAATGAATTTCATAAATATGAATGTGTGGTTTGTATGAAGTGGAAGTGTGAACTATGTCTTATGGATTGTTGTTTTTCTTTTGCTATGTGTGATGGTGTAATGTAGAACCTGCTCAAGAGCAAGTTATCCCTTTCCAAGACCAGGACTACCCATTTCAAGAGCAGCAAGAAGGAGGCAAGTGTCCTTGACCACTTTGATCCTATGCTAGGATGTGTAGATAGAATTATTTGCATTGTCAATTGAAATATGAAACCCATGATAGGAAAGTTTCCCTAGAATTGCATTACCTTGTTTCCTTGTAGCTTGGGTTGGGATTTATTTTACCATGTCATTTATTTCCATGCATATGCTTAGCCATGCTTAGAATGGGATATTTGGGACATGAGATCATCAGTTTATATTACCATACTCTTGAATGAGACGTTGTGAGTTATGTAGAGGTAGGGATCAAGGCAAGTTGGATGTTTTGGTTGTGTGCTGTGTGCACGAGACTTGGGTTTGTGTTTAGTACTTGCCTGGATCCTAAGGACCGGTTCATGGAGCATGTAACCCGGCTTTACAGTGCCAACCACATGCTGAGATGGGGCAGCTTGGCCAATTAATTAGGTGTATCCCCGGCGTAGTATGGGTGTGTTGGATGGTGCGGGGAGTAGGTGTCAGCTGGACTACCATATGAACCGCAAGGCCCAAGAGGGGGCCACTGCAGCGGGGTTGGAGCCTCTTGTATGCTGTTAGGGGTGAAACCACAGTGGGCCCATGCTCGTCGGGAATCCCTTTGTAAAGGCTTCATAGTGATCTCCTGGCTGCACACCTGGGAAGTGTGAATGTGGATCGTAGCCACTGGCATAATGGAGGTTCTTTTAGTCCACCCGACAACGGGGGATGAAATCACTACATGTGGGTACAGTGGTACAAACTCTGCAGAGTCAAAACTGTCTTGACAGCCGTGCTCACGGTTAAGAGCGGCCTGGACTTATTCATGAATAGAGGAGTGATGGTTTTTGGAAGTTGTGGATGTTAAGCGGGGAGCTTAACATTGGAAATGATGTTATGGTTATTAGATTATGATGATGGGATGGGAGGTTGGGACCATTTCACCTGTGTAGTAATGTAGGTGCTTAATAAGCTAAGGTGATAGGTATTAATTGCGTAGTGCTTTAACCATGAGTTCAATCTCTCCTTGTTCTAGCCATGCATGATATAAATTTTCCACACTTGCTGAGTACCATTGGTACTCAACCTTGCATTTTTGTTGGTTTATATTGCTGCTCAGGTCAAGATAATGAGGTGGTGTATAATGACCAAGACTTTGGACCCGAAGAAGGTTTCTAGGTTCATGGAGACCCCCGGGCAACGCCTGTAATGGAGCCCTAAAAGAATAATATTCCGCTGCTAGTTTATTTACTTGTGATGAAGCATTAGTGTCCATTGAGACATTTGCGATGTAAGACTTATTCATATTCGACACCTGGCTTGTAATAAATGATGCTTCACTATTTGTCATCACATGTATGAGAAAATGATCCTGGCATACATGTGATATTCACTTGGTTGTTTCTTCGGAAAAACCGGGTGTGACATTGTACATCTGGTCGAGGTTGACATGTGGGGCGAGGCTTCTGTACAAACTGACGTTGTCGCTGTGCTGGTGCTGACGGAGGCCTGAAGTTCGGGTTGTACCCTCTCGGTGCTGAGTAGGGTACCGCAGCACGGCTCGTCTGCCCTGCGGGTTGCTGCATCAGACGTGGGCGTGTGTTGCTACCCGAGGCTTGGTGTGACCATCCCGCCTTCCTCTTGTTTTCATTTTCCAAGGCCTTCAGCTTCCTCTCCACCACAAATGCTCTGTCCACCATCTTTTGGAAGCTTTCGTACTCGTTGGAGGACATTGCACACTGCATTTCCGCTATAAGTACTTCCACAAAGCAGTCCTGTTTCTGCTCATCAGTCTCTATGTCCCGTGGTGCATAACGGGATAGTTGGGTGAATTTAGTGAGGTATTCCCTCACCGTCATGTTTCCTTGCTGCAGCCCCAAGAACTCCTTTCTCTTGTTTTTTAGTTCACCCCTTGGTATGTAATGGTTGCGGAAGCTACGCTTGAACTCTTCCCAAGTGATGTTCTTAGGGTCATGATGGGCGGCCATGTAAGCGGTCCACCAATCAGCAGCAGGTCCATGCAATTGGTGAGAGGCAAACAACACCCTCTCATATCCTTGGCATTGTATGATCCTCATCTTGCTCTCAATGGTCTTTAGCCAATCATCCGCCTCCAGAGGTTCAGCAGCACTTGCAAACTTTGGAGGTTGAGTCCCTAGAAACTCACTCAACCTTGGTTGGCGTGGTGCAGCTTGTGGAGGTGGAGCTTGGTGCAAGTTGGCCACCACTTGAGTTAGGCTCTAGATGAGCTGATTTTGATTTTCAAGCATCTGGTGGATAGGATCAGCTCCTTCATGGCGACCACCCCTGTCTTGTCCTCTAGAAAGATGAGGGTTGCCGGCCTCATCGTTGTTGTTGGCGAGGTTGGCACCACGACCCTTTCCTCTTCTGGCCATCTATCCTGATCAACCAAATGTCAATTTAAAGCATTACGTATTTACTTCCTAGTTTGCTTGTTTAAACTTTATAATTTTGAGACCTTATTATATTTATATTTTCTGAGGGTTTCATGTCTCACGCGAAAATAAATGCACTCTTAATTTCATAGGGGTTCACACATCAAAGCAAAACAACCTTAAGACTAGGTTGTGGACAATTGCCCATGGCTTCCACAACTCACGTCACACACCACACATTAACACACCATTAACTAAGGTATTGACTCGCCTACTCGATAACCTGCTGAACTATGGGGAAGGACTCTACATGACTCGTATCACTGAGCTGGCTCCTCGGGATCTTCCTCATTATTGCGGCTGCCCTGTGACTCCGCTTTGGGTGGGGAAGCTGCTGGTGGAGAAGTGCGGCGACGCCTGCTCGCCCGGCGGTCTGGGGAGTCAGGAGTCCATGTGCCATTCACGGTGACACACAGTTCATTCCCATCTCCTCTTTCTCTCGCTCTCAAGCTGGCTCGAAGCAACGCCTCAGTCTCCTTCAAGGTGTCACGAACATCCTGAAGCTCCTGCTGACACTCCTGCAGTCGAGTGCTGAGCATAGCAGCATCCTCCAAGCACAGATCCATGTGCTCATGGGAAGTCCCCTGCTGCACTGGCGGGTACTTGTACTCCGTCGTACCACTCTCACGCTGGAGAACATACATGTACTCAGTCCTGTTCAGGTGGCGATGGTAGATGTGACTCTGGCTGGTGATGGCCTCCCAGGTGGCATCCTTCTCCGCATCGACCTGTGTCGCTCGACAAGCTGGAGAGCGGTGGATCTTAAGCAGCTGATTTTCATGGATAATCCTCATTTCCAAACTCCATTCTTCCCGCTTCTCACGGATGGTCCGGGTGGAGCTATAGTGTATGATTAGCTTGCCCGTATTGCCGGCGGCTTGGAGCATAAGTCGAAGACGGCGCAACAAGCCTCCTACTGCCAATCTGTAGGAGAGGTACGTCACCGGACGGTTCTCCTCTCTCAGGGCAAGGGCAACTATGGGAACTCTCCCTCCGGTGGACTTCCGAGCGGTGCGGATCATGCGAACCATCTAAAACATAAAGAATTTAAACTTAAGTTAGATAAAATTTTAAACAAAAATACTAATTTTGAATAAAAGTTGGGGTAAGATGAAGAAAGTGACCCCATTAAATAACACTTTTCAACCCACACCTTGTAAAATAGTTTTTAAGAAAATAGGGTCCTTAAATACGTCCATTTCTACCTAGGTCCACATTCCTACGGGCAACCTTGGCTCTGATACCACTTCTGTCACACCCGGATTCTCCGAAGAACAACCGAGTGAATATCACATGTATGCCAGGATCATTTTCTCATACATGTGATGACAAATAGTGAAGCATCATTTATTACAAGCCAGGTGTCGAATATAAATATGTCTTACAAAGCATGCGTCTCGATGGATGATAATAAGTTCATAACATGTAAATAAAATAGCAGCGGAATATTATTTTTGTGGGCTCCGTCACAGGCGTTGCCCGGGGGACTCAATGAACCTAGAATCCTTCTTCGGGTCCAAAGTCTTGGTCATTGAACACCACATCATTCTCTTGACCTGAGCAGCAATATAAACCAACAAATATGCAAGTTTGAGTACCGTTGGTACTCAGCAAGTGGGGGAAGGTTATGTCATGCATGGCCAGAACAAGGAGAGGTTGAACTCATGGTTAAAGCACAACGCAATTAATACCTATCACCTTAGCTTATTAAGCACCTACATTACTACATAGGTGAAATGGTCCCAATCTCCCAACCCATCATCATAATCAAATAACCATAACATCATTTCCAATGTTAAGCTCCCCGCTTAACATCCACAACTTCCATAGTCATCTTGCTCGGGTAGCTACCGGCTATATGGGAACCGGGAAACTGATGTAACTCGGGTAGCTGGGCATTGAGGCATTGCCCGTCGTTCAGAGGGTAGGTTGAGAGCTCGAGGTGTAAATCGGCTGGCGGCACGGAGATGCGCGTGCAGAGACCTCTTGCTCGGGACGATGGGACCGGTTCAATATTTGGCTAACGGGTGAAAGGTAGTCGCGTACGGCGTCCGTGATGGTTGTTGTAGGCAACATCGAGTACGGGCGTACGTGACGGGTTGTTCGGGTAACCCTGCAGGTGTAAATCGATTATAATCGCCGTCCCTCGCGGTCAGTGAGTACCACTTGTTCACTGTACCGTGACGTAGAAAGAACAGGCTAGTTACATGTTAAAAATGTTGCTGATTGAAAGCTGAACATTGATTGTTAATGACATGCTGTAGCTTAGAGCTAACTAAAGTTCTTTTCAACTTTGGGCAAAGTACATGAGAGAAATGCGTTTCTTGTTTGATTGCGGCTCTCTCATGTACCTTAGCGTAAGGTTTCCACAACCTGCTGCTAAAACTTGAAAGTAAGGTTCTACTAATTAGGCGAGTCCTTGCAAATGATTTTTACCTCATGTAACCCATTACCCTCATGTAGAAGTTCCATGTTTAGGTGAGACGGGTCAGACTTGCTGAGCCTTCATGCTCACTGCTTGTGTTTGAAGCTTTTGCAGGGTTCTATGAGGAAGGGACTCCCGAAGAGGAGACGGAACCCCAGGAGGGGAACCCCGTCGAGTGGGAGTCGTGCACGCCGCAGAGTTAGTGTGCGTGTGTGCTAGCAAGGACACGTTCGAGGGCTGAACGTGCACTTGATGCTTAGTCTACGCCCGTGAGTGTAGACTGAACTTATTTTGATGTAAACATGTTCATAAACCTGTTTATGTAATAAAGCTTCCGCTTCCGCTTTGCACCTTTGACGTGTGTTATACGGTGCTGTGCAACGCAGCACCCCTCAGCGTGATCCTGGCTCGACAGGACCAATGGGGTCGTGTCACCAACCCATCATCATAATTAAATAAACATAACATCATTTCCAATGTTAAGCTCCCCGCTTAACATCCACAACTTCCATAGTCATCTTGCTCGGGTAGCTACCGGCTATATGGGAACCGGGAAACTGATGTAACTCGGGTAGCTGGGCATTGAGGCATTGCCCGTCGTTCAGAGGGTAGGTTGAGAGCTCGAGGTGTAAATCGGCTGGTGGCACGGAGATGCGCGTGCAGAGACCTCTTGCTCGGGACGATGGGACCGGTTCAATATTTGGCTAACGGGTGAAAGGTAGTCGCGTACGGCGTCCGTGATGGTTGTTGTAGGCAACATCGAGTACGGGCGTACGTGACGGGTTGTTCGGGTAACCCTGCAGGTGTAAATCGATTATAATCGCCGTCCCTCGCGGTCAGTGAGTACCACTTGTTCACTGTACCGTGACGTAGAAAGAACAGGCTAGTTACATGTTAAAAATGTTGCTGATTGAAAGCTGAACATTGATTGTTAATGACATGCTGTAGCTTAGAGCTAACTAAAGTTCTTTTCAACTTTGGGCAAAGTACATGAGAGAAATGCATTTCTTGTTTGATTGCGGCTCTCTCATGTACCTTAGCGTAAGGTTTCCACAACCTGCTGCTAAAACTTGAAAGTAAGGTTCTACTAATTAGGCGAGTCCTTGCAAATGATTTTTACCTCATGCAACCCATTACCCTCATGTAGAAGTTCCATGTTTAGGTGAGACGGGTCAGACTTGTTGAGCCTTCGTGCTCACTGCTTGTGTTTGAAGCTTTTGCAGGGTTCTATGAGGAAGGGACTCCCGAAGAGGAGATGGAACCCCAGGAGGGGAACCCCGTCGAGTGGGAGTCGTGCACGCCGCAGAGTTAGTGTGCGTGTGTGCTAGCAAGGACACGTTCGAGGGCTGAACGTGCACTTGATGCTTAGTCTACGCCCGTGAGTGTAGACTGAACTTATTTTGATGTAAACATGTTCATAAACCTGTTTATGTAATAAAGCTTCCGCTTCCGCTTTGCACCTTTGACGTGTGTTATACGGTGCTGTGCAACGCAGCACCCCTCAGCGTGATCCTGGCTCGACAGGACCAATGGGGTCGTGTCACCAACCCATCATCATAATCAAATAAACATAACATCATTTCCAATGTTAAGCTCCCCGCTTAACATCCACAACTTCCATAGTCATCATCCTCTAATCATGAATAAGTCCAAGCCGCTCTTGACCGTGAGCACGGCTGTCATGACAGTTTTGACTCTGCAGAGTTCGTACCACTGTACCCACATGTAGAGATTTCATCCCCCGTTGCCGGGTGGACTAAAAGAACCTCCATTATGCTAGTGGCCACGAACCACATTCACACTTCCCAGGTGTGTAGCCAGGAGATCACCACGAAGCCTTTACAAAGGGATTCCCGACGAGCGTGGGCCCACTGAGGTTTCACCCCTAACAACATACAAGAGGCTCCAACCCCGCTGAGTGGCCCCCTCTTGAGCCTTGCGGTTCATATGGTAGTCCAGCTGACACCTACTCCCCGCACCATCCAACACACCCATACTACGCCGGGGATACACCTAATTAATTGGCCAAGCTGCCCCATCTCAGCATGTGGTTGGCACGGTAAAGCCAGGTTACATGCTCCATGAACCGGTCCTTAGGATCCAGGCAAGTATTAAACACAAACCCGAGTCTCGTGCACCCAACACCAACCAAATCATCCAACTTGCCTCGATCCCTACCTCTACATAACTCATAATATCTCATTCAAGAGTAAGGTAAACAAATTGATGATCTCATATCCCAATTATCCATTCTAAGCATGGCTAAGCAAAAGTAATATGAATGAATGACATAATGAAACAAATCCCAACCCAAGATGCAAGGAAACAAGATAATGCAATTCTAGAGAAACTTCCTAGGATGGGTTTCATATTTCAATTGACAATGCAAATAATTCTACCTACACATCCTAGTATAGGATCAAAGTGGTCAAGGACACTTGCCTTCTTCCTGCTGCTCTGGGAATGGAAAGTCCTGGTCTTGGAAGGGGAGAACTTGCTCTGGGGCAGGTTCTACTCATGCCAATACACATAGCAAAAGAAAACACAATCCATAAGACATAGTTCACACTTTCACTTCATGCAAACCACACATACATACCTATGAAAGTCATTCACATTTCTAAGTGTTGGGGTTACTCTACATGTGTTGATTTTTGGCCTACATGCACTTTTAAACATATGTATATGATTTCTAACTTTTGTATTCAGATTTTTATTTGCATACTATATATATGAATTTCAATTCTAAACAAATTCTTTATATTCAATTAACACACTCTTTAGCCACCAAGTTTGCATGGAAGGTAATTTCCTATTCCAGGTGGTTTTTAAACCTTCTACCCAATCCCAAACTGAAGTCTTTGGATTTGGAGACTTCATTTATCATTTTCTAATTATGCATACCTATTTTTCCTTTATTTTCCAGATTTATTTTCTATGCCTAAAAGTGAGTTTTAAATATTAAATAGTAGGGCATAACATCTAAACAGAATAGGTTCTGATCTAAAATATTAAATAATATATATTTTAAACTTCTCCTCTGATGTGAACTAATTTAAATTTATTTTACCAATTTCCAGAATTATTTCCTAACCTAAAAATGTGTCCCTATAACTAATAAATGTGAACAATCAATTAGACAGATTCATTTCAGCTTAAAATATACTTTTAACTCATTCTAAAGTTTTCCAAATGCTAGGAGAATTTAAATTTGAATTTACAATGTGTTTGCTTCACCTTTTTAAATTTAAATCCTAGGCACATATTCAATTTTCTGAATTTAATATCATATAGGGTCAAAAAGGTAAATCCACCCAACTACAGGGTCTAATTTATTATTTTACAAATTTCCAGAGGTCTAACTATGCATAACAGAGTGGTTTTGCTAATTTTTATTAAGTCCAAGGGCTAAAACTGATTTTTAATTGAATTTACATGAATTTCTAAAGTTCCAGGGGCTAGATCAGAAGTTTCCGGGACTAGCTCTTATTTTCCGAGATCCCCAGGGGGTAGCGCGTAAGAATCCCGGCCTTTATATTGCGGGGCTAATGTGAACCGTCCGATTTAAAACAGACGGCTGAGATTATAACGTCGAACCGGTACGCGCGGGTTTTAATTCTACCGTGCGATTTAAAATAGACGGTGCACAATCGGCCACGTCGCCCTGACCGTGCGCGGGCGGCGCTGCACGTCGGCGCGTGGCGGCGGGAGGCGGCGATCTCGCCGGAGAACATCGGATCTTCGTCTATACCTCCTAAAACTGGGATTTCATGGCATAGATCGGTAGAGGGGAGGTTGGAGATCTCACCTCGGGGTTTTTCTTGAGCTCGGAGGTCCTGGAAGGCGGTCGGCGTCGAGGTCCGAGGTGGAACCGCTGCGGTGCCCGTCGGAGCTGTGCCTAGAGTGCAAACCACCGAGTTTTCTGCACCTGCGTGATTCCCCGGAGGCGGTGGAACACGATCGGCGCGTTAGATCAGAAAATCCGAGCAGAGATCGAGAGAAATCGGTGATCGGAGCTTCGGTTCTCACCGGGAGGAAAAACAGTTGATCGGGTGGGGAAAACGGGGTGATGCCGGCGTTTATATAGACGGGGGAGGGCGGCGTGTCGGTTGTGATCGAGTTTGAGTCGTCCAAGATCAGAATTCGGCTGGGGTCGCGGGTTTCCGGGGGTAGTTTTGATTCGGGGGAGAGAGGAGTCCCGGGATCGGCCGAGCGCGCGCGAGGAGGAAGACGACGGCGGGCCCCACGTGTCAGTGAGAGGGAAAAGGGGCGCGCGGCTGCGGGCTGGCGCGGGGGTATGGTGGGCCGGCTGGTGGGTTTCGCCCCACTGGCCGGGTTTTTTTTCTTTTTCTTTTCTGTTTTGAGTTGAATTTGAATTCCAATTTGAATTTGAATTTCTGCACCACATGCAATACGTCCAAAAATTTTTAAATTCCCCTCTTAACAGGTTTTGGGGTGTTACACAGCGCAAAGCTTCTCACACGTGACCAACGTTCTCTGAGGTTAGCATCCAAGTCTAGTAGCTCTCCCCGAACTCCCTATGTCCCTCTTAGCACTGGTTAGCCGGAATTTCAATTTTCCCGATGATCGCAGAAAAGAACACCGAGAACCAAAACTCGAAATTCACCTCGATCACTTGATCACCGGAAATCCTGGTCAAGCTGAAGCTAGAGTAGCACCTCGCAGTCATATCAGCCAAATCCTAGCGGTGATGATCAACCCAGTGAGCCGAGCACCGGAGTTTGGCCATCGCCAATGAAAATGGCTCGGGTCGCCGGTGAAGTGTACTTTCCCGGCGGTCTCCGGCCAAGAGCAGGGCAGGGTTAGCTTCCCCGTCCCCCAGTGGTGCTTTGCGACCCATTGGCTGATCGTGTTCACCGCTGAGACGAGCTAGCACCGTCGGACCCGAGCTCATCTTCTGCCCCAGCCGTCGCCGACTAGGTTTCCGGTGATGTCGAGGTCCGAGAAGGTGCCCGGCGTGTGCGCCGTGCTCCAAGGATTACGTAGGAACAAACCGCAACGAAAATTAGGCAGCAGCGGCCGAGAACGAACCGTGCCACCGTCGCTGGACGTCACGCGCTCGGGCGCTGGCAGGAGGTAGACGAAGGCACTGTGCATGGGACCCACGTGCAGTGTTTTAAACATTTCCCGATTTTCATATTTAGTTCAAACTTCAAACCCACATAACTTTGGCTAGGAAACTCCAAATCGAGTGAACCAAATTTTGTTGGATTCATCTCTCTGAGGACTTTCCAGAAAATCAAGTTTCACTTCATGAAAATCCTTAGTTCTCCAGAATTAATTCTTCAAAGTTTAAACTGTTTAGAATTTTAATTGGAGAATCCTTTGGAGGAAATTTCTGAAATTTTCTGGGATGTTCAACAAAATATCCCTGAGCTACCATGAAAATTTCAGATCCATTTGAGCTCATTTGATCCACCTAATGGTGTAGTTAATAAAACTGTTCCATAGAAAATAGAAAATGTCCAGAAACATTTTCAGAATTTCTCTGAAATTGTTTAGATCATATCTTTAGCTAGGAACCTTCAAATTAAGTGAGACAAACTCTATTATAACCCTCTGAAAATCTAGTTTTCAGAAAGTCATGGGTTGCTCCATGAAAATACCTAGAACACCGTAGGAGCTCCAATTAAGGTCAAGTACATAATTATTTGTGGAGAGGTCAAATGAGCTTGGCTGCAAATGAAACTTGGCCAAGTCCCTGTTTAGGTTGTAACCAAACCACAGTAAGAATTTCAGAGTCATTGGGTCTGTATAGTAAGACTTATAGTCTTCACAAGTTTAAATTCAGTTCAAATGCATTTAAATTGATACATATACATGTTATCTCATGTAGTCGCTAAGGTTGAGGAGGAACCCAAAGTCATAGACTTCGTCACTTTGGAAGATCAGCTAGCCTATGATCAAGATCAGCAAGGCAAGCTCCGGTTTGCATTAGCATCTTTACAAAGTTTTACTGTTTGGAGAACTTACTTTGAGCACTCAATAAATTCTTGCATTAGAGTCTTGTTTGAAACCCAAATGCATAGCCAAGAAAACCATGGGTTGCGATTAGGATTGTAAATCCCGTTTAGCTACTGCAATGCTAAGATAGTGTAGGATTCGGTACAAGTCGAGTAGGTTGAACTACTCGCGAGGATAGGCTAGAGGCACTCGACTCGGGTAAAGATAGCAAATGAAACATATGGCAATAAAAATGAGACCGAGCGGAGAGTAAGGGCAGCAGGACTTTGGGGCCTGGGTGCTATAGCTCCGCTTGTGTCGATTGAGGACCGAGCCATGTGCGGGCCTGTTGAACAAGCTAGAACAGTACCGAAGACCTACTGGCTATATGGGAACCGGGAAACCGATGTAACTCGGGTAGGTGGGTGTTGAGGCATAGCTGGTCATTCAGAGGGTAGGTTGAGAGCTCGAGGTATAAATCGGCTGGTGGCACTGTGGATGCGCGCGCAGAGACCTCTTGCTCGGGATGATTGGACCGGTTCAACATTTGGCTGATGGGTGAAAGGTGCTTGCGTACAACGTCCGTGATGGTTTCTGTAGGCAACATCGAGTACGGGCGTACATGGCAGGTTATTCGGGTAACCCTGCGGGTGTAAATCGATTATAATCGCCATCCCTCACGGTCAGTGAGTACCACTTATTCACTGTACCATGACGTAGAAAGAATAGGCTAGATACATGTTAAAAGTTTGCTGATTTGAAAGACATACTTTGCTTGTCAATGTCTTGTTGTAGTTAGAGCTAATTAAAGTTCTTTTCAACTTTGGGCGAAGTACATGAGAGAAATGCATTTCTTGTTTGATTGCGGCTTTCTCATGTGCCTTAGCGTAAGGTTCTCCACAACCTGCTGCTAAAACATGAAAGTAAGGTTCAAATAATTAGGCGAGTCCGTTGCAACTTAGTTTACCTCATGTACCCTAGAACCATCCATGTAGAAGTTTCATGTATAGGAGAGACGGGTCAGTCTTGCTGAGCCATCGTGCTCACTGCTTGTGTTTGAAGCTTTTGCAGGGGTTTATGAGGAAGGGATTCCCGAGGAGGAGACGGAACCCCAAGAGGGAAACCCTGTCGAGTGGGAGTCGTGCACGCCGCCGTGTTAGTGTGCGTGTGTGCTAGCATGGACACGTTCACGGGCTGAACGTGAACTCGATGCGTAGTCTATGCCTGTGAGTGTAGACTGAACTATTTTGTTGTAAAAATGTTCATAAACTGGTTTACGTTATAAAACTTTGCTTCCGCTTTGTATCTTTGATGTGCGTTATCCGGTGCTGTGCAACACAGCACCCCTCAGCGTGATCCTGGCTCGACAAGGCCGATGGGGTCGTGTCAAATACTATACTTATTTAGTGTTCTATCCCCTAAGAATATCTGATGCCAGCCTGTGACGGACCAAAATTCGCACATTCCAGGATCACAAAGGATGGTGCCGCACGATGCGACACCCGACAGCACACACGATAAGGAACACATAGTATTACATTGAAACTTATTGAATTTGTACAAAAGTAGTACAACCTTCAGTTACAACTCTTGTACAGAGTCTACTGCATGGAAAGTATTTGTACAACTCACGCCAACACCTAACTAGCAAAAGTTGGTTGTCCGGACCTACGGACAACCCACACTAGCTCCACTCCGCATCACCGTGGCGTGTACGGCTCCCACACAGCCGTAGTCCCTGACGGAGGGTAGCCTTGCCGGTGGACTCGTACTCCGAGTCTGTGGCATACTCCTCACCTGCAAACACTCATAGCAGCAACCGTGAGCACGATGGCTCTGCAAGTCTTAACCGACTTTCGTACACATGAAACTCTACATGCAGTTCACAACAAATGTAGGATGGCAGTTTACAGCAAAGGACACGGCTACAAGTTCATCCTTAATTCCTCTTTTAGCCACAAGTTAACGGTTCACAAATCTGAAATTTAGTGAGCAATATTTGGTGGCACATATGTAATAAAACAAGTTATTCATATCAGCAGTATTGTATCACAACATTCCATATTTTTACCTACATCACGGCACAGTGAACAAGCGGTACTCATAACAATGAGGGACGGCGAATCGACTTGTTATACACCTGTAGGGATACCAGAATAGGACGTCACGTACTCCCATACTCGGAGCTGCACACAGCACGCTCACCCGACGTCATACGGAGCAACCTTTAACCAAACAGCCCAAACGTCGAACCGGTCGCACCCAAATGGACAGGAGGTTCCCTACACAGAGCATCTCTCTATGCCCGTTAGCGGATTTCCACCTTGCTGCCCTCAACCTACACCTATAAATTGGTGCGTTATGCCTCGACGCGCTGAGGTATAGGTTACATCAGTTTATCGGACCCCATATATCCAATATGCCTTCAGTACATTAAAAATTGTTCAGCGGGGCCACATACGGATCGGTCCTCAATTGACATGGGCAGGGCTACGCACACAAGACTTCCTCTTGCTGCATCCTAGCCCCTGCCTAGTCTCATTTTCTTACTAAAGTGATCTCACATCTCGAATCAATCCCGTATGTGGCAAAGATCCTATACTTGCGAGTAGATTCCAACTACTCGACTTGTACTGAAGTCTATAAACATTAAGCAAAGCATGTTCTACTCGAGGACTTAGACACTACCCTCACTCTCTTTGGAATAATCTGGTTATGCAATTAGGGTTTCATCCATCCTAAACTTAATGCACATACATACCTCAAACTAAGTGAGTATAAAGCAAAACTTGATAAAACTTGATAAATGCAAACCGGGGCTTGCCTTGTTGCTGCTGGTCAGGGGTTAGTGTCTCCTCTGGAGGTATGAAGTCCAGTATCTCCGGGATCTCTTCGCGTTCAGCGACTACACGTAATCAATTTAACGATATGTCAAATTAAATGCAAATGTGTTGAATTTAGCATATAAAGACAATAACTCTAGATAGACATCCCTTCGGGCTCTGAAATTATTACTGTGGCTTGGTAACAACCTAACCAGAGACTTGGCCGAATTTCATTTGAATCAAAGCTCATTTGAGCCCTGCACAAATAAAGGTCTAAATGGCCATTACTAGAGCTTCTAAGGATTTCCAGGGATTATCATGGACCAAACCATTACTTTAAGGAGACTAGAGTTTGAGATGGTTCTAATGGAGTTGGTTTCATGTAATTTGGAGAATCCTACAGAAAGTTATGCTCCAATCAATATTTGAGAAAATTCTGAAAAATGTTTCTGTACATTTTTCTATTTTCTCAGGGCAGTTTACTTAATCACACCATTAGGGGGACTAAATTAACTCGTATGGATCTGAAATTTTTCATGTGGCTCAAGGATTCTCAAATGAACCTCCTGGCCAAATTTCAGAATTTTTCATAAAGGAAATCTCCAGATAAATTAACTCGTATGGATCTGAAACTTGTTTTGCTGGATAGTACTCGGAGAGCTGAATCCATCAAAATTTGTTCACTCAATTTGGACCATCCTAGCAAAAGTTATGGGCATTTGAAGTTTGAACTGAAATCTGAAAATATTGGAAATGTTTAAATCTCTGACCGCGGGTCCCAACCCTCAGTCGTCTTCCACCTCGCGCCAGAACACTCGGGTGGCGGCGCACGCCGGCGAGGTCCGCCGGAACGGCGTTCCCGGCCATCTCCAGGGCTGGTACTTGTCGCCTCTGAGTTTGGGACCACGAGCAACCTGTTGGTAGGGTCAGCGACGGCCACCGGTGGCCGGAACCCTAACCGCGACGGGCCGCGGCTACGGAGCAGCTCCAGTGAAGTCGCCCGGCTCCTACAGAGGCTCATTCCAATCAAACTTTGGCCCTACAGCCCCGTGGTATGCTGTATATCAGCGATATGACCCCAAAAACTCCCCAAACGGTCGGCAAGTATGAGATCACCGACGACCTAGGGCGAATTCGAACAACAGTGTCTACACTCGATGTTTTTCAGGGCTTGTTGATCGTAGATGATCGTAGGGAGGTATAGGACGTGTGGCTAGACTATAATTGAGAGCAACTACGTGTGGACGAAGAATTTTGAAGTTTTGCATTGTCGGCCCGAAGAACCCGCCGGAGTGAAAACTCAAATTCCGGCCGATTCACCCTATGACATGACGTCAAACTTTATGGACAGCCTGAGGAGATGGTAAACTTCCTTTGCCGAGACTTGGTTGCGCGTAAAACGCAGTGGAGTCTCAGCTCAACGTCGAGGCACCGAAGTCGGTTTTCCGGCGGAAACCGAGCTCAACGGCGGTGTTCTAGCTTGTGGCACCCTCGGTGATCGCTTGGACAAGGTCGAGGAAGTATAGGCGACACCGTTTTCACCCTTGGCCGGGCGTCAAAACTCGTGGACCGGGCTAGCGACGGCAGCTCAGCGTGAGTCCTTGTGGCGGCTGTGTTTTCTGTCGTGCGTGCGATAGCAGGGCAAAGTTTCGGTGCGTACAGCGGGCAGGGAGCTTCGTGGGCAAGAAAGCAGTGACGCTGGTTACCAACACGACGTCCACACTGAGGAGGTGGCAACCAGAAGCAGCTCGGTGGCGTCCGGTGAAGAGGCCCGAAGAAACAAAGCACTGCATGTGTGGCGGTTCACTCAGCATGTGTGACTGACCTGTGGGCCCAATTCTCCCCTCTAAAACTTTTCATTGTTCCACTGATATTTTCTGAGCTACTCACACATAAATGGTAGACTTCATCACCAATTTATGAGTTGAATTTGAATTCCTCAAATTTGAGCTGGGTTAGCTAAATTCAATTGACACTTGAATTTGAATTTCAAATTCAGTTTTGAATTAATTCAAATATAGCTCCCGACAAGATGAACTACAATGAGGATAAAAATTGGTGGACTGGCTCAGAAAAATGTGCCGAGTTTGAATGTGAAGTCACCTTTTGAATCCAAGTGATGAATGTAGCTGAAATTTGAATTTGCATTCAAATTAGCCCTTTTTGCAATTGTATCCAAAAGTGCCTCAAAAGAGTTTGAACTTGCATGAAAATTGGCATGAGCACTCCTAAGAAAGTTTTGGGCCTAATGATGAGCTCAGCCTCTCATGTTTATATGTGTGAGATCCTACTTTTAGATTTGTGAGTTCTTCCTCTAATTAACCTATTGATGGTGGATTTTTGCTCTTCACATGTGTTCATGAGCTATCCACAAAATGAACTAGTTTGTGGTGATGTGATGAACACTCTAGCAAGTAAAATCTTGGGCTTTTACATTTAGACCGGCGGCGATGAGATCACGTCGTACAGCTCGAAGGATGAACTATTTCCCCATAGGTTTGGTCTGGGTTGGTCGTCAGTACCTCTATTTGGTATGGCTTGAAAAGAATTGAGGATCAACAAGCATGCGCAAAGAATTTTCCAATTGAACTCTAGCGGTTCTAAATGCAAACTGTCACAAAACTCACAATTCCAGCTCGCCGGCATCGAGAGAGAGCTAGGGGTGTCCAGAATGATGAACTAGACTTCATTGCTAACCTTAGGGTGCGTTTGATCGGCAGAAAACGCCACGAGCTGGCCGTGTGACAAGGAACCGCGATGGCGCCTTTGTTCGGATACAAGGAGGAAAAACACGCCGTGGCACAGCTGTGGGAAGCAGGGAACACCTCGGTGATGTGTCGAGGACGTCGAGGAGAGGTCGGCGCAGCTGCTAAGCTCCTCAGCCAGGTACCAAAAGCCGTAGGAGGGCCGAGCGACGAAGCACAGCAGAGGAGCGGTGAACGGTGTTCTTTCGGGTTGAGTGTGCGAGCAGGGAAAGAGTACTTCACTTGTGCACCCACGATACTTATCGACCAGCCGAGGAAATGGATTACATCGCCAGCCTTGGAGGCAGGCACACCGGCAGCTCCCTGGCAGAAGCAGTGTCTGCATGTTGCACAGTGTCAAGCCCCCACAGAAGAGAAACCTCGATGGATTGCTCTGTTTCAATGACAAGTTGTAAAAGACCAAGAAAAGGGACTTACAAAAACTTTTCATCACCTCACAACACCACAGTTTTTGTTGTGGATATGTTGTGAAGATTTGTGAAGAGCAAGTAACGTCCATCAAAAGGGTGATTAGGGGGAAAGCCCTAACTTTCACAAAGTAGGATTTATACACATGAACATGAGAATTTGAGCTCACCCCTAGCACTTGAAAAGTCTTGGGAAGGTTCAGGCCAAATTTCATGCAAATCCAACACTTTTTGAGGCACTTTTGGAGGCATTTGAAAAAGAGGCCAATTTGAATTTACATTCAAATTGTAGCAACTTTCATCACTTAAATTCAAAAGTGGGCTTCATATTCAAACTCAGCACATTTTTCTGAGTTAGTCCACTAATTTTCATCCCCATTGGAGTTCATCTTGTTGGGAGCTAAATTTGCAAGAATTCGAAACTGAACTTGAATTTCAGTCAAATGTGAAGCAAATTTAGCCAGACAAATTCAAATTTGGGAAACCAAATTCAAACTGTGACTTGGTGATTAAGTCACACATTCATTTATGAGTAGCTGGGGATATTTTAGCACAAACAGAGGTGAAAAATTTGAAAAATAATTGGAAGAGGAGGGTCCACTGGTCAGGCACTGTGAGCAGCAGGGAACTGACTCGGTGGTCGTCAGTCAGCCGCCGCGACCAGTGACCGCATCACGGCCGCGCCAGTGTGCACCTGGGTTAACCCGCGCCCCCCTCCTGATCACCACGTACGCATCACAAAGCTGAGTTCGCTGCCTTCCTCGCCAGCCGCTCTGATCAGCGTCCGCGCACGCAAAAAAAAACTCGCCGGAGCGTCCGCACCTCCGATCCCTGGCGTGCACCAGTGCTGATGAGCGAGCACTCATGACCCATGCAGCAAAAAGGAGCGCCAGGGTGTACGCTAGCTGTTCCCTGTGCTGCTCCAGCAAGCTGCACCCGACTGTGAGCGGTGTAAGCCGTCAAAGTCGAGGAACCGGGAGGTACCGGCGGAGCAGTGTTCGGCTCACCGGTGACAGCCCCATCCAGCCATCATCGCCCACCGCGTTCTACACAAGAAAGGTGCGTAGGGATCCCTAGATGGTGTAGCCGCAAACCATTCGGCAAATGATCCATTGGGTAGCAAGAATTTTAGAAAGTCCCGAACCCTAGTGCAACTGACCTAGCTCGGCAAGAATCCAAAATTCGGATTACAAGCTGAGTCAATGATCCAGTTAGCTCACAAGTAGCTCCTACACCTCCTAGCACCCCTCCTCGAGAAAGAACCGAGCAAAACCGTCTAGAAATGGCCGAGTTATAGCCATTTCCATAGCCGCCGGTGCAAACACGGCTTGGGTCACCGTCAAGAGTGGGTTTGCCGGCGTTTTTAGCTTCCGAGACTGCTCATGTCGGGTTCCTCGTGAACCACTGGTGCTTCTCGAGCAAACCGTAACCTTTTTCATGCCCCAGAGAGCGAGAACGACCTCGCCGGAGCCCTAGCCTCCGCGGTGGACGTCGCACGGCCGTTTCCGATCACCGCCGGCGAGCTCCGACCCCCGAGACACGTTCCACAGGGCGAGGTGAGGCTGGGCGGCCAGTTCTAGCACTGGGGGTGGTCGGGAAGGCGGTTCCGGCAAACCTCACCGGAGTGCACCGCCGCTGGACTCGCGGGCGCGCGCAAGGAGGAAGAAGGCGGGTGGTGGGACCCACCCGCAGAAGTTTAAACATTTTGGGGGAATTTTCCAGTTTAGTTCAACTTCAAATGCATAGAACTTTCGCTAGGAAGCTCCAAATTCAGTGAACCAAATTTTGCTGAACTCAGAATTTTGAGTACTTTCCAGCAATACAAATTTCAGCTCATGAAAGTTAATAGTTTTCCAGAATTAAATCCCTAAATTTCAAACTTTTAGGAATTTTATCTGGAGAATTGCTTTATGAAAAATTCTTAAATTTAGCTGAGACGTTCATGGGAAAATCCCTGAGTCACAGAAAAAATTTCATACTCATCCAAGTTCATTTAGTCCCGCTAATGGTGTGATTAAGTGGACTGCCCTGAGAAAATAGAAAAATGTACAGAAACATTTTTCAGATTTTCTCAAATCTTGTTTAGGGCATAACTTCCTCTAGAATTCTTCAAATGACGTGAAACCAATTCCATTAGAACCATCTCAAATTCTAGTTTCCATAAAGTAATGGTTGGAGCCATGAAAACCCATGGAGTTCCTTAGAAGCTCTAATATTGACGAAATAGGCTTTTATTTGTACAAGGCTCAAATGAACCTTGTTTCAAATGAAACTTGGTCAAGACTCTGGTTAGGACCCTACCAAGCCACCATAAAAATTTCAGAACCAAAGGGGAGGGCTAGCTAGAGTTATAGTAATTACTTATTCAAGTTTACACATTGCATTTGAATTGACATGTAGTGTCTCGTTAACGTGTAGTCGCTGAAGGCGAGGAGACTCAGGAAGTGCTCGACTTCCTTCTTCCAGATGAAAAGCTAACCACTGACCAGCAGCAATAAGGCAAGCCCCGCTTTGCATTAACCCTTTTATAAAGTTTTGCTTTGTTTACATGTCTAGTGTGAAGTATGAATGTGCATTAGGTGTAGGATGGATGGAAACCCCACTTGCATAACCAGAATTTGCCTATAAGAGTGAAGGTAGTGTCTAAGACCTCGAGTAGACAGGCTATGCTTAATGATTCATAGGACTTCGGTACAAGTCGAGTAGTTGGAATCTACGCGAGTTTAGGCTTGGGACACACGGGTTTGGTTGAGTGATGTGAGATCCCTTCAGTAATGAAAATGAGACTAGGCAGGGTCTGGGGCGCAGCAAGAGGAAGTCTTGTGTGCGCAGCCCTGTCCGTGTCGATTGAGGACCGATCCGTGTGCGGCCCTGCTGAGCAAGTATTGAAAGTACCGAAGGCATATCGGATATATGGGCCCCGATAAACCGATGTAACCTGTACCTCCGGGCGTCGAGGCATAACGCACCGATTTATAGGTGTAGGCTGAGGGCAGCAAGGTGGAAATCTGCTAACAGGCATAGAGACATGCTCCATGTAGGGAACCTCCTGCTCGTTTCGGTGGGACCAGTTTGACGTTTGGGCTGTTGGGTGAAAGGTTGTCCCGTACGACATCGAGTGAGCGTGCTGTGCAGCTCCACGGGTGGGCGTACGTGACGTGCTCCTTGGGTATCCCTGCAGGTGTATATCGAGTCGATTCGCCGTCCCTCGCGGTGACGAGTACCGCTTGTTCACTGCATCGTAACGTAGATAATTTATGGAATGTTATGATTCAATTCTGCTGGATATAATTGTATTGTTACATGTGTGCCACCAAAGATTGCTTACTAAATTTCAGATTCATGAACTGTTAACTTGTGGCTAAAAGATGAACTAAGTATAAACTATAGGCGTGTCCGTTTGCTGAAATTTTACCATCCCATGTTCATCGTACCCTACATGTAGAGTTTCATGTCTAGGTGAGTCGGTTAAGTCTTGTTGAGGCATCGTGCTCACGTGTTGCTGCTTAAGCGTTTTTCAGGTGAGGAGCCATCCACGGACTCGGGTGACGAGTCCACCGGTAAGGGTTACCCTCCGTCGGGGACCACGGCTGAGTGGGAGCCGTACACGCCACGTTGAGATGAGCAGTGCAGCTAGTGTGGGTTGCCCTAGGGCTGGGCAACCGACTTTTGCTAGATAGGCGGGCGTGAGTTGTACAAAAGAAACTTCCGCTGTGTAATATAGACATTAGTTGTGACTGAGTATTGTACCTGTTTGTACAGTTTCAGCTGATTTCCCATGTAATAAAAGGTGTCCTTATGAGGTGTGCTGTCAGGTGTCGCATCGTGCGGCACCACCCTCTGCGATCCTGGATGAGCGGATTCCGGTCCGCCACAGCCTGGTATCAGAGCTGCATTGGGGATAGCACAGTAATTAAGGACTGTATTACGGGAAAACTTAGGTTACGGTGAGGATTCGGTAGTTTCCCAAGTAAGGACTATATTAGCATAGTTACCTAAAGTGGCAAAGACTAACCTATGTGTTATAATTCTGAATCTTAATTATGTAACGACGCACCTACGCTCTGGTAAGAATGGTAAGGAACGCCACCGAAAGCGGTTCAATTTCGGTTAGCTCCCCTGACGAGGAACGTGGTTCAGGGATAGGTCTCACAGCTTGGTGTGAGACGTTAATATGAAACTCTTGAACTCTTCATGTTCCTGAGTTCATATGAAACGCTGATCCCTAGCATGCATTAGGCAAGTAAGTAGAGACCCCATCGCGTGGTCAGTAACGCGAGAGTGTGTTCGTCTGGAAATAGCCCCGGAGGACATACGCAGCGCTTGCCATCAGCGTGCCCTGCAGGGCAGTAGGTGGTATTTGTTGGGTTGAAAACATTCCCAACCGTGACGACCCATTTATGATATACTCGGGTTCCCCGTCGTGTGGTGTTGAAACACGATCACGTACCTTGAGACGTGACTTAACTCAAGGACGGCCGTATGACAATGATACGGGCGTTTGTATTTACTTTTAAATATGGTTCTGCCTGAAAGGAAACAACCATTGAGTGCATCATTATTATGTGGTCTTCTGCAGGTACTAACCACGTATGTATTCCGTGTAGTAAACGTGTGCGAGAGACTGTCTAGTGCCACAACTGAGACGTATATGCCGGTATAATCCGGGCAGGATTTTTCTTTTGTGAGGAACGTAGTACCGACATATCATAGGCATGTGCATGAAATATAATGATAACAAGGAATTAAAATCACTAAGTTTGAATATTTAGGACTCTGGTTGGGTAGAAAAGTTCAATAGTGGATCAGTGTAGTAAAAAGGGATTGAAAAACAGAGTGCTCTGTTTTGGGCAGCAAGTTTGCTGAAATTTAACAGAGCATAACTCACAGATCATTTAGCCAATGGAGGTGTGAGAGATAGTTCTGGAAAGGTGTTTAAGCACTCTACCACTTTGTTGTAGACTTCCTGAGTTGAATCACATATTAAGATGGCCTAAATTCCAGAGGGATGTAAACTGTCCAGAACCAGGACAGATTCAAAACACTCTCTAGACTGTTCTGTTTTTCAAGCATAACTTCCTGGAGAAAAATCTAAAATTATCATATGACACATTTTTGGAAAGGTTAGGAAAGGTGTTGCATCTTTGTAATTCAAAGTTTCTGAAATTTCAGCACAGAACTCAGTGGAATCCAGAGTTGAAAACAGCAACTTCCAAGGGAGGTGCTGTTGAAATTCTTCCAGAAACTCTGTTGACTTTGAATTACAATAACTTTTAAACCAGAGCTGATCTGAGGGCAAATAAATACTCGTTGGAAATATACTGAAGTTAACTTTACCTTTTGTATTCAACTTGAGTCATGAAAATTCCCAGAACCAGATCAAAAGCTTGGATATGTAGAAGCTGGTCATTCTGGCAGAGGAATGTCAGTTCAACTCATTTGAGAGATTATTGTACCCTAGGGGGTTTAAGTACTTCCAATGGGGTAGAACATACTCATGAGAGGTTATCTTCAACTAATGAAAGATTTGAGTATATGTCTTACTCAAGTTTCTTTTGCTAGAGGCCATGTTTGTGTCGTATTGAAGATAAATGGGTAGTATATGTGATGACAAAGCGATTTCAACGTCTCGTAGTGACCAAACCTAGTTGAGATGAACTTCCAAAGGGGGAGTCCATCAAGTTAGATTTAACTAGCTTGTATTTGCTCTGGTAATGGTGTAGCTTGTGCAAATTTATTACATTATCTACATACGAGATGTATCGCATGTTTTACTGTCATTATGTTTATGCCATTTTATTGGACTGCATGAAATATGTTGCGGGACTGATGGTTATTGTCGTATGGTTGCAGATGGTCCACACTCGGACCACACATGAGATTGGTGGCTCTAGCCAGCAGGGAGGCGATGACTCCCAGCCACCTGCTTACGACAGCACCCTGCAACAGCAACCACCACCGCCGCCTCCACATACCCTAGCGGATGTGATAGCGGCACTGGTGGGTGGTCGTGAGGAGCAGACCGACCTGCTCCGCACGATCGTGCAGAATACGTCCCAGGCGGGGGGGGGGGGGGGGCGTCAAGAGAGGGGGCCTCGTGAGCCCCGTGATGTGACGTACTCGGACTTCATGAGTACGCACCCTCCGGTGTTCACAGAAGCCGCAGAACCACTGGAGGCTGACAACTGGCTGCGGACAATCGAGTCCAAATTCGGGTTGCTCCAATGTATGGAGCGGCAAAAGACTCTGTTCGCGGCACAGCAGCTTCATGGTGCCGCTGGTGCGTGGTGGGCGAACTATGTCGCCTCACGTCCGGCTGGCCATGCCGTGGAGTGGGAAGAGTTCCGGGAGGCGTTCCGCGCCTACCATATCCCTCCCGGGATAATGAAGAGGAAGTTCCAAGAATTCTTGGAGCTGAAGCAGGGCAGGAGGAGTGCCCATGACTACTCCCGTGCCTTCAACCATCTGGCGCAATATGCGTCGGACTACGTCTCCACCGAGGAGAAGAAACGGGAGCACTTCTATCGGGGGTTACACCCCGAGATGAAGACGCATCTCGTTCAATTGAATCGCGGCACCTTCAACGACCTCGTTAATGCCGCGATTATGCAAGAGGACGCTCAGCGGGAGTTGGCAGCTGAGCAGCGGAAGCGCAGCACTCCACCCAGCTGTGGGGGTGGCACTCCTCAGAAGTACCGCATGGTGTATCGGACACCATCCAGACAGCAGTGGCATCCACCGGCGCGACCTCAGCAGTTCGGGGGACGTTCTTTCCAGGCACCCCCGTTCCGACCGCCGATGCCACCACCGCGACCGCAGCAGCAGCAGCAGACGACATCCCGGGCGTTTCCACCGCCACAACGCGCCCCGGGTTTCCGTCCGTTGATCAGCGGAGGACCGCCCCGCTACACTTGTTTCACGTGTGGCCAGGCGGGCCATTTTGCGAAGGACTGTCCCCAGGGGCAGCAGAGCAGCGGGCAAGCCCAGTTCCAGGGCGGTGCTCGAGGACGACCTCCAGTCAAGAAGGTTGGTCAGCGGACTGGGGGCGTTCGCAACCTCGACAATGAGGACGCCCAGAGGGAGACAACGTGCTGGCGGGTACGTTCACTCTCAACGATCAAGCCATCATCATATTATTTGATTCTAGTGCAACCCACAACTTTATAAGTGCATCATATGTGGTTAAGCATCAACTGGAAGCCTTTCCCACCGAGTGTTCTTATATGATCTGCTCACCGGGAGGAAAGATTTCAGCAACTATGATGGTTCCGAAAGCACCACTGTGCTTAGGTGGGAAGATATATCCCACCACTATGCTTATTCTTGAGGGGTAGAAGATTGATGCAATCTTAGGAATGTCATGGCTAAGCTACCATGGCGCTGTCCTGGAAACTTTATCACGGACGTTTCACCTCAGCTTCCCACTACACCGTCCGCAGTCCCTCATATTAGATAATTCAGTCCGGGAAGTTTCAGAAATTAATAATGCTGAAGCTCTCAAGTTAGAGGACATCCCTGTAGTCCGAGAGTACCCCGACGTGTTTCCGGATGATCTTCCAGGCATGCCACCTGAGCGGGATGTCGAGTTCAAAATTGAACTTGCACCCGGGACTACGCCCATATCACGGAGACCATACAAGATGGCTCCGAACGAGCTGGCTGAATTAAAAGAACAGCTCAATGATCTGTTGAGCAAAGGTTTCATTAGGCCGAGTTCCTCGCCTTGGGGGTGATCGGCGCTGTTCGTGAAGAAGAAGGATGAAACCTTGAGGCTGTGTGTGGACTACCGGCTGCTCAACGCTGTCACCATCAAGAATAAGTACCCACTGCCCTGCATTGACATATTATTTGATCAGCTTGTGGGTGCAAGTGTGTTCTCCAAGATGGACCTTCGCTCTAGGTATCATCAGATAAAGGTCCAAGCGGAGGATATCCCGAAGACGGCCTTCTCGACGAGATATGTCTTATATGAATATCTCATCATGTCGTTTGGTCTCACTAATGCTCCAGCCCATTTCATGTATCTCATGAACTCGGTGTTCATGCCGGAGCTGGACAAGTTCGTTGTGGTATTCATTGACGATATCTTGGTTTACTCCAAGACAGAAGCAGAACACGCCGAACACTTGAGGATTGTTCATCAACGCCTAAGAGACCACAAACTCTACGCCAAGTTCAGCAAATGTGAGTTTTGGATCAGCCAAGTGCCATTTCTGGGACATATCATATCAGCGGAAGGTATTGCGGTTGACCCAAGTAAAATCGAACAAGTGCTGAAATGGAAAGCTCCCACTTAAGTCCATGAAGTCAGAAGCTTCCTCGGCTTAGCGGGATACTATCGGAGATTCAGTCCAAGCTTCTCCAAGCTTGCTAAGCCGATGACAGAATTGCTGAAGAAGGGAACAAAATATGTTTGGAACACGGCGTGTGAAGGAGCGTTCCAAGCATTAGTGAAGCATCTCACAACAACCCCGGTCTTAGCTCAACCGGATACAACACGTGTATTGTGACGCGTCCAGTATCGGGCTCGGCTGCGTGTTGATGCAGGAAGGACGTGTGGTCGCATATGGCTCACGCCAACTTCGGAACCATGAGCAGCATTATCCAACTCATGATCTTGAGCTTGCTGCTGTGGTTTTGGCATTGAAAATATGGAGGCACTATCTCCTGGGGAATTTGGTGCATCTCTACACCGACCACAAGAGCTTGAAGTATATTTTCACCCAGAAGGAGCTGAGCATGAGGCAAAGGAGGTGGTTAGAACTAATCAAAGACTACGAGATTGAGATTCACTACCACCCCGGCAAGGTGAATGTGGTTGCCGACGTGCTGAGTCGGAAGTCACATGTCCATAACCTCACCATTACACCGGTGGAGGAGGAAGAGCCGAGTTTATACATGGTTCCTTATGGATTGCTCTACAATCTTGCCCTCATCCCTACTATTAGGGAGGACATCATTGCAGCTCAGAAGATTGATAAGGGCATGGCACATCTCTGGAGACGGATAGACAATGGGGAGATCAAATGTTTCCGAAAGGATGATGAGGGGACGCTGTGGTTCAATGACCGCATAGTCTTACCACGGGATATGGAGCTGAGGAAAAAGATCCTTGATGAAGCTCACTTGTCTAAATACTCCATTCATCCGGGTAGCAACAAAATGTACCAAGATTTGAAAAAGAAATTTTGGTGGACATGGATGAAGCGGGAAGTGGCGAAGTACGTATCCGAATGTGATACGTGTAGACGAGTGAAAGCTGATCATATGAAGAAATCAGGGCTGCTGCAACCCCTGAAAATTCTGGCATGGAAATGGGAAGATGTGAGCATGGATTTCATTGTGGGATTGCCCCTGACTTCCAAGAAGCATGACTCCTTTTGGGTAATCGTTGATCGGTTAACCAAGACGGCTCACTTCATCCCAGTGCATACACGTTACAATGCCGGCAAATATGCGGAGCTGTACATAGCAAAGATTCTATGTTTATATGGAGTACCCAAGACCATAGTCTTAGACCGAGGTGCATTATTTGTATCTCGCTTTTGGGAGCAGTTGCACGCTGCTTTGGGTACTAAGTTGATTAGGAGCAACGCCTATCACCCTCTAACAGATGGGCAAACAGAGAGGGTGAACCAAGTACTAGAAGACATGTTGAGAGCATGTGCCATCCACCACGGTAGGAACTGGGGTGATCACCTACCGTTGGCGGAATTCTCATACAACAACGGCTATCAGGCGAGTATCAAGATGGCACCCTATGAAGCTCTCTATGGTCGCAAGTGCCGCATCCCATTAAACTGGTGCGAGTCCGGTGAAAGGGTCACATTCGGGGTTGATGTGGTGAACGACGCCGAAGAGCGCGTTCAGACGATTCAAGCCAACTTGAAGGCCACTCAATCCCTGCAGAAAAGCTACGCTGATAAGAGGCGTAGACCGCTGCACTTTGACGTTGGAGAGCACGTGTACCTCCGTGTGTATCCGATGAAGGGCGTTCACCGGTTCGGTGTGAAGGGGAAACTCGCTCCCCATTTCATTGGACCCTGTGCCATCACCGAGAAGTGTGGACCAGCGGCGTATAGGCTAGAGCTACCGGCATCTCTTGCTGGTGTGCACGACGTTTTCCATGTTTCACAACTGTGAAAATGTCTGAAGCATACAGCTGCTGTTCCTACCGAAGACATCGGCGAGTTACAACCGAATTTGACATATGATGAATATCCGGTGGCGATTATTAATGAGAAAGCCCGGACCACACGCAGCCGAACGTTTTGGTTCTACAAAATACTCTGGAGTAACCACACCGCCGAAGAAGCAACGTGGGAGAGCGAAGAATTCCTTCGCTCAAATTACCCAGAGTTCATGGCGTCTCAACACGGGTGAGTTCCTCTTACATCGCTGTCTCTTCTTTTTGTAATCTCGGGACGAGATTCTTTTAAGGCGGGAGGGATGTAAAATCCCAAGAAAAGGGACTTACAAAAACCTTTCATCACCTCACAACACCACAGTTTTTGTTGTGGATATGTTGTGAAGATTTGTGAAGAGCAAGTAACCTCCATCAAAAGGGTGATTAGGGGGAAAGCCCTAACTTTCATAAAGTAGGATTTATACACATGAACATGAGAGGTTGAGCTCACCCCTAGCACTTGAAAAGTATTGGGAAGGTTCAGGCCAAATTTCATGCAAATCCAACACTTTTTGAGGCACTTTTGGAGGCACTTGAAAAAGAGGCCAACTTGAATGTAAATTCAAATTGTAGCAACTTCCATCACTTAAATTCAAAAGTTGGCTTCATATTCAAACTTAGAACATTTTTCTGATTTAGTCCACTAATTTTCATCCCCATTGGAGTTCATCGTGTCGGGAGCTAAATTTGCAAGAATCCAAAACTGAATTTGAATTCCAGTCAAATGTGAAGCAAATTTAGCCAAACAAATTTCAAATTTGGGAAACCAAATTCAAACTGTGACTTGGTGATTAAGTCACACATTCAATTATGAGTAGCTGGGGATATTTTAGCACAAACACAGGTGAAAAATTGGAAAAATAATTGGAAGAGGAGGGTCCACTGGTCAGGCACTGTGAGCAGCAGGGAACCGACTCGGTGGTCATCGGTCAGCCGCCGCGACCAGTGACCGCCTCACGGCCGCACCAGCACGCACCTGGGTTAACCCGCGCCCCCCTCCCGATCACCACGTACGCAGCACAAAGCTGAGTTCGCTGCCTTCCTCGCCTGCCGCTCTGATCAGCGTCCGCTCACGCAAAAAAAACTCGCCGTAGCGTCCGCACCTCCGATCCCCGGCTTGCACCAGTGCTGATCATCGAGCACTCGTGATCCCTGCAGAAAAAAGGAGCGCCAGGGCGTACGCTAGCTGTTCCCCATGCTGCTCCAGCAAGCTGCAACCATCTGTGAGCGGTGTAAGCCGTCGAAGTCGAGGAACCGGGAGGTACCGGCGGAGCTGTGTTCGGCTCACCGGTGACAGCCCCATCCAACCATCGTCGCCGACCGCGTTCTACACAAGAAAAGTGTGTAGGGATCCCTAGATGGTGTAGCCGCAAACCATTCGGCAAATGATCCATCGGGTTGCAAGAATTTTAGAAAGTCCCGAACCCTAGTGCAACTGACCTAGCTCGGCAAGAATCCAAAATTCGGATTACACGCTGAGTCAATGATCCAGTTAGCTCACAAGTAGCTCCTACACCTCCTAGCGCCCCTCCTCGAGAAATAACCGAGCAAAACCGTCCAGAAATGGCCGAGTTATAGCCATTTCCATAGCCGCCGGTGCAAACACGGCTCGGGTCACCGTCGATAGTGGGTTTGCCGGCGTTTTTAGCTTCCGAGACTGCTCATGTCGGGTTTCTCGTGAACCACTGGTGCTTCTCGAGCAAACCGTAACCTTTTTAATGCCCTAGAGAGAGAGAACGACCTCGCCGGAGCCCTAGCCTCCACGGTGGACGTCGCACGGCCGTTTCCGGTCACCGCCGGCGAGCTCCGACCCCCGAGACAAGTTCCACAGGGAGAGGTGAGGCTGGGCGGCCAGTTCTAGCACTGGGGGTGGTCGGGAGGCGGTTCCGGCGAACCACGCCGGAGTGCACCGCCGCTGGACTCGCGGGCGCGCGCAAGGAGGAAGAAGGCGGGTGGTGGGACCCACCCGCAGAAGTTTAAACATTTTGGGGGAATTTTTCAGTTTAGTTCAACTTCAAATGCATAGAACTTCTGCTAAGAAGCTCCAAATTCAGTGAACCAAATTTTGCTGAACTCAGAATTTTGAGTACTTTCCAGCAATACAAATTTCAGCTCATGAAAGTTAATAGTTTTCCAGAATTAAATACCTAAATCTCAAACTTTTAGGAATTTTATCTGGAGAATTACTTGATGAAAAAGTCTGAAATTTGGCTGAGAGGTTCACGGAAAATCCCTGAGTCACAGAAAAATTTTCAGACTCATCCAAGTTCATTTAGTCCCCCTAATGCTGTGATTAAGTGAACTGCCCTGAGAAAATAGAAAAATGTACAGAAACATTTTTCAGATTTTCTCAAATCTTGTTTAGGGCATAACTTCCTCTTGAATTCTTCAAATGACATGAAACCAATTCCATTAGAACCATATCAAATTCTAGTTTCCAGAAAGTAATGGTTGGAGCCATGAAAACCCCTGGAATTCCTTAGAAGCTCTAATATTGACCAAATAGGCTTTTATTTGTACAAGGCTCAAATGAAACTTCGTCAAGACTCTGGTTAGGACCCTACCAAGACACCATAAAAATTTCAGAACCAAAGGGGAGGGATAGCTAGAGTTATAGTAATTACTTATTCAAGTTTACACATTGCATTCGAATTGACATGTAGTGTCTCGTCAACGTGTAGTCGCTGAAGGCGAGGAGACTCCGGAAGTGCTCGACTTCCTTCTTCCGGACGAAGAGCTAACCACTGACCAGCAGCAACAAGGCAAGCCCCGGTTTGCATTAACCCTTTTATAAAGTTTTGCTTTGTTTACATGTCTAGTGTGAAGTATGAATGTGCATTAGGTGTAGGATGGATGGAACCCCACTTGCATAACCAGAATTTGCCTATAAGAGTGAAGGTAGTGTCTAAGACCTCGAGTAGACAGGCTATGCTTAATGATTCATAGGACTTCGGTACAAGTCGAGTAGTTGGAATCTACTCGTGAGTTTAGGCTTGGAACACACGGGTTTGGTTGAGTGATGTGGGATCACTTTAGTAATGAAAATGAGACTAGGCAGGGGCTAGGGCACAGCAAGAGGAAGTCTTGTGTGCGCAGCCCTGTCCGTGTCGATTAAGGACCGATCCGTGTGCGGCCCTGCTGAGCAAGTATTGAATGTACTGAAGACATATCGGTTATATGGGCCCGATAAACCGATGTAACCTGTACCTCCGGGCGTCGAGGCATAACACACGATTTATAGGTGTAGACTGAGGGCAGCAAGGTGGAAATATGCTAACGGGCATAGAGAGATGCTCCGTGTAGGGAACCTCCTGCTCGTTTCGGTGCGACCGGTTTGACGTTTGGGCTGTTGGGTGAAAGGTTGTCCCGTACGACATCGAGTGAGCGTGCTGTGCAGCTCCACGGGTGGGCGTACGTGACGTGCTCTTTGGGTATTCCTGCAGGTGTATATCAAGCTGATTTGCCATCCCTCGCGGTGACGAGTACCGCTTGTTCACTGCATCGTAACGTAGATAATTTATGGAATGTTATGATCCAATTCTGCTTTATGATATAATTGTATTGTTACATGTGTGCCACCAAAGATTGCTTACTAAATTTCAGATTCATGAACTGTTAACTTGTGACTAAAAGATGAACTAAGGATAAACTATAGGCGTGTCCGTTTGCTGAAATTTTACCATCCCATGTTCATTGTACCCTACATGTAGAGTTTCATGACTAGGTGAGTCGGTTAAGTCTTGTTGAGCCATCGTGCTCACGGTTGCTTCTTAAGTGTTTCTCAGGTGAGGAGCCTCCCACGGACTCGGGTTACGAGTCCACCGGCGAGGGTTACCCTCCGTCGGGGACCACGGCTGAGTGGGAGCCGTACACGCCGCGCTGAACTTAGGAGTGCAGCTAGTGTGGGTTGCCCTAGGGCTGGGCAACCGACTTTTGCTAGATAGGTGGGCGTGAGTTGTACAAAAGAAACTTCCGCTGTGTAATATAGACATTAGTTGTGACTGAGTATTGTACCTGTTTGTACAGTTTCAGCTGGTTTCCCATGTAATAAAAGGTGTCCTTATGAGGTGTGCTGTCAGGTGTCGCATCGTGCGGCACCACCCTCTGCGATCCTGGATGAGCGAATTCCGGTCCGCCACACAAGTGGGACCCACAGGAAGTTTCTCCCAATCAACAGTAGTTTCCTAATTCAAATTCAAAGGTTGCAGCAAAATTCCAAAAATCTAAATATGATTATAGTGGAGTTAATCCCCTCTTGTGCTCCAATTGAATTTTGTGATTTATTTCCTTTTGCTAAATTTGCTTTACAGTAGTCTTTCCTTTACTCCATGTAGCAAAATTCCAAATTTGAAAACTAATTTAGAAATATTAGACCCTGCTGATTTAAATTCTACAGACAAGCTAGCAACGCTCAAAGTGGGATTTTACATGAAGTCTCTAGATGTTTCCTTCCTAGCTAGATTCATCAGAGAAATGAAGAAAGTGAGGAATTAATAGTAGCAAGCAATGTATGGAATCACAAAGTCATATCTATATCAAACACTATGCTCATAAATTCAGGTTCACACATAGACTTCCCAAATGTGAAAACTCCCGCTCAATTCAAGCCAAGTGGATAGAAACCAAAGGTTTTCCCTGAATTAAAACAAAACGAGAAGAATGCAAAGGATTTTTTTGGGAAAAGTTTGCAAATTGATGTTCACTATCCACATGATGAAACACTACATTATCTTTTTCAGCATTATCAGAGAGTGCTTCATTTTAGTGTGTTATATAAGATCAAAGGAACAACCAAAACTGAATGACTATGAAAGTAAAAGCCAACTAACCGGCTGTAACATCCCATTTTTCTTACGAGTTAATAAACCAAGCTTTATGTCAATATTTCAACCATGTGTATGTAAATTTATATACATACGCACACATGATTAAGAAAAACCAAGAGCTGGATTGAAGTGTCCAAATGTTGGGCGCAAAACCCAAGCAATCACTTGATCAGCATGAGACCATACTTATCCACATAAGCACCACCCAATCCAATTCTCTTCTAAAAATCATATAACAATATAATATATTTAATTGATGCACACAAGTTTGAATGATGTATTAATATACGTTTGCTTTGCGTGTATGTTTGCTTGCGCATGGTGTTTCTAGATATAGAGACGGCCGGAGGAGAACCTGGAGGAGGCGGGAGACTAGGAGCACGATGCTGCAGGCGGTAGCGAAGGCGAGTTCGATAAATCCCTTTTTTGATCATATTGCTCCTATGAGAGGTTCATCCATTGTGACTAGTAGATTAGGTCCTTGCAATGTTGAGCATGAGTTATTCGAGTGGTAGAGTGTGATCATACTAGTTTCCCTTTTTTCGGCATACTGATATGATGAGATTATGCATCATGATGTTGCCTCGTGTATGTTGTAGGGTTGGTGAGAGCATGAGTTAAGACCAGGGCAGAAGTGTTAGCGTTGGTGTAAGCGCTGCCATGGTGGTAGACTTACGATGAGTACTATCAGGATGACAGGCTCGTGGTTTGAGTATGGAGGCTGCCCTAGTGAGTCCTAAGGACCGAGTTGTTTTGACATCTCACCTAACTTCTTTTAGTATGACCACATGACCCTGTATGGGTGGGGCTTAGCTTAACCCCAGTGGCTAGCCCGATAGTCGTCCACAATGGAGAAAGAGACATGTATGACTAAAACTGTGATAATATTGAGATTAGTCATGACACTGGGTTGGAGATGACTGTTCTGGGTGACGTTTGAACTGTGTGTCAGTTATGACGAGCCGTTTGATGGTCAGTGCGTGTGGGCACAATGTACAACCTCTACAGAGTGTAGAACCCATTCGAACAGTCGTGTCCTCGGTATGGGACAGATTATGGTGTGGTCTTAACAACTAGAAAGTCACATGTTGTGGGATTGAGGTCAAGAAAGCCTCTAGATGGGATACTGGGTTGCATTAGTTTGCATTAGGTTACACCACCCTTTACTTTGTGCATTGCATTTATATCTTTTTCATTCCCCTCCCGAAGGGCGAGGTGGAGCTTGCTGAGTACCATTATACTCAGATGTTGTTGATATGTTTTGCAAAGGATCCTGACTTCGTACCGAAGGACTTTGAGTAGGGTTGCGTCCACACCCAAGTTGTGTGTAGTGGAACCATGGGTGATAAGGAGCTACAAGTATATGTGTTGTTGACAATTATATCTTTCTTGTTAGTAGTTATAGTTTTTATCCACAAGATTATGTCTTTGTAATAAAGCTCTGTATGGTTATAGTTCTACTTGTATTGTAATGTACCGAACTCTGCTTCTGGTATAATATTACATTTTTAGTTCATATCTTATTAGTCGGGACGCTTCAAGTGGTATCAGAGCCGTACTTGGCTGTAGGATGCGGACCCTAGTACTTAGGTGACCGTAGGAGACCATAGGATGGTTTGCATGTAGGAGACTTGGACTGTAGAGCCTTGATGATATGTTTTGCTCTCATCTAATCCTTGTGCCCTATTCTATGCCAGATGGCCGAAGACCGTATCACCACCTTCTCCACCAACGAAGATGGTTTTCCCAAGGTGCTCTATGCCGCGTCGCCTTGACCGTCCGGAGTACGTGGGTCATGAGTTCGTGGAGCATGACACCGAAAGCTGCGAGGTTACGGTGCACATCGACGCCACAGAGAGGTTCCTGGATATGAAGCCATGGAACGTCTCCACTACTGGATGCCACATGAAAGATACTTGCCAACTGGTGTCTTGCAAAGCCCTGATGTACTCCTGCCACATGTTTGTCTGGCATTTGGGTTCCACACCCATGAAGTACTTCCCACCACTGGGTTATTGTCGTCCTTCATGGTTGGCAAGGATCCGCAACTTGGAAGGCCTTGGGTTGACCAAAGATGACCCCACCATTGTCACCATGTCCGGTTATTTATTGAGCCTGGATGACCTGTGTGACCAGCTGAACTAGCGTGTGAAGACCCTCGTCCAGCACACTGAGAAATTGGAGACCCGCTAGCGAAAGGCTAAGATAGCGCTAGCACAGGCTTAATCCTAGGTCGCCAGCACCAAAAGCCGTGTCTCCTTGGCCGAGGAGAACCCTAGGGAGCAGGCTGACCACCACAACCAGCTACTAGGACCATCAGGCATGTGCAACGACCGAGCCACTCATCTTGGAAGGAACTCCAACATATCACCTATCCAAGCCCCGTAGGAGGATTTGTGAGCCCGTGCCATTTACTCCTCTGCCCTCACCTCGCGGGACCAATGAAGACCCCGATGATCAGGATGTAGAACCCAGTAGCCATGTAGAGGCCCGGCCGACCCTTAAGGGGACGGACCTAGGGACGGCATGCCCAATGTGTCTTGTATCCACTTGGTTGAATGAATGAATGAATGTTTGGTGTGTTGCTTACAATGCTTGATGTGCTTTGCATGATATAAAAAAATATATACGCATATATACATTAAAATACATGTATCTACATATGCCTCAACAATAAGGGCAATATATATGTGTATTTACACATGCATACAATAATAATAATATAAACGATGAACCAAGATGTATCTTAATACACCCAATGCACTCATAATATATTTTAAAGAAGTAAATGAGAACCTTTCTAAACCCCACCCTTGCATTGTCACACATGGCTCGCCGCTTGAACCGAGTTAGGAATGGACTAGAGGTGGGCCAGCGACTCCAAGAGGTTCTGCCTGCACCGCACGAGCAGGAGACGACGGAAAGTAAACCAATCCTGCCACCGCCAACTCCTCCCCAAGCACCTGCCTATGACCTGACTGCCATTTCTGACTGCCAGACTCGACTCCTCGAGATGTTGGTGAACACACATGCTGCTCAGAGCAACAATGGACTCAACAACCACCAGCTAGCGCCTTAGAACAATCACTAGATCGCGGACTTCAACAGGATGAACCCGCCGAAGTTTGCTGGATCTGAGGACCCCATTGAGGCATATGACTGGCTGATAGAGATTGAGATGAAACTCGAGGTTGTGCATGCAAATGAGCAGGATAAGGTTCTGCTTGCAGTCCAACAACTGAGAGGACTTGCTTTAGCTTAGTGGCACAGCTACAGAGAGATGCATGCACATGCCAAGACCGTGAAATGGGATGAGTTTGTAAGACTGTTTAGGGAGCACCACATCCCTACCAGTGTTGTAAAGATAAAGCAGGCAGAGTTCAGGGACCTCCAGCAGAGGGGTATGACTGTGACGGAGTACCTACACAGTTTTACAGGGTTATCCCGCTACGACCCCTATGTAGTGGAGACGGATTAGAAGAAGTAGGATGCCTTCCTTCGTGGCACTAACCCTGAGATCAGGACCTTGCTCGGGGTGTGTTTTTACCCGATTTTCAGTACCATGGTCAACAGTGCCATCACCACAGAGAAGAACGTGAAGGAGGAGATGCAGGAGAAGAAGAGGAAGTTTGAAACCAAGAAGATGTTCCAACAGGCAAAGTTTTAGAGGACTTTTCAGCCTTCTTATTCAGGACAGAGATTCCAACAGATAGCTTACCCTGTGCAAAAGCAGCAACAGCCAGCTTACTCGGGGTAAAAGACTCAAAGTGGGGTATCTTATAAAACACCAGCTACAACATTTAAGCACCTAGTACAGCCTTGGAAGCTCCAAGGCTCCTTCACCCTCAGCATCCTGAGGTGAGTCAGATTGGCAGCTAGAAAACTTCCTTCCACTGCCGTGAGACTGGTCGCTTCATCGCAAATTGTCCTTACAAGAACAAGCCAATGCCCTCCGTCTTCTCCAACTCAGTTAATGGACCAAGGCTGCCAGCTGGAGGTAGCCGTGGAGCACCCTCTAAAGCTCAGCAACACCTTCGGGAAGGCCAAGGTGAACCATGTCTACACTGAGGAGGCCGATGTGGCAGCAGGAGTGTTACTCGGTGAGTTTTTGGTTCGGTCATTCTTGGCTTCAGTGCTATTCGACTCGGGTGCATCACACTCTTTTATATCATCGAACTTTGTAGAGACACATGATATAGCCACAGTGACCCTTAAGAGGCCCTTAATAACCAGATAACCGAGAGGCTATATACCTTGCCGCTTTGGAGTTAACAATATCCCTTTATACCTAAGTGGGGTAGTGTTCTTGGTTAACCTAGTAGTGCTTGACTCCAATGGGATTGATGTGATCCTTGGCAAGGATTGGTTGGCTAAGTGCAAAGGGAGCATAGCCTGTGCAGAAAGGATTGTCACTGTGACAAACCATCAGGGGAAGACTGTCACCTGCCACTTCCAATATGGCCTATCTAAGCCAATGATAAATCGCTTGAAGGCCGAAACACCCTGAGAGGTGCCAGTGATCAGAGAGTATGCTGATGTGTTCCCTGAAGAATTTCCAGGCATACCACCAGAAAGAGAGGTAGAGTTCTCTATTGACCTTGTCCCGGAAACCGCTCCGATCGCTAAGAGGCCTTATAGGATGGCAACCCCTGAACTGGTAGAGATGAAATAAAAAGCAGTTAAATGAGTTACAACAAAAAGGGTACATCAGACCTAGTGCATCACCATGGGGTGCATCGGTCCTCTTTGTGAAGAAGATAGAAGCATGAGGCTCTGTACAGAATACCGAACTCTAAATGAGGTGACCATCAAGAAAAAGTATCCTCTACCTCGGATAGAGAATTTGTTCAACCAGTTAAAATGAGCCAATTTCTTTTCAAAAATTGATTTGCGGTCCAGGTACCACCAGGTTAGAATTAAGCCTGAGGATATACCCAAGACGGCATTTGTGAATCGTTATGGCCAGTACGAGTTCACGGTGATGTATTTCGGGTTGATCAACACTCTTGTGTACTTCATGAACCTAATGAACCGAGTGTTCATGCAGGAGCTGGACAAGTTTGTCGTTGTTTTCATCGACGATATTCTAGTATATTCGCGGTGCTAAGAGGAGCATGCACATCACTTGCGTATTGTCCTGAACCGGCTTAGAAATGATCATCTTCTTGCCAAGTTTAGCAAATCTGAGTTTCGGTTGCAAAGAGTCAGCTTCCTAGGGCATGTTCTAACAGCGGAGGGTGTTGCGGTGGATCCGGAGAAGGTCGAAGCTGTAGCATCTTGGAAGCAAACAGCATCTGTCTTGGTAATTTGTAGTTTTCTTGATTTGTCTGGCTACTATCGGAGGTTAATTGAGGGATTTTCTAAACTAGTTCGACTAATGACAGAGTTGCTAAAAAAACAGGAAGTCTGTCTGGTCAGAAGCATGGGAACGAAGTTTTTGTGAGTTGAAGAAAAGATTAACCACCGCACCGGTGTTAATCCTACCTGATATTCATAAGAACTTTGTTATTTACTGTGATGCTTCGAGACCTGTTTGGGTTGTGTGCTTATGCAGGAAGGGGGGGTGGTAGCCTATGCCTATCGCCAACCGAGGCCACACGAGCAAAATTACCCAACTCATGACTTGGAGTTGGCTGCGGTGGTGCATGCGCTAAAGATTTAGAGGCACTACGTGATCGGGAACAAGTGTGAGATCTACACAGACCACAAGAGTCTCAAGTATATCTTCACCTAACCTGACCTCACTCTAAGGCAACGGAGGTGGTTAGATCTTATCAAAGATTACGACATGGAAATCCACTATCACCCGGGTAAAACAAATGTGGTAGCGGACGCTCTCAGCAAGAAAGCTTACTGTCATTACCTGGTAACTCAAGCACCACGGCTGTGCGATGAGATGATGAGGTTGAACTTGAGTGTTGTACCTCGCTCTTGCAACTACAACATTAGTGTTGAACACGTCCTATATGAACATATTATGAAGGCTCAATAGGAAGATAAAAAGTTGATGGAGATCAAGTCACTGACTAGTGAGAACAAGGCCCCGAATTTTAGGGTATATAGAGATAGAATCTTGTGGTCCAAGAAACGATTGTGTGTGCCTGCACAAGGCCACTACAGGAGCACCATCTTAGACGAAGCCCACAACTCCGCATATTCTATCTACCCTGGAGCCACTAAGATGTATCTGGACCTTAAGAAGAAGTATTGGTGGATTGGCATGAAAGATGACATAGCCAAATTCGTGGCCCACTGTGACGTGTGTAGGAGGATCAAAGCTGAGCATCAGAAGCTGAATGGACTACTCTAGCTGTTACCAATCCCCATTTAGAAATGGGATGAAGTGGGGATGGACTTCATCACGGGCTTACCAAGAACCAAGAATGGTAACGACTCCGTATGGGTAGTGGTCGACCGACTCACGAAGGTCGCACACTTCATTCCTGTGCGCACAACCTACGGTGGAGACAAGTTGGCTAAGTTGTACATTGACCGCATTGTGAAGCTACATGGTGTGCCCTCAAGGATAGTCTCAGACTGAGGTACTCAATTTACATCAAGGATTTTGAGGAGTCTCCAGAAGGCACTTGGCACCAAGTTGGACTTTAGTTAATCATATCACCCTCGCACAGATGGTCAAACAGAACGAATCAACCAAATACTAGAGGACATGTTGATGGCCGGTGTTCTCGCCTACAAAAAGGATTGGGAAAGCAGTTTACAATATGCTGAGTTCTCATATAACAACAGCTATCAGACCAACATCAAGATGTCACAATATGAATCACACTATGGAAGGAAGTGTCGAACCACGCTCATGTGGTCAGAGGTTGGGGACCATATTGTAGAGCAACCGGACTTCGTCATGGCAGCAGAGGATAAGGTAGCAGAGATTCGAGCGAATCTCAAGGCTGCCCAATCACGTCAAAAAAGATACACGGAAAAGAGGAGGCGTGAACTCATCTTCCAAGTTGGAGATCATGTGTACCTTAAAGTATATCCGATCCACGGCACGCGCAGACTTCAAGTGCGTGGAAAGTAGGCGTCACGATGCATCGGTCCTTTTCTAGTGTTAAAAAGGATAGGAACAATGGCAAAAGAGATCCAGGTACCCGAATAGATGTCAAATGTGCATAACGTCTTCCACGTGTCACAACTGAGAAAATGCTTATGTATTCCTGAAGAACAAGTGGTATCGGGTACCATAGACCTAAAGGATGATCTACGCTACACAGAAATGCCAGTGAAGATTGTGGACACCGTTACCCAAAGAATGCGCACAAATACCATCACACTTTATAAGATCCGGTTAAGCATACACTCGGAGGCCGAAGCTACTTGGGAGAGAGAAATGTGTTGCGGGCAGAGTTCCCCCTTATCTTTGAAGACCAACTGAATCTCGAGGACGAGATCCTTCCTAAGTGGGTAGGTTTGTAACATCCCATTTTTGTTGCGAGTTAACAAACCAAGGTTTATATCAATATTCCAAGCATGTGTATTTAAATTTATATACATACAAACACATGATTAAGAAAAATTAAGAGCTGGAAACAAGAAAGAGAAAAAGAAAGGGAATATAAATGAGATCAACCAAATAATTCTTAATACACCGACAAATATAATGCCCCCTCTCCCTTTCAGTCCCCTGGTGCTTTTGCACACGGCGACCCATTTTCTCACTCAATCGCTACCACACCTGCCTGTGCCATCTCCTTAGCCTCAAGATGAGCTCCATGATGCATAGTGTGAAGGGCCCTCCTCAATGCTCATGCTTCAATGATGCTCAACACCATTAATACCCACTGTCCGGGCTGCCACCTCACCTCTGTGCCTCGCTGAGCAGCTGTCCATGAAGTCCGATCGACGGAGCCACACCATGTGCTGGAACTCCTCAAGCAGGCTTCCCAGAGCATAGTGACGAGCAGACATGCACTGCCTGAGCCGTCGCCTCACCTCTGTATCTCGTCGAGCCGCTGTCCATGGAGTCCAATTGACTGTGCCACACCATGTGCTGGAACTCCTCAAGCAGGCTGCCTAGATCACAGTGACGAGCAGACACCCACCACCTGAGCTGTCGCCTCACCTCTATGTCTCGATGAGCCACTGTCCATGGAGTCCAATCGACTGAGCCACACCATGTGATGGAACTCCTCAAGCAGCTTGCTCAGAGAAGATTCCCACTGCCTGAGCTATCACCTCACCCCTGTGCCTCGCTCAGCCACTGCCCCTGTAGTCCCATCGACTGAGCCACACCAGGTGCTAGGACTCCTCCAGTAGCTTGCTCAGAGTATAGTGGTGTCGGCGTTCGGATATCTGACTAGTAACTAATGTACCGTGCGCTCTTCCTCGAGATGGCCTAGCTAAGAACATAAAGGAATTATCCTGGTTCGGGCAAGGTGCCCTACATCCAGCCTGGGGTGTCTTGCTGTTCTATCCCAAGAATGGGGGTGGTTCTTACAAGTGCGATAGCGTGTACTTAGGGGATCGACCGGCCTCTCTCTATATACTCCCTCTTTCATCCTCTTTTGTATTACAAGTGGGGTGACGGTCGTGGGAACAGCAACAGCTTGTCCCGTCGTATGTTTGGCAGGGTACTTGATGGGGTCGCCATACCCGTCGTCTGCCGCTGCGCCTACACCCGTCTTGTCGTCGAGGTGGACCATACTGGGGCGCATGCGCGCCCTGCATAATACTCCTCTTCGATTCCGTTGGAGAGGACGGGTATTCAATGTCGCGGCCTGGGGTGGCACTCGACTTCCTTCCCACTTGTCCTAGGCGGCACCTTCTCCGCATTGAAGATCACCTACTCCTCGACAAGTTGAGGTCGGGCTTGGACCTTCCCTACGGGATTTCCCTCCTGTTTGCGCCCCTGAGGGCGAGGCTCATGGCTCGCCCCAGGGGTTGGGTCCGGGCTCTCTATCCTATCCACTCCATTTTCTCCCGAGCTCGGTCTCGGGCCTGCTCCTTTGTTGACCCTCGAGGGGAGGCCTCCCGCTTCTCCCAAGGGGTCGAAATCGGGAACCCAGTAAAGTGGCGACAAGAGTCCCATCGCATCACCATTATAATCATCTACGATGAGTGTTGGCCATCCCTCTTCCCTTCCCTGCCATATTTAAAGGGGCACCCGTGAACTCAACCTGCTACGGCCAGCCCCGCCCTGCCTCCGCGCCGCTCTCCCACAAACGTCACATCGATCTCTGGCAAGGAGCCTCCACGCCTGAGCCGTGGCCTAGGTGAGCGCCCCCACTATCGACTCTTCTTCCCCGAACCTATCCCTGAGCTATCTTCCTCCCTCCTCAGGCCTAGATGTGACCACCCCACGCCATGGCCGCCCTCCCATGAAGTTGTCCTCCTTCCTCTGTCCTCAACCTAAATCAACAATTCGATCAAGGGCGCCATAGAGTCGGTGTTTGATTCTTTGCTCTCTGGCCACCTTCTCTATGGTACCCTCCTTGATTTGATCCAGAATGCAATCTATGGTTGTTGGACGGAGAGGAAATTGAACCGGAGAAGGAAAATCAAAGACACTTATGCCTCTATTGGGCCAATACCTAGTCGAACATTAGTTACTTAGGTGTTTTGTCCACATGTTCAGCGCAAACCTAAGCAATCACTTGATGGGCCTGAGACCGTACTCATCCATGCAAACACCACTCAATTCAATTCTCTTCTAAAAATCATCTTAGTTTGCTTTGCATGTATTTTGCTTGCGAGTGGTGTTTTTTGATATATAACCGGCGGCGGAGGGGAACCCGGAGGAGCCGGGAGACCAGGAGCACGATGCTGCAGATGGTAGCGAAGGCAAGTTACATTGATCCCTTTTTGATGATATTTCTCCTATGAGATGTTCATCCACTGTGACCAGTAAATTAGGTCCTTGCAATGTTGATCATGAGTTATTCGAGGGATAGAGTGTGATCATACTAGTTCTCCTTTTCTTTGGCATATTGATATGATTAGATTATGCATGATGATGTTGCCTTGTGTATATTGTATGGTTGGTGAGAGCATGAGTTGAGACCAGGGTAGAAGGGTTAATGTTGGCGTAAGTGCTACCATGGTGGTAGACTTACGGCGAGTACTATCAGGATGAAAGGCTTGTGATTTGACTACAGAGGCTGCCCTCGTGATCCCTAAGGAGCGAGTTGTTTTGACATCTCACCTAACTTCTTTCAGTACGACATGACCCTGTATGGGCGGGGCTTAGCCTAACCCTAGTGGCTAGCCCGACAGTCGTCCACTGTGGAGAAAGAGACATTTATGACTAAAACTGAGATTGTATTGAGAAGAGTCATGACACTGGGTTGGGGATGACTGGTCTGGGTGATGTTTCAACTGGGTGTCGGTTATGACGGGCCATTTTGATGGTCCGTGCGTGTGGGCACAATGTACAACCTCTACAGAGTGTAGAACCCATTCGGACGGCCGTGTCCTCAGTATGAGACAGGTTATGGTGTGTTATTAACAACTAGAAAGCCACATGTTGTGGGATTGAGGTCAGGGACGCCTCTGGATGGGATACTGGGTTGTATTAGTTCGCATTAGGTTACACCACCCATTACTTTGTGTATTGCATTTGTATCTGTTTCATTCCACTCCCGAAGGGCGGGTGGAGCTTGCTCAGTACCCTTGTACTTAGATGTTGTTGATATGTTTTTAGAGGATCCTGACTTCGTGCCAAAGGACTTTGAGTAGGGTCACGTCCGCACCAAAGTTGTGTGTAGTGGAACCATGGGTGACGAGGAGCTACTAGTCTATGTGTTGTTGACCATTATATCTTTCTTATTAGTAGTTATAGTTTTTATCCACAAGACTATGTCATTGTAATAAAGCTTTGTATGGTTGTGGTTCCACTTATATTGTAATATTACGTACTGAACTCTGCTTCTGGTATAATATTACATGTTTACTTCGGATCTTATTGGTCGGGATGCTTCACCTGTACCATGTGACACTAATTTTAGATACCCTTGTAGGATCATGTGTCCAGGAGAATGCTTCCTATTAACATGTGACAGAGTTGCGACTTCTGTATATTCATGTCAGCTTATCCATCATGTACCGACGGTGCTTCATCTTGAAAAACATACACCCCCCTGAGTATATGCACTTGAATCTCAAAAAAATTAAACACGTGACTGTCCAACCATGTTGAGATGCCGCAGAATGATGGATACTCACTTATATTGTATCCGGACACATGTTGAAAAAACTCAGAGTCTTTTAGCTCAAAGTTCTTCTTTTCCTGCGAAACAACCTACATGGAGACAAACTTCATCATTTTCTCGGTGCTGGGGTTAGTTAGATAACTCTGAGGTATCCAGCACTTTGTGACATGATGAACAATAGGAAAAGCACACGAGAGCTGAGGAAAAACAACAGGTTTTTGATATGAAACATGCACATTTTTGTGTCTGAGTGTTGACATATGTTGTATGGCATGTAAAGGAAGAAAATCGGCAAACTTAGGACCATAATTCACATGATTTCTACTCAAAACAGAAGTGTGTGTGTGTGTGTTTCTGGACACAAAATGTGCAACATGTTTTGCTTGACTTTTATGAGACCTAGCTAGCTGTCTTTTATTTTTAAGTTGTTGATGGTCGTTAAGAAAAAAATTTGACCATCAACATTACTCAATTATGTAAAGGAATAAACATTTCTTACATACATTATCCTTACAAATAACGTAGTTCCACTTGTACTTGAAAAGAATTGTGCATGCAGGTATTTTATACAGAGTTGAGGAGGATCTAGGGGCGCTGACGGGGTTCTGCATTTAGACCCCTGGGGAAAAAGCACCAGGGCATCCCACGAAGGACGACGGCGCAGGCCCGAGCCTGAGCTCGGGAGAAGGCAGCACGAGGAGCCCGGGGTCAACCCATGGGCAGGACTCAAGACCCACCTTCAAGGCGGCCCCAATGGAGGATCCGAGCCCGACCTCGGGTAGGAGTGAAGTAGGTGGACTTCAATGTGGAGCAGGCGTCGACTTGCCCGAGTGGAAAGGTAATCGAGTACTCCCTAGCTCTGGTATTGAATGCCCGTCACCTCCGACAGGACCGAAGAGGTGTGGAACGCGGGGCGCGCATGCGCCTCGGTATGGACTACCCCCCGACGACGAGACGGGAGCAGGTGCCGCAGCAGGCTACGGATATGGTGACTCCATCGAGTACCCTGTCGAACGTACAATGAGACAAGCCACTCTTGCACCCACAACTTGCCTCCCCACCAAAATACGGAGAGAGAGAGAGAGAAAGAGAGTATAAATAAGAGAGGCCTGCCAATTCAAAGAGACATGCTCTCGCACTTGTAGAAACAACCTTCATTCTTGAGTAAGAACAAGTAAGACACCCCAGCTGGACGTAGTACATTCTTGCCCGAACCAGGATAATCCTTCTTGTGTTCTTAGCTAGGCCACCTCGATGTAGAACGCGCGGTACATTCAATTACTAGTCGGAAGTCCGAAACACAAACAGTTTGCGTGGCAGGTAGGGGGACAACCTCACGGTCCGTTTCCACCACCTCGATGGCTTCCCCACGACCGACTCTTGCACCAGGTGTGACGATGTTCTCTGGCGACTTCGAGTTCACCGCCACCGCAGGTGGAAAGGGAGCGCCCGGCTTCTCCCACACCCACCAGGCCCTCTGTTTTAGGAGCCTGGATTTCTTCACCAACAGCTTTGGCACCCTCCGATTCTCCACCAACTCGGCTGCCGCGTACGATGCTCCAGCGCCAGTTTTCGTGGGGATGATTGGGCACACCCCGACGTCCCTTCACCACATCCTAGAGTTCAATCCCAGTTCCAGCGACAACTCCGAAGGTTGCGAGCACCCCTCCGGCGAGTGCCACATCGCCGATACGGCCAACACCCCGCAACTGGCAACACCGACCAGTGCGAGTCCATGGGGCAACCCCGAGTCGTCGGAGGCACGACACTGCGAGTTGGCCAACCAGCTCACGGTGCAACGCGCCACCTCAAGGGCCCACTGAGCATGACCCGGTCTCAGCGCGAGTTGAACACGGCGCGCCTCCGCACTCGACAGGTCCAGGCTGTCATCATCAATGACCGCTGGTCCCCCAGGCCCAAAAGCCTTCGGGAAGGCGATATCCAGCGCACCCTTCCCGCAAAGATTCCGGGCCCCAACCAACATTGGGAAATATGACGTGGAAACCAACCCTGGCATATGGTTGGAGGATTACCGCCTCGCCTTCTGAGCCGGTGGAGCAGAGGATGATGACTTCATCATCCTGTACTTCCCCATCTACTTAGCCGAGCCAGCGCGTGCATGGCTCGAGTACCTTACCCCCGACAGCATCCAAAAATGGGCCGAGCTCAGGAAAATATTTGTCGGCAACTTCCAGGGGACCTACGCGCGTCCCGGCAACTCCTGGGACCTCAAGGGTTGCCAGTAGAGGCCTGATGAGATCCTGCGACAGTACATCCAGCACTTCTCGAAGAAGTGCAACGAGCTCTCCGATGATGTCGAAGCAGACGTCGTCGCAACCTTGCTATCAGGGACAACCTGCGAGTCCCTCGTACACAAGCTTGGCTGCGTCAAGCCAAGAAGCACGAGGGACCTCCTCGACATCACCACGAACCACGCCTCCAGCGAGGAGGCAGTCGGGGCCATCTTCAACCAACGAAAGCTGAATAACCCTGACACGGGGAGCAAAGAGCCACCCCATAAGGGTGACAAGAGGAGGTGAACGAACAACGGCAGACATCCATTCCCGACCAACAGTGGTTCGGACCTCGTCACGGCCGTGGAACACCGTGAAGGAAAGAGACCAGCCACGGGGCTGACTGACTACTTCAAGAAACTCCTCGAGAAGCCATACAGTAACCACGCCTACCCGGTAAGGCACCCCCTCAAATACTGTTCTCTGCTAAAATGCTTTGTCAGCACGGAGATGGACACGGCGGGAGGCAAGGGCACGGGATGCGCCGAGACAAGCACCAAGCCTGACGAACCAAGCTTCCCCATGCCGGAGGGATGCCTCATGATCTTCAGCGGGAGTCAGGCCTACGAGAGCCACCGCAGGCAGAAGCTGATGTCTTGAGAGTTCAGTATCGTTTCTCCCGCCATCCCGACCTTCTTGCTGTGGTCCAAAACAGCAGTCACTTTTGACCGATCGGACCACCCCGACCAGATTCCACAACCTGGGCGCTTTCCCCTGGTTGTGGACCGGGTCGTAGCACAAAGTGCCTAACAATGGTAATGATGGACGGAGGTAGTGGTCTCAACATACTTTATGTTGGGACCCTCGATGCCATGGGGATCCCACACACGAGCCTCCATCCGACCCGAGCCCCTTTCCACGAGGTCATCCTCGGCCAACAGGCCGTGCCGTTGTGGAAGATTGATCTCCCGTTCACTTTTGGGGACAAGTCAAACTTCTGCACGGAGACCCTCACCTTTGAGGTCCTCGACTTTGAGGCACCTATCACGCCATCCTGGGAAGGCCGGCCTACACGAAGTTTTTGGCCATCCCGAACTATACGTACGTCAAGATAAGGATGCCCGGCCCCAGGGGTATCATCAAGGCGGAGGCAAAGTTCTTGCATGGTTGTGAACAAGCTGCAGCAGAGGCCGCAGCAGTGGCACCCAGCTCGGCTTGTCGAGCAACAGCAGGAACCCCTCCTGATCTGCCTCCAATCGGTCCCCCGAAGGACACGAGGATGATCGACGTCCACCCCGGGGGCTCGGCAAAAGCGGCACGGATGACATCTGCACCGCCCAACAACTTGTGGAGGAGCGCCGCTCATCTCGGAAGCATAGGCTAGGAGCCACTAAAATTGTACTTGTAAACACCCCCTAGTTGGGTGGAGTTAATATATAGACGCCAAGGCTTATCTATCTTTTGCGTTCGGAGCCCTTAGCAATCCAACATCTTTTCCCTTCACCATGAAGCCAGACCCAACCTACGGCACCACGCAACACGCACGTGCGAAGCCTCGGGGGCTCGCATTAAAACAACGGTTGCTTCGTCGAGTCATGGTCCGAACGAGATGAAGGGAGCACTGCTTTTTTCCTTTCGATATATGCGCGAGACTCAAAGACTCACGCCAGCAGATTGGACTCTATCAAGTCCGGAGCCGCGCAGCCTATGGCCGAGGACAATGACAACCCGGAGCAAAGCCATGGTCCCAACGAGGTACAATGGACAAAGATCCCGGGCCCCCTTTTCCTCTCAAAACCGAGCCGCGAAACATATGGCTAAGGGACAACGACAACTCTGAGCGATGCCATGGTCCGAACGAGACACAACAGCCAAAGAGCCCGGACCCCTTTCCCTCGTGAAACCAAGCCATGTGACCTATGGTCAAGGGACAACGACAAACAACGCAGAGCAAAGCCATGGAACGAATGAGGCACAGCGGACAAAGTGCCTGGGCCTCATTTCCCTTCCGAAACTGAGCCGCGCGACCTGTGTCTAAGGGACAACGATAACCCTGAGCGAAGCCATGGTCTGAACGAGGCACAATGGACAAAGAGCCCGGGCCCCTTTTCCTCTAAGAACCGAGCCACGCGACTTATGACTAAGGGGCAACGGCAGCCCTGAGCAGAGCCATGGTCCGAATGAGATGTAATAGAAAAAGTACCTGGGCCCTTTCGTTCCCAAGCCGAGCCATGCAACCTATGGCCAAGGGACAACGACAAACCATAGGCGAAGCCATAGTTCAAACAAGGAGAAACAGATAAGAAGGGCCTATGGCCCGGGCCACCAACATGACCTGACTAAGGAGCTCTCTTGACCCGGGCCACCAACATGACCTGAATAAGGAGCTCTCTTGACCCTGCATCAGTGGGACTGTCGGCAAAGCCTTTTCCAAACAACCACAAGGCTGACCCCAGGGTAAGGGTGATAGCGCCACGCCCAGAGCCATCCGACCCCCGTTAGATGACAAACGGGTCGACCAGTAGACCACTAACAAAAAAGAAGTATATGCATGACGAAGCACCATGTGACGGAAGGAGCGGACCAACCCTCGCATGATGCTTGGGGGCTACCCGTACACCAAAGATCCAAACACAGCCAATATACCAAAACTTTCTCTTCATTTCACAAAGGGTGAGCCAATATCCCCCACAAATTACAAAAGTGAAACAAAACTCGAGGAGGAACCCTAACTACGATGACGGACCATTCATCCTCTGCTTCTTGTCCGCCTCACCCTTGATCGCCTCCTCCCGGACGAGCTCGGCCAAGAAGAGTGCAGCCAGAGTAACCGCAGCCCTAGCACCTTCAGGATCCGACACCGGCTCACAAAATCCGCGAAGATGTAGAAAAAGGGTGGGGTAGTGAGAAAGCACGGCCCCTAATGCCACTCGGTCCCTGCAGAAGACCCTGGCTTCCCCGACATCACGTTGCCGACCATCCACTGTGCTGAGCGCCATGGCCAGCCGGCGAAGAGCCCGACTCTGGACCGGTCACCGAGTACTAAGTCACAAATCGACCGCTCAACACCCTGGAGGCTGAAGAGCTCTGATTGAAGTGCCGCGATACGCTAGGTGACTTGCCGGAGCCACGACTCCAGGGAGGTGACATCCACCGAGGTAGTGGCCAGCATTGGGTCCAGAATCCGGTCGCAAGTCGCCGCCACCAGGCGCCGAGCCTTCTCCAATGCTAACTCCTCAGTAGAGAGACAAGAATGAAAACTCTCGAAATCCTCCCTCCTTGCTTCAGCCAAATACCCAGCGACGGTAATGTCAAGACGGCGTGGATGCAGAAAGTCAAAAGAGGAAGGAGAAGAAGGGACAAACCCGCAATTTGGTCACTCGTCCTCTCCATGGCGACCAGGGCTTCCTGGATCTTCTTGCTGTAGGCCGACAGCTCCTCTGCGGTCTGAGCCATGCCCCCTTGCGTGGTCTTGGCGACCGCACGAAGGTGGGCGAGCTCCATGAAAGACGAACATGCCCCCTTGATCACGGCCTTAGTCTCCTGAGCTGTTTCCTCCACAACAGCACGGGCCCTCTCGAGCTCCGCCCGCACCTCAGCCAGCTCAGCCTCCGCACGTCAGCGACGATCCTCGCTCTTTTGAAGGTGCCAAGAGTCCTCAGCAGCTCGGTGAAAAATCTCCTAACGACAAGTGAGAGACCTCTCGTTAGACCCAAGAATCCACAACAGTAAAAGAAAGAAGAAGAAGGCACACCAGATCGCTCGGAGCCACCTCCCGCAGTTGCCCAAGCACGGCGTCCAGATGGCCGCACTCCGCCAAGAGACTCGACTGGATGCCAACGAGTGGGGAGCAAAGGGAGCCCAGGTCCCTTTCACCCCCACTCATCTGGCCTCGGGATGTCACCAGCTTCGGCACCGGCGACCCCTGCACCCGGGGCCGGCAGGCGCCCCGACGTCGGCAGTCGCGAAACAGCACCCACAACCACCACTTCACCTCCAAACAACAGCAGGGCCTGGGACAGCCGCCGAACCGGAGGCCAGGGCAGGCTTTTCCCTCATCAATTCAGTTGCCGGTAAGGCGGTCCTCCTCGACGGGCCCCCAGACGGGGCCGCTAAGCTCAGGAGAACCTCCAATGCGCGGACAGGACTCCTGCGCAAAGGCGTGAATCAGAAAACCAAACTGGGAGAAGGACAGTACAGCAAGAGGGAAAGTAAAGTACCTCTCCTGCTGTCGAAGAACGGCGCATGACACGCATGAGGAGGATGCGCTGTCCGGGGAGCAGGGAAAGGCACGCAGCCAAGCGAAAGCCGGAGTCACCGCCTTTAGCATTCGAGCAATCGAGGAAGTAGAGTCACATTCGACGGGAGCCGCCGGTCTGGGCCCAGCACCCGGTCAAACCTCCTCCAATGCTCGACCGCCTGTCCGCCGTAATCCCTCGAAGGGCAAGGGCTCCCCAACAATCCAAGCATTTGGCGCCCAGGCCCCCTAAAAGGCTGGTGTCATTCCCCACACAGGGACGCTCGGCGGGGTCGATGTTTGCCCCATCCTTCCACCCCTGATCACGAGCGGGCTTGGACGCCTGCTCCGCCACCGCTTGAGCGGCAGGGGCCAGAGCCTCAGCCGGACTACCCCCGCTCTCCGTCAACCCAGTGCCGTCCTCTGTTTATGACTCAGGAGTAGATTCACCGGCCACACGCCTCTGCTTCTCATGCTGGATCCAACAAGCTTTGGCCTTGTCTCTCTTCTCCTTCTTGGCAGCCTCCACGGCGGCCCATGATGCCTGCCTCTCCCGATCTTCAGGGACTTTTGGAAGGCTTACGATGCCCCATAGCCCATAAGGATTCGAAGAAGCCGTGCCGAGAGGAGGCGGCCTGGGGGAGCAGGGCTCACCAGCGTTCGGCCCTAAGATCAACGGCGAGACATCTCCTCCTGGGAAAGCTCTTTGACCGACTAATGGCATGGATCGTTCGGCCCCCTGTAGAAGTTCAGAGTATGGGGCCAAACCCGGATAGGCAGCACCCTCCGCCAAATGAAGATCTGAAGGAGATGGGCACCCAAAAGGCCGCTCCTCCTCAACTCCCAGACATGTTGAAGGATCAGGCCAAGTCTTCCTATATCGCACCTCGGGGCCCCCCACTTCTGAGAATCTTGATCCCGGGGAGACCTGCTCAAGAAAGGCGGAAGAGCGGGAGCATCGTTCCTGATGTGGAACCACTGACGCTCTCATATGACCGGAGGAGGAGGCAGGCGCACGTTGACGAAGTCCGATCGCCCATGAAGCAGCTCAATGACGGCGCCCCCACGGAAAAGATAGACATCATACACCTTCGGAATGAGGCTTGTGCATTACACAACCCAAAGGACATTCGCCGTAGGCGTATGTTCCATAGGGGCATGTGAATGTGGTCTTACTTTGATCGTCTTTATGGATAGAAATTTAATGATATCCTGAATACCCATCAAGAAAACAAAAGAGCGAATGTTTTGTCAAACACTCAAGCATCTCATCGATGAAAGGAAGTGGAAAGTGATCCTTCCTTATTGCCTTGTTAACATTTCGGTAATATATGCACATCCTCCATCCCGTGACGGTTCATTGAGGAATTAATTCATTCTTTTCAGTCTTAACGTCTGTCATTCCTCCTTTCTTTGACACTACTTGGACCGGGCTGACCCACTCACTATGGGAAACATGACAAATAATCCCGGCGTGCAAAAGTTTCAAGACCTCCTTTTGACCACCTCACGCATCGTATTATTTAACTTTCGTTGAGGTTCCCTAGAGGGTCTACTCTCGGGGTCAATAGGAATGCGATGGGTGCAAAGAGCATGGCTGATTCCCTTGAGGTCTTGGAGTGAGTAGCCAAACACGGTTCTATGCTTTTCTAGAATGGCTAATAGTTTGAGTGTCTCTTTGTTTGAAAGCTTGTCACTTGATGAGGACATCACTCCTATAGGTACACACAACACTCCATTGAACATACAAGATGTAATCATTAGAGTTCACACACAACAATTGAATTTAGAGGTGAGCTCGTTCTTACATGTTTCCTTATATGTTTTGTAGAATAGGTTGCTGCGTAATGACTTAATTGTTATTAGGATTCATGGAGAGGTTCAAGGAGTACTTGGATAAAGGCTTAGGGGCAGGAAGGACCAGAGAATACGTCTGTCGGTACCCTGCAGACCGGGTACCCCAGCGTAGTGGGTAAAAGACAGCCTGAGCCCCGCCTCCCTGCTGAGGCGGGGCCCATGTCACACCCGGTTTTTCCGAAGAACAACCAAGTGAATATCACATGTATGCCAGGATCATTTTCTCATACATGTGATGACAAATAGTGAAGCATCATTTATTACAAGCTAGGTGTCGAATATAAATAAGTCTTACATAGCAAATGTCTCGTTGGACAATAAAAAGTTCATCACAAGTAAATAAACTAGCAGCGGAATATTATTCTTGAGGGCTCCGTCACAGGCGTTGCCCGGGGGTCTCCCTGAACCTAGAAACCTTCTTCGGGTCCAAAGTTTTGGTCATTATACACCACCTCATTATCTTGACCTGAGCAGCAATATAAACCAACAAAATATGCAAGGTTGAGTACCAATGGTACTCAGCAAGTGTGGGAAAATTATATCATGCATGGCTAGAACAAGGAGAGGTTGAACTCATGGTTAAAGCACTATGCAATTAATACCTATCACCTTAGCTTATTAAGCACCTACATTACTACACAGGTGAAATGGTCCCAAACTCCCATCCCATCATCATAATCAAATAACCATAACATCATTTCCAATGTTAAGCTCCCCGCTTAACATTCTTAACTTCTAAAACCATCACTCATCTAATCATGAATAAGTCCAAGCCGCTCTTGACCGTGAGCACGGCTGTCATGACAGTTTTGACTCTGCAGAGTTTGCACCACTGTACCCACATGTAGTGATTTCATCCCCTGTTGCCGGGTGGACTAAAAGAACCTCCATTATGCCAGTGGCTACGAACCACATTCACACTTCCCAGGTGTGTAGCCAGGAGATCACTACGAAGCCTTTACAAAGGGATTCCCGATGAGCGTGGGCCCACTGAGGTTTCACCCCTAACAGCATACAAGAGGCTCCAACCCCGCTGCAGTGGCCCCCTCTTGAGCCTTGTGGTTCATATGGTAGTCCAGCTGACACCTACTCCCCGCACCATCCAACACACCCATACTACGCCGGGGATACACCTAATTAATTGGCCAAGCTGCCCCATCTCAGCATGTGGTTGGCACTGTAAAGCCAGGTTACATGCTCCATGAACCGGTCCTTAGGATCCAGGCAAGTACTAAACACAAACCCAAGTCTCGTGCACCCAACACACAACCAAAACATCCAACTTGCCTTGATCCCTACCTCTACATAACTCATAATATCTCCTTCAAGAGTATGGTAAAATAAACTGATGATCTCATATCCCAAATATCCCATTCTAAGCATGGATAAGCATATGCATAATAATAAATGACATGATAAAATAAATCCCAACCCAAGCTACAAGGAAACAAGTTAATACAATTCTAGGGTAACTTCCTACCATGGGTTTCATATTTAACTTGACAATGCAATAATTCTATCTAAACATCCTAGTATAGGATCAAAGTGGTCAAGGACAATTGCCTCCTTCCTGCTGCTTATGAAATGGGTAGTCCTGATCTTGGAAAGGAATAACTTGCTCTTGAGCAGGTTCTACATCATACCATCACACATAGCAAAAGAAAAACAACAATCCATAAGACATAGTTCACACTTCCACTTCATACAAACCACACATTCATATTTATGAAAGTCATTCACCATTATATGTGTTGTGGTTACTCTATGTGTGTTGATTTGTGGCTTGCATGCACTTTTGATCATATGTATATGATTCCTACTTTTGTGTTCACATTTATACTTACATACTATATATATGAGTTTCCAATTTAAATAATTTCCTTATATTCAATTACTACACCTTTTAGCTACCTAGTATGCATGAAAGGTATTTTCATTCTCAATATGTGTCTTCATAATTTCTACCAATCCTAAACTGAATTCTTTGGATTTTAGAACTCCATTTATCATTTACTATTTGCTATATTTTCAGATTTATTTCCAATGCCTAAATGTGAACTTTATTATAAAAATAACAAGACACATCATCTAAACAGAATAGGTTCTGATCTAAAATATTTGCTAATATATTTTTGACCTTTTCCTCTGATGTAAACTATTTTACAATTATTTTCCCTATTTTCCAGAACTATTCTTTACTTAAAAATGTGTCCCTAAATGTGAATAATAAATTAAACAGATTCACTTCAGCCCAAAATATGTTTTTATCTCACTCCAAAGTTTTCTAAATACTGAGAAAGTTTTTAATTTAATTTTAACAATATGTTTGTCCCACTTTTTAAATTTTAAACACTAGCCACATATTCAATTTCCTAAATTAAATATTAAACAGGCCTAAAAAGGTAAACTCACCCCACTACAGGGTCTATAATATTATTTTAACAATTTTCAGGGGTCTAGCTATACATAACAGAGGAGTTTTTCCTAATTTTTATTAAGTCCAGGGGCTAAAACTGATTTTTAAATGAATTTACATGATTTTCTGAAGTTCCAAGGGCTAGATCAGAAGTTTCCGGGGCTAGCTCTTATTTCCCGAGAACCCCAGGGGGTAGCACGTAAGATTTCCAGTCTTTATAACGCGGGGCTGACGTGGACCATCCGATTTAAAACAGACGGCTGAGATTATAACGTCGAACCGGTACGCGGGGATTTAAACTCTACCGTGCGATTTAAAATAGACGGCGCACAAGCGGCCACGTCGCTCTGATCGAGCGCGGGCGGCGCTGCCCGGCGCCGCACGGCGGCGGGAGGCGGCGATCTCGCCGGAGAGTTTCGGATCTTCGAGAATTCTTCCTAGAACTGTGATTTTATGGCATAGATCGGTGGAGGGGAGGTCGGGGATCTCACCTCGGGGGTTTTCTTGAGCTCGGAGGTCCGGGAAGGCGGTCGGCGACGAGGTCCGAATTGAAACCACGGCGAGGCTCGTCGGCGCTGTGTTTGAACCGCAAGTCACCAAGTTTTCTGCACCTGCAGGGTTCCCCGGAGGCGGTGGATCAAGACCAGCGAGTTAGATCGGAATTTCCGAGCTTAGATCGGCCAGAATTCGCCGGAGAAGGCTCGGTTTCTCACCGGAGTAAAATCGGCGGATCGCGTGAGAAAAACAGAAAGAGGCCGGGGTTTTTATAGACGGGGGAGGGCGGCGGGTTGGTTTAGATCGAGTTTGTGTCGCCCCCGATCGAAATTCGGCTGGGATTCGCAGAAATCCGGGTTGGTTTGGATTCGGGGTGAGAGAGTCGCGGCGCGAGGTAGAAGAAGGGCTGGCGGGCCCCGCCTGTCAGTGGGAGGAAGAGGCGCGCGCGGCTGCGGGCTGGCGCGGGTGATGGTTGGGCCGGCTGGTGGGTTTCGGCCCACTGGCCGTTTTTTTTCTGTTTTCTTTTTTTTTTTCTTTTTCTATTTCTTTTCTGTTTTGAATTTAAATTGAATTCCAGTTTGAATTTAAATTGTTGCAAAACATGCAACACGTCCAAAAATTTTTAAATTCCCCTCTTAACATGATTTAGGGTCTTAACAAGATTTTTGGGGTGTTACGGCCCAGCATAGCCACGTGTCCTTGGCCCCAAGGTCAGCCCTGGGGCTGCCACGTACGCTTGGGTTATGGAGCTGACACGTGCCCTAGGCTCCGGTCCGAGCCTCCTCGCTGAGGTAAGGTCTGAAGCTGCCACGTGTCCCCTAGCTCAGAGCCTCCTCCCCTGCTGAGGTGAGCTCCGGAGCTGAGACGTGCCTTGGGCTCCGGTCCAAGCCTCCCCGCTGGGGTGAGGTCTGGAGCTGCCACGTGTTCCGTGGCTCAAAGCCTCCTCCCTGCTGAGGTGAGCTCCAGAGCTGACACGTGTCCTGGGCTCCGGTCCGCGCCTCCCCTCTAAGGTGAGGTCGGGAGCTGCCATGTGTCCCCTGGCTCTAAGTCTCCTCCCTTCTGAGGTGTGCTCCGGAGCTGACACGTGACCTGGGCTCCGGTCAGAGCCTCCCCGCTGAGGTGAGGTCCGGAGCTGCCACCTGTCCCCTGGCTCCAAACCCGTCGATAAGAGCTCCGAAGCCACCACGTGCCCCACAATCCATCGAGGGCCGTGGGTCGACGAAGTCAAGGGGGAATTACGCTATCAGTCCGCGCATTCAAGGCTGCACCTTCCCTAGAAGCATGGCGCACTACACACTCCGTCCTCTGCCCATTCGCCATTACGGTGACAAGACAGAATGGCGAGGCGTGACAGTGGTACAGTGCCGCCCAACGGCACAAAGCCACCCAAGCAGGGTGATAACACGCGGCCAAAAGACGGCGTCTTCATGATCATCTGATGTGACGGACCGGAATCTGTACGCCCAGGATCTCAGAGGGTGGTGCCGCACGATGCGACACCCGACAGCACACACCATAAGGCACACATGTATTACATAGAAAACAAACTGAATATGTACAAAGTAGTACCAACCTTCAGTTTACATTTATCTACAGAGTCTACAACAGCGGAAGCTATTTTATACAACTCACGGCCACCTAACTAGTCAAAAGTCGGTTGTCCAGCCCTATGGACAACCCACACTAGCACCACTCCTCAGCTAAGCGCGACGTGTACGGCTCCCACTCAGCCGTGGTCCCCGACGGAGGGTAGCCCTCGCGGGTGGACTCGTACCCTTAGTCCGTGGGGTAGTCCTCACCTGCAAAACACTCATAGCAGCAACCGTGAGCATGATGGCTCAGCAAGTCTTAACAGACTCACCTATACATGAAACTCTACATGCAGTTCATAACGAAAATAGGATGGTAAATTGCAGCAAATGGACACGCCAACAAGTTCATACTTAGTTCATCTTTTAGCCACAATTAACAGTTCATGAATCTGAAATTTAGTAAGCGATGTTTGGTGGCACACAAGTAGCAATAAAAGTTAATCATAACAGCAATATTGAATCACATCATTTCGTATATTAACCTACGTCACGACTCAGTGACCAAGTGGTACTCATCACCGTGAGGGACGGCGAATCGACTCGATATACACCTGAATGGATACACGAAGAGCACGTCACGTACGCCCACCCGTGGGACTGCACAGCACGCTCACTCGATGTCGTACGGGACAACCTTTCACCAAACAGCCCAAACGTTGAACCGGCCGCACCCAAACGGACAGGAGGTTCCCTACACAGAGCATCTCTCTATGACCGTTAGCGGATTTACACCTTGCTGCCCTCAACATACACCTAAAAATCGGTGCGTTATGCCTCGACGGCCGGAGGTATAGGTTACATCAGTTTATCGGGGCCCATATATCCGATATGCCTTCGGTACGTTCAAACTTGATCAGCGTGGGACGCAAACGGATCGGTCCTCAATCAACACGGACAGGGCTGCGCCCACAAGACTTCCTCTTGCTGCGCCCTAGCCCCTGCCTAGTCACATTTTCCTACTAAAGTGATCTCACATCACTCGAACCAATCCCGTGTGTCCCAAAGCCTATACTCGCGAGTAGATTCCAATTACTTGACTTGTATCGAAGTCTATACACATTAAGTAGAGCATATACTACTCGAGGACTTAGGCACTACCCTCACTCTTGTTGGAATAATCTGGCTATGCATTTGGGTTTCATCCACCCTACAACTAATGCACATAAATACCTCAAGTTAAATATGTATATAAAGCAAAACTTTATAAACTTTGTTAAATGCAAACCAGGGCTTGCCTTGTTGCTGCTGGTCAGAAGGGAAAGCACGATTAACTCCGTTTTTGCTTCTTTAATTTATCTCTGCGTTGGCTCACCCATCAGCCTGAGCAATGGCCATTCGCCTCAAGTACTCAAGCGCCAGGCGTCGAAGACATCCTTATCTGATTTTGAGGCTTCGTCGTCCGGCTCCTCAAAAATTATGTTAGGATCGGCTGGCTCATCCTTATCATCCGAAAAGAAAACAGAGAAATGGCTAGTTGAAGTTTGAACCAAATTCTGAAATTCAAAGAAATGTTTAAACCGGCTGGTGGGCCCCAGGGCTATGTGTCAGCTCTACAGCCAAACCACACGGGGGTCCGCTGAATCTCCCGCGTAGTCACACGAAATCCCGGCGCCACAGCAGATCCGGCGCGGTTTTAACAGAGGCTGACACGTTGGGCCCGCGAGCCTTCGTCTTCCTCGCGTTCCCGCAGCCCACCGCCGCCCCCCTCGCCGGAGCACTCGCCGGAAGAGGGTTCCCGTGACCGGAACTCAACCAAACTTGCCGCCTCCATCTAAAATTGCTCGGGGAACCTGTTGCTGACCTTGTCGCCGGCCGGCGATCACCGGAAAGGGTCATGCAACGGTGACAATCAACGTGGTGAGTTCGGCGAGGTCGGTATGGCGCTGTAGTGCCTCAAAACCGCCTCTGTTGGCTCCTACAGCATCGCCATGACCTACGGAGCAACGACCCAGCCACTGATCTTGCTCAAACTGGTGGCAAACAGGACTTCACCGTGAGACCTAGGCCTAAATCCGATGAATAACGAAAAACCCAAGGAACTCGGTGGTTCCTCGATGGTTTCCCTTGATTCTTGATCGTATGGATTCGCATGGACGTTTCTGGATGGTTGTCTAAGTTGGGGAACGATTGCTTGACCAGGTAGCCCAAATTTTTGATTTAGACGGACACGGGCTATATCACATGCTATCGGCAAGAACTGGAATTCTGGCGAGCACACTCTGTGGCATGCGGCCGGGGTTGCGGGAAAGAAAGTGCACTCCTAGGCAAACCTTTTGGCGTGCCAAACTCGGCGTAAGATCGACCCTAGCGGACGGACAATGAGTTTTGGTGGCGGCGGCTTTACACGGCGCCGAAGAGAAAAATGGAGCTCGGGGTCAAGTTTACCGTGGGTTTGGCGTCGGGTTGTTGCGTCGACCACGTCGAGGGGACTTTGGCGAAGCTCTGGGTGAGCTCAGCTCAGCGTGCAAACCTCGGAGACGTCCGGACGCCGGAGACCCGAAGGTTGTCAAGCGTGCGGCTGCGTTTTCGTCGAGGAGCTCGGGAACGGGCAGAGCAGCAACGGAGAGTTGGTTTGTGAGGTGAAAATATCGCCGTTTGCCAATAACGTTGAAGCACACCGCGCCATGGGCTGCTCGGGAGGTGGCATCAGTGTTTGCCCCAGTGGCGCACTACGCTCGGCTGGCTCAGTGAGAAAAAGAGGCTTGCTCCGGTGTGAATTGGTTCTCTCACTGACCAGTGGGCCCCTCACTCTCCCCTCTACTTCTTTTCCATTTCTTGCTGCAAATATCCCATCTACTCACACTTAAATGGTAAACTTAGCCACCAAGTCAGTGAGATTTGAATTCACCAAATTGAAATTGGTTTGGCTAAATTTGCTTCACCTTTGAATTTGAAATTCAAATTCAGTTTTGAATTAATGCAAATTTAGCTCCCGACAAGATGAACTCCAATGAGGATGAAAATTGGTGGACTAACTCAGAAAAATGTGCTGAGTTTGAATATGAAGTGAACTTTTGAATTCAAGTGATGAAAACTAGCTGAACTTTGAATTTGTATTCAAATAGCCCTTTTTACAAATGTCTCCAAAAGTGGCTCCAAAGGGTTTGGATTTGCATGAAACTTGGCATGAGCACTCCTAAAAGTATTTAAGACCAAATGGTGAACTCATCCTGTCATGTTTATATTTGTGAGCTCCTACTTTTTGGAGTTATGGGTTTCCCCTCTAATCCACCTCTTGATGAGGTTTCACTTGCTCTTCACCAATGTTCATGAGCTATCCACAAAACAAGCTGTTGTATGGGAATTTGATGAACACTATAGCAAGTGACTTCTTGGGCTTTTACATCCCTCCCCCTTAAAAGAATCTCGTCCTGAGATTATAAAAGAAGAGATGATGATGTAAGAGAAATTACCCGTGATGAGCTGCCATGAAATCCGGGTAGTTTGAGCGAAGGAACTCCTCGCTCTCCCATGTTGCTTCTTCAGCAGTGTGGATGCTCCACAGTATCTTGTAGAACCACAGCGTTCGGTTACGCGTGGTCCAAGCCTTCTCATCAATAATCACCACCGGATATTCAGCATATGTCGAATCCGGTTGCAGCTTGCCAATGTCTTCGGTGGGAATAGCAGCCATATACTTCAGACATTTCCGTAGTTGTGAAACATGGAAAACGTCGTGAACACCAGCGAGAGATGCCGGTAGCTCCAGTCTATACGCCACTGGTCCACACTTCTTGGTGATAGCATAGGGTCCAATAAATTGGGGAGCGAGTTTCCCCTTTACGCCGAATCGGTGTACGCTCTTCATTGGGGATACACGGAGGTACACGTGTTCCCCGACATCAAAGTGCAGCGACCTACGCCTCTTATCAGCATAACTTTTCTGCCGGGAATGGGCGTCCTTCAAATTGGCTTGAATAATCTGAACGCGCTCTTTGGCGTTGTTCACCACATCAACCCCGAACGTGACCCTTTCACCGGACTCACACCAGTTCAATGGGGTGCGGCATTTGCGACCGTAGAGAGCCTCATATAGTGCCATCTTGATACTCGCTTGATAGCCATTGTTGTACAAGAATTCCGCCAAGGGTAGATGATCATACCAATTTCTACCGTGGTGGATGACACACGCTCTCAACATGTCTTCTAACACTTGATTCACCCTCTCAGTTTGCCCATCTGTCCGAGGGTGATAGGCGGAGCTCCTAATCAGCTTAGTACCCAAAGCAGCGTGCAACTGCTCACAGAAACGAGCCACAAACAGTGCCCCTCGATCTGAGATTATCGTCTTGGGTACTCCATGCAAGCATAAAATTCTTGCTATGTATAGCTCCACATACCTGCTGGCATGGAAATGTGTATGTACGGGAATGAGGTGAGCCGACTTGGTTAACCGATCAACGATTACCCAAATGGAATCATGCTTGTTGGAAGTCAGAGGTAATCCCACAATGAAATCCATGCTCACATTTTCCCACTTCCATGCTGTAATTTTCAGGGGTTGCAACAGCCCTTATTTTCTCATGTGATCTGCTTTCACTCGTCTACACGTATCACACTCGGATATGTATTTAGCCACTTTCCTCTTCATCCGTGTCCACCTAAATTTTCTTTTCAAATCTTGGTACATTTTGTTGCTGCCCGGATGAATGGAGAATTTAGACCAGTGAGCCTCATCAAGGATCATCTTCCTCAGCTCCATATTCCAAGGTACGACTATGCGGTCATTGAACCACAGCATCCCCTCATCATCTTTCCGGAAACATTTAATATCCCCACTGTCTATCCGTCTCCGGAGATGTGCCATGCCCTTGTCAACTTTCTGAGCTGCAATGATATCCTCCCTAATGGTAGGGATGAGAGCAAGGTTGTAGAGTGATCCATAAGGAACCAAGTATAAACTCAGCTCTTCCTCTTCCACCGGTGTAATGGTGAGGTTATGGACATGTGACTTCCGACTCAACGCGTCGGCAACCACATTTTCCTTGCTGGGATGGTAATGAATCTCAATCTCATAGTCTTTGATTAGTTCTAACCACCTCCTTTGCCTCATATTCAGCTCCTTCTGGGTGAAGATATACTTTAAGCTCTTGTGGTCGGTGTAGAGATGCACCAAATTCCCCAGGAGATAGTGCCTCCACATTTTAAGCGCCAAAACTACAGCAGCAAGCTCAAGATCATGAGTCGGATAGTGCTGCTCATGGTTTCGAAGTTAGTGTGAGCCATCCGCGACAACATGTCCTTCCTGCATCAACCCCCAGCCGAGCCTGATACCGGACGCATCACAATACACGTCGAAGGGCTTGGTCGTATCTGGATGAGCTAAGACCGGGGCTGTTGTGAGATGCTTCACCAATGTTTGGAACGCTCCTTCACATGCTGAGTTCCAATGATATTTTGTTCCTTTCTTCAATAATTCTGTCATTGGCTTAGCAAGCTTGGAGAAGCTTGGAATGAATCTCCGGTAATATCCCGCTAAACCAAGGAAGCTTCCGACTTCATGGACAGAAGTGGGGGCTTTCCATTTCGAACTTGTTCAATTTTGCTTGGGTCAACCGCAATGCCTTCCGCTGAGAAAATATGTCCCAAAAATGACACTTGGCTGATCCAAAACCCGCATTTGCTGAACTTAGCATAAAGCTGATGGTCTCGCAGTCGTTGAAGGACGATTCTCAAGTGTTCGGCGTGTTTTGCTTCTATCTTGGAGTAAACCAAGATATCATCAATGAACACCACAACGAACTTGTCCAGATCCGGCATGAACACCCAGTTCATGAGATACATGAAATGTGCCGGAGCGTTAGTGAGACCAAAAGACATGACGAGATATTCATATAGTCCATATCTCATCGAGAAGGCTGTCTTCGAGATATCCTCTGCCCGGATTTTTATTTGATGATACCTGGAGTGAAGGTCCATCTTGGAGAACACACTTGCACTCACAAGCTGATCAAACAGGATGTCAATGCGGGGCAGTGGATATTTGTTCTTGATGGTAACGGCATTGAGCGGCCAGTAATCCACACACAGCCTCAAGGTTTCATCCTTCTTCTTGACGAACAGCGACGATCATCCCTAAGGTGAGGAACTCGGTCTAATGAAACTCTTGCTCAACAAATCATTGAGCTGTTCTTTCAACTCAGCCAGCCTGTTCGGAGCCATTTTGTACGGTCTCCGTGATATGGGAGTAGTCCCGGGTGCAAGTTCTATCTTGAACTCCACATCCCGTTCAGGTGGCATGCCCGGAAGATCATCCGGGAACACGTCGGGATACTCTCGGACTACAGGGATGTCCTCTAACTTGGAAGCTTCAGTATTATAGGTGGCTGAAACTTCCGGGACTGGATTGTCTAGTATGAGGGACTGAGGACGGTGTAGTGGGGAGTTGAGGTGAACCGTCCATGATAATGTTTCTAGGACAGCGCCATGGTAACATAGCCATGACATCCCTAAGATTGCATCAATCTTCTGTCCCTCAAGAATAATCATAGTAGTGGGGTATATCTTCCCACCTAAGCACAATGATGCTTTCGGAATCATCATACTTGCTGAAATCTTCCCTCCCGGTGAGCAGATCATATAAGATCACTCGGTTGGAAAGACTTCCAGTTGATGCTTAACCACATATGATGCACTTATGAAGTTGTGGGTTGCACCAGAATCAAATAAAATGATGATGGCTTGATCGTTGCGAGTGAACGTATCCGCCAGCATGTGTTCTCCCTCCGAGGTGTCCTCATTGTCGAGGTTGTAAACGGCCCCGGTTCGCTGACCTCCTTTCTTGACCGGAGGATGGCCTCGAGCACCGCCCTGATATTGGGCTTGCCCGCTGCTTTGCTGCCCCTAAGGACAGTCGTTCGAGAAATGGCCCGCCTGGCCACACGTGTAGCAGGTGTACCGAGGCGGTCCTCCGCTGATCGGCGGATGGAAACCCGGGGCGCGTTGTGGCGGTGGAAACGCCTGGGGTACCATCTGCTGCTGCTGCTGTTGTGGTGGTGGCATCGGCGGTCGGAATGGGGGTGGTTGGAAAGAACGACCCCCGAACTGCTGAGGTCACGCCGGTGGATGCCACTGCTGACTGGATGGTGTCTGATACACCATGCAGTATTTTTGAGGAGCTTCACCCCCGCTGCTTGGTGGAGCGCTTCGCTTTCACTGCAAAGCCACCAGTTCCCGCCGAGCATCCTCTTGCATAATCGCGGCGTTGACAAGATCGTTGAAAGTGCCGCGATTGCATTGTACGAGATGCATCTTCATCTCGGGATTTAACCCCCAATAGAACTGCTCTCACTTCCTCTCCTTGGTGGAGACATAATCCGACGCATACTGCAGCAGATGGTTGAATGCACGTGAGTATTCACGGGCACTCCTCCCGCCCTGCTTCAGCTCCGGGAATTCTTTGAACTTCCTCTTCATTATCCCGGGAGGGATATGATAGGCACGGAACACCTCCAGGAATTCTTCCCATTCAATGGCGTGGCCAGCAGGAAGTGAGGTGACATAGTTCACCCACCATGCACCGGCGGCACCGTGAAGTTGCTGAGATGCGAAGACAGTCTTCTGCCACTCCGTGCATTGGAGCAGCCCGAACTTGGACTTGATCGTCCTCAGCCAGTTGTCTGCCTCCAGTGGTTCTGCCGCTTCGGTGAACACCGGAGGATGCGTACTCATGAAATCCGAGTACGTCGTAGTGTGGGGCTCACGAGGCCCCCTCCCTTGAAGCCCCCCGCCTGGGACGTATTCTGCACAATCATGCAGAGCAGATCGGTCTGCTCCTCACGATTGCCCACCAGTGCCGCGATCACATCCGCTAGTGTAAGCGGAGGCGGCGGTGGTGGTTGTTGCTGCGGGGTGTTGTCATAGGCAGGTGGCTGGGAGTCATCACCTCCTTGCTGACTAGAGCCACCGACCTCATGCGTGGCCCGAGTACGAACCATCTGCAACGATACGATAATAAAATCAGTCTCACAACATACTTCATGCAATCCAATAAAATAGGCGTAAAGACATAATGACAATAAACATGCGATACATCTCGTAATAGATAATGTAATAACTTTGCACAAGCTACACCATTACCAGACCAAATACAAACTAGTTAAATCCAAATTGACGGACTTCCTCTTTGGAAATTCATCTCAACTAGATTTGGTCACTACCCGACGTTAATATTGCTTTGTCATCACGTATACTACCCTTTTATCTTCAATACGATACAAACATGGTCGCTAGCAAAAGAAACTTGAGTAGGAATTATACTCAAATCTTTCACTAGTTGAAGGTAACAACTCATGAGTATGTGCTACCCCATTGGAATTAATCAAACCCCCCCTAGGGTACAACAATCTCTCAAATGAGTTCAACTGTCCATCCCTCTGCCCAGAATGACCAGTTTCTACATATCCCAGATTTTGACCTGGTACATGGCGTTTTCATAACTCAAGTTGAATACCAAAGTTAAAGTTAAATTCAGTATCTTTCCCACGAGTATTTATTTGCCCCCAGATCAGCTCTGGTTAAAAAGTTATGATAATTCAAATTCAACAGAATTTCTAGAAGAATTTCAACAGCACCTCCTTTGGAAGTTGCTGTTTTTAATTCTGAATTCCACTGAATTCCGTGCTGCAACTGCAGAAACTTTGAATTACAAAGATGTAAAAAATCTCCTACCCTTTCCAAAATGTATCATATTATAATTTTTTGATTTTTCTACAGGAAGTTGTACTTGAAAAACAGAACAGTCCAGAGAGTTTTTTTAATCTGTCCTGGTTCTGGACAATTTACAATCATCTGGAATTTCAACCAATTTAAGGTGTGATCCTGTTCTGGAAGCCTACAACAAAGTTGTAGATCACTGAAACCTCTTTCCAGAACTATATCCTACACCCCCATTGGCTAAGTAACCAGTGAGTTATGCTCTGTTAAAGTTCAGCAAACTTGCTGCCAAAACAGAGCACTCTGTTTTTCAATCCCTTTGAACTATACCAATCAACTGTTGATTTTTTTTTTCTACCCAACCAGGGTCCTAAATATTGAAACTTGGTTACTTTAGTTCCTTGTTACCATTATCTTTAATGCAAATGCCTATTACATGTCGGTACTACGTTCCTCACAAAAAGGAAAATCCTAACCGGATTATACCGGCATATACGTCTCAATTGTGGCACTAAACGGTCTCTCACACACGTGTACTACACGGAATACATACGTGGTTAGTACCTGCAAAATAACACTCAATAGTGATGCACTCAAAGGTTGTTTGTCATTTCAGGCAGGTCCATATTTGAAAGTAAATACATACGCCCGTACCATTGCCAAACGGCCGTCCTTGATGTGACACCCGGTTCTGAAAATAGAACCAAGTGAATGCATATGTTTGCCAAGGATGTTCATAACACATACACATGTATTCCACAAACTGAATTCAGAATATAACCATGTATAAATAATGTTTAAGTACTTTATTACATCAACTCATTGTCTCACTCATGAATATCTAACTTATTCTTGCAGCAGAAGACTCTAAACGACAGCGGAAAATGGCTAAGACAGCAGGCTCCATCTTCGACTCCACAGGCATGTTGACGGTAGTTCGCACACCTAGTACTCCACATGGTCCTCGAAGTACTCATCTCCTGTAGCTGATGTTTATGTGATAATGCAAGGGCGAGTACATGTCATACTCAGCAAGTGCAGGAAATATATGACATGTAGCTTACAACAAGGTATGGAATAAAAAGGCTCATTGCAGCAAGCAAATTTTATCTCACAAAACAGGGTAAAAACAGCAACTATCTCTAGATGAATTTAATCCCAATATTACCAAGTAAAACAGAAACATTCTTTCATCATAATTCACCATTTATGAAGTCTCATCCAGCCATTAATCTTTCTCAAGTTCATATTCATAACCATCTCATATTCATATAGCCAAAGCCAAACTCATTGTCATGACTCAAAACTGTCTCAAAACCAATCCCAATGACCATACCATAACCATACCGAACAACCATCCCAAGTTTACCCTCTAATCATGGAAGTTGGCCAGGTGCTTGTGACCGGAAGCACGCCTATCATGATAGTTTTACACTCTGCAGAGGTGGCACTACTTTACCCACAAGTTCGTGATTTCGTTACCCATCGGTGACTGCAGAACCTCCATTATACCAGTACACAACCGTCGCTGTATGGCCAAGAGATCACAAAATAGCCTTTACAAAGGGGCTACTAGATGTATGGACTCACTGAGGTTTCACCGGTAGGCTCGAATCACCATTCTCCCACCCATGGGCCCCCTCTTGTGCAATGCAGTTCTCAGGACAGTCCTCCTCGACTCCCATTCCCTGCGCCATCCACGGTCCATAACAAGCTAGCAACACACCTAATTAATCAGCTAAGCTGCACCCATACTTGGCCTTGTGGTGGCACTGCTTTCCTGGCATATTCTCGCATGAACCGGTCCTTAGATCTACGGCAAGTTCCACCATCTCATTCAGCAAAATTAACGAACCAAGCTTGCCTAGATCTCCCCGATTCCATGCCCATTAACATCATTAGAATCTCATCATCATTATTCATATGAGTGCAGTAGCTAGACATGTTTTATTTCTGCTTCCCGTATCCCGTGAATTAAGCGAAGCAAAAAGGAAAAACGACCATACCTGACACATCAACTTTCCTGTCGATAAGGATGGTTAACAAAACTAGTAAACTCCTATAAAAGGGTGTCCCATAAAGTTGACTCAAGCGTACGAGTTTTCACAAACAAAACAGTTTCAAAAACATTGGATCAATATGGTCAAGGGGCACTTGCCTTGCTCCCGTGGTTCTTGCTATTCGAGCGTCTCGAAGTCTTGGTGCTGTAGTTCCTCGTAGATGGCCTCTTGAGCTTGTTCTTCTGCTCACGATCATGCACATACAAAAGTCACAGCAATCAATCATCATGCACAAACTTTACTCCAGATGCAATGGAGTAGATGGATGCAAATCCTATGGTGCTGTTTGATTAAACCAGTTTGTACGTGTTCTTGCATGTTTTAATGGGCTTTCTTGGAGTTTTATGATGAACAAGGGTGTAGGGATCAAGTGTGGACGTGGTGATGATCTTGACTCAAGATCTAGATCAATTCCACCGTAAAAAATCGATCAAAACGCGATCGGTCCACACGTAAAAGTTTCTGCTCGAAGGGGGCGAAGAAAACGGATGCGTAGAAATAGAGGCAACGTCGTAAGATGGGTAATGAAGACCTACCTCACTTCCTTTTGGTGGCAGGGCCTTCCTCCTAGCAATGGCAGCAGCGGGGGAATTTTTCTATGGAAGATTATGGTAGGACAGATCGTCGCCTTCTTTTGCGGCAACGGCGAGGCGTGACGGGGCTCGTCGGCGGGTCTCGACGATGGGGCTCGACGGTGGGGCTCGACGACGGGGCTCGATGGCGGGGCTCGACGGCGGGCTCCTCGGCGGTGCTCACCGGCGACCAAACTCCGGCGAGGGGGGTGCCAACTCGGCGAGTTGGGGGGGCAGGGGCTCCAAGTCGCCGACTTGGGAGAGGGGAAGGGAGGGGGAGGCTGTGGCCAAAAAGGTGGGGGGGGTTGGGTTGTATTTATAAGGGGGGAGGGATTAGTCCTACTCCAATTGGAACTCAAATAAGAATCCTAGTCAATTTGGATCTTAACAAACTTATCCCCTTTTTATTTGGTGCGGCTGCAATAGGGATTTAATCCCCAAATGTGGGGAAAAGTCCCCTTTTTGGGAATTGGGTAATTTGGAAATTTTGGGGGAAATTTGGGGAAATTTGGGAATGGATTATTTCAGCTATCTTTTTCCCATTCCTCACCATTTCTATGTCACTTGTTCCATTTCGACATTCCCCTCTCCATTTCTATGTCCCATTATCCATTTCTACATTCCCATCTCCATTTCTTTGTCCCATTCCCTATTTCTACATTCCCCTCTCCATTTCTGTGTCCCATTCTCCATTTCTATACTTCACTTCTCCATTTCTATGCCCCATTCTCCATTTCTATATTCCCTTCTCCATTTCTATGGTTCCTTCCTCCATTTCTATGTTTCTTTCTCCATTTCTATATATGGTTCCTTCCTCCATTTCTATGGTTCTTTCTCCATTTCTATTTCTTTTATAATGCTTCTCTACATGAAAAATGTATGCAATGCATGGAAATGAATTTGAGGGTGTTACAAACCTACCCCACTTAAACTGAATCTCGCCCTCGAGATTCGATAGAGTGGAGAATAGATGAGGGAATTCTGCCTTGAAATCTTCCTCACGCTCCCATGTAGTTTTGGCTTCCGTGTGATGGCTCCATTGTACCTTGCACCAACGAATTACCTTGTTCCTCGTGACCCTTTCCTCTACATCCAAGATTTTGATGGGGTGTTCCGCGTAGGTCAGATCCTCTTGAAGCTCGAGCTCATCCATCGGTACTTGTTCTTCCGGTACTCGTAAGCACTTCTTGAGTTGGGATACGTGAAATACGTCGTGCACGTCGGAGAGGTGCGTTGGCAACTCTAGTTGATAGGTTACTTCTCCTCGCTTGCCCAAAATCTTGAATGGCCCGATATAGCGAGGTGCTAACTTGCCTTTGATGTTGAACCGTCGTTGGCCACGGATAGGCGGTAACTTAAGATACACGAAGTCTCCTACTTTGAAGGTCAATCTTCTTCGCCTATTGTCCGCATAACCTTTTTGTCGTGACTGAGCAGCCTTCAAGTTTTCTCGTATTGTTTGGACTTGTTTCTCGGCATCTTGCAGCACTTCGGGTCCAAATACCTGGCTTTCTCTGGCCTCTTTCCAGAACAGCGGCGTTCTACACCGTCTACCATACAATGCTTCGAAAGGTGACATCTTCAAGCTAGCTTGATAGCTGTTGTTGTATGAGAATTCAGCATACGGCAAGCTCCTATCCCAACTACGACCATGTTTCAAGGCGCAAGCTCTCAACATGTCTTCCAAAATTTGGTTTGTCCTCTCAGTTTGCCCGTCGGTTTGCGGGTGATAAGCGGAGCTGAAATTCAGTCGTGTACCCATGGCTTCATGCAGCTTCTTCCAGAACCTAGAGGTAAATTCAGAACCCCGATCTGAAACTATCCTCTTCGGAACTCCATGGCGACACACGATTTGCTCCATATACAGCTGGGCTAGTCGTGCAACGCTGTACTTGGTTCTAACATGAAGGAAATGGGCTGTTTTCGTCAATCGGTCCATGATAACCCAAATAGATTCGTAACCCGATTGAGTACGTGGCAATCCGACGATGAAATCCATGCTGATGTCTTCCCACTTCCACTCAGGTACTTTCAATGGCTGCAACAGTCCAGTGGGTCTTTGATGTTTGGCCTTCACCCGTTGGCACGTATCGCATAAGGCAACATATTCAGCTATGTCCCTTTTCATACCATCCCACCAATAGCAAGTTTTTAGGTCCTTGTACATCTTTGTACAGCTGGGATGTATGGAATAAGGTGAGTCATGTGCCTCCTTTAATATCGTGTCGCGGATGTGCTTCACGTTAGGCACACAAATCCTTTTCCCTAACCAAAGCGTGTCTTTCTCGTCTTCCTTGAAATCCTTTGCTATGCCTTGTCGGATTCTTTCCTTGATTTCCTCATCCGTTGTTGGCCATCTCGTATCCCTTGTTCCAGTGAGGAGTTCAGTTCTATTACTTCCATCTCGTTCAAGAACCCGAGATGTAACCGTTCAAACTCCTTGCGCAGCTCGGGTGGCAGCTCCAGAACCATGAGTTGGTGACATGCTCCCTTTCGGCTCAATGCATCAGCTACTACATTGGCCTTTCCAGGGTGATAGTTGATTCCAACATCATAATCCTTGATGAGTTCCAACCATCGACGTTGCCTCAAATTCAGATCCTTTTGCATGAATATATACTTGAGGCTCTTGTGATCCGTATAGATCTCACATTGGTGGCCAAGGGTATAATGCCTCCAAATCTTCAAGGCATGTACCATGGCTGCAAGTGCCAAGTCATGTGTGGGGTAGTTCAGCTCGTGTTTCTTTAGTTGTCTCAACGCATAGGCTACCACTTGTCCTTCTTGCATGAGCACACATCCAAGCCCTTGTCTTGATGCGTCACAATATATGTCAAAGATTTGCTCACGTCCGGCAATACCAAAACCGGTTCTGTGGTTAGTCTCCTCTTGAGATCCTCAAAGCTTTCTTGACACGCTGGTGTCCACTTAAATGCTTTCCCTTTCGTTAGCAATTCAGTCATAGGCTTCACTATTTTGGAGAAATCCTTGATGAACCGGCGGTAGTATCCAGCCATCCCAAGGGAACTCCAAATATCTCTTACATTCTGCAGTTGATTCCACTTCAAAACATCTCCCACTTTTCCGGGATCAACCTATACTCCTCCTTCGGATATGATGTGGCCAAGGAATGATATCTCCTTTAGCCAAAATTGACACTTGCTGAACTTGGCATACAATTGATGCTCTCGCAGTTTCTGCAATGTCAATCTCAACTGTTCTTCGTGTTATTCCTCGCTTTTCGAATACACCATGATATCGTCGATGAAAACCAAGATGAACTTGTCCAAGTACTCCATGAAGACCTTGTTCATGAGGTACATAAAGTATGTGGGTGCATTCTTTAACCCAAAAGACATAACGGTATATTCATACGAACCATGCCGTGTTCGAAATGCAGTCTTGGGTATGTCGGAGGCTTAATCTTCAGCTGGAAGTATCCCGATCAAAGATCAATCTTGGAGAATCTTCAGACACCTTTCATTTGGTCGAACAGGTCCTCTATTTGGGGCAGCGGGTATTTATTCTTGAACATCACCTCATTGAGAGACCTATAATCCACTCACATCCTTTGGGTCCCATCCTTCTTGTCTACGAAGAGCACGGGGGCTCCCCATGGTGACGAGCTTGGGCGTATAAAACCCTTTTCTAGCTGCTCCTGAATTTCCTTCTTGAGCTCCACTAGTTCATTAGCAGGCATCCTATACGGCCTCTTTGCTATAGGTGCAGTTCCAGGTACTAAATCAATAGCAAATTCAATGTCCCGGTCAGGTGGCATACCTGGAAGTTCTTCCGGGAACACATCTGAATATTCTTGAACCACCGGAATGCTTTCCAACGTCGCTTCTTCAATGTGGTTTAGCGCAGCCTTCTCGGTTGCCGGTTGGGCTGACTCGAACTCAATACGAGTACCGTGCTCATTTGTCAACTGCACGCTCCTCTCAGCATATTGAATCACTCCGTTGTGATTGCTTAACCAATCCATTCCAAGTATTATGTCAATCCCTTGGGAATCCAAGACAATAAGGTTGGCAAGAAAGTATACCCCCCTTATTTTAAGGCTTACTTTCGGACATAATATATTAGTCCTCATCTCTCCACCTGAAGAATTAACCAACATAGTTTGTTTCATGTGTGATATGGGCAGATTATACTTGGCAACATACTTGGATGATATGAATGAATGCGATGCTCCGGAATCAAATAAAACAGTGGCTGGGTTGGAGTTGGCAAGAAACATACTAATCACGACGTCCTCAGCTTGTTGTGCTTCCTCAGCGGAGACACAATTCACATTGCCACGAGCGTAGTTCTGCTGTCCACGGTTACCTTGTGTAGCTCCTCCATTCGGCCGTGGGTTCTGTTTCGGTGTGTTGCTCGGCTGTCCAAGGCCTTTCTTGGGACACTGACTTGCAAAGTGTCCTGCCTCTTCGCATGAAAAACATGCTTTGTTGCCCATAACAGCAGGAATGTTGGGGCGAGGGTGGTTTTGAGCATAGGCGCCCATGTTGGGACGGGGCGCAGGAGGCAAAGGCATACGGGGTGCTTGCATAACAGGGCGTTGCAGCGGTGGCTGATTAGGGCGAAGTGGATTTGCGGGGCGGAAAGTAGAAGCGGCCGAGCCATAATGTGGTGCAGCTGGTGGCATGAAACGAGGACGTACATTGCTCCCTTGTGGCTGTCCTTGGTATGGCATCTTCCTCTTGCCCTCTTGCTCGATCTTACAGATCTTGCTCTCAACCACTATAGCTTTGTCAACGAGCTTCTGGAAATTTGCATAATCATTGTTGAGCAGCTGAACTTGGATCTCATTGTTCAGCCCTCTCATGAACAAGTATTGCTTTCTTTGATCTGAGTTGACATCTTCTGGAGCATACCTTGACAGCTGCGTGAACTTGTTGAGATACTCATTCACGCTCTTCCTTCCTTGACGGAGACCCTCAAACTCTTGCCTTTTTAGCATTATGACTCCAGCAGGGACGTAATGAGAGTGGAAACTCTCCTTGAATTCAGCCCAAGTGATAGTCTTCTGGTCGACATGAGCATTGCAAAGAGCGTCCCACCAGTCAGCGGCTGCTCCCATAAGTTGGTGCGATGTGAAGAGAACATTCTCCCGATCATTCCACTGAACAATAGCAAGCTTCTTTTCCATGGACTTCAACCAATCATCAGCTTCCATGGGGTCATTAGCTTGTGCAAAAGTAGGCGGTCGAGTCCTCATGAACTCTCCCAATCTGTTGTCAGCCGGCGGGGGTGGCGGTGGCGGCGGTTGTGGTGCAGAAACGGGGTTAGGATTGTCGTTGTTGTTGGCCTGCAGCTTACCCAACGTTTGTATCATAGTTTGCATGAGCTGGTTCTGCATAGCCATCAACCGTTCAAGGTTGCTTGCATCAGCCCCGGGGTTAGCATTTTCAGTAACTTCAACGTTGCCATCCTCTTGTGGTTCATTGTTGCCACGAGCGTTCCTCCTTTGGCGGTTGGCGCTTTCCCTCACCATCTGTGAGCGAGAGTGGAGTAGAGTAGATATTAGAAGTTTAGATTGAGCCCCCAACTATATGCATCAAGGTGTATGAACTAAGTATCTTGTTTTATTAATTTCAGCCTATATGAGGATGTGAACATGTGCTGAAACATCTCACATCTCTCCACTATGTGTGGATGTGGACATTCACTGAAGTGTCCCACAACTCACATCAGCACATAAACACAAGCAATCATCAGAAAGGTTCAACACACCACTCTTATTCAAACTACTATGATTTAAACGTTCCTATTACAGCTTATTCAATGGGAATCCTAAACTTAATCATGTGAACCGGTGCTGTTCTCGCCGTGTGACGGGGGTGGTCCATACATGGGCGCACGCCATGGTGAGTCGGCAGTCTATGTAGGGCTAGATGACGCTGGTGCTCCATTCGCTCCCGCGTTGGCACGAGTCTCCTCTTGTTTCTCCAGCAAATACAGCTTCTTGCGGAGGTAATGGATCTCTTCTTGTGCGCCTGCGTCGTGGTTTCCTAACTCCACAAGCAACCTCTGAGACCTGTCAGCAGCTTGTGGGTTAGAAAGAGCTGTTACATGGGGGTCCAATGATCTCCCTTGTGCCACTCTTCCGACACGGGTGCAGCTCAAAAGTGGTGCCTTCAAGCTGCTCATGGAAGGCGTAGCACAGTCCGGTGAGTGCTTCCCATGCAGCATCATCGATAGCTTCTGCCCTTGTAGCTCTCCATGTGGGTGTGAAGTGCCGAGTGACGACCCTACCATTAGATAGGATGGTTACATCAGCCTTCCACTCTTCATGTCCGAGACGAGGGACTTTCTTGAGAAGATACTCCGGGTATATGTAGCAATCCAGAAATTCTTTGAGCTCCCTGAATATGTGTCCTCCTTCCGTTCCGTCGGACCGAAATTCTTGAACTGAATGGTTGGCCCATTCATCGCCTTCATTCTCGGCCTCAGCAAGGGGTGGCTCCTCCTCAGGTTCATCTCCTCCCGTCATAGCTTCATGAGGCTCCACGGGGTGTAAGCCCGCGTGAAACTCCTCCTGAGGTGCGTACCAATGCTGCTCTTGTGGATCATCTTCCATATCGTCTTTGATTGGTTCCACCTCTTCCGGGTCCTGTTCCTAATGCATAGAGCTATTGACTTCATCTTTATGATGAGGTTCCGTCTTCACTTCCTACAAATATGGTCCATCAGACACCGGAATGGGGTTAAGAGCACTCCCACGTGGTGGCGGACGAGTTCTTATGCGTGCTGTGCTCCTGGTCACCGGCATCTATAAATAAGACATGAGAAACTTTAGAGAAGGAAGAAATAACCCCAAAACTTCAGAAGTTATGGAGCAAGAAAGAAAAGGGGTTGCTGTCCAAAAGAATAGAAAAGGAGGGGCTGAAAATAACACTTTGCGGTGGCTGAAATGACAAGTGCAGTAGCAAGCAATTTTTGAAAATAGCAGTTTAGAGGGGTGTTCCTAAGTGTTTTAGAGTGTCCATTCTACTAGGCTTGCGTCCTATGGTCAATGTGGCTCTGGTACCATATAAAGGTCCCAAAAGTTTGAACACCATTTGGTTCCAAGTTATGAAAATTTGGACTTGTTTAAATTTTTCCACATGTGATGATGCACATGAGTGTCCCACCACTCTAGCCTAGGGTCAATTAAGTGTTGGAGGACAAAGTTATTTTAAAACACATGTGTAGGCTCTCATGTTCAAGGGAAAATGAACTTCAGATTTTTAAACTCAAATTGTTCAAACTCAAATTTCAAATGGGGGCAACAGTAGGAATGCACACTGTTGTGATCAAAACCTCATTTGCAGCAGCCAAAACAAAATCAACTTTCATATTTGTAAGTGCATCTAGGATATCCCTTGTGGGTTTTGGCTAATTGATGACGAACATATGAGATCCTAATGAAACTATTGAGATGATTGCAGGATAAACAAAGTGAAACAGCTCGGTGCACACAAAAAGGTGAAAAATGAAGTGGTGTCCAAAAGAATAATACCTTGATGGAAATTTAGAAGAATTAATTAGAATTTAAGTGTATAGTGTGTGTATGAAAGACACACTCCAAGAGCTCACGACTTTGCGCATGGGAAAGGGTTTTAAAATTATCCAAACTCTTCACAGTGCACCGGACTAGTCCGATCTTGGACCGGACTAGTCCGCCAAACTCTCTGTTCCCTAAACGGACTAGTCCGTGTGCAAACCGGACTAGTCCGCAAGACTTTCTGGAACCTCCTATCTCTGGAGGCCGGACTAGTCCGATCATGGACCAGACTAGTCCGCCAAACTCTCTGTTCCCAAAACATACTAGTCCTTGTGCACACCAGACTAGTCCGCCAGACTTTCTGGACATCATGATTCACTATGACCGGACAAGTCCGGACCAGCTACGGACTAGTCCGGTATTAGGTTTAACAACGGTAACTTTTTTTGGAAACCCTATAAAAATAGGTCCTTCGTTTTTTCTCAATATACACACGACTAATACTGCAGCAAACACAAACCCTAGCGCCGCCACCTTGTCCCAAGAGCCCAAAACACATCTCCCTACACATCTAAAGTGCAAAAAGATCAAAATCAATTGAACACTTGGATTCGGGATTGGGAGATCGTCGTTCTTTCGTTGTGAGCTCTTGGGGTTTGATCTTTCTACACTCATATTCTGCATTGTACTATTTTCGAGTGTATTTGATCACGTTCTTATTGTAATTCTCGTGGGAGCCCTCAACTTGTGAGGTAGCCCCACAAACTCGGTGATTGCCCGTGATAGTGGAGTCAAGTCGGCCTTTGTGGTGACTTGAAGAGGGGGTTAGGAACCTGGCTCTGTGTGAGCTTCCTCAACGAGGACGTAGATCTCTAGGTGAGATCGAACCTCGGTAAAAATTCGTGTCTTTTGTCTCTCATTTACTTTACATTTTGATACATTAGATCACTAGTTTGCTAATCATCATTTGATTTTCTTATAAGTTTGCACGTGCATTCATACAATAAACTTAATTTATAAAAACTGTTGTTCTCATTCCGCTGCTGAAAGATTCAATTTCTGAAACACACTTAATTAACTCACATAATTCAACACACCGGACTAGTCCGCCCACACAACCGGACTAGTCCGGTCAATCAAGTTTCTGATAACTCTATTAAGTGTGCAGAAATCTTTTAAAGGCCTATTCACCCCCCCTCTAGGCCACATTCAATTGGTATCAAAGCAAGGTTCTCCATCAAAGAGACTCACATCTCGGAGAGATCATGGCCTCTGAGAAGAACAACGACATCCCAAAGATGAACATCAATGAGGAGGAGCAAGAAGCTAAAGCCTTCGATGTGCTGAAAGACAGCCCACATGATGATGAAGAAGTGAGGCAGCTAAAAGCACTCCTGAGAAAGAAACTGCTAGCACAAAAGGGAAAAGAAGAAGAGAAGACGACTGGGAGTGGTCATCACAACTACTCCCGGTATCCTTACAACTACAACCATCTCAATTCAGACAATCACTATCTTTCGATTCCTATGGGAAGGCCTCCACAGTTTGACGGAAGTGACTATACCATGTGGAAGTACAACATGAAGATGCATCTGATATCTCTGAACCCTAGTCTGTGGCACATTGTTTGCACAGGCATAGATATTCTGGACACGGATGATGAACTCACTCCAGAACAAGAACAAGAGATTCACAGAAACGCACAAGCCGTCGCCGTGATCACATCATCACCAAGCAGAGAGGAATTCACCAAGATCGATGGGTTAGAAAGTGCAAAAGAAATCTGGGATACCCTCAAGATAGCTCACGAAGGAAATAGGTCAGTTCGTGAAGCCAAAATCGAAATGCTTGAAGGAGAGTTGGGGAGATTTGCTATTGAAGAAGGCGAATCACCTCAAGACATGTACAACCGGATGAAAGCACTCATCAACAAAATTCGTGCTTATGGAAGTAAGAAATGGACAGATCACGAAGTGGTCAAAAGGATGATTAGAGCCTTTATGCCAAGAAATGTCACACTTTGCTCAATGATCAGAGAGAGCCCCGGTTTTCACAAAATGACTCCCGATGAATTACTAGGGAAGATCATAAATCATGAAATGATGGAGAAAGAAGCCCAATACGTCAAAGACTTAGCCGAACTCACCTCATCTAAAAAGAAAGAAGTTGCTCTCAAAGCAACGTGCAGACCCAAACTCAAAGAAACTCGTGAAGACCAAGACGATGGAGATACAAGCGATGAGAGCACCGATCTTGATGACGAAGAAATGGTACTCTTCATCAAAAAGTTCAAACGCATGATGAAGAGAAGACACGGCAAAAATTCACATGAAGGCAAAAGCAAGGGTAAAGGAAAATCCAAGGCTCGACGTACTTGCTACAGCTACGGAGAGTATGGTCACTTCATGGTGGACTGTACTTATGAAGAAAACAAAAAGAAGAAGGAAACAAGATCTCAAGAAAAGAAAAATTTCAGAAAAAGAAGACAAGTCCATCAAGCTCACATTGGGAAGGAGTGGGACTCAAACGACGAGTCCTCCTCCGATGAAGAAGAAGAGATGGCCACTATCGCAGTCAAGAAACCAACTATGAGAGCCACACTCTTTCCGAACATGGGAGGACGGGACATGAACAACCACACTTGTCTTATGGCTAAGGAAGGCAAGAAAAAGGTTCGACTTACTCCTCCTGTACTAAATTCCTCCATTGATGACTTTGATAGCTCTAGTGATAATGAAGAAATGTTTAGAGGGCTAAGTAAAATTGCTTTAAAGGAAATGGAAATGTTGTCGAACGAAATCTTTGAAAAGGAGGAACTTGTCAACCGACAAGAAGATATGCTCATCCGTGAGAGGAAGAGATATCAAGAAGTTGAAAAGCTTCTTGAGCTTGAAAGAGAGAAGAATGAGTCACTTGAGTTAGAGCTAGCCTTGAGTAAGGAAACTTACTCAAAGTTAGAGGACTCACACATTGCAATCAAGGAAGAACTTGCTAACTTGTCAAAAGTTAACAAAATCCTTGAGGTGCAAGTTGAGTCGCTCAAACAAAGTGACTCCTCTTCCTCCAAGAGCTCTTCCTCCAAAGACATGAGTTCGACAACAATAAGAACCTGCACTTGCTCTAGTAAGAAGAATGTAATTTCTAATGCTTCAACCTCTCATGACATGCATTCTTCTCAAAACGGCATCTTTGATAAGGAGAAGATCAAATATGCACGAAGTGCATATATGATCACTAGACCTCCCAATGTCAAAGATGGTCTTGGTTTTGACAGGAACAAACACATGTCTACTCCTAATCATGCTAAGAATAGAATAACTTTTGTTAAAGAAAAATCCCATGAATCTGAGTTACAAACACTGTTTCGTACATTTGATGCTTCTTATGTTCTCATGAAAAACAAGTATGGAAAAGTCATTGCTAAATATACAGGGCCACGCCACAAGAACTTAAAAACTTGTGTGTGGGTGCCCAAGACTCTTGTGACTAACCTGAGAGGACCCAAGCAAGCTTGGGTACCTAAAACCAAGGAATAATTCTATTTTGCAGGCTTACTCCTCCGGCGGATCTAAGTGGGTGCTAGATAGCGGATGCACAAATCATATGACCGGAGAGAGAGGTATGTTTGTGGAGTACGAGTGCAACAAGGATCCAAGTGAAGGTATATACTTTGGAGACAACAGCCAAGGAAAGGTCCTTGGTAGTGGTAACATTGAAATATCCTCTCAACACACCTTATCTAATGTTTTGCACGTAGACTCTCTAGATTATAATCTTTTATCAATATCTCAACTATGCGACAAAGGTTACAACTGTTTATTCACTAATGAGGGTGTGACAGTCTTTAGAAGAAGCGATGGCTCGATTGCATTCAAGGGATTGTTGAAGGGAAAGCTTTATCTTGTTGACTTCAACAAAGATAAAGCCAAACTCAACACTTGCTTGGTTGCTAAGACCAACATGGGATGGCTGTGGCATAGACGGCTAGCCCATGTGGAATGAGAAATCTGCAGAAACTTCTAAAAGGTAGTCACATCCGTGGTCTTAAGGATGTGGTTTTTGAAAAAGACAGGCCGTGCAGCGCTTGTCAAGCAGGAAAACAGGTTGGAGCACCACACCCCGCCAAGAATGTGATGACCACCGCTAGACCGCTGGAACTTCTCCACATGGATCTCTTTGGTCCAATTGCGTACATCAGCATCGGCGGTAACAAATACGGTTTAGTAATTGTTGATGATTTTTCAAGATTTACTTGGGTATTTTTCTTGTATGATAAATCAGAAACTCAGGGAATCCTCAAGAAGTTCTTGAAAAGAGCTCAGAATGAATTCTCATCAACCGTAAAGAATACCAGAAGTGACAATGGGACAGAATTCAAGAACACCCAAGTTGAAGAATATCTCAATGAAGAAGGTATAAAGCATGAATTCTCGGCACCCTACTCTCCTCAACAGAACGGGGTGGCCGAAAGGAAGAACAGAACATTGATCGAAATGGCGAGAACAATGATGGATGAATACAAGACGTCAGACCGATTTTGGGCAGAAGCGGTGAACACCGCTTGTCATGCCACAAATCGGTTGTACCTTCATCGACTACTGAAGAAAACTCCATATGAGCTTCTCACGGATAAGGAGGAAGCTCCATGTGAAGCGCTGAAGAAAATGGCACTTGGTGATATCCTACCACGAGAGGAAACACAAGACGAATCTCAACAAGGAAGCAATGATCAAGGGGGAGCTCCTACACAAGATCAGGTTGAGGAAGGTCAAGAAGATCAAGATGATCATGGAAGCAATGATCTAGGGGGAGACATGACACATGAAGACAATGAAGAACAAGCAACTATACAAATTCCACACCCAAGAGTACATCAGTGTGTGCAAAGAGACCATCCTGTCAACAATATCATTGGAGATATTGCTAAGGGAGTAACTACTAGATCTCAAATTGCAAATTTTTGTGAACACTATTCTTTTGTGTCTTTTCTGGAGCCATACAGGGTAGAAGAAGCCTTAAGGGATCCAGACTGGGTGATTGCGATGCAAGGGGAGCTGAACAACTTCAAAAGAAATGAAGTGTGGGAGCTGGTGGAAAGACCAAGGGCGAACATCGTTGGAACCAAATGGGTCTTTCGGAACAAGCAAGATGAACATGGAGTAGTGACAAGAAATAAAGCGAGGTTGGTGGCCAAAGGATATTCTTAGGTGGAAGGTTTGGACTTCGATGAAACTTTCGCTCCTGTAGCTAGACTTGAGTCCATTCGCATTTTATTGGCATATGCTACTCACCATAATTTTAAGTTGTATCAAATGGACGTCAAGAGTGCCTTCCTCAATGGTCCGATAAAGGAGGAAGTCTATGTGGAGCAGCCACCGGGGTTCGAAGATCAGGAGTATCCCAACCATGTCTATAAACTGCGTAAGGCTCTCTATGGCCTCAAACAGGCTCCTCGAGCCTGGTATGAGTGCCTTAGAGATTTTCTGACTCAAAATGGATTCAAAATTGGTAAAGCTGAATATACACTCTTTACTAAACATTTTGATGATCATTTATTCGTATGTCAAATTTATGTTGATGACATTATCTTTGGATCGACTAACAAGTCCTTCTGTGAAGAATTTAGCAAAATAATGACAGACAGGTTCGAGATGCCAATGATGGGTGAATTGAAGTTCTTCTTGGGATTTCAAGTGAAGCAACTGAGAGAAGGTACATTTATAAGCCAAACTAAATATACACAAGACATTCTCAAGAAATTCAATATGGACAAAGCCAAGCCCATCAAGACACCCATGGCCATCAACGGACATCTCGACCTCAATGAAGACGGTCCAAATGTGGACCAAAAGGTATATCGGTCCATGATTGGCTCCTTACTTTATTTATGTGCATCTAGGCCAGATATTATGCTTAGTGTTTGCATGTGTGCAAGGTTTCAAGCCGCACCTAAAGAGTGTCACTTAATTGCTATAAAAAGAATCCTAAGGTACCTTGTGCACACACCCAACTTGGGCCTTTGGTATCCCAAAGGATCCAAGTTTAACTTGATAGGGTATTCCGACACCGACTATGCAGGATGCAAAGTCGATAGAAAGAGCAAGTCAGGGACTTGTCAATTTCTTGGTAGGTCCCTAGTTTCTTGGTCATCTAAAAAGCAGAACTCTATTGCTCTTTCCACAGCAGAAGCGGAGTATGTTGCAGCCGGTAGTTGTTGTGCGCAACTACTTTGGATGCGACAGACTCTTAGGGACTACGGCTACAATCTAAGTCATATCCCGCTTCTATGCGATAATGAAAGTGCTATAAAAATTGCACACAACCCTGTAGAGCACTCAAGAACTAAGCACATAGATATCCGTCATCACTTTCTTAGAGATCATTCATTAAAAGGTGACATTGCTATTTCACATGTTAGGACTGAAAAACAACTTGCGGATATTTTTACCAAACCATTAGATGAGAAAAGGTTTTGTGAACTAAGAAATGAGCTAAACATTCTTGACTCTCGAAATGTGGCTTGAAACATTGCATACCTGGTTGCAACTTAAAATGTTCCTTTGTATTGTTAAAAATGCTTCTCTTCTCCTTTTCTACTCAGAAAACTATTTTAATGAAGAAATCTTGTGGATTATGACTATTGTTTGATTGCTGATTGCCTACTGGTCGTAATCACTAAGACTATTTGCAAAATTATTGTCCTTGGATCACTATTAATCATCTATATATGTACCAGGTCTGTTGGAAACGGACTAGTACGATTTTCAACCGGACTAGTCCGGACAGACGAAACTGGTTAGGTCATTTCAAGGGGCTCGGACTAGTCCGGTCCATCGCATATATAATCCCTTGGCCGGCCCAGACCTCTCCCTCACCCCTCATTAGACTTGCTCTCCCTCTCCTCTTCCAAACCCTATCCCCCAAAGTGATTTTCGGGTTGAACCCTCAAAATTGAGATTTTCTCCGTGGGAAATCCTCCCCTTGACGAGTGGATTCCCTCCTCCGGATTCATCCGGACTGATTTCTACTTCTTCTAAGCAGATCTTCAAATCTTGGTAAATTTCTCCCCAAAACCAAATTCTCAACTTTCCTCGTTCTAGCTTGTTTCCTTTGATTCCAAGGGTATACATTGGCCTTAGAGATGTATTCCCACTACTTTTCTACTCTTTTGCATCCTTAGATAGATTTTTTGATCAAAATGCTAGGGTTCTTATGCCGGGGCGGACTAGTCCGGTCGGACTACTCCGGTCCCTGTCATCTGAATCCCTACATTACCTTGAATCCTTGATTCATTCTTATCTAATCCGTGAACTCCTTATCAGGCACAATGTCTTCAGGCTCGAATGACAGCTCTTTTCACATTGATGAAGACGTTCAACGCGAGAAAGTGAGGAGGGCCAAGGAGAGAGTTATGAAGAAGAGACATGATGTCAATGCTCACTCTCCACCCTCCGACGACAATCTACCTAAGAAGAGGAAAGTCATTGTCAAAAAGCCTCAAAGGAAAGATGTTGTTGAGGGCTCGTCAGGGCTAAAAAGAGTTCTCAATAAAGGGAAGGGACTTGCTAGTGGTCCCCTTGGGCCCTTGAAGATGAAAAACCCTATTCACCGCAACAGGCAGCCTTCAAGTGAGGATTTCACTGGAAAAGGGGGTGAGCTAGCTGATAACTTCAGGAAGATTGAAGTGTATGACCGACCTAAACAATGTTCTGATCCAAGGTTCTGGAGCAGCTTCCATGCAGACTACTACGAGCATGTGTACATGAAGATGAAGAATCCTGTAGTAGAGAGTCAATGGCTAAATGTTGGATACCTGAAGTCGAAGAGGGCCTTTTGTGAGATGGTGGAGGCCTTAGAGAGGCACGGTCTGACGGACCTGCTATCCTTTGAGTATGACTGGAACAATGAAGTCATTACCTAGTTTTACTCCACTCTCTACTTTGCTCGTGGTGATGGAGACAGTCTTACTTGGATGACTCATGGTTCAAAGTATAGTGTCACTTATGATGAATTTGCTAGGATTCTTCACCTCCAACACACTTTGGATCATGAACTGGTCATCCATAATCTGAAACCCCTGGAGAAGGAAGAGCTTGAGTTTCTCTATGACACAAGGATGCCATATGTTCCTCCCACCATCAAATATCTGAAGCCCTTCTTTGTGGTCCTCAATAGAGTCTTGAGAAATACTATAGCTCCGAAGGATGGAGATGCGGGAACTATAAAAGGGACCTTGAGGACTCTCATGAAGGTCATTAGTGGAAGGAGACCATTCAATGTTTTTGAGTATATCTACAACGACATCGTGAACATCTCAATCACTCCCAATAGGTCCTGTGGATATGCACCGTATATCATGTACATGATTGAGAAAGTGACGGGACTCGAGTTCGTCAAGGATGTCAAGCATGCGGGGTTGAGGCCGCAAAAACCCACCGAGTACACTCTCCCCCCGGCTCCAACTGCCCCGTCCTCTCCACCAGTGGAGAGGAGATCAAAGCAAGCTCATCATGTCACTAGATCTGCAGCTACTCCTCCTGGGTCTCCACCTGCCCAAGAATCATCCAGTGGCATCGTCAAGGTGCTCTCCTCCATCTTTGCCTGCTGCTGCAAGATCGAAGACAGGCAGCGCAAGGAAAAGCTTGCAAGGAAGAAACATCAACAGTATGTCAATGCCAATATCAAGTCTATCTGTGCAAAGCTTGAGATTGAGCCCGTTGGATCACCGCCCGCCTCCGAGGACTCAGAGGAAGATCCTGCTCCCGTGGATGCCGAAGTTGGTGAAGATGAAGATCAGACTGAGACTGAAGGAGGAGGCAGCGATGAGTGATTCCTCTCAATTTTTCCCTTTTTGGTGCCTTGATGCCAAAGGGGGAGAGATTGAGATTAGATTTGGACTCAAACTATCTAGTATTAGTTATTAAGCTCTTTTGTGATCAAGGACATGTACCTATTTTAAAATCTTGTAATGCACTATTTCTTTTCTTATGTGTGATGCACTATGCTCTAATGCCTACTTATATGTTCACTATTGTTTGTCTTTAATTTATCACATTTTGTTTATCACACACCTGTTAGGCACCCCACCATAAGGTGTGTGCATATGTGAGAAGCTTTTTGTGAATTCTTTATTATTCTCATATGTGCACACCTTATGAAAATCAACTTTTTATTCTTAATTGTGATATCTCAAATAGTTGTCATCAATCACCAAAAAGGGGGAGATTGTAAGTGCATCTAGGATATCCCTTGTGGGTTTTGGCTAATTGATGACGAACATATGAGATCCTAATGAAACTATTGAGATGATTGCAGGATAAACAAAGTGAAACAGCTCGGTGCACACAAAAAGGTAAAAAATGAAGTGGTGTCCAAAAGAAGAATACCTTGATGGAAATTTAGAAGAATTAATTAGAATTTAAGTGTATAGGGTGTGTATGAAAGACACACTCCAAGAGCTCACGACTTTGCGCATGGGAAAGGGTTTTAAAATTATCCAAACTCTTCACAGTGCACCGGACTAGTCCGATCTTGGACCGGACTAGTCCGCCAAACTCTCTGTTCCCTAAACGGACTAGTCCGTGTGCAAACCGGACTAGTCCGCAAGACTTTCTAGAACCTCCTATCTCTGGAGGCCGGACTAGTCCGATCATGGACCGGACTAGTCCGCCAAACTCTCTGTTCCCAAAACGGACTAGTCCTTGTGCACACCAGACTAGTCCGCCAGACTTTCTGGACATCATGATTCACTGTGACCGGACGAGTCCGGACCAGCACCGGACTAGTCCGGTATTAGGTTTAACAACGGTAACTTTTTTTGGAAACCCTATAAAAAGAGGTCCTTCGTTTTTTCTCAATATACACACGACTAATACTGCAGCAAACACAAACCCTAGCGCCGCCACCTTGTCCCAAGAGCCCAAAACACATCTCCCCACACATCTAAAGTGCAAAAAAATCAAAATCAATTGAACACTTGGATTCGGGATTGGGAGATCGTCGTTATTTCGTTGTGAGCTCTTGGGGTTTGATCTTTCTACACTCATATTCTGCATTGTACTATTTTCGAGTGTATTTGATCACATTCTTATTGTAATTCTCGTGGGAGCCCTCAACTTGTGAGGTAGCCCCACAAACTCGGTGATTGCCCGTGATAGTGGAGTCAAGTCGGCCTTTGTGGTGACCTGAAGAGGGAAAGGGTTAGGAAACCGGCTCTGTGTGAACTTCCTCAACGAGGACGTAGATCTCTTGGTGAGATCGAACCTCGGTAAAAATTCATGTCTTTTGTCTCTCATTTACTTTACATTTTGATACATTAGATCACTAGTTTGCTAATCATCATTTGAGTTTCTTATAAGTTTGCACGTGCATTCATACAATAAACTTAATTTATAAAAACTGTTGTTCTCATTCCGCTGCTGAAAGATTCAATTTCTGAAACACACTTAATTAACTCACATAATTCAGCACACCGGACTAGTCCGCCCAGACAACCGGACTAGTCCGGTCAATCAAGTTTCTGATAACTCTATTAAGTGTGCAGGAATCTTTTAAAGGCCTATTCACCCCCCTCTAGGCCACATTCAATATTTGGATTCCTTAGGTCCAAATTAGGGGGTAGGCAAAGTCTCATGAATTTTTGAAGATAATTGCTATCCATTTTTCCAAATAGACCTAAGTGTAAAATGAATTCAAATACATATTTAAATTTGGATGAATTGTGTCCAATTATGCAAAGGCAGTTCAGTTTTAAACTTGACACAATTGAATTCCATCATTTGTAAACTGTGGAGATATTTTGGAGAGTTTGATTTCAACTTATAAAACAAAGTTAAGGCATAGGAATTGCTTGATCATGTGTCACATGAAGTAATGAACCCCAAAATGGTCATGTGAGGGAGTTAAAAAATTTGTTTAGCCCATGCTTAACACAGGTTGACATGAGGAAAGAAATTCACTCCATCAATCTCATTCATGTGCACATCCTTTGTGAGTAGAAGATGAGGGAGATTTAAACACAAATTTGAATCGTTTAAAAGGTTTCATGATCATATTTCCTAAATGCATTCAAGTGAATTCAAAAATGCATTCCTCAAGTATTGAAGGGTTTAAGTTCCAAGTTTGGAGAATTTTGGAGCTCATCTACCATTTATTTGAAGGAATATTTGTGAGCACATTCAAATTCAAACTTGAATTTGGAAACTGAACCAAAGGTGCTCAATTTTGAAATCAGATTTCATATTCAAATTCCTCACATTATGTTGGGCATATCCTCCAAATTTGGTGAGATTTGGACAACGTTTGCGTGGGAATCTCAAAGCACAGTGGGGAAATCAAATGAGAGGGGCCGGACCCACATGTCATTGGCTCTGTGCAGTGAACCGCCTCTGTTTTCTCCCGGACGCACGCGCGCTCGACAGCAGCTGCTCAGACCTCGCTCTGTGGCTCGACAATGCCAGCTCCTGCTCTCCCGAGGCTCGCCTCGCTCTTATCTCTCACGCGGGTAGCACAACGCAAGTTCTTCTCCTCACTCGTAGCTCACCTCGCCCTGTTCTTTTCTCCCCGCAAGCAACTGTGCTACGCTCGGTTCTTCCGATCGCACACCACCCGCTGATCGTCGTAAGATCACGATCTCCACAGCAAAAAGCTTCGCCCAAGCATGCTCTAGCTGGCTAGCAGCTTCTCCCCACGGTCCCATGCTTGTTTTCACCTAAAATCGGCAAAGTGCCGTTGCTCCCATGTTGAACGTCGATGAACTCGAGCTCGGTCACCATGGAAAGACTGAACCGAGGCAGGTCGAGCCCAAGCGAGCTTACTCATCAGTGCACCGGAGACCCTAGCTGCTCACGCCCGAGGCTCAGCCCTAACAATTGATCACAGAGCAAGAATTTGGAGATTTTCTCCCGGGTGGCACAAACCGACACCGAGGTATGAATTTGTGAAATTCGGGGTCAATTCTTGATGATTGTGATTCAAACTTTGCACACAAGTCCCTCACTAGATAGAGTACCTCCTACCTCGATCCTAGGTCAAGAAATTAAGGGTAGGGCGAGAATTCCACATTCTTGCCATGGGAAAACTTTTGGGGCAAGTCGGGCCGCAAGGTGCCGACGGGGTTAGAGTGCTCCCCGATGGATTTGGTGGCCATTTCTAGCATCTACACCTTTCCCTGGTGCTCTAGAGCCAAATAACCGACCATTTGGTGGACAATTAACCTTGCACAGGCTCGCCAGAACCCTAATCGTTGCTGACACTGGTGCGCAAGGTTTTCCGGCGGTCCTCCCAACGTGTTCAGCGGGCCAAATAATGGTGGGACGGCGAGCAGGGGGTCGGGAGATGGCTAGGAAGGCTGTTCCGGTGACCCTCGCCAGAGGGCGCCGCCGCTCGGGTCTCTGGCGTGAGGTTGAAGAAGATGGCTGATGGGTGGGACCCACAGTCAGCGTTTAAACATTTTCAGAATTTCCAGTTTTTGGTTTAAACTTTGGAGAGCCACAACTTTGTGTAGGAATGTCCATAAATTGTCAAATAAATTTTTTTGGATTCCCCTCAGAGAGTAATATCCAGGGGTACAGCCAAATATTTATGAAAATCCCTGGATTTGACTCATTAATTTATATAAATAAAATCTTGTAGGATTTATTCCAGGAGTTCTATGTATTGGAAAATTCCCAAGTTTGGGCAGGACATCCTCCAAAAAATACTTGAACTCCAGTAAGAATTTCAGAGTCATTGGACCTCATTTGCTTGGCCAAATGTAGTGTTAATTCCTTATATCTCTGAAAATTGGAAAATAGAACAGAGCTCATTTTCAGATTTTTCCTAATTCTTGTAAAGATCATATCTTTGTGTAGGAACCTCCAAATTTAGTGATACAAATTGGGTTAGATTCAGATTGAAATACTCTATCCAAATATGCAACCTAATTTGTATGAAAGTCAATAATAAATTCTGGAAAATTCTTTTAAAATTATAAGTAAAAGAAATTTTGAGGGAGTTTGGTTTATCCAAAAATCCTCAAATGTTTCCTGAATAGTCCTTAGGATGTTATTGAACTACTGTAAAAATTTCAGCTCATTTAGAGTTGAATTGTGTTGGAGAATTCATATTTCAATGTACTGTATTCAAATGAATACAGAGACTTTTCAGAAATTGTCCCCGAGTTGGAAAAATCATTTCTGGGCAATCCTTAGCTCCAAAAATACTAGGAACATTTATGCAGACTCTATGAACTATAATTGAAATTGTAGTTCACTAAGCTGGGCATGAACATGTGAGTTAGTTCAGAATTAATTTCTTTTTGCTTGATTCCTTAGGGAATTGTTCTGAATAAAACACTCAATTAAAAGTGTTCATTTTAGGTCCAGAACACTTTCATGTGACCAGGAATTTACATGCAAGCTTTCAGCTCAAATTGAGCCTTGGATCTTCCTGTCCTTGTTCTCCAATCTTATGGATATGAGTAAAACATAGGGATTAGTGGAGAAATTATGGGAGACCTAATTTCCTTCCACTTTAGCTGCAATTTGGCAAGCTAAGTCTATGTGTAGTGTATGACTTCCTGTAAAAAATTCGAATTCATTGGAGGTCAGGATCTATAGTTCTACCCAAATCATTCTAGCAACTTATATGTTCATTAGGGACTTAGCTAGGGATGTAATGAAACATCTAAGGTAGATTTAGTTCCTTCAATTTCTTTGCACAACAGAGGCAACAATATCATCCTAGGATCTCCACACAGCCTCTGTTCTTAAGAAGTTTTAATCTCTAAAGTCATTAAATTGCATTATAAATTATTCTGCATATACATGTCGATAGGGTTCACGATGGAGGAGTTCGACGGAGTCATCCCTTGACGTGTGGATCAGTTGAGGAAATTCAGAAAGATCAAGGGATTGAAGATCACTAAATTCTATTATATACTACTACCCTTCAAAACAGGCAAGCTCCAGTTTGCATTAACCCTGTTTACAAATTTTACTGTTTTGAGAACTTACTTTGAGCACCCACTTAATTTTTGCATTAGAGTCTTGTTTGAAAATCCAAATGCATAGCCAAGAAAACCCTGGGTTGGGATTAGGTTTGTAAACCTCGTTTAGCTACTGCAATGTTAAGATAGTGTAGGATTCGGTACAAGTCGAGTAGTTGGAACTACTCGCGAGAATAGGCTAGAGGCACACTACTCGGATAAAGATAGCAAATGAAACACATGGCAAGAAAAATGAGACCGAGCGGAGAGTAAGGGCAGCAAGACTTCGGGGCCTGGGTGTCGATTGAGGACCGAGCCGTGTGCGGGCCTGTTGAACAAGCTAGAACAGTAACAAAGACCTATCAGATATATGGGAACCGGGAAACTGATGTAACTCGGGTAGCTGGGTATTGAGGCATTGCTTGTCGTCCAGATGGTAGGTTGAGAGCTTGAGGTGTAAATCGGCTGGCGGCACTGCAGATGCGCGCGCAAAGAGCTCTTTCTCGGGATGATAGGACCAGTTTAATATTTGGTTGATGGGTGAAAGGTGGTTGCGTACGATGTACGTGATGGTTGCTGTAGGCAACATCGAGTACGGGCGTACATGACGGGTTATTCGGGTAACCCTGCAGGTGTAAATCGATTATAATCGCCGTCCCTCACGGTCAGTGAGTACCACTTGTTCATTGTACCGTGACGTAGAAAGAACAGGCTAGATACATGTTAAAATGTTGCTGATTGAAAGATGGACTTTGATTGTTAATGATTTGCTGTAGTTTAGAGCTATTTAAAGTTCCTTTCAACCTTGGGCAAAGTACATGAGAGAAATGTGTTTCTTGTTTGATTGCGGCTCTCTCATGTTCCTTAGCGTGAGGTTCTCCACAACTTGCTGTTAAAACTTAAAAGTAAGGTTCAAATAAATAGGCGTGTCTTTTGCAACTTACCTTCCTATTTCACATTGCAATTCTATCATATAGAGTTACATGTTTAGGTGATACGGGTCAGTCTTGCTGAGCTTATGTGATCACGCTTGCTATATGAGTGGTTTTGCAGGTAACCTCGGTGCTTATGAGAAGGTTGTCCGGTGAGACTCGGAGACTTCCGAGTCATTTAACAGGTAGAGAACCCGGCCGCTGCTGTATGACTTCGTGTTGCTAGCGAGAAGAGTCCGCGGGCTGGACATCTTCTCCAGTGCTTAGTAGTTATTTGACGTGAGATGATTATAGTATTCCACTATAGTTATTTGATGTAAATTATTTACAAAGAAACATTTGTAAGCTTCCGCTTTTGATTTATGTAATACATGTTCCCTTATATGTGTGCTGTTGGGTGCCGCGTATCACTGCACCACCAATGCGATTCCTGGGCAAGTGGCACGACCCCGTGATTGAACAGGTGGTCGGGTCCCCTCTCAGCGTGGTATCAGAGCTGCATTGGTAAAATCGCACGGAATAAGGATTGTATTATGACGAAAACGTAGGTTATGGGAAGGATACGGTACTAGGCCCACATAAGGACTACTATTAGCCTAATATGAAAGTGGCAACCTAACTTATTTGCTATGTCAGAAAATCGTGCATCTCGGGACGTTCTATGTCTTGGGGGGTGCATGTAAGCGCTGTACACCAGTGCGCACAAGCTGAAGGGTGGAGCCTCACGGGTAGCAGGCAACCCGGCCCGCTTTAATATCGTCTACGACTCTTCATGTTGTTTGCGGTATTCGAGCAACGCCCTTCCCTGGCGATGCTATGGGCAAGTTTGGGAGACCCCGTCATGTGGTTAGTAAAATAAACACGTAGCTCAAGGCATGTTTGGCTTGAGAACACATGTGCGAGTGATGACGGACGGGTGTACGAACTGTATTGGGGCCGGGTTCGGTGTGCAGCCGTACCTGATGTTTGTGTGCAACTTATGCAGGTGCTAACCACATAACCGTAGTCCGAGTAGAAAACATTTGCGAGTGACCGTTTTAGTGCCACCTAAGGATACGGATCTGCCAGTATAATCCGGTTAGGAATTTTCTTTTGTGAGGCAACGTAGTACCGTCATATGTCTTACGGTGCATTGCCACCGTACTACACTTTATAACTTCTTTCCTATGAAGAAATAATTCATGACTAATTTTAAACTAAAAGTGGAAGTTGGAAAACACATATTATCTAATGAACTCTTCATTTGAACTAAGCTTCAAAGTGGAGAATAGATAGGCTTCTATGTTTCTCAAACACAGAGTGCTCTGTTCTGGCAGAAATTTTTGCTGGACTTTGACAGAGCATAACTCTGAGTAGTATTACCCAATGGAGGTGTATGATAGAGTTATGGAAATTTTTTTAAGTGCTCTACAACTTCTTTGTAGAACTCCAGAGCAAAATCACACGCCAAATTGGTTGAATGTCCAGTTGAATGCAAACTGTTCAGAAAAAAGGACAGATGCAAACCTTCCTGGATGTTTCTGTATAACACTTATAACTTTCTGTAGAAAAATCCCTAAGGGTCATATGATACACCGTTGGAAAGTTTATGAGATAAGCAACATTGTTGTAGTTCAAAGTTTGTTCAGATTCCTATTGTATTTGCATATACAACTGTGATAAAACCAGCCACTTACAAAGGAGATGCTGGCAAATTTTATCCAGTAATTCTGTCGACTTTGTAAAATCATAACTTTTGATCCAGAATTCATATAGAGGTATTTAAATACTCGTTGGAAAGATATTAAAGTTAATTTCAACTTTGGTATTCAAATTGAGTTATGAAAATGCTTTTAGCTGGATAAAAATCTAGATTTAGTGCATCAAGGTCTATTCTGTATATAAAAGGAAAATGAGTGCTATCGTGCAGGCTAGCACAAGTTATGTGCCCAAAAGAACCGGTTGGTGTTCCGAAGGCCATTTGGTGAAATGGAGGCCCCTGTATGATTAACTCCTTAGAGGTTGATTGCTGGTCAAGTACCACAACTTGCACCACCTCCAGAGCAGCAGCATCAGACGGTGGTTTGTGCTCCATCGGTGCAGCTATATGTGTCTAGCTTCCAACCGCAAGTTAGAGAAGAGCCGGAGAGACATCCATGCTCCATTTTTGGTCGGACGGGCCATTATGCTAGGTATGGTATGGGGGAATTCAAGGCTGCGGGTCATCATACTTTCAATGTGCAGACCCGTACCGATATCTGCAGAAAAGAGGGCAGACAAGGGGCAACATTCACTACACAGTGAGTGATGATGTTATAGAAGGAGAAGCCGTGTAGCAGAGATGTTTTCTCTGAATCGGCTACCGGTATTAATTCTCTTGGGCTCAGGCGCCACACCTAGCTTTATTAGTCAATCTTTTATGGCCCAACATCAGCTCCAAACTACTTTTACAAAGACGCAATACCTCGTATCTTCGCCGGGGCAGCATTACAACAAGTGATGTTGTCTTCCGAGCACCTCTTTGTTTGCGGGTTAGACTATAACCCACGACCCTCCGTAATCTTGGGGTCTGAAGATAAACATTATTTTGGGGATGTCGTGGTTGAGTTACCACAATGCGGTTCCCAACGTTAGTTCTCGAACCGTTAAGCTCAAACTCCCCACGGCACGGTCTTCATACATTATTTCTGGGCGCCAGTCGGCAACAGATTGTAATATTGAACCACTCGGAAACTGTTAAGAGAGAGGACAGTCCGGTAGTACATGAATTTCAGGATATGTTTCTCAATTGTTCACCGGGCATACCACCCAAACAGGACGTAGAGTTCAAGATCACGAAGGCCGTACCAAATGGCACCCAATGAATGGGCAGAGTAGAAGACGTTGCTGAATGACCTTATGAGCAAAGGTTTTATTCGACTGGGTTCGTCACCTTGGGGTTATTCAGTATTATTTGCAAAGGAGAAGAATGAAACACTACAACCTTGTGTAGTGTTCGTCTGCGTAACACTGTGACAATCAAGAACAAGTACCCGTTTCCACAGATCGACATATTGTTTGATCACTTGGTCAAAGCAAAGATCTTTTCCCAGATGGACCTAAGATCAGGGTACCACCAGATTGAGATACGGGCTGAGGATATTCCGAAGACAACTTTTCAACGAGGTACGGGCTTTATGAGTACCTTGTCATGTTCCTTGGTCTCACCAACGCTCCAGCTCAGTTCATGTACTTGATGAACTCGGTATTCATGCCGGAGCTGGACAAGTTTGTCGTGGTCTTCATCGACGAGCTACTGGTTTATTCCAAGTCGGAGGAAGAACACGAGAAGCACCTGTGTATAGTCTTGCAAAGGCTGCGGGATCATAAGCTATACGCAAAATTCAGCAAGTGTGAATCCTAGATATCGCAAGTACTTTTTCTCGGGCACATTATCTCAGCGGAGGACATCGCTGTAGACCGAAGTAAGATCGCACAAGTGCTGCATTGAAAGTCCCCGAGGTTTATTCACGAGGTACGGAGTTTCCTCGGACTCGCCGGATATTTTCGGAGGTTCATTCTGAACTTCTCGAAGATTGCCAAGCCTATGACAGAGCTGCTGAAGAAGACTACCAAATATGTTTGGAGTCCAACATGCGAAGCAGCATTCAAGGCATTAGTGAAGCACCTAACATCAGTACCGGTTTTGGTGCAGCCAGACACAACAAAACCGTTCGATATGTACTGCGATGCATCCGGCATTGGGCTCGGATGTGTGCTGATGCAAGACTGAAGGGTGGTCGTGTATGGATCACGGCAGCTCAGAAACCATGAGCAGAATTATCCAACTCATGACTTAGAGCTCGCTGCCATGGTACTCGCACTCAAAATGTGGAGGCACTACCTACTCGGTAACCTCATGCATTTATATACCGACTACAAAAGCCTCAAGTACATCTTCACTCAGAAGGAGTGGAACATGAGGCAGCAAAGATGGCTGGAGTTGATAAAGTATTACAAAATAGAGATCCATTATCACCCCGGCAAGACTAACGTGGTGGCGAATGCGTGAGTCACAAGTCACACGTTCGTAATCCAACCATAACCCCGTTGGAAGAGAGCGAGCCACCATTACGTGTGATTCTCCATAGAGCTCTCTACAATTTAGCTTTTATCCCTACCATCCGTGAAGAAAGGGTGGCAGCCCAGAAACATGACAAGGGCATGCCACATTTGCGGAGACGTATAGACAGTGGGGAGCTGAAACGTTTCTGGAAAGACGAAGACAGCATCCTATGGTTCAAGGACCGGGTAGTTGTACCCCGTAGTTACGAAAGAAAATGCTGCACACCCCTGAATTGGTGTGAGTTTGGCAAAAGAGTCACCTTCGGGAGTGATCTTGTCAATAATGTGGAAGCAAAGGTTCGGCTGATTCAAGCGAACTTAAAAGTGGCTCAATCCCGACAGAAACAGTATGCGGAACGGAGAAAATGTACTTTGCAATTTGAAGATGAGGATCATGTGTATCTACGTGTATCTCCAATAAAGGGCATGAACAGATTTGGGGTGAGAGGAAAGTTGGCACCCCGATTCTTCGGTCCATTCCAGGTTTTAGAAAGATGTGGCTCCATTGCATACCGGCTGGAATTACCAGCGACATTCACCGGTGTGTCCGACATCTTCCACATTTATCAGCTGAGGAAGTGCCTCAAGTACCACCATTCAGCTGGGGAATATCAAGGAACTGAAACCAGATCTCACACATCAGGAGGGACTGGTTCAGATCATCGACATAAAGGGCCGAACCACACGCGAGGTTCTATAAAGTTTCATGGAATAATCATTCCAAGGATGAAGCGACATGGGAGAGCGAAGGATTTCTTTGCGCCAATTATCCTGACTTTTGACGTTACGCATCCTATAAGTTTTCCATCATCCTCTCTCTCATTTCTACCTTATAATCTCAGGACGCGATTCTTTTAAGGGGGGAGGAATGTAAAGGTCCCAAAATTTTCAATATAAAGGGCCTGAAGTTTGAACACTATTTGGTTTCAAGTTATGAAAATTTGGACTTGTTTAAATTTTTCTACATGTGATGACACACATGAGTGTCCCACCAATATAGCCTAGGATCAATTGAGTGTTGGGGGACAAAGTTATTTTAAAACCCATGTGTAAGCTCTCATGTGCAAGGGAAAATGAACTTCAGATTTTTAAACTCAAATTTGAAATGAGGGCAACAATAGGAATGCAAACTGTTGTGATCAAAACCTCATTTGCAGCAGCCAAATCAAAATCAAGTTTCATATTTGGATTCCTTAGGTCCAAATTAGGGGGTAGGCCAAGTCTCATGAATTTTTGAAGATAATTGCTATCCATTTTTCCAAATAGACCCAAATGTACAATGAATTCAAATACATATTTGAATTTGGATGAATTGTGCCCAATTATCTAAAGGCACTTCAGTTTTAAACTCCACAATTGAATTTCATCATTTGCAAACTGTGGAGATATTTTGGAGTGTTTGATTTCAACTTACAAAACAAAGTTAAGGCATAGGAATTGCTTGATCATGTGTCACATGAAATAATGAACCCCAAAATGGTCATGTGAGGGAGTTAAAAATTTTCTTTAGCCCTTGCTTAACACAGGTTGACATGAGGAAAGAAATTCACTCCACCAATCTCATTAATGTGCACATCCTTTGTGTGTAGAAGATGAGGGAGATTTAAACACAAATTTGAATCGTTTAAAAGGTTTCATGATCAGATTTTCTAAATGCATTCGAGTGAATTCACAAATGCATTCCTCAAGTATTCAAGGGTTTAACTTCCAAGTTTGGAGAATTTTGGAGCTCATCTACCGTTTATTCGAAGGAATATTTGTGTGCACATTCAAATTCAAATTTGAATTTGGAAACTGAACCAAAGGTGCTCAATTTTGAAATCAGATTTCATATTCACATTCCTCACATTATGTTGGGCCTATCCTCCAAATTTGGTGAGATTTGGACAACGTTTGCGTGGGAATCTCAAAGCACAGTGGGGAAATCAAATGAGAGGGGCCAGACCCACATGTCATTGGCTCTGTGCAGTGAACCGCCTCTGTTTTCTCCCGGACGCTGTTACACCCTCAAATTCATTTCCATGCATTGCATACCTTTTTCGTGTAGAGAAATATTATAAAAGAAGTAGAAATGGAGAAAGAACTATAGAAATGGAGAAAGAACTATAGAAATGGAGAAAGAACCATAGAAATGGAGAAAAGAACTATAGAAATGGAGAAAGAACCATAGAAATGGAGGAAGGAACCATAGAAATGGAGAAAGAACCATAGAAATGGTGGAAGGAAGCATAGAAATGGAGGAAAAACCACAGAAATAGAGAAGGCAATATAGAAATGGAGAATGGGGCGTAGAAATGGAGAAGGGAAATGTAGAAATGGAGAATGGGACATAGAAATAGAGAGGGGAATGTAGAAATGGAGAATGGGACATAGAAATGGAGAGGAGAATGTAGAAATGGAGAATTGGACATAGAAATGGAGAGGGGAATGGAGAAATGGAACAAGTGACATAGAAATGGTGAGGAATGGGAAAAAGATAGCTGAAATAAGCCATTCCCAAATTTCCCCCAAAATTTCCAAATTCCCCAATTCCACAAAAGGGGAATTTTCACCACATTTGGGGGGATAAAATCCCCAAGGCTGCCGCTCCTAACTTAAAAGATAAGTCTGTTGAGATCCAAAATTGAGTAGGAATCTTATTTGAGCTCCAATTGGAGTAGGACTCCTCTTTTTCCCCCTTATAAATATAACCCCCACCCCCTTGGCCGACCCCTCTCTATTTTGGACGTCCCCCCCTGCTGACAAGCCCCCTTCCTTGCTTCCAAGTCGCCAAGTCCCCCCCCCACCCTTGCCGGAATTTGGCCGCCGTCGAGCCCCGTTAGGCCCCGCCGTTGCCGGAGAAGAAGCCCGACAATCTGTCCTGCCCTAATCTTCCATAGAAAAATTCCCCACTGCTGCCATTGCTAGAAGGAAGGCCCTGCCACCAAAAGGATGTGAGGTAGGTCCCCATTACCCATCTTACGACGTCGCTGCTGTTTCTACGCATCCGTTTCCTTCGCCCTCTTCGAGCAGAAACTTTTACGTGTGGACAGATCGTGTTTTGATCAGTTTTTGATGGTGCAATTGATCTAGATCTTGAGTCAAGATCACCACCACGTCCACACTTGATCCCAGCACCCTTGTTCATCATAAAACCGCATGAAATCCCGTCAAAACATGCAAGAACACGTACAAACTGGTTTAATAAAACAGCACCATAGGATTTGCATTCATCTATCCTATTGCATCTTGAGTAAAGTTTGTGCATGATGATTGATTGCTGTGAATTTTGTACGTGCGTGATCGTGAGTAGAAGAACAAGCTCAAGAGGCCAACTATGAGGAACTACAGCACCAAGACTTCGAGACACTTGAACAACTAGAACCACGGGAGCAAGGCAAGTGCCCTTTGACCATATTGATCCCATATTTTGAAACTGTTTTGTTTGCGAAAACTCGTGTGCTTGAGTCAACTTGACGGGACATTCTTTTATAGGAGTTTACTAGTTTTCTTAACCATCCTTGTCGCTGGGAAAGTTGATGAGTCAGGTATGGTTGTTTTTCCTTTTTGCTTCGCTTAACTTACAGGATACGGGAAGCCAAAATAAAACATGTCTAGCTACTGCACTCATCTGAATAATGATGATGAGAACTTGATGATGTTAATGAGCATGGAATCGGGGGAGATATAGGCAAGATTGGTTCATGGATGTTGCTGAATGAGATGGTGGTTTACTTGCCGTAGATCTAAGGACCGGTTCATGGCAGCACATGCCAGGAAAATAGTGCAACCACAAGGCCAAATATGGGTAAGGCTTAGCTAACTAATTAGGTGTGTTGCTAGCTAGTTATGGACCGTGGATGGCGCGGGGAATGGGAGTCGAGGAGGACTGCCCTGAGAACTGCATGGCACAAGAGGGGGCCCGTGGGTGGGAGAATGGTGATTCGAGCCTGCCGGTGAAACCACAGTGAGTCCATACATCTAGTAGCCTCTTTTTAAAGGCTATTTTGTGATCTCTTGGCCATACACCGACGGTTGTGTACTGGTATAATGGAGGTTCTGCAGTTGCCGACGGGTGATGAAATCACGAACTTGTGGGTAAAGTGGTGCCACCTCTGCAGAGTGTAAAACTATCATGCTAGCCGTGCTTTCGGTCACAAGCACCTGGCTAACTCACATGATTAGAGGGAAAACTTGGGATAGTTATTCGGTATGGTCATTGGCATTGGTTTTGGGACTGTTTTGAGTCATGAAAGTGAGTTTAGTTTCGATTATATGAATATGAGATCGTTTGAGGGGAACTCCTTCCGGGATCCACACTCCAGAATACACATTGGGTGGTGCCGTGCGATGTGGCACATAACAGCATACATGAAAAGAACCATAAAGTACAAAATTTTTATTTCTCAAGATAGTGGCACTTACAAAATAAGGTACCATGAAGGTACACGCAGCGGAATATACATACACACTTACTCTCGGTCCTAACTATGCAAAAGAGAAGACGTCCAGCCCGCAGACGCTTCTTACTAGCTTCCACAAAGATGAGTGCAGCGGCAGGGTTTCCGGTGAGTCACTGATGGCTCACCGAACAACCATCTTCATAGCAAATTTTGTAACCTATAAAACACTAATAATGCAACCGTGAGCACGACGGCTCAGCAAGACTTAACCGACACTCCTAAACCATGAAACTCTACATGCAGGGATTACTAACATAGGAAAAGTATAATGCAATAACTACACGCCTACATGTTAATCCTTACTTTCAGTTTAATAGCAGCAGATTATTATGCCTTAGGCAGCCCTCACATCGGAAGTTCACAATCAAACAAGAAACGCTTTCCTCCGATGTGGTGATGCCCAAAGTGGAATATAAACTTAATGAGCTCTACAACTATAGCATACATGGTTGGCAATACAATGAATTTAAGAACTTCAAATCAGCAAGGATTCATCTCACTTTATCTGGAAATAATTACTACATCACAACTCAGTGAACAAGTGGTACTCATATAACCGCGAGGGACGGTGATTGCAATCAGGACACACCCGGAATACACACACATACACCCGCCTTGAAAGACTCATACAAGAGCTCTTTCTTACGTTGTATGCAGCAACCTTTCACACGTCACTCCAATGTTGAACCAGTTCCGCCGACCCATCAGAAGGGCCACTACACAGAACATGTCGAAGTTGCTCCGCTAGCGGGTTTACAGCTCTGACACCAACCCCCAAAGGACGGCCGTATAAGTTTCGACACGAGAGTACCCGAGTTACATCGGTTTCCTGAACCCATAATTCCAGTATGCATCCGGTACTATTCAAACTTGCTCAGCAGGGCGGCATACGCCTCGGTCCTTAACCGACACAAACAGAGCTACAACCACACAGGCCCAACGTCATGCTGCTCCTACTCTCTGCTCGGTCTCATTTTCCATTCCAGAACCTTCATTCTCTAGAATCATACCCCGCTGAACCAACATCCTAAACTCGCGAGTAGCTTCCAACTACCCGACTTGTACCGGATCCTATACAACTTAAGCCTAGCCAAAGCTACACGAAGGTAACCTGTTCTACCCTTTAACTCCAAGAGTTTGTGGGTCGTGCATTTGGAGTATAAATCACCTTGACCTAATGCACAATACATACTAGACCCATAAAAGTGATACAAAGTAAAATGTAACTAAAAAGTTGTTAAATGCAAACCAGGGCATGCCTTATGTTGCTGCAGGTTTATTTCTACTTTATAGTCAGTATCTTGGCGATGATTAAATCTTCAACTTGGTCATACGAGTCGAGTTCCTCGTCGAACTCCTTCGTCATGTTTCCTACCGATATGAATATGCACAGTTTTAATACGAGTAACTGAATTATAAAAAATGTGTTGTAGGAACTAAGAATGGTTTATACCAACTCTATAGTGAGTGAAGAGCTCTGTTATGGACAAAAACAGAGAACTTTAGCTGGGTAGTAGATGTTGGTTGGAGTAAAGTACAAAAAGTGACATATAAGGAACATAAGAAAGATATTGGAAAAACCAAGCAGAAAATTGGAGAAGATGACATCAAATTGCTCTGAAATTTTTACAGTGGACCATAGATCATACAGAGGTATGGCTTGCAAAAGTTCAAACAAAGTTGATGTAAGATGTGGCCTAAAGAATTTCCTTATCTATTTGGCTTCTCTGAATTCCTATGGCAATTATAGTGTATTTTCATGCTCCAAATTTGGTTTTTCAGAAACTTGAGAGTCTCATGAGTCCATAGGACTAGGTTTCACCATTTTTGGAGCTTCCTACACAGATATATGGAATTTAGAAGTTGGAGCTAAAGGCTGAAAAATCTTTCTGTTATTTTTCCTAATTTTCAGAGACATACAATACTGAATCAACATTTGGCCCAGCAAATGAAGTCGAATGCCTCTGAAAATATTACTGGAGTACAAGTATTTTTGGAAGAATGTCGTGCCTAAATTTTGGAATTTTCCAATAAACAGAACTCCTGTCAAAATTCCTACAAGATTTTCTTTAAATGAATTAATGAGCCAATCCCAGGGATTTTCATAAATATTGGGCTGCACCTCTAGATAGTACTCTTTGAGAGGAATCCAACAAAATTTATTTGGCAATTTTTGGGGGTTCCTACACAAAGTTATGACTCTCCAAAGTTTGAACCGAATTAGGAAAATATGGAAAAGTTTAAACACTGCCCGTGGGTCCCACCTGTCATCCCTAACATTCAGCCTCGCGCCAAACAGGGCAGTGGCGGCTCCCACCGGCGAGGGTCACCGGAAAGGACCTTCCCGGCCACCTCCAGTCCCCCTGCTGGCCGCCCCCCATTTCCCCCCCACACTGAACCTGTTGGTGAGGTCGCCGGCGGCTGAAACTCGCCGGAAAACAGGGCGCACTGGCAACAGCAAACCCTAGGGCTCTGACGAGGTCGTGCACGGTGAATTCTCCACCAAATGGTCAGTTATTGGGCTCTAAAGAACCAGGGGATTGTGTAGAAGACCGACATGAGGTCTAAACAAGCCGGGGTGCGCTCCAAACCTATCGGCACCGTGCACCCGATATGGTCCAGCAGTATAACCTCGAAAAGAACTCGGATTCCTCGCTCTACACTCAATTTCTTGGTCTAAAATCGATGGAGGAGGTGTGCTAGGCAGTTAAGATCCCGTGTGTGAAGTTTGAAACACAACCAACACGAATTGAGGACGAATTTTGCAATTCCTTACCTCGGGGTCAGTTTGTGCTGTCCGGGAGAAAATCTTGAAATTCTCCCTCTGTGATCAATGGATTGGGCTGAGTTTTGGAGGTGAGCAACTAGGCTTGTGGGTACACCGGAGGGTTGGTTTTCTTGGGCTTGATCTTCCTCGGTTCGGGCTGTCCACGGCGACCTTGCTCGGTTTTTCGTTGTTTACCCGAGAACCACAGTAACTTTGCCATTTTCCCGGTGCCAACGAGCTCGAGACGGTGGGGAAAAGTTTCTAGCTAGCTAGAGCACTCTTGGGCGAAGCTTTTTCATGTGGAGAGCTCAAGCAATCGGTACTTGGTTGCTATGGTGTGATCAGCGAAGAACAGATAGCACGGCTGTTCTGCGTGCGGGAGAAACAACGAGAGCGAGCTCGATCAGGGAGAAAGCAAAAGAGGGTTGTGGCACTCATGGCGTGTTGATCAGGGCGAGCAACCGCGAGGAACCAGGAGGTGGCGCCTGAGAGGGTTGGTCGACGTCGGCTGCTGTCGCGCGCGTGGCTCACCCGAGAAACAGAACAGAGTCGGTTGCACTGGATATGTGGCTGACATGTAGGTCCCACCACCTCAATTCTTAATCAAACTTTCCAAGGATCTTTTCGCCACAGCTACTCAGACATGTTTGCTTTACTTCACCTCAAAGTCATTGATTGAATTCGCTGAATTCAAATGATTTGAATTCTGGTGTGGAGTTTGAACTAAGTTTGATGATTTGAATTTGAAATGGAATTTGAATTATTCAATTGCATTGTTCCAAAACATAGCAAACCAACTCCAATGTTTCTGAATTTTGGCATGACTGCTAATTCAAATGTGGAGAACACATTTCTGGAACCAAAGTTGCAAATTGAGCAAGTTGAAATCTCAAACTGAAATTGAAATTCAGATTAGAGGGCTTCCTCTTTTAATCCCAAACAAATATTAGGACCCCTCGAAAAGAGCTGAAATTTGGAAGGTTGAATATTTGAAATATGAAGATCCAAGTTATAAATTTAGATCTCTATGTTTGGAAGTTTTGGAAAGTTTGAATCCTCACTTTGAACTTACACCGTTATAATTCAAAGTTTTAATTCCCCTCATTTTTCCTAAGTGTAAAAGTGCTGAATTTCTTGCCACCACTTTTTGGGGATTTTACATCCCCCCCTTAAAAAGAATCTCGTCCCGAGATTCAGAAAGAAGAGATGAAGCGGTAGAGAAGGAATTACCGGATATAAGTGGATAGCAAGTCCGGATAGTTCGAACGGAGGTATTCTTCACTCTCCCATGTCGCCTCCTCCACGGTGTGATTGCTCCATAACACCTTATAAAATTGGAGCGTCTGATTCCTGGTCCACCAAGACTTTTCATCAATAATTCAGATTGGATGCTCGGTATAGGAGAAATCCGGTTGCAATGTCTCGAGATCTTCATTGTGGACAGCAGTGGTATTCTTGAGACATTTCCGAAGCTGAGAAACGTGAAATTTATCATGCACATCAGTGAGATTTGTCGGTAGCTCAAGCCGGTAGGCTACGGGTCCACATTTCTCCGTGATAGCGAATGGACCGATAAACCGGGGAGCGAGCTTTCCTTTTACACCAAATCGGTGAACTCCCTTCATTGGAGATACGCGGAGATATACATACTCTCCGACGTTGAAGTTCAGCGGTCGACGTCGCTGATCTGCATAACTCTTCTGTCGAGATTCAGCAGCCTTTAAATTTGCTTGTATAACCCGAACTCGTTCTTCGGCGTCATTGACAAGGTCAATCCCAAATGTCACTCTTTCACCGGATTCACACCAATTCAGCGGTGTGCAATATCTCCGGCCGTAGAGAGCCTCATACGATGCCATCTTGATACTCGTTTGATAGCTGTTGTTGTACGAGAATTTCACCAACGGTAGATAAGCATCCCAATTCTTACCATGGTGGATGGCACACGCTCTCAACATATGTTCCAAGACTTGATTCACCCTCTCGGTCTGTCCATCAGTTTGAGGGTGATATGCGGAGCTTCTAAGAAATTTGGTTCCCAAAGATGCGTGCAGCTGTTCCCAGAAACGAGGAACGAACAGTGCACCATGATCTGAAACTATGATTCTTGGAGTGTGCTGACTTGGTTAATAGGTCAACGATTACCCAAAACTGAATCATGCTTCCGAGATGTGAGTGGTAACCCGATAATGAAATCCATACTCACATCTTCCCACTTCCATGCTGGAATATGGAGGGGCTGTAGCAAACCAGGTTTCTTCATGTGATCTGCTTTCACCCTTCGACATGTATTGCACTCGGATACATATTTAGCTATTTCCCGCTTCATCAGGGTCCACCAAAACTTGTTTCTCAAATATTGGTACATCTTGTTGCTTCCTGGATGAATGGAAAATTTTGATAGATGAGCTTTGTCTAATATTTTCTTACGAAGCTTCATGTCCCTCGGTACGACTATACGGTTCTTGAACCATAGCGTACCATTCTCATCTTTCCAGAAGCACTTAGCTTCTCCTTTGTCTATTCTCTTCCTGATATGGGCCATGCCCTTATCTTTCTTTTGAGCCTCTACAATTTCATCACGAATTGTAGGAATGAGGGCAAGATTAAACAATGACCCATAGGGAACAAAGCGCAGGCTCGGTTCTTCTTCTTCCATTGCAGCCATGGTTAGATTATGCACATGTGATTTCCAACTAAGTGTGTCGGCAAACACATTCACTTTTCCAGGATGGTAATGAATCTCCAGTTCATAATTCTTGATTAACTCTAACCATCTTCGCTGCCTCCTATTTAATTCCTTTTGTGTGAAGATGTACTTTAAACTCTTGTGGTCGGTGTAGAGGTGGACTAAGTTTCCAAGATCATGTGTCGGATAATTCTGCTCATGATTCCGAAGCTGCTTGGATCCATACGTGACCACTCGCCCTTCTTGCATAAGCACGCAGCCAAGGCCGATGCCGGATGCATCGCAATAAACATCAAAAGTCTTTGTTGTATCGGGATGCGCCAACACTGGGGCTGTTGTGAGGTGCTTTACCAATGCTTTGGACGCCTCCTCACATGCTCCACTCCACACATATTTGTTGCCTTTCTTCAGAAGTTCCGTCATCGGTTTAGAGACCTTGGACAAATTCAGAATAAATCTCCGGTAGTAACCCGCTAAACCGAGAAAACTACGGACTTCGTGGACCGATTTCGGTGAACTCCAATCAGCACCTGGACGATCTTGCTCGGATCAACCGCAATGCCCTCCGCAGAAATAATGTGCCCAAGAAATGGCACTTGGTTGATCCAGAACTCAAATTTGCTGAATTTTGAATATAGTTTGTGATCCCGTAGGGGTTGGAGCACAATATGCAGATGCTCAGCATGTTCTTCCTCCGACTTAGAATATACTAAGATATCGTCGACGAAGACCACGACGAACTTGTCCAGCTCCGGCATGAAGACTGAATTCATCAAGTGCATCAAATGAGCCGGAGCATTAGTGGGTCCAAATGACATGACGAGATACTCATATAACCCGTATCTCGTCGAGAATGCCGTCTTGGGTATGTCTTCCGCCCGGATTTTTATCTGGTGATATCCGGACCGAAGATCCATCTTCGAGAAAACCTTAGCACCCACTAGTTGATCGAAAAGCATATCGATACGTGGTAGTGGATACTTGTTCTTGATAGTTACGGCATTGAGCGGATGATAGTCCACACATAACCTCAGAGTCTCGTCCTTTTTCTTGACGAACAGCGCGGAGCATCCCCATGGTGATGAACTAGGTCGAATGAGGCCTTTTCTTAACAAATCATTCAGCTGCTCCTTCAGCTCCATGAGTTCCTTCGGTGCCATTTTATACGGCCTCCGAGAGATGGGTGTGGTTCCCGGTGCTAGTTCAGTTTTGAACTCCACATCACGTTCGGGCGGCATACCCGGTAGATCCTCGGGAAACATGTCCGGATATTCCCGGACCACTGGAATGTCCTCCAGTTTCTTAGCTTCAATAGTGTGTACAGAAGTGACTTCCGGTGCAACATTTCTCAGGATCAACGAGTGTTGCCCGTGCTTCTTTGAATTCAGCTGCACCGTTTGTGAACTAATATCAAAGATAGCTTGGTGATGTGTCAACCAAGCCATTCCCAAGATGATGTCAATCCGCAAGCCTTCCAGGATGATAAGAGTAGTAGGATATATCCGCCCATCCAAACATATAGGCGCTCGAGCAACAATCTTGCCCGCTGTCCTACTACTTCCCGGTGAATTAATTTGATACGATGCGGCCAAGGTGGTTGATGGCACTTGGTGCTTAACCACATAATCTTTGCTGATAAAATCATATGTAGCACCCGAGTCGAACAACACGAACGTGGGCTGATCACGTTGGCTGAACATGCCCGCAAACACGGGTTCTCCTACGGGAACGTCTTCAACTGCCAAATAGTTTATATTTCCCACTTTCAGTGCTGTCCCCCTTGGCTGACCATGAAATTTCTTTGCAGCTTGAGATGACATGTGACTGCTGCTTTGCTGGGTCAAGTTTGTCCAACATTCCAACTAACAACAAGGAATGATGAAAGATAAAGAAGGAATATGTCATGGATCTTAGAGAAGTATAAAAACCTTCATGTCCACAACAAATATCAAATTACATGGGCAATGAGCAATGCTCTGTTCAGAATGACCATTTGACCTTAATCCTAGAATTTGATTATGCAAATGGCAGTTTCATGTCTCATGTTGAATATCAAAGTTATAGATAACTTCAATATCTTTCCAACGAGTATTTATTTGCCTTCATATCAATCTTGGATTAGGAGTTATGATATTTCAATGTTGACAGAAATCTGGAACAATTTTGACAGCACCTCCTCTGAAAGTGTCTGTTTTGTCGGCAAGATTTCATAAAGTTGTACCCCAAATCTGTATAAACATTGAAATACAAAGTCGTAGAACATATCACAAACTTTCCAACTATGTATTACGTGACCCTTAGAGATTTTTCTACAAGAATTTATGGTCCAAATACAGAAAATTCCAGAGAGTATTTTTGGTCTGCCCTATTTTTGGACAGTTAACACTCATCTGAGATTTTCATCCATTTGGAGGGAGATTCTGTTCTGGAGTTCTACAGCAAAGATGTTGAAGACTTCAAAACCTTTCCACAAATGTATCCCTCACCTCCATTGGTTCAACCAATCAAAGGTTCTGTCCTGTTCAAGTTCAGCAAAAAATTCTCCGAAAACAGGGGAGATTGTTTCTATGTCTTTGCGAATGATTCTATACTCCCTATTTACTCTTAGTTCAATATAGGAGTTCATTAACCCCTATTAGAACCCTAGACTCCAAATTTACTCTTTCTTTGGAAACATTATTTTTTATGCAGTTAAGAACATATTACGGTACTACGTTTCCTCACCAAATCAAAATCCTAACCGGCGTTACACCGGCATATACGTCTCAAGTGGTGGCACTAAAACGATCACTCACAAACATTTTCTAAACGAAATGTTCTAACATGGTTAAGGTACCTGCAGAAAAACAATCAATAGTGATTCACACAAAGGTTTTCCATTTCAGGCAGGTCCATATCATAGTAAAAACATACGCCCCGTATCATTGCCATATGGGCCGTCCTTGAGTCAAGTCACGTCTCAAGGTACATGGTCGCGTTTTCACACCACACGACGGGGAACTCGAGTAGAGCGCGAACGGGTCATCACGGTTGGGAATATTATCAACCCAATAGATACCACCTACTACCCTGCAGGGTACGCCGATGGCGAGCGCTGCGTATGTCCTCCTAGGCTATTTCCAGAAGAACACACTATCGTGTTACCGACCACACGATGGGTTTCCACTTTATTGCCTAATGCATGCCAGGGACCAGCTATTCATATGAACTCAGGAACATGAAGAGTTCAAGAGTTTCATATTGACTTCTCACACCAAGCTGTGAGACCTATACCCTGAACCACTTTCCTCGTCAGGGGGAGCTAACCGAAATTGATCCGCTTTCGGTAGTGTTCCTTACCATTCTTACCTCCACGTAGGTGCGTCGTTACAGAATTGAAATACTGAATACTAACACACTGTTAGCTTGCCACCTTAAGTAACTATGGTACTAATAGTCCTTATGTGGGCATACTATATGTTCCTCAATCGTATACTTCTAAGTTTTCGAAAATACGCCCTTTTCATGCGTGCTATTCCCAACGCGGCTCTAATACCACGCGTGTGGGGAATCCCTTCCGGGATCCACACTCCAGGATACACATTGGGTGGTGCCGTGCAATGCGGCACCCAACAGCATACATGAAAAGAACCATAAAGTATAAAATCTTTTATTTCTCAAGATAGTGTCATTTACAAAATTAGGTACCACGAAGGTACACGCAGCAGAATATACATACACACTTACTCTCGGTCCTAACTATGCAAAAGAGAAGACGTCCAGCCCACGGACGCTTCTTACTAGCTTCCACAAAGATGAGTGCACCGGCAGGGTTTCCGGTGAGTCGCTGATGGCTCACTGAACAACCATCTTCATAGCAAATTTTATAACCTGCAAAATACTAATAATGCAACCGTGAGCACGATGGCTCAGCAAAACTTAACCGACACTCCTAAACCATGCTACATGCAGGGATTACTAACATAGGAAAAGTATAATGCAATAACTACACGCCTACATGTTAATCCTTACTTTCAGTTTAATAGCAGCAGATTATTATGCCTTAGGCAGCCCTCACATCGGAAGTCCACAATCAAACAAGAAACGCTTTCCTCCGGTGTGGTGATGCCCAAAGTGGAATATAAACTTAATGAGCTATACAACTATAGCATACATGGTTGGCAATACAATGAATTTAAGAACTTCACATCAGCAATGATTCATCTCGCTTTATCTGGAAATAATTACTACGTCACAACTCAGTGAACAAGTGGCACTCATATAACCGCGAGGGATGGTGATTGCAATCAGGACACACCCGGAATACACGAAACATACACCCGCCTTGAAAGACTCATACAAGAGTTCTTTCTTACGTTGTATGCAGCAACCTTTCACACGTCACTCCAATGTCGAACCAGTTCCGCCGACCCATCAGAAGGGCCACTACACGGAACACGTCGAAGTTGCTCCACTAGCGGGTTTACACCTCTGACACCAACCCCCAAAGGACGTCTGTATAAGTTTCGACACGAGAGTACCCGAGTTACATCGGTTTCCTGGACCCCATAATTCCAGTATGCATCCGGTACTGTTCAAACTTGCTCAGCAGGGCGGCATACACATCGGTCCTTAACCGACACAAACAGAGCTACAGCCACATAGACCCAACGTCCTGCTGCTCCTACTCTCTGCTCGGTCTCATTTTCTATTCCAGAACCTTCATTCTCTAGAATCATACCCCGTTGAACCAACATTCTAAACTCGCGAGTAGCTTCCAACTACCCGACTTGTACCGGATCCTATACAACTTAAGCCTCACCAAAGCTACAAGAAGGTAACCTGTTCTACCCTTTAACTCCAAGGGTTTGTGGGTCATGCATTTGGAGTATCAATCACCTTGACCTAATGCACAATACATACTAGACCCATAAAAGTGATACAAAGTAAAATGTAACTAAAAAGCTGTTAGATGCAAACCGAGGCTTTCCTTATGTTGCTGCAGGTTTATTTCTACTTTATATTCAGTATATTGGCGATGATTAAATCTTCAACTTGCTGATCCGAGTCGAGTTCCTCGTCGAACTCCTTCATCGTGTTTCCTACCGATATGAATATGCACAGTTTTAATACGAGTAACTGAATTATAGGAACTAAGAATGGTTTAGGCCAACTCTAAAGTGAGTGAAGGGCTCTGTTATGGACAAAAACAGAGAACTTTAGCTGGGTAGTAGATGTTGGTTGGAGTAAAGTTCAAAAAGTGACATATAAGGAACATAAGAAAGATGCTGGAAAACCCAGCAGAAAACTGGAGAAGATGACATCAACTTGTTCTGAAATTTTTACAGTGGACCATAGATCATACAGAGGTATGGCTTGCAAAATTTCAAACAATGTTGATGTAAGATGTGGCCTAAAGAATTTCCTTAGCTATTTGGCTTCTCTGAATTCCTATGTCAATTATAGTGTCTTTTCATGCTCCAAATTTGGTTTTTCAGAAACTTGAGAGTCTCATGAGTCCATAGTACTTGGTTTCACCATTTTTGGAGCTTCCTACACAGAGATATGGAATTTAGAAGTTGGAGCTAAAAGCTGAAAAATCTTTCTGTTATTTTTCCTAATTTTCAGAGACATACAATATTGAATCAATATTTGGTCCAGCAATGAAGTCCAATGCCTCTGAAAATTTTACTGGAGTTCAAGAATTTTTGGAAGAATGTCCTGCCTAAATTTGGAAATTTTCCAATAAACAGAACTCCTGTCAAAATTCCTATAAGATTTTTTAAATGAATTAATGAGCCAGACCCAGGGATTTTCATAAATATTGGGCTGCACGTAGTACTCTTTGAGATGAATCCAACAAAATTTATTTCACAATTTTTGGAGGTTCCTACACAACGTTATGGCTCTCCAAAATTTGAACCGAATTAGCAAAATCTGGAAAAGTTTAAACACTGCCCGTGGGTCCCACCTGTCATCCCTAACCTTCAGCCTCACACCAAACAGGGCAGTGGCGGCTCCCTCTGGCGAGGGTCACCGGAAAGGACCTTCCCAGCCACCTCCAGTCCCCCTGCTGGCCGCCCCCCCATTTTCCCCCACGCTGAACCTGTTGGTGAGGTCCCCGGCAGCTGAAACTCGCCGGAAAACAGGGCGCACCGGCAACAGCAAACCGTAGGGTTCCGGCGAGGTCGTGCACGGTGAATTCTCCACCAAATGGTCGGTTCTTGGACTCTAAAGCACCAGGGGATCGTGTAGAAGACCGACATGAGGTCTAAACAAGCCGGGGTGCGCTCCAAACCGACCGGCACCGTGCGCCCAATATGGTCCAGCGGTATAACCTCGAAAAGAACTCGGATTCCTCGCTCTACGCTCAATTTCTTGGTATAAAATCGATGGAGGAGGTGTACTAGGCATTTAAGATCCTGTGTGTGAAGTTTGAAACACAACCAACACGAATTGAGAACGAATTTTGCAATTCCTTACCTCGGGGTCAGTTTGTGCCGTCTGGGAGAAAATCTTGAAATTCTCCCACTGTGATCAATGGCTTGGGCGGAGTTTTGGAGGTGAGCAACTAGGCTTGTGGGTACACCGAAGGGTTGGTTTGCTTGGGCTTGATCTTCCTCGGTTCGGGCTGTCCACGGCGACCTTGCTCGGTTTTTCATTGTTTTCCCGAGAACCGCAGCAACTTTGCCGTTTTCCCGGTGCCAACGAGCTCGGGACCGTGGGGAGGAGTTGCTAGCCAGCTATAGCACTCTTGGGCAAAGCTTATTCGTGTGGAGAGCTCAAGCAATCGGTACTTGGTTGCTATGGTGTGATCAGCGAAGAACAGAGAGCATGGCTATTCTGCGTGCGGGAGAAACAACTAGAGCGAGCTCGATCGGGGAGAAAGAGAAAGAGGGTTGTGGCACTCGTGGCGTGTTGATCAGGGTGAGCAACCACGAGGAACCAGGAGGTGGCGCCTGAGAGGGTCGGTCGACGTCGGCTGCTGTCGCGCGCATGGCTCACCCGAGAAACAGAACAGAGTAGGTTGCACTGGATATGTGGCTGACATGTAGGTCCCACCACCTCAATTCTTAATCAAACTTTCCACAGATCTTTTCACCACAGCTACTCAGACTTGATTGCTTTACTTCAACTCAAAGTCATGGTTTGAATTTGCTGAATTCAAATGAATTGAATTCTTGTGTGAAGTTTGAACTAAGTTTGATGATTTGAATTTGAAATGGAATTTAAATTATTCAACTGCATTGTTCCAAAACATAGCAAACCAACTCCAATGTTTCTGAATTTAGCATGGCTGCTAATTCAAATGTGGAGAACACATTTGTGGAACCAAAGTTGCAAATAGAGCAAGTTGAAATTTGAAACTGAAATTTAAATTCAGATTAGAGGGCTTCCTCTTTTAATCCCGAACAAATATTAGGACCCCTCGAAAAGAGCTGAAATTTGGAAGGTTGAATATTTCAAATATGAAGATCCAAGTTATAAGTTTAGATCTCCATGTTTGGAAGTTTTGGGAAGTCTGAATCCTCACTTTGAACTTACACCGTTATAATTCAAAGTTTTAATTCCGCTCATTTTTCCTAAGTGTAAAAGTGCTGAATTTCTTGCCACCACTTTTTGGGGATTTTACATTGTTATGAATATTTATGAGCATGAGATGAATTTGATAAAGATTAATGGCTGGATGAGACTTGATAAATGGTGCATTATGATGAAAGAATGTTGCTGATTTACTTCGATATATTGGGCTTTAACTCACCTAGAAATAGTTGTTGTTTTTATCATGTTTGTGAAATAAAATATGCTTGCTGCAATGAGCCTTTTTATTTCCTACCTTGTTGTAAGCTATATGTCATACTTTTCCCGCATTTGCTGAGTACGACATGTAATCACACTTGCATTATCACATAAACATCAGCAATAGGAGAAGAGTACTTCGAGGACCATGTGGAGTACTAGGCGTGCGAACTACCGTCAACATCCCTGTGGAGTTGAAGATGGAGCCTGCTGCTGTTTAGTTGTTTCCGCTATCGTTTAGAGACTTCCGCTGCAAGAATAAGATAGACATTCATGAGTGAGACATTGAGTCATTGTAATAAAGTACTTAAACACTATTTATTCGTGGTTATAATCTGAATTCAGTTTGTGGATTACATGTGTATGTGTGATGAACATCCTGGGCACACATATGCATTCACTTGGTTCTATTTTCGGAACCAGGTGTCGCAGACGCGCGCGCGCTCGACAGCAGCTGCTCGGACCTCGCTCTGTGGCTCGACAATGCCAGCTCCTGCTCTCCCGAGGCTCGCCTCGCTATTATCTCTCATGCAGGTAGCACAACCTAAGTTCTTCTCCTCACTCGTAGCTCACCTCGCACTGTTCTTTTCTCCCTGCAAGCAACTGTGCCGCGCTCGGTTCTTCCGATCGGACACCACACGCCGATCATCGTAAGATCACGATCTCCACAGCAAAAATCTTTGTCCAAGCATTCTCTAGCTGGCTAGCAGCTTCTCCCCACGGTCCCATGCTCGTTTTCACCTAAAATCGGCAAAGTGCCGCTGCTCCCGTGTTGAACGTCGATGAACTCGAGGTCGGTCACCATGGACAGCCTGAACCGAGGCAGGTCGAGCCCAAGCGAGCTTACTCATCGGTGCACCGGCGACCCTAGCTGCTCATGCCCGAGGCTCAGCCCTAACAATTGATCACAGAGCAAGAATTTGGAGATTTTCTCCCGGGCGGCACAAACCGACACCGAGGTATGAGTTTGTGAAATTCGGTGTCAATTCTTGATGATTGTGATTCAAACTTTGCACACAAGTCCCTCACTAGTTAGAGTACCTCCTACCTCGATCCTAGGTCAAGAAATTAAGGGTAGGGCGAGAATTCCACGTTCTTGCCATGGGAAAACTTTCGGGGCAAGTTGACCGCATGGTGCCGACGGGGTTAGAGTGCTCCCCGATGGATTTGGTGGCCATTTCTAGCATCTACATCTTTCCCTGGTGCTCTAGAGCCAAAGAACCGACCATTTGGTGGACAATTCACCTTGCACAGGCTCGCCGGAACCCTAATCGTTGCTGACACCGTTGCGCAAGGTTTTCCGGTGATCTACAGCCGCCGGCGATCCTCCCAACGTGTTCAGCGGGCCAAATAATGGTGGGGCGGCGAGCAGGGGGTCGGGAGATGGCCGGGAAGGCCGTTCCGGTGACCCTCGCCAGAGGGCGCCGCCACTCGGATCTCTGGCGCGAGGTTGAAGAAGATGGCTGACGGGTGGGACCCACAGTCAGCGTTTAAACATTTTCAGAATTTCCAGTTTTCGGTTTAAACTTTGGAGAGCCACAACTTTGTGTAGGAATGTCCAAAAATTGTCAAATAATTTTTTTTTGGATTCCCCTCAGAGAGTATTATCCAGAGGTACAGCCCAATATTTATTAAAATCCCTGGATTTGGCTCATTAATTCATATAAGGAAAAATTTTAGGATTTATTCCAGGAGTTCTATGTATTGGAAAATTCCCAAATTTGGGCAGGACATTCTCCCAAAATACTTGAACCCCAGTAAAAATTTCAGAGGCATTGGACCTCATTTGCTTGGCCAAATGTAGTGTTAATTTCTTATGTCTCTGAAAATTGGAAAATAGAACAGAGCTCATTTTCAGATTTTCCCTAATTCTTGTAAAGATCATATCTTTGTGTAGGAACCTACAAATTTAGTGATTCAAATTGGGTTAGATTCAGATTGAAATACTCTATCCAAATATGCAATCTAATTTGTATGAAAGTCAATAATCAATTCTGGAAAATTCTTTGCAACTTAAAAGTAAAATAATTTTTGAGGGAGATTGGTTTATCCAAAAATCCTCAAATTTTGGCATAGTAATCCTTAGGATGTTATTGAACTCCTGTAAAAATTTCAGCTGATTTAGAGTTGAATTGTGTGGGAGAATTCAGATATCAATGTACTGTATTCAAATGAATACAGAGACTTTTCAGAAATTGTCCCCGTGTTGGAAAAATCATTTCTGGGCAATCCTTAGCTCCAAAAATACTAGGAAAATTGATGAAGACTCTATGAACTATAATAGAAATTGTAGTTCACTAAGTTGGGCATAAACATGTCAGTTAGTTCAGAATTAATTTCTTTTTTCTTAATTGCTTAGGGAATTATTCTGAATAAAACACTCAATGAGAAGTGTTCATTTTTGGTCCAAACCACTTTCATGTGACCAGGAATTTACATGCAAGCTTTCAGCTCAAATTGAGTCTTGGATCTTCCTGTCCTTGTTCTCCAATCTTATGGATATGAGTAAAAGATAGGGATTAGTGGAGAAATTATGGGAGACCCAATTTCCTTCCACTTTAGCTGCAATTTGGCAAGCTAAGTCTCTGTGTAGTGTATGACTTCCTGTAAAAATTTCGAATTCATTGGAGGTCAGGATCTATAGTTCTACCCAAATCATTCTAGCAACTTATATGTTCATTAGGGACTTAGCTAGGGATGTAATGAAACATCTAAGGTAGATTTAGTTCCTTTAATTTATTTGCACAACAGAGGCAACAATATCATCCTAGGATCTCCACACAGCCTCTGTTCTTAAGAAGTTTTAACCTCTAAAGTCGTTAAATTGCATTATAAAAGATTATGCATATACATGTCAATAGGGTTCACGACGGAGGAGTTCAACGGGGTCATCCCTTGACGTGTGGATCAGTTGAGGAAATTCAGAATGATCAAGGGATTGAAGATTACTAACTTGTATTATATACTACTACCCTGCAAAACAGGCAAGCTCCGGTTTGCATTAACCCTTTTTACAAATTTTACTGTTTTGAGAACTTACTTTGAGCACCCACTTAATTTTTGCATTAAAGTATTGTTTTAAAACCCAAATGCATAGCTAAGAAAACCCTGGGTTGGGATTAGGTTTGTAAACCTCGTTTAGCTACTGCAATGCTAAGATAGTGTAGGAATCGGTACAAGTCGAGTAGTTGGAACTACTCGCGAGAATAGGCTAGAGGCACACTACTCGGCTAAAGATAGCAAATGAAACACATGGCAAGAAAAATGAGACCGAGCAGAGAGTAAGGGCAGCAGGACTTTGGGGCCTGGGTGCCATAGCTCCACTTGTGTCGATTGAGGACCAAGCTGTGTGCGGGCCTGTTGAACAAGCTAGGACAGTACTGAAGACTATATGGGAACCGGGAAACCGATGTAACTCGGGTAGCTGGGCATTGAGGCATTGCTTGTCGTCCAGAGGGTAGGTTGAGAGCTTGAGGTGTAAATGGGCTGGCGGCACTGCGGATGCGCGCGCAAAGACCTCTTGCTTGGGACGATAGGACCGGTTCAATATTTGGCTGACGGGTGAAAGGTGGTTGCGTACGACGTCCGTGATGGTTGCTGTAGGCAACATCGAGTACGGGCGTATGTGACGGGTTATTTGGGTAACCCTGCAGGTGTAAATCGATTATAATCGCCGTCCCTCGCGATCAGTGAGTACCACTTGTTCACTGTTCTATGACGTAGAAAGAACAGGCTAGATACATGTTAAAATATTGCTGATTGAGAGATGGACTTTGATTGTTAATGATTTGCTGTAGTTTAGAGCTAATTAAAGTTACTTTCAACCTTGGGCAAAGTACATGAGAGAAATGCATTTCTTGTTTGATTGCGACTCTCTCATGCGCCTTATCGTGAGGTTCTCCACATCTTACTGCTAAAACTTGAAAGTAAGGTTCAAATAAATAGGCGTGCCTTTTGCAACTTACCTTCCTATTTCACATTGCAATTCTAGCATATAGAGTTACATGTTTAGGTGAGACGGGTCAGTCTTGTTGAGCCTATGTGCTCACGCTTGCTATATGAGTGGTTTTGCAGGTTAACCTCAGTGCTTATGAGAAGGTTGTCCGGTGAGACTCGGAGACTTCCGAGTCATTTAACACGTGGAGAACCTGGCCACTGCCGTATGACTTCGTGTTGCTAGCAAGAAGAGTCTGCGGACTGGACATCTTCTCGAGTGCTTAGTAGTTATTCGATGTGAGATGATTATAGTCTTCCGCTGTAGTTATTTGATGTAAATTATTTACAAAGAAACATTTGTAAGCTTCCGCTTTTGATTTATGTAATACATGTTCCCTTATATGTGTGCTGTTGGGTGCCGCGTATCACGGCGCCACCCAATGTGATTCCCGGGCAAGTGGCACGACCCCGTGATTGAACGGGTTGTCAGGTCCCTCTCATACCAATTTGTGAAACCCGGTTCCGGAAATAGAACCAAGTGAATGCATATGTGTGCCCAGGATGTTCATCACACATACATATGTATTCCACAAACTGAATTCAGAATATAACCACGAAAAAAATAATGTTTAAGTATTTATTACATCAACTCATTGTCTCACTCATGAATATCTAACTTATTCTTGCAGTGGAAGACTCTAAACGATTGCGGAAAATGGCTAAGACAGCAGGCTCCATCTTTGACTCCACAGGCATGTTGACGGTAGTTCGCACACCTAGTACTCCACATGGTCCTCGAAGTACTCATCTCCTGTAGCTGATGTTTATGTGATAATGCAAGGGTGAGTATATGTCGTACTCAGCATGTGCGGGAAAAATATGACATGTAGCTTACAACAAGGTATGGAATAAAAGTGCTCATTGCAGCAAGCAAATTTTATTTCACAAAAAATGGTAAAAACAGCAACTATCTCTAGATGAATGTAACCCAATATAACCAAGTAAAACAGCAACATTCTTTCATCATAATTCACCATTTATCAAACCTCATCCAGCCATTAATCTTTCTCAAGTTAATCTCATGCTCATAAATATTCATAACCATCTCATATTCATATAGCCAAAGCCAAACTCATTGTCATGACTCAAAACTGTCCCAAAACCAATCCCAATGACCATACCATAACCATACCGAATAACCATCCCAAGTTTTCCCTCTAATCATGGAAGTTGGCCAGGTGCTTGTGACCGGAAGCACGGCTATCATGATAGTTTGACACTCTGCAGAGGTGGCACCACTTTAACCACAAGTTCGTGATTTCGTCACCCGTCGGCGACTGCAGAATCTCCATTATACCAGTACACAACCGTCGGTGTATGGCTAAGAGATCACAAAATAGCCTTTACAAAGAGGCTACTAGATGTATGGACTCACTGAAGTTTCACCGGCAGGCTCGAATCACCATTCTCCCACCCACGGGCCCCCTCTTGTGCCATGCAGTTCCTAGGGCAGTTCTCCTCGACTCCAATTCCCGCGCCATCCACGGTCCATAACAAGCTAGCAACACACCTAATTAATCAGCTAAGCCACACCCATACTTGGCCTTGTGGTTGCACTGTTTTCCTGGCATATTCTCGCTTGAACCGGTCCTTAGATGTACGGCAAGTTCGACCATCTCATCCAGCAACATTCACGAACCAAGCTTGCCTAGATCTCCCTGATTCCATGCCCATTAACATCATTAAGATCTCATCATCATTATTCATATGAGTGCAGTAGCTAGACATGTTTTATTTCAGCTTCCCGTATCCCGTGAATTAAGCGAAGCAAAAAGGAAAAACGACCATACCCGACTCATCAACTTTCCCGGCGACAAGGATGCAAAACTAGTAAACTCCTATAAAATGGTGTCCCATCAAGTTGACTCAAGCGTACGAGTTTTCGCAAACAAAACAGTTTCAAAAACATGGGATCAATATGGTCAAGGGGCACTTGCCTTGCTCCCGTGGTTCTTGCTGTTCGAGCGTCTCGAAGTCATGGTGCTGTAGTTCCTCGTAGATGGCCTCTTGAGCTTGTTCTTCTACTCATGATCACGCACATACAAAATTCACAGCAATCAATCATCATGCACATACTCAAGATGCAATGGAGTAGATGGATGCAAATCCTATGGTGTTGTTTGATTAAACCAGTTTGTATGTGTTCTTGCATGTTTTAATGGGCTTTCATGGTGCTCGTCTGTGGGTCTCGACGACGGTGCTCGATGATGGGGCTCAACGGCGGGGCTCGACGACGGGGCTCGATGTCGGGGCTCGACAGCGGGCTCGACGACGGGGCTCGTCGGCGGGGCTCACCAGTGACCAAACTCCGGCGAGGGGGGTGCCAACTCGGTGAGTTGGGGGGAGGGCAGGGGCTCCAAGTCGCCGACTTGAGAGGGGGGAGGGGAGGGGGAGGCTGTGGCCAATATGGGGGGGGGGGGGGGGGTTGGGTTGTATCTATTAGGGGGGGGGGGGGGGGAGGAGTCCTACTCCAATTGGAACTCAAATAAGAATCCTAGTCAATTTGGATCTTAACAAACTTATCCCCTTTTTATTTGGTGCGGCAGCAATGGGGATTTAATCCCCAAATGTGGGGGAAAATTCCCCTTTTCGGGAATTGGGGAATTTGAAAATTTTGGGGGAAATTTAGGAATGGCTTATTTCAGCTATCTTTTCCCATTCCTCACCATTTCTATGTCACTTGTTCCATTTCTACATTCCCCTTTCCATTTCTATGTCCTATTCTCCATTTCTACATTCTCCTCTCCATTTCTATGTCCCATTCTCCATTTCTACATTCCCCTCTCCATTTCTATGTCTCATTCTCCGTTTCTATACGTCACTTCTCCATTTCTATGCCCCATTCTCCATTTCTATATTCCCTTCTCCATTTCTGTGGTTTTTCCTCCATTTCTATGGTTCCTTCCTCCATTTCGATGGTTGTTTCTCCATTTCTATGGTTCTTTCTCCATTTCTATTTCTTTTATAATGCTTCTCTATATGAAAAATGTATGCAATGCATGGAAATGAATTTGAGGGTGTTACACTTGAGTTAAGCCACGTCTCAAGGTACGTGATCGTGTTTTCACACCACACGATGGGGAACACAAGTAGAGCGCGAACGGATCATCACAGTTGGGAATTTCATCAACCCAACAAATACCACCTACTGCCCTGCAGGGCACGCCGATGGCAAGTGCTGCGTATGTCCTTCTAGGCTATTTCCAGATGAACACACTATCATGTTGCCTACCACATGATGGGGCTTCCACTTTCTTGCCTAATGCACGCCAGAGACCAACGTTTCATATGAACTCAGGAACATGAAGAATTTAAGAGTTTCATATTAACGTCCCACACCAGGCTGTGAGACCTATCCCTGAACCACATTCCTCGTCAGGGGAGCTAACCAAAATTCTCCCTTTGTGGTCAATGGCTAGGGCTGATCTTCGGAGGTGAGCAACTAGACTTGCAGGTGCACCGATGGGGTGGCTTGCTTGAGCGTGATCACTCCTGGTTTGGGCTGGCCACGGCGACCAGTTCGGTTTCTTCAGTTTGAACACGGGAGCAGCAGAAATTAAGCCGTTTCTAGGCGCAAGCAAGCATGGATCAACGGAGTGAGGTTGCTAGCCGGCTAGAGCACTCATGGGCGAAGGTTTTTGCTGTGGGAAGCTCGGGCAAAAGCAATTTGGTTTGCGGCTGGCGATGGGAAGAACAGAGCGGCGCCCCGGTTGTTTTTCTCGGCTGTTGTTTGCATGCGGGAGAAGAACAGAGAGCAGCTCCAGCAGGGAGAGAAAACCAAATTCGTGTGTTGCTTCACGGTGAGGGTACGAGCAAAGCCATCGGCCGATTAGAAGGAGCTGGCGCGAGAGAGCATCGGGCGGGGGTTGCCTTCCGGGAGCTGTCGCGCGCTGAGTCGAGCACGTCAGTTTAGAACAGTCTATGACATGTGGGGTCCACAGTAGCTCAAATATCTTCCTCTCTGCTTTAAGATTCCTGCATCGCCGTTGACTAAATTCGACCAAACTTGGAGAGTAGGCTAAAAGAATTATGAGTAACTCAATTCTGAAATCAGATTTTGAAATCGAGTTTGTTTGGTTCAAAATTCAAATGCAAGTTTGAATTTGAACGTGCCCTCATTTAATCCTCGGAATAAATAGTATATGAAACCTAAACTTCTCCAAATTTGAAACTTAGGCTCTTGAATACATGAGAAATGCATCTATGATCTCACATATAGGCCTTTGGACAATCTGAATAGGAATCCTTTCAAAAGATTCAAAAAGGTGTTTAAATTTCCTCCACTCTCCTCATAGAGAAGGTGCACATGAGTTAGAGTTTTGGGAGTGTAATTCTTTCCCCTAGGTTATCATGTGCTGATCATGGGCTAGAGAAAGTTTTTAACTCCCTCACATATCCATTGTGTGCTCATCATTTCATGTGATACAAATATAGTCTTTCTTTGCCTCACTTTGTTTCACAATGTCAAATAAAACTTTTCAAAAGTTAGGACCGTTACAGGCGGTCTAGAGGAGGCGCCGAGGGAGGCGCCAAAGGGGCGGGGCCAAGGAGCGGAGGCGCCGAGGGATGCGGGGAGCGGGAGCATTGAGGGAGGCACTCAAGTGGAGGCGCCGAGGGAGGCGGTCGAGCGGAGGCGCTAAGTGAGGCTGGGACCAAGGAGCGGAGGCGCCAAGGGAGGCGGGGAGCAGAGGTGCCGAGAGAGATGGGGATTAGGGTTTGCAGGCACGAGTGAGGAGCGACCGCCTTATATGGGCCGATCGGTATGGTCCCGGGCCAGGCCAGCCAACATGGGCTATATGGGCCACGATACGGGCCGGTTGGTTCGACCCTTAGACAGGTTTGGACGAGCTGGCATGAATGGCCTGCAACTCTCTATCACCCTCTCTAACACTAAGTGTCCAAGGACGGTGCCTTCTCAGAGCATGAAATGATATTTTTCCCAATTAAGTACTGGATCTTTCTCTTGGCATCTTTGTAAGACCTTGTCCAAATTTTCCAGACCGTGATAAAAAGTCTTTCCAAAGATGGAGAAGCCGTCCATGAAAACTTCCATGGTCTCCTCAATCATGTCAGGAAAGATAGACATCATAGACCTTTGGAATGAGGCTGGTGCGTTACACAACCCAAAGGACATTTACCAGAGGCGTATGTTCCATAGGGGCATGTGAATGTGGTCTTACGTTGATCGTTGGGATGGATAGGAATTTGATGATATCCAGAATACCCATCAAGAAAAAAAAAAGGAATGTTTCGCCAAACACTCAAGCATCTCATCGATGAAAGAAAGTTGAAAGTGATCCTTCCTTGTTTCCATGTTAAGCTTTCGGTAATCTATGCACATCCTTCATCCCGTGACGTTTCGTTGAGGAATTAATTCAATCTTTTCCTTCTTAACGTCTGTCATTCCTCCTTTCTTTGGCACTACTTGGACCGGGCTGACCCACTCACTATGCGGAACGGGACAATAAATCCTGGCATGCAAAAGTTTCAAGACCTACTTTTGACAACCTCACACATCGTATTATTTAACCTCTGTTGAGGTTTCCTAGAGGGTGTACTCTCGGGGTCCATAGGAATGCGATGGGTGCAAAGAGCATGGCTGATTCCCTTGAGGTCTTGGAGTGAGTAGCCAAACACAGTTCTATGCTTTTCTAGAATGGCTAAGAGTTTGAGTGTATCTTCGTTTGAAAGTTGTCACTTGATGAGGACATCACTCCTATAGATACACACAACACTCCATTGAACATACAATATGTAATCATTAGAGTTTACACACAACAATTGAATTTGTAGGTGAGCTCGTTCTTATATGATTTCTTATATGTTTTGAGAATAGATTGCTACCTAATGACTTAATTGTGATTAGTATCTATGGAGATGTTCAAGAACTACTTGGATAATGGCATAGGGGCATGGATGACCAGAGAATTCGTCCAAAGAAGATAGAGGCCAAGCCCAACTCGAAATCGAGTACAACTCGGAACCCAGGAGCACTTCTCACTAAAGCGAACACCCAGGATGCATACGGACTCCGTTTTGGACGTTCTACATATGCACGGAAAGGGGAGAGGATAACCTTTCCAATTCTGCTGGTCACCATGTAAAAACTCCTACAGAGTCGATGAGAATCGTCAAAACAATATCTAGTTAAGAATCTGTCAGGGTGTATTGGGCCACTGGGCCTTTTATCAAGTACAAGTCCATTATTTTCGTGTCCTAGGGTTAGGTCATGAACCCAACACCCCTTATACATCCTCACACCAATTTATACTCCATAGTATCCACCACAAACAATTGGGTTTTGTTTATATTAATCTGTTATACACAGTTTCGCTGTTCATCGGTTTGTGAGACCCCAAATTAGCAATTCAGATTGCTTCTTCTTTGTTCTTGCTCATGTTCTTGGTTGCACTTGCAGCGATTAGCCTTCTTGGCGAGATCAAGCATGTGAAGCACGTTTGGTAACCAACGGAGTGGTGGTGTAGTGATTGCAGGGGTTGTTTGTGTTCTCCTCGAGAGCCTCGGATCATCAACGTCGAGATCTCTATCAATCGACTTATCCATTACCTATCGAAAGATCGGGCCTCGACTACTCATCATCACTTATGATGACACGGGCTTTCAGATTGCCATTTAGGAAATCATAACGTAGGCTAGGAGGCAAGGTTTTTAGCTGAATCAGAAGTTGTGGTGGGAGCTCTTCTTTGGGTAGTTCAAATGTCTCCTAAAGTTCATCCTTCTCTAGGATGATATCTTTTTCTCCATCAATTTCAGGAGGATTCAAATATTGAAGAGTCCTAACCTTCTCGATTGGATCATCTTGGAGGGAAGGTTCTTCTGATGTGTTCTTTGAACGAAAAATGGGAATGGAAATTTTCCTCCCTCCAAGATTGATATTGAGGTCTCCTTTTAGGGGTACTTCCATGAGAAATTTTTTAATGGTAATCCCTATCATGATGTCAAAGTCTTTGACTTCGAACACATGAAAATCAAGGAAAGCCTCAATATCTTCATGTTGGATCGACACATTTTGCAAAATCCCATATCCTTCAACAATATTTCCAAAAGAATCTCGGAAGGATTTTCCTGTTGGAGCCAAGGGCACATCGCCCAAAATGTCTAAACCACAAGTATCAGAAATTATATTGCTCCAACTTTGGGGCTATAAAGTACATTCATTTTCACACCTCTAATAAGGCATCGAATGGATGCTAAGGGAGAGATCATCCTAAGTATTTCAGGTGATATCTCAACCTTTGCCCTCCATTCTCTACTCATTATTGAAGTCAACTCCTTGACCGTCTCCTAAATGAATACTCCATTAGGTGGATCTGGTGGAGTGGGAGGTGATGATAGATTTTTAAGCCAACAAAACTTTGAGGTATTTCCATAGTCATTGAAAAGCTGTTTCTCGAAGTAGAATGGATACTCCAAAGGTTGAATTTTTTTCATCGTTCTTCGTTTCAGGGTCAGGTGAGGTTTCTACAGGCAAGGCTTGAGATGGACAAGCAACTGGTTCGTCCTTACTTTTAGAAATATCCTCATTACTCGATATGGCTTCCTCTTATGGAAGTTCATTACGACCATAATGGAGGCATTTTCTAGAATTTGATCTAGAAGTTCCTTTCCTTCTTCAGGAGTCTTATATAGGAAAGATCCTCCAACCGTGATGTCGAGATATAGGGTTGACTCTTTGTTCAATCCCATAAAGAAATATTGCAATATCAACGGGTTGGGGATTGAGAAATCCAGGCCAGATTTTCTGAAAATTAAAAATCTATCCCAGGCTGCACCTATTGACTCCTTCTCCATCTGTTGGAATCCTAGTACTTCCATTCATAAGGAAAAATATCGGGATATTGGAAAGAATGCAAGATAAAATTTGCCTTGGAGTTCTTTCCAATCACCATTTGTTTTCTCAACGGTATGTGTGTACCATTATTTCGCTTTTTCCCTGAGAGAGAAAGGAAATAGCTTCCATTTTAGAGTGTCTTATGTCATGTGTTTTATTAAAAGACATGAACACAATTGTTCGAACCGTTGTAGATGGTGGTAAGGGTTTTCACAATCCGTTCCTGAGAAGGATCGTTCCCAAACCATGGCTATAAAGCCAGGGTGAAGTTCATAGCTAGTTGAGCAAATTGGTTCCACTGACGGAGGAGGCTCATAGAACTCACCCTTTGTGGCAGAATATGATAGAACGGTGGGCTACTCCATGATGTGGTTGGTGATGGGATATGGAATAAAGGAAAGATTTTAAAATGTATACGAGGGTTAACAAGGTTCAAAGATCAACAGCAACCATTCCCCGGCAACGGCGCCAGACAATACTAGAAAAAGCATTTTCACACGCGGCTATAAAACATATTATCACATGCTTTTTTGAAAACCACCAGTGACTAAGCGTCTGTGATAAGGTATTGTCACAAGCGGTTCTTCACAGCCGACCGCCTGTGGAAAAGCATTATCACCAGCACATCTTTACAACTGACCGCCTGTGAAAGTGCATTATCATAGGCGGTTCTTTACCACCGAACGCTGGTGATAATGCCTTATCACAGATGGCTTGTTACCACTGACCACCTGTGATAATTCCTTATCGCACGCGGTTGTTAAACACGGACCGCCTGTGGTAGTGCCTTATCACAGGAAGTTCTTTACCCTCGACCACCTGTGAAGATATATAACCTATACAGCACTACATGTTGTTATTTATAGTTTTCAGCTCAAATTCATACACATATTCAAACATAGCACAAACACTATATTTTCACAAGCAACATTCACCCACTAATCATGTAAATATAAGGCAACTCATATACATACAATGCAAGTACTTATATATCTCAATTCATAGTTCACAAGTACATATATTTTACAAGTTTCACTAAAAACTTCTTGCATCACAGTTGCTAAGTTCTGGCACAAGTTCCAGCTCTTGATCTTGCTCCACAGTCAGCACCAACGACAACTACTTCTGGTCCAGATCTTCCTCAAGACACAAGTTCTTCGATTTGTGATGGACATGAAGAAGAAGGAGCTTGTGAAGTGTCTACTCCCCTCCGCATCCTCAAAAGTCATCCTCCACAATAAATTATTGGAAGCTTGCACGAATGGGTCACACGGTCCAGGTTTTGTGATCCAAACTCTCATGCTCATTGTGCTTTTGTTGCTTCTTTTGAACCCAATGATATATCACACACACTCACTAATTAATCTTGGATTATTGCCATGCAAGAAGAGTTATAAAATTTTGAAAGAAATAATGTTTGGAAACTTGTACCTCCACCTCAAGGTTACACTTTAATTGGAACTAAATGGGTGTTTAAAAATAAAAAAAATGAGGATGGGGTTGTGATTAGGAATAAGGCTAGGTTGGTTGCTCAAGGTTTCACACAAGTTGAAGGTTTAGATTTTGATGAGACTTTTGCTCCTGTTGCTAGATTATAAGCCATAAGAATTTTGTTAGCATTTTCTTAAATGGATGTTAAAAGTTTTTTTTTCTTATTGGCTGGAACATGCAACCTGCTGTAACGAGTCATAGAAATGCAAAGATTGCTCCTAAACCTACTGTTTTTCATGCTACACATAACACACTTTATAAATCAGTAGTTGGGAACAATAATTCTCAAAATTTGGCTCATAAACCTGCTGTATTTTCTCAGATTTTGCGTGCTATTCCTGCTGGACGTCATGTGACTCAGTACTGGATTCCTAAATGCCTTTTGACTAACCCCAGTATTGAGTCATCGACGTATTGTGCTGCTATGTAGGTTACACTCTTGAGGAAGGAGAACATTTGGATTGTGGATTCAGGTTTCTCACGTCACATGAACAGTAACAAAGAATGGTTCTCCTCCCTCTGTTTTATGTCACGTGTAGAAAATGTTACTTTTTCCAATAATTCTTTAACTCCTATAATTGCCAAGGGTTCGGTTATAGTAAATAAACACCATACTTTCAAGGATGTGGCACTTGCTAAAAATTTGAAATGCAACTTGTTTTCCATTTCACAATTGCTAGATGAAAATATAGAAGTTTACTTCACTAAAAATTGCTGCATGGTATGATAGGTTAGAAGGGTTTCAAGTTATATCAAATGGATGTTAAAAGTGCTTTTCTTAATGGCTACATATATGAGGAGGTTAATGTTAAGCAACCACCATTGAAATCCAAAATTTCCTAATAATGTTTACAAACTGTCCAAAGCTTTGTATGTTCTTAAGCAAGCCCCTAGATCATGGTATGATAGGTTAAAAACAATTTTACTTGAAAAGGGGTTTACCATGGGCAAGGTTGATAAAACTTTTTTTTGTCCTTAAGCATGACAATGACTCACTATTCGTTCAAGTGTATGTGGATGATATTATCTTTGGTTGTGCTTCTCATGATATTGAGTCTAAGTTTGAGCTCTGACGTGTTTGGAATTTGAAATGAATATGCTGGGAGAACTCACATACTTTTTGGGGCTGCAAATCAAGCAAACCAAGGAAGGAACTTTTGTGCATCAAACAAAGTATACGAAGTATGGGAGAACTCACATACTTCTTTGTAATTCATTTGTTGCTTGGTCTTCTAGGAAACAAAATTTAGTTGCACAATCCATGGCCGAATATGAATATGTAGCTGCTGCTAGCGCTTGCTCACAAATTCTTTGGATTGTTCAAACACTTAAGGAATATGGGGTTGATCTAGATAGTGTTCCACTGTTTTCTGATAATACTAGTGCCATGTGCATTGCTAAAAACCCATGCAATATTCTAGAACAATTGACATTAGGTATGACTTTCTCCGTGATAATGTTGAAAAAGGAAACATTTTGCTTCACCATGTAGATACCAAACAACAATTTGCTGACATTTTTACAAACCCTTGGATTTCACTCATTTTGGTTTCATTTGTAATGAAATAAGGGTTATGCATCCTCATGGTTTAAATTGAGGGGGAGTTTTGAAACTTGGGAAGTCTATGTGTGAATCTGATTTTAAAATAATATGAGCAAAGTATTTCATACATATATGACTTTGTTATTCCTTTTACATGCTGTAGGAACGAAGAGCACGTTAAAAGCTACCAGAGGGGGGTGAATGGTAGATTTAAACTTTTTAGCGGAAGCAACAAAAAACCCCCTCGGAAGAAAATTGATCTGTTAAAGAAACCGTGTATGCGACTGATCCAAATGTGTTCAACCGTGACACAAGTGGTATATATTATAGAGAATCAAGTCACGAAGACACGACAACAAGAATCACGGAAATCCGTCAAAAATAACTCAAGTTATGATCGAAAGATCAAACGAGGGTCAATCTGTTCTACTCGAGTAAAAACTAGATTTGCAACACTGCAAAGAAACTCATGTATGAAAAGGAATCACAAAGTCATATATGTATGAAATACTATGCTCATATTATTAAATTCAGATTCACACATAGACTTCCCATGTTTCAAAAACTCCCCATCAATTTAAGCCATGAGGATGCATAACCCCTATTTCACTACGAATGAAACAAAAACGAGTGAAATCCAAAGGTTTTGTAAAAATGTCAGCCAACTGTTGTTCGGTATCTACATGGTGAAGCACACAGTTTCCTTTTTCAACATTATCACAGAGAAATTGATACCTAATGTTAATGTGCTTTGTTCTCAAATATTGCATGGGGTTTTTAGCAATGCAAATGGCACTAGTGTTATCACAAAATAGTGGAACACTATCTAGATCAACCCCGTAGCCCTTAAGTGTTTGAACAATCCAAAGAATTTGTGAGCAAGCGCTAGCAGCAGCTACATATTCAGATTTGGCTGCGGATTTTGCAACTGAATTTTGTTTTCTAGAGGACCAAGCAACAAGTGAATTACCAAGAAAATGACAAGCACCCGAAGTACTTTTCCTATCAATTCTACAACCCCCAAAATCAGCATCCGAAAAAGCTTTCAAAGTAATGGTTGAGGAAGAAGGAAGAAAAATCCCAAATTTTTTAGTTCCATGTAAGTACCTGAGAATTCTTTTGACGGCTTGATGATGTGAAGCACGTGGGGAAGCTTGAAATCGTGCACAAAGACATACGCTGAATTGTTTGTCTAGTCTTGATGCCATGAGGTACAAAAGTGATCCAATCATACTTCTATATTCTTTTTGATCCACAGGTTCACCATCTTCATCAAGTTCAAGTGTCGTTGCTGTACCCATTGGTGTCCGAAGAGACTTGCTTTTGTCCATGTCGAAGTTCTTAAGAAGGTCTCTTGTATACTTTGTTTGATGCACAAAAATACCCTCCTTGGTTTGCTTGATTTGCAGCCCCCAAAAGTATGTGAGTTCTCCCATCATACTGATCTCAAATTCTGAACTCATCATAGCTGGACCGTGTGACTCGTTCGTGCAAGCTTCTAATCATTTGTTGTGGAGGATGAATTTTAAGAACCTGGAGGGGAGTAGACAATTTACAAGCTCCTTCTTCTTCATGTTCATCCCAAATTGAAGAACTTGTGACTTGAGGACGATTTGGACCAGCAATGGTGGTCGTCGGTGCTGGTTGTGAATCAAAATCAGGAGCTGGAACAATGTCATTAGCTCCTCAGTTTTCGGGCAGCAGCATCACTTCTTCATCTTCTTTGATGAAAATACTCTCCCCTGCGGATATGGGTCTGGTCCTGCAATATTAGAGCTAGTACCTGGGCTAGCTTCATCAAAAGAAACCTCACAAGTCTCCATAATTTTGTTAGTATCATGTAAAAGCACATAGTAGTCTCTAGTATGAGATGGGTAACCAAGAAACATGCCATCAACGGATCTAGGTTCAAATTATCAAGATTACCATGTTTCTTAACAAAGCATTTGCAACCAAAGACCCGAAAGTGTGTGATACTAGGCCTATGTCCAAACCGAAGTTCATATGGTGTTTTACCTAGCTTGGCACGCAAGAAAACACGATTTGAAACATAACAAGTAGTTGCAATTGCATCAGCCCAAAATGTTCTAGGAGTTTGATATTCATGAAGCATAGTCCTAGCCATCTCAACTAAGATTCTGTTCTTTCTCTCTACAACACCGTTTTGTTGAGGTACATACGGTGAAGAAAATTGATGATCTATTCCATTTCAGCACAAAAGTGGTCAAATGATCGATTTTTAAATTTGGTTCCGTTATCACTTCTAATTGCTTTTAAAGATCCTGGGTGATAAATTGATAATCTAAGAAATAAGGTTCTAAAGTGACTAAAAGTTTCATTCTTAGATGCCATAAAATAAACCCAAGAGTATCTAGAATAGTCATCAACAATCACGAGAACATACCATTTAGATCCGAAGGATTGAACACGTGAAGGTCCTATGGTGTCAAGGTACAAAAGTTGACCCGGTTCAGTTGTCATGGTCATTGTGAGAGGAGCATGTGAACCTGCAACCATCTTAGCATGTCTACAAGAAGAGCATGCAATTTCTTTGTCCCCTTTAAGCTTAGGCAGCCCACTAACACGTGTGAGATGATCAAAGCCTACGTGACCAAGTCTACGATGCCAAAAATATAAGTCTTTTGAATCATTACCAACTAGACATCTATGCTTAGAGGATGACATATCAAAATCAGCTTTAAAAACTCTTCCAAACCGAGATATACTAAAAATGAGCTCACTATTTGAATCTACAACCTTGCAACAATTTTTCGTGAAAATAATTTCTAGATTTTCATCTAGCAATTGTGAAATAGAAAAGCAAGTTGTATTACAAATTTTTAACAAGTTCCACATCTTTTAAAGTGTAGTGATTATTTACTCTAACCGAACCCTTAGCAATTATAGGAGTTGAAGAATTATCGGCAGAAGTAACATTTTCTACATGTGACACAAAAGAGAGGGAGGAGAACCATTCTTTGTTACGGTCATGTGGCGTGAGCATCCTGAATCCACAATCCAAATGTTCTCCTTCCTCAAGCGTGTAACTTACATAGAAGTACAATACGTCGATGACTCAATACCGGGGCTAGTCAAAAGGCATTTAGGAATCCAGTATTGAGTCACACGACGTCCAGGAGAAGTAACACGCAAAGGCTGAGATAAAACAGCAGGTTTATGAGCCAAAGTTTGACGATTTTTGTACCCTACTACTGACCTACGAGGTGTTATATGAGTAGCACTAAAAACAGTAGGTCTGGAAGCAAACTTTGCATGTTTTTGACTCATTACATCAGGTTGTATATTCCTAACATTCGGTTCAGCACACGCAACAGGTTTTGTACAGTTGTTATGTGATGTAGCAATCATTCTTTCCTTTTTCTGTTGCTTAGCTATTCTATAACAAAAATCTATGACATGACCATCTCTAACACAGTAGGTACAATGAAATTTAACTTTATGTTCATGTATGGATGAGAAGACAACATGTTTATTTGAAACCGAATGAGACAACACTCCTGCAGATTTAAAAACCACTTCTCTTTGTTTAGGAACTGTTTTAATCAAACCACTTCCTAATGACTTTATAATTTTAGGTGGATGTCCTTTAGCATGAGCATGGGAATCAAAACCTAAACCGTTTTTATCATTGCAAGATTTAGAATAATTAAACAGCAAGTTCAGATTCTTATTCCATTATAAAACCGCTCTAGTGTCCTATTCATGTCATCAAGTTTCTTAGACAAGTCTAGGCAGTTTTGACATGAAGTTTTTCCTTTTAGTTTGCAACTGGAACAATACTTAACTTCACGAGAACGTAAAGTATTGTTCAATATAGAAATTTCATTCATAGCATCTTGTAGTTTCTTATTAATATCATCACAAGTAGAACAATGCAAATCAATTGTAGAACAACAAGCATCTTTCAAGTTTTTATCATTAAGTGCAGCAAGCTCTCTGTTCTTTTGAATCTCTAACTCAAATTTATCAAGTGTGGAGGTATGTGCACTGTAAAAGCCCAAGAATGGACTTGCTAAAATGTTCATCACATCACCACACCACAGCTCATTTGGTGGGTAGCTCATGAACATTTGTGAAGAGCAAGTAAACACAATCAAGAGGGTGATTAGATGAAAAGCCCATAACTCCAAAAAGTAGGAGCTCGCACACATAAACATGAGAGGATGAGTTCACTGTTTGGTCCTAAATACTTTTAGGAATGCTTATGCCAAGTTTCATGCAAATCCAAACTCTTTTGAGTCACTTTTGGAGACATTTGTAAAAAGGGCTATTTGAATGCAAATTCAAATTTCAGCTGGTTTTCATCACTTGAATTCAAAAGTTGACTTCATATTCAAACTCAGCACATTTTTCTGAGTTAGTCCACCAATTTTCATCCTCATTGGAGTTCATCTTGTCGGGAGCTAAATTTGAATTAATTCAAAACTGAATCTGAATTTAAATTCAAATGTGAAGCAAATTTAGCCAAACCAATTTCAAATTGAGGAGATCAAATTCAACTCATGACTTTGTGGCTAAGTCTACCATTTAAGTGTGAGTAGCTGGGATATTTGCAGCAAAAAGTGGAAAAGGATTAGAGGGGAGAGCTGGTACCCACTGGTCAGTGAGTGGAATTCACAGAACCAACTCAACCCGAGAGAAAATCACTCATGCGACCGCCGAGCGCCGCGTGCAGACCGCTCACCGACGGAGAGGCCACCGCATGGTGAAAATCGCGAGTCACAGCGCCAGCACGACACACCACTCGGTCATTTTTGCTGTGTTCCGGCTGAACCGACGCTCACACACCCCGCTGGTAGCTTCCGCAACCAAGCTTCTCACCGCCGCTCTCTGCTCCCTGGCGACCGGCTGATCCCGGCTGCTTCACGCACCACCACTAGAGAAGAAAAGGTACGCCTGCTTGTGAGGGAGCTGTAGGAGGAAACCGTTTGCCGTTTCGTGCGGTGTAGAGCAAGAATTCCGAGTTTCCTTCCACGGTGTACCTTAGGGTAAGCAATGGATCGACGGTGAAATTCGCTGCACAGAGGCAACCGCCGGTCGAGCTGCAGCTTACACACGCTCTAGACACCCGTGCGCTTCTCCTCGAGCAAGAACCCGCAAGAACAACCACCCGAACCCTAGTTTCACCGATAAATAGTCCGGCGGAAGAGAGGGTCGCCGGTGAGGTCCAGTTTGCCGGCTGTTTATGTCCCAACCAAGATCATGCCGAGCTTCCCGAGGCTTCCCTGGACGTGGTGACGCGATTAACACGCGAAGGGGGTGGTTGGAAGGGCGGGAACGCGTTGCCGAAGTGGCACAGGGGCATAGCGCTCGTCGCCGGCGAGCTACAGCAGTTAGCAGGTGGCGGCATGGTGTCCAATGTGTTCAGCGTCCAAAGTTACATGGGGGCGGCGAGTTTCACCGTCGCCTGCGAGCTAGGTCACCGGGAACGCCGACCTCGCCGGAGCTCCGGTGGCTCGGGGCGGCGGCGTCGCGAGGTAGACGAAGGGTGTGGGTCCCACGTGTCAGCCACTGCACTAAATGCGCGCGCTCGGTTAGTTTAATTTAAACATGCGGGCCCAGCTGTCAGTCACTGTTTAAGCACGGGAGGTGATTTTCTTCAGGAAAATAATTAAGGAATCAGCCAAAACTTTAGAAATTCATAATTTTGGGTAGAATTGTCCAAATTCAGTAAACCAAATGTCATCTCTTCAAGTACTATCCAGCAAGATAAGTTTCAGATTATGAACCTTATTCTTTTTTCAGAATTAATTCCCTAAACTTTAAACTGTTGGGAATTTTATCTGGAGAATTCTTTTATGGAAAATTCTGAAATTTGGCTGGGATGTTCATTTGAAAATCCTTGAGTCACAGGAAAAATTTCAGATCCATACAAGTTCATTTAGTCCCCCTAATGATGTGATTAAGTGAACTGCCCTTAGAAAATGGAAAAATGTACAGCAACATTTTTCAGATTTTCTCAAATCTTGTTTAGGGCATAACTTCCTTTATGATTCTTAAAATGACATGAAACCAATTCCATTAGAACCATCTCAATCTCTAGTTTCCAGAAAGTAATGGGTTGAGCCATGAAAATCCCTGGAAATCCTTAGAAGCTCTAGTGATGACCAAATAGACTTTTATTTGTACAGAGCTCAAATGAACTTTGTTTCAAATGAAACTTGGTCAAGTTTCTGGTTAGGACCCTACCAAGCCACCATAAAAATTTCATAGCCAAAAGGGATGTCTATCTAGAGTTATGGTCTTTACATATTCAATTTAACACATTACATTTAAATTGACATATCGTACATTGCTTACGTGTAGTCTCTGAAGGCGAAGAGACCCCGGAAGTTTTGGATTTCCTACTTCCGGACGAAACACTAACATCCGACCAGCAGCAACAAGGCAAGCCCCGGTTTGCATTAACAAGTTTTACAAAGTTTTGCTTTATGTATACTTAGCATGAGGTATGTATGTGCATTAGGTGTAGGATGGATGAAACCCCAAGTGCATAACCAGATTATTCCTACAAGAGTGAGGGTAGTGTCTGAGCCCTCGAGTAGTCTGGCTGTGCTTAATATTCATAGGACTTCGGTACAAGTCGAGTAGTTGGAATCTACTCGCGAGTATAGGTTTCAGGACACACGGGATTGGTTCGAGTTATGTGAGATCACTTTAGTAAGAAAATGAGACTAGGCAGGTGATAGGGCACAGCAAGAGTAAGTCTTGTGGGCGCAGCCCTGTCCATGTCAATTGAGGATCAATCCGTGTGCGGCCCCGCTGAATAAGTTTTGAACGTACCGAAGGCATATCGGATATATGGGCCCCGATAAACCGATGTAACCTATACCTCCGAGCGTCGAGGTATAACACACCGATTTATAGGTGTAGGTTGGGGGCCGCAAGGTGTAAATCTGCTAACGGGCATAGAGATATGCTCCGTGTAGGGAACCTCCTGTCCGTTTGGGTGCGACCGGTTCGACGTTTGGGCTGTTTGGTAAAAGGTAGTCCCGTATGACATCGAGTGAGCGTGCTGTGCAGCTCCACGGGTGGGCGTACGTGACGTGCTATTCGGGTATCCCTGCAGGTGTATATCGAGTCGATTCGCCGTCCCTCGTGGTGATGAGTACCACTTGGTCACTGAGTCGTGACGTAGGTTATTATATGAAATGATATGATTCAATATTTCTGTTATGATCAAATTGTATTGCTACATGTGTGCCACCAAATATTGCTCACTAAATTTCAGATTTCATGAACTGTTAACTTGTGGCTAAAAGATGAATTCAGGATGAACTTGTAGGCGTGTCCTTTGCTGCAATGTGCCATCCTATGTTTGTATAACCTGCATGTAGAGTTTCATGTGTAGGTGAGTCGGTTAGGCCTTGATGAGCCATCGTGCTCACGGTTGCTGCTATGAGTGTTTTTCAGGAGAGGACTACGCCATGGACTCCGGGTACGAGTCCACCGGCGAGGGCTACCGTCCGTCGGGGACCACGGATGAGTTGGGGCCGTACACGCTGTGCTGAGCTGAGGAGTGGAGCTAGTGTGGGTTGTCCGTAGAGCTGGACAACGGACTTTTGCTAGTTAGGTGGGCGTGAGTTGTATAAATTTAGCTTCCGCTGTTGTAGACTCTATCGTTAGTTGTAAACTGAAGGTTTGTACTACTTTGTACATATTCAGTTTGTTTTCTATGTAATACAATGTTTTCCTTATGGTGTGTGCTGTCGGGTGTTGCATCGTGCGGCACCACCCTCTAAGATCCTGGGCGTACGGATTTTGGTCCGTCGCAGGCTGGCATCAGAGCTGCTTAGGGGGATAGCACACTAATTAAGGACTGTATTACCGGAAAACTTAGGATTACGGTGAGGATTTGCTAGTATGCCCAACTAAGGACTATATTAGCATAGTTACTTAAAGTGGCATGACTAACATATGTGTTATAATGCTGAATTTTGATTATGTAACGACGCACCTATGGTCAGGTAAAAATGGTAAGGAACGCCACCAAAAGCGGTTCAATTTCGGTTAATGGGAAAAAGATAGCTGAAATGAGCCATTCCCAAATTTCCCCAAATTTTCCCCAAAATTTCCAAATTCCCCAATTACACAAAAGGGGAATTCTCCCCATATTTGTGGGGATTAAATCCCCAAGGCTGCCGCACCCAACAAAAGGGAATAAGTTGGTTGAGTTCCAAATTGAGTAGGACTCTTGGTTGAGTTCCAATTGGAGGACTCCTCCCTTCTCCCCCTTATAAATACAACCCCAGCCCCCCCACCCTTTTGGCCGCAGCCCCCCCCCTCCCCCAAGTCGCCGAATTGAGCCCCCCTCCAACTCGTCGAGTTGGAACCCCCCCTGCCAGAGTTAGGTCGCCGATGAGCCCCGCCGTCGAGCTCTGCCGTCGACACCCGCCGACGAGCCCCATCACACCCCGCCATCGCCGGAGAAGAAGCCCGACGATCGGTCCTGCCCTAATCTTCCATAGAAAAATTCCCTGCTGCTGCCATTGCTAGGAGAAAGGCCCTGCACCAAAAGGAAGGGAGGTAGGTCTTCATTACCCATCTTACGACGTCGCCGCTGTTTCTACGCATCCGTTTTATTCGCCCCCTTCGAGCAGAAACTTTTACGTGTGGACAGATCGTGTTTTGATTGATTTTTGATGGTGAAATTGATGTAGATCTTCAGTCAAGATCATCACCACGTCCACACTTGATCCCTACACCCTTGTTCATCATAAAACCCCACGAAAGCCCATTAAAACATGCAAGAACACATACAAACTGGTTTAATAAAACAGCACCATAGGATTTGCATTCATCTACCCCATTGCATCTTGAGTAAAGTTTGTGCATGACGATTGATTGCGGTAAATTTTGTATGTGCGTGGTCGTGAGTAGAAGGACAAGCTCAAGAGGCCATCTACGAGGATCTACAGCACCAAGACTTCGGTACGCTCGAACAACAAGAACCACAGGAGCAAGGCAAGTGCCCCTTGACCATATTGATCCCATGTTTCGAAACTGCTTTGTTTGTGAAAACTCATATGCTTGAGTCATCTTGATGGGACACCCTTTTATAGGAGTTTACTAGTTTTGTTAACCATCCTTGTCGCCGGTAAAGTTGATGAGTCGGGTATGGTCCTTTTTCCTTTTTGCTTCGCTTAATCTACGGGATACGGGAAGCTGAATTAAAACATGTTTAGCTACTGCACTCATATGAATAATGATGATGATAACTTGATGATGTCAATGAGCATGGAATCGGGGAGATCTAGGCAAGCTTGGTTCGTGGATGTTGCTGAATGAGATGGTGGTTTACTTGCCGTAGATCTAAGGACCGGTTCATGCCAGCACATGCCAGGAAAACAGTGCCACAACCACAAGGCCAAATATGGGTGCGGCTTAGCTGACTAATTAGGTGTGTTGCTAGCTTGTTATGGACCGTTGGATGGCGCGGGGAATGGGAGTCGAGAGGGACTGCCCTGGGAACTGCATGGCACAAGAGGGGGCCCGTGGGTGGGAGAATGGTGATTCTAGCCTACCGGTGAAACCTCAGTGGGTCCGTACATCTAGTAGCCCCTTTGTAAAGGCTATTTTGTGATCTCTTGGCCATACACCGACGGTTGTGCACTGGTATAATGGAGGTTCTGCAGTCGCCGACGGGTGACGAAATCACGAACTTGTGGGTAAAGTGGTGCCACCTCTGTTAGAGTGTAAAACTATCATGATAGCCGTGCTTCCGGTCACAAGCACCTGGCCAACTTACATGATTAGAGGCAAACTTGGGATGTTTATTTGGTTATGGGTATGGTATGATAATTGGGATCGGTTTTGGGACTGTTTTGAGTCATGACAATGAATTTGGTTCTGGTTATATGAATATGAGATGGATATGAATATTTATGAGCATGAGATGAACTTGAGAAAGATTGATGGCTGGATAAGACTTGATAAGTGGTGAATTATGATGAGAGAATGTTGCTGAATTACTTGATTATGATGGGATAAATTTCACCTAGAAATAGTTGCTGTTTTTATCATGTTTATGAAATAAAATTTGCTTGCTGCCATGAGCCTTTTTATTCCGTACCTTGTTGTAAGCAACATGTCATACTTTTCCCGCACTTGCTGAGTACGACATGTACTCATCCTTGCATTACCACATAAACATCAGCTGCAGGAGATGAGTACTTCGAGGACCATGTGGAGTGCTAGGCGTGCGGACTACCTTTAACATGCCTGTGGAGTAGAAGATTGGAGCCTGCTATTTAGTTATTTCCGCTGTCGTTTAGAGACTTCCACTGCAAGAATAAGTTAGAGATTCATGAGTGAGACTTTGAGTCATTGTAATAAAGTACTTAAACACTATTTATTCATGGTTATGTTCTGAATTCAGTTTGTGGATTATATGTGTATGTGTGATGAACATCCTGGGCACACATATGAATTCACTTGGTTCTATTTTCGGAACCGGGTGTCACAGAAAATGCAAGGTACCAGGTGAAAATTTTGGATATGTAGAAACTGGTAATTCTGGAAGAGGGATGGACAGTTGAACTCATTTGAAAGATTGTTGTACCCTAGGGGGGTTTGATTACTTCCAATGGGGTAGCACATACTCATGAATCGTTATCTTCAACTAGTGAAAGGTTTGAGTATATTTCCTACTCAAGCTTATTTTGCTAGAGACCATGTTTGTGTCGTATTGAAGATAAAAGGGTAGTACACGTGATGACAAAGCATATTAACGTCTCGTAGTGACCAAATCTAGTTGAGATGAACTTCCAAAGAGGAAGTCCGTCAATTTGGTATTTAACTAGTTTGTATTTGGTCTGGTAATGATGTAGCTTGTGCAAAGTTATTACATTATCTATTACGAGATGTATCGCATGTTTATTGTCATTATGTCTTTACGCCTATTTTATTAGACTGCATGAAGTATGTTGCGGGACTGATCTTATTGTCGTATGGTTGCAGATTGTTCGTACTTGGGCCACGCATGAGGTCGGTGGCTCTAGTCAGCAGGGGGGTGATGACTCCCAACCACCTGCCTACGACAGCACCCCGCAGCAACAACCACCGCCGCCGCCTCCGCTTACTAGCGGATGTGATTGCGGCGCTGGTGGGCAATCGTGAGGAGCAGACCGATCTGCTCCGCACGATCGTGCAGAATACGTCCCAGGCGGGGGGGGGGGGGGTCGTCAAGAGACGGGGCCTCGTGAGGCCCACACTACGACGTACTCGGATTTCATGAGTACGCATCCTCCGGTGTTCACCGAAGCGGTAGAACCACTGGAGGCAGACAACTGGCTGAGGACGATCAAGTCCAAGTTCGGGCTGCTCTAATGCATGGAGCGGCAGAAGACTCTCTTCGCAGCTCAGCAGCTGCAAGGTGCCGCAAGTGCATGGTGGGCGAACTATGTCGCCTCACTGCCTTCTGGCTACACTGTGGAATGGGAAGAATTCCGGGAGGCGTTCCGCGCCTACCATATACCTCCAGGGATAATGAAGAGGAAGTTCCAAGAATTCTTGGAGCTGAAGCAGGATGGGAGGAGTGCCCACGACTACTCCCGTGCCTTCAACCGTCTGGCGCAGTATGCGTTGGATTATGTCTCCACCGAGGAGAAGAAGCGAGAGAAGTTCTATCGGGGGTTAAATCCCGAGATTAAGACGCATCTCATACATTGCAATCGTGGCACTTTGAACGACCTTGTCAACGCCGCGATTATGCAATAAGATGCTCAGCGAGAATTGGCGGCTGAGCAGCGAAAGCGAAGCGCTCCACCCAACAGCGGGGGTGGAGCTCCTCAAAAATACAGCATAGTGTATCAGACACCGGGGTCAGCAGTGGGATCCACCGGCGTGACCTCAGCAGTTGGGGGTTCGTTCTTTTCATCCACCCCCGTTCCGACCGCTGATGCCACCACCGCGTCCGCAACAGCAGCAGCAGCAGCAGCAGATGGTACCCCGGGCATTTCCACCGCCACAACGTGCCCCGGGTTTCCATCCGCCGATCAGCGGTGGACGACCGCCTCGCTACACCTGTTATACGTGTGGCCAGGCGGTCCATTTCTCGAAGGACTGTCCCCAGGGTCAGCAAAGCAGCGGGCAAGCCCAATATCAGGGCGGTGCTCGAGGCCGATCTCCGGTCAAGAAGGGAGGACAGCGAACCGGGGGTGTTCGCAACCTCGACAATGAGGATGCCCCGGAGGGAGGAAACGTGCTGGCGGGTACGTTCACTCTCAACGATCAAGCAATCATCATATTATTTGATTCTGGTGCAACCCACAACTTTATAAGTGCATCATATGTGGTTAAGCATCAACTGGAATCCTTTCCAACCGAGTGCTCTTATATGATTTGCTCATCGGGAGGGAAGATTTCAGCAACTATGATGATTCCGAAAGCACCACTGTGCTTAGGTAGGAAGATATATCCCACTACTATGATTATTCTTGAAGGGCAGAAGATTGATGCAATCTTAGGGATGTCATGGCTAAGTTACAAAGGCGCTATCCTAGAAACATTATCACGGACGGTTCACCTCAACTCCACACTACACCGTCTGCAGTCCCTCATACTAGACAATCCAGTCCCGGAAGTTTCAGCCGCCTATAATACTGAAGCTTCCAAGTTAGAGGACATCCCTGTAGTCCGAGAGTATCCCGACGTGTTCCCGGATGATCTTCCGGGCATGCCACCTGAACGGGTTGTGGAGTTCAAGATAGAACTTGCACCCGGGACTACTCCCATATCATGGAGACCGTACAAAATGGCTCCGAACGAGCTGGCGAAGTTGAAGGAACAGCTCAATGATTTGTTGAGCAAGGGTTTCATTAGACCGAGTTCCTTGCCTTGGGGATGCTCGGCACTGTTCGTCAAGAAGAAGGATGAAACCTTGAGGCTGTGTGTAGACATCCTGTTTGATCAGCTTGTGGGTGCAGGTGTGTTCTCCTATATGGACCTTCGCTCTGGGTATCATCAAATAAAAATCCGGGCGGAGGATATCCCAAAGACGGCCTTCTGGACGAGATATGGCTTATATGAATATTTTGTCATGTCTTTTGGTCTCACTAACGCTCCAGCATATTTCATGTATCTAATGAACTCGGTGTTCATGCCGGAGCTGGACAAGTTCATTGTGGTGTTCATTGATGATATCTTGGTTTACTCCAAGTCAGAAGCAGAACACGCCGAACACTTGAGAATTGTTCTTCAATGATTGCGGGACCATAAGCTCTATGCCAAGTTCAGTAAATGTCAGTTTTGGATCAGCCAAGTTCCATTTTTGGGACATATCATCTCAGCGGAAGGCATTGCGGTTGACCCAAGCAAAATTGAACAAGTGCTGAAATGGAAAGCCCCCACTTCTGTCCATGAAGTCAGAAGCTTCCTCAGTTTAGCGGGATATTACAGGAGATTCATTCCAAGTTTCTCCAAGCTTGCTAAGCCAATGACAGAATTATTGAAGAAGGGAACAAAATATGTTTCGAACGCAGCTTGTGAAGGAACGTTCCAAGCATTGGTGAAGCATCTCACAATAGCCCCGGTCTTAGCTCAACCGGATACGACCAAGCCCTTCGACATGTATTGTGATGTGTCCGGTATCGGGCTCGGCTGCGTGCTGATGCAAGAAGGACGTGTGGTCACGTATGGCTCACGCCAACTTCGAAACCATGAGCAGCACTATCCGACTCATGATCTTGAGCTCGCTGCTGTGGTTTTGGCGCTGAAAATGTGGAGGCACTATCTCCTAGGGAATTTGGTGCATCTCTACACCGACCACAAGAGCTTAAAATATATCTTTACCCAGAAGGAGCTGAATATGAGACAAAGGAGGTGGTTAGAACTAATCAAAGACTATGAGAATGAGATTCATTACCACCCCGGCAAGGCGAATGTGGTTGCCGACGCGCTGAGTCGAAAATCACATGTCCATAACCTCACCATTACACCGATGGAAGAGGAAGAGCCGAGTTTATACTTGGTTCCTTATGGATCACTCTACAACCTTGCTCTCAAACCTACCATTAGGGAGGATATCATTGCAGCTCAGAAAGTTGACAAGGGCGTGGCACATCTCCGGAGACGGATAGACAGCGGGGATATCAAATGTTTCCAGAAAGATGATGAGGGGACGCTGTGGTTCAATGACCGCATAGTCGTACCCCGGAATATGGAGCTGAGAAAGAAGTTCCTTGATGAAGCTCACTTATCTAAATTCTCCATTCATCTGGGCAGCAACAAAATATACCAAGATTTGAAAAGAAAATTTTGGAGGACACGGATGAAGCGGGAAGTGGCTAAATACGTATCTGAGTGTGATACGTGTAGACGAGTGAAAGTGGATCACATGAGAAAATCAGGGCTGTTGCAACCCCTGAAATTCCCGGCATGGAAGTGGGAAGATGTGAGCATGGATTTCATTGTGGGATTACCCCTGACTTCCAACAAGCATGATTCCATTTGGGTAATTGTTGACCGGTTAACCAAGTCGGCTCACTTCATCCCTGTGCATACACATTGCCATGCCAGCAAGTATGCAGAGTTGTACATTGCAAGAATCCTATGCTTGCATGGGGTACCCAAGAACATAATCTCAGATCGAGGGGCAATATTGGTATCTCGTTCCTGGGAGAAGTTGCACGCTGCTTTGGGTATCAAACTGATTCAAAGCTCCGCCTATCACCCTCAGACGACAGATGGGCAAACTGAGAGGGGTGAATCAAGTGTTAGAATACATGTTGAGAGTGTGTGCCATCCACCACGGTAGAAACTGGGATGATCATCTACCGTTGGCGGAATTCTGGTACAACAATGTCTATCAAGCGAGTATCAATATGGCACCATATGAGGCTCTGTACGGTCACAAATGCCGCACCCCATTGAACTGGTGTGAGTCTGGTGAAAGGGTCACGTTCGGGGATGATGTGGTGAACGACGCCGAAGAGCGCGTTCAGATTATTCAAGCCAACTTGAAGGCCGCTCAATCCCAGCAGAAAAGCTACGCTGATAAGAGGCGTAGGCCGCTGCACTTTGACGTCGGGGAACACGTGTACCTCCGTGTATCTCTGATGAAAGGCGTGCACCGATTCGGCATGAAGGGGAAGCTCACTCCCCGATTTATTGGACCCTATGCTATCACCGAGAAGTGCGGACAAGTGGCGTATAGACTGGAGCTACGGGCATCTCTCACTGGTATTCATGACGTTTTCCATGTTTCACAACTACGGAAATGTCTGAAGTATACGGCTGCTATTCCCACCAAAGACATTGGCGAGCTGCAACCGGATTTGACGTATGCTGAATATCCGGTGGCGATTATTGATGAGAAGGCTCGAACCACACGTAACCGAATGCTGTGGTTCTACAAGATACTGTGGAGCAACCACACCGCTGAAGAAGCGACGTGGGAGAGCGAGGAGTTCCTTCACTCAAACTACCCGGACTTCATGGCGTCTCATCACGGGTAAGTTCCTATTACAGCGTCGTCTCTTCCTTTATAATCTCAGGACAAAATTCTTTAAGGGTGAGGGATGTAAAAGCCCAAGAATAGACTCGCTAAAATGTTCATCACATCACCACACCAAAGCTCATTTGGTGGGTAGCTCATGAACATTTGTGAAGAGCAAGTAAACACAATCAAGAGGGTGATTAGAGGAAAAACCCATAACTCCAAAGAGTAGGAGCTCACATACATAAACATGAGAGGATGAGTTCACTGTTTGGTCCTAAATACTTTTAGGAATCCTCATGCCAAGTTTCATACAAATCCGAACTCTTTTGAGTCACTTTTGGAGACATTTGTAAAAAGAGCTATTTGAATGCAAATTCAAATTTCAGCTGGTTTTCATCACTTGAATTCAAAAGTTGACTTCATATTCAAACTCATCACATTTTTCTGAGTTAGTCCACCAATTTTTATCCTCATTGGAGTTCATCTTGTCGGGAGCTAAATTTGCACTAATTCAAAACTGAATTTGAATTTCAAATTCAAATGTGAAGCAAATTTAGCCAAACCAATTTCAAGGAGATCAAATTCAACTCATGAGTTTGTGGCTAAGTCCACCATTAAAGTGTGAGTAGCTGGGATATTTGCAGCAAAAAGTGGAAAAGAATTAGAGGGGAGAGCTGGGACCCACTGGTCAGTGAGTGGAATTCACAGAACCAACCCAACCTGAGAGAAAATCACTCGTGCGACCGCCGAGCACCGTGTGCAGGCCACTCACTGACGGAGAGGCTACCACACAGTGAATATCATAAGTCACAGCGCCATCACGACACACCACTCGGTCGTTTTCGCTGTGTTCCGGCTGAACAGACGCTCAAACACCCCGCTGCTAATTTCCGCAACCAAGCGTCTCACCGCCGCTCTCTGCTCCCCGGCGACCGGCCGATCCCGGCTGCTTCATGCACCACCAACAGAGAAGAAAAGGTGTGCCTGCTTGTGAGGGAGCTGTAGGAGGAAACCGTTTGCCGTTTCATGCGGTGTAGAGTTTCCTTCCACGGTGTACCTTACGGTTAGCAATCGGTCGACGGCGAAATTCGCTGCACAGAGGCAACCGCCGGTCGAGCTGCAGCTTACACACACTCTAGACACCCATGCACTTCTCCTCGAGCAAGAACCCGCAAGAACAACCACCCGAACCCTAGTTTCACCGATAAATAGTCCAGCGTAAGAGAGGGTCGCCAGTGAGGTCCAGTTTGCCGGCTGTTTAGGTCCCAACCAAGATCATGCCGAGCTTCCCGAGGCTTCCCTGGACGTGGTGACGCGATTAGCGCGTGAAGGGGGTGGTCGGAAGGGCGGGAACGCGTTGCCGAAGTGGCACAGAGGCATAGCGCTCGTCGCCGGCGAGCTACAGCGGTTAGCCGGTGGCGGCATGGTGTCCAACGTGTTCAGCGTCCAAAGTTATGTGGGGGCGGCGAGTTTCACCGTCGCCGGCGAGGTAGGTCGCTGGGAACGCCGACCTCGCCGGAGCTCCGGCGGCTCGAGGCGGCGGCGTCGCGAGGTAGACGAAGGGTGTGGGTCCCATGTGTCAGGCCACTGCACTAAACGTGCGCGCTCGGTTAGTTTAACTTAAACATGCGGGCCCCACTGTCAGTCACTGTTTAAGCGCGGGAGGTGATTTCTTTAGGAAAATAATTCAGGAATCAGCCCAAACTTTAGAAATTCATAACTTTGGGTAGAAGTGTCCAAATTCAGTAAACCAAATTTTGTTGGATTCATCTCTTCAATTACAATCCAGCAAGATAAGTTTCAGATTATGAAACTTATTCTTTTCCCAGAATTAATTCCCTAAACTTTAAACTGTTGGGAATTTTATCTGGAGAATTCTTTTATGGAAAATCCTTGAGTCACAGGAAAAATTTCAGATCCATCCAAGCTAATTTAGTCCCCCTAATGGTGTGATTAAATGAACTGTCCTTAGAAAATGGAAAAATGTACAGTAACATTTTTCAGATTTTCTCAAATCTTGTTTAGGGCATAACTTCCTTTAGGATTCTTCAAATAACATGGAAAAAATTCCATTAGAACCATCTCAAACTCTAGTTTCCAGAAAGTAATGGGTTGAGCCATGAAAATCCCTGTAAATTCTTAGAAGCTCTAGTGATGACCAAATAGACTTTTATTTGTACAGAGCTCAAATGAACTTTGTTTCAAATGAAACTTTGTCAAGTTTATGTTTAGGACCCTACCATACCACTATAAAAATTTCAGAGCCAAAGGAGATGTCTAGTTAGAGTTATGGTCTTTACATATTCAATTTAACACATTACATTTTGAAAGCATCTAGGCCCCTGTGAGATATGGTTTTGGTGATTAATGACAACCGTTCGTTATTACTAATGAGTTTGTGGATGCGAGGTTTCACATATATCACATCAACCGTTAATGAACTATCTATTCACACCATCTACTGCTCATTGGATACAAATGGAGACCCCTCAACGATCCATTCTAAGGGGTTATTCGATACTCATGAAAACTAAATGAAGAAATCATACAACGACTCTACTTTATCAAAATTGGCAACACAAGGAGCTCACACCTCATCGTAATATCATTTCAAACAAGTGTCAAAGAGGTCACTCGAGAGGATTCTAAAAGATCAACTCAAAACAACTCGAAGCAAACAAGTTGCATTCACTGGATCATCCGATGTCTTGCAAAATGACTACATCGGTCGAGTTTGAGTTGGCAGAAGAAGAAGACCTCAGAGCCCAGTACACACCGGATCATCCGATGTGAAGGAAGTGGCACATCGGTTGAGTTCACCCGAAGGTTGATATCTGAGTTATTCTGAAGATATACACACCGGATCATCCGATGATGAAGAAAGTGTACATCGGCCAAATTCAACAGAGACAATATTTCTGATCCAATTCTGAAGATCAACTCACCGGATCATCCGATGATAAATTGAGGTAACATCGGTCGATTAAAAGATCCAACGGTTATATCCAACGGTCATATCTGACACGTGACATCAGCTAATTTGGAATTCGACCGATGATCATATAAAGGGGTGCATCGGAGGATCCGATGTTAACTGACAAAAGTCTGCCCACTTTTCCAACGGCTATCTCGTGTGGGCTGGCTATAAATACCCCTCCAACCGGCCATTTCGACAAGTCTTGATCTCCTGAGCCTCACTACACATTCTCAAGCATTCAAGACCAAGAGCTACCACTTCCACACTTCAAAACCTCTTGTAATCCAACTATAGGTTATATCTAGCTAGAGAGAAGCTTGTGTGCGTCCATTCTTGGTGATTGGAATCTCTAGGCTAGTGAGAGAGAGTGTCTTGGTGACTTCTCTCACCTTGTAAACGTTGGAGGAAGAAGAGATCACTCCGGAGCTTACCAAGGTGTTTGTGGAAGCCCGGAGGATCACCGTTGTACAAGGCTTGAGCTCCACCTTGCCGGAGAGGGCGAACGGAGAAAGATAGTGGATTCCCTCGTCTTGGTGACTTGGGAGTGGCTATACCCTTTGGTGGGTGCCACAACGTGGACGTAGGAAGATTTTTATGATCTTACCGAACCACGGGAAAAATCGCCGTGTCTCCGAGTCTCCGCGGGAGTTTGCATTTCTCTCCTCACCCCTTACTATTACGCTTTTACTATTCCGCACTTAACTCTCTTACTTGCGTACTTAGTTTGCATAGGGAATTGGGCTTCAACCATTAAAGTTTTAAATTGCTCTAAAATTTTAAAAAGCCCAATTCACCCCCCCTCTTGGGCGTTTCGATCCTTACAATTGGTATCAGAGCTTGGTTGCTCATTGGATCATTCTAGCTTCACCGCTAGAGAGCAAAAATGGCCAAGAATGGGGGTTCGGTTCCTACCTTCGAGGGCAAGAATTTTGCTTATTGGAAAGCACGCATGCGCGCTTACCTTGAGGCAATTGCTCCCGAAGTGTGGGAAGCGACCCATGCGGGGTTTGGAAATATTGACTATGTTGGAGACCAATTAAAATGGGATGCTAAGGCTAGAAATGCCATATATGAATGCATTAGTCAAGATGTTTTTGCTAGAATTGCTAGCAAGGAAAAAACATGTGAAATTTGGGCATGTCTAGTTGAAATACATGAGGGCTCATCTCGTGTCAAAGAACTCAAATATCACATGCTTAAATCAAAATATGATGAATTTAAGATGTTTCCTCATGAAAATGTTAATCAAATGTTTTCTCGTTTAAATGTGCTCATTGAGGAAATTAATGCACTTGATATTGCTTCTCTTGGCAAGGGACTTATAAATCGCAAGATCCTCATGCTTCTACCCAAGCCCAAGTACAACATTATCAATTCAATGCTCCAAAAAGAGTCACTAGACAACATTGAAGTTTCGGAGCTCATTGGAGAAATCCATGCTCATGAGATGAGCGTACTTGGAATGATGGAGGAGTCATCATCAAAAACCATTGCCCTCAAGGCTTCAACCAAGAAGACAACTCCCAAGAAGAAGAAAGTGGTTGAACCTAGCTCAAGTGAAGAAGAGCAAGAAACAAGCGAAGATGATGATGAACTTGCCTTGATGATGAGGAAATTCTCACGCCTCAACTCCAAGATTGCAAAGAAGGGATACTCTTTTGATCCTAAAAATAAAGCCTTCTTGCCAAGAAAAGATGAAAATAAGACGTGCTACAATTGTGGTGATCTAGGCCACATATCATATGATTGTCCTAGACCGGACAAAAGGAAGGAAAATGGGAAGCATTACAAGCTAGAAGAAAGTGATGATGAAGAGGAGGTTAAGCCCAAGCGTTCTTTTGGAAAGAAGAAATTTGACAAAGGCAAGAAAACCAAGCTCTTTCCAAAGAAGAGAAGAGGGCCTCAAAAGGTCTTCATGTGTGAAGCCAATGAGTGGATCACGGATGAAGAGTCAAGCGACGAAGATGGTGAAGATGAAGAAAACTTGGCGGGCATCGCCATCGTCAACAAGGATGACTCACATCTTCGTCCACCTCCCATGTGCCTAATGGCGAAAGGTAACCCAAAGGTATGCGAAGATTCTAGCGATGATGATGATGAGCTTTCACCCGATGAATTAGCATCTATGATTAATGAATATCATGCCATTATAAAAAGGGAAAAGGCTAAGGTTAAGGCTCTTGAGCTAGCTCGAGCTAAGCTTGAAAGTGCCAACCTCGATTTGCATGATAAGTATGTAACCATACTTAAAGAGCATGACACGCTCAAATCAAATGTTAAGCAAATCGAGGAGGAGAATGCTCAAATCAAGCTTAAGTATCATGAGCTTTACTTAGCTAACTTAGCACTCTTGGCAAAGCACAATGAGTTGGTTCAAGAACATGAAGTGCTTAACCTTGCTTATGAAGCGATTGAACTTAAAGTGAAAAACACAAAGAAAGAAACCCTCGATGGCAAAATATCATCTAATTCACATGCCACTAATATTTTGGATGAGTCTTTGCCTTTGAAAGCAAGCCCTAGGGAGAAGGAGCTAATGGACGAAATTGAAAGTCTTCGCACTAGTGTGGCAAGACTTTCTAAGGGGGAGGACAAGCACAAGGAAATCCTCTACCAACAAGCTAAAGGCTTCCACAAGAGGGGACTTGGATCCTTCCCAGTGCCCAACAAAGGAAAGGTGCCCTCACCGGAGCTTAGGACAAGCTTCATCAAGGAAGTTGGTTCCTATTGCCAACATTGTGAGGTCACCGGACATCACACGAGGGAGTGTCCTCTTCCCAACCGTCCTTCTCCCAAATGGCCTCCTAACTACAAATCTACTTTCAATGATTATCACTATCTATTGAGCAAAGTAGGTGGAAAGGTGAAGGCAAGGTTCATCGGCAAAGACATCAAGGGCATGAAGGGGAAGCTCCCCAAGCAACTTTGGGTCCCAAAATCACTTGTATCACACATACAAGGACCTAAGTTGGCTTGGGTTCCTAAACTCAAAAACTAACTTCATGTGTGTAGGTGAACTACAAAGCCGGAGGAAAGCATTGGGTACTCGATAGTGGGTGCACTCAACATATGACCGGCAATGATGGTATGTTCACCTCCATAGAGAACCCCGCAATCATGAACAAGTCACCTTTGGTGATAACTCAAAGGGGAAGGTAATTGGTTTGGGTAAAATTGCTATTTCTCATGATTTGTCTATCTCTAATGTGCTTTACGTTAAGTCTCTTAGTTTCAATTTACTTTCTATTGCACAATTATGTGATCTTGGACTAACGTGCACATTTGACAAGAATGGTGTTGTGGTGACTAGTGAATCAAGCAAAGAATTAATATTCAAAGGTTTTCGGCATGGACATCTTTACTTGGTGGACTTCTCCAACAAGGATGCTAGCTTGACCACTTGTCTTTTCACCAAGACAAGTTTGGGATGGCTATGGCATCGGCGCATTGCTCACATTGGGATGAGCAAGCTCAAGAAGTCATTCAAGCTTGGGATGGTGACCGGCGTGAAGGATGTCACATTCGAAAAGAACAAGCTTTGTAGCGCATGTCAAGCCGGGAAGCAAGTTGCCTCACACCATCCGATGAAGACAATGGTGTCAACCTCCAAGCCACTTGAACTACTTCACATGGACCTCTTCGGACCATCCACATACCAAAGCCTTGGCGGTAACCTTTATTGTCTTGTCATTGTTGATGACTACTCTCGGTATGCTTGGACACTGTTTATAGGTGACAAGGGTGAAACTCCGGAAATCTTCAAGACCTTCGCTAAACGAGCGCAAAGGGAATTTCAACTTCCTATCATCAAGGTCCGGAGTGAAAACGGCACCGAGTTCAAAAACTACAACATTGGGGAGTGGTGTGATCGTGAAGGCGTGAAGCACGAGTTTTCGGCCACATACACCCCTCAACAAAATGGTGTCGTTGAAAGGAAGAACAAGACTCTCATCACCCTTGCAAGAGCAATGCTTGATGACTATGGCACGTCGGAAAAGTTTTGGGCCGAAGCAATCAACACGGCGTGCCATGCCGCAAATAGGGTCTACCTTCATCGACTACTTCAAAAGACCCCATATGAGCTCCTCATTGGGAGAAAGCCCAACATCTCCTACTTCCGAGTCTTCGGGTGCAAGTGCTACATCTACCACAAGAAAAGGCTCGGTAAGTTTGAAAGAAGGTGTGATGTTGGCATCTTTCTAGGTTATGCGTCAAACTCAAAAGCATATCGAGTATTCAACCAAACCTCCGGGTTAGTTGAAGAAAGTTGTGATGTTGAGTTTGATGAGACTAATGGCTCCCAAGAGGAGAGTTTTGGTCATGATATAGATGATGAGCCTCTACGAGAAGCTATGAAGAACATGACCATAGGAGACATCAAGCCCGAAGTTAGAGAGAGCCATGATCAAGGGGGAGCCTCAAGTTCCAACATCAACACCTCCATGGTGCCTCAAATTGATGAAGAGGAAGAGAAAAATGATCAATTGCCAATGCAAGATTCACATGCCACACAACACCAAGAAGAAGAAGAAGTCCAAGGTCAAGTCCAACCACAAGATGAGCAAGATGCCTCACTACCACCAAGTGCCTCACAACCTCTTATGAGGCATGGGCGCATCTCCAAGGCACATCCGATGGATCAAATCATCGGAAGTCCGTCACGGGGAGTAAGTACTCGTTCTCGCCATGTTGCTTCATTTTGTGAGCACTACTCTTTTGTTTCGTGTGTAGAACCCACAAATATTGAGGAAGCACTCCAAGATCCCAATTGGGTGATGGCTATGCAAGAAGAACTCAACAACTTCACCCGAAATGAAGTTTGGGTATTGGAGGAGCGACCCAAAAACAAGAACGTCATCGGAACAAAGTGGGTGTACCGCAACAAGCAAGACGAGAATGGCGTGGTGGTCCGCAACAAGGCAAGGCTTGTGGCCAAGGGTTTTTCACAAGTAGAAGGACTAGATTTTGGAGAGACCTTTGCCCCGGTCGCACGGTTAGAAGCTATTCGCATACTCCTAGCTTTTGCTTCACATCACAATATTATGCTTTATCAAATGGATGTGAAAAGTGCCTTCCTCAATGGTTATATTAACGAGCTTGTTTTTGTTGAGCAACCTCCCGGGTTTGAAGATCCGAGGAATCCTAACCATGTGTATAGGTTACACAAGGCGCTCTACGGGCTCAAGCAAGCACCTAGGGCATGGTATGAACGTCTTAGGGATTTCCTAGTCATGCAAGGATTCAAGATCAGGAGGGTGGACACTACACTTTTCACCAAGAACATCAACGGGGATTTATTTCTTTGTCAAATTTACGTTGATGACATTATTTTTGGCTCAACTAACAAATCTCTTAGTCTTGAGTTTGGCACCATGATGTCTAGGGAGTTCGAGATGTCAATGATTGGAGAACTCAATTTCTTCCTAGGATTTCAAATCAAGCAACTTCAAGAGGGGACTTTCATCTACCAAGAAAAGTACACCAAAGACCTCTTGAAGAAGTTTGAAATGGAAGATTGCAGCTCAAGAAGTACTCCAATGCCAACAAATTGTCATCTCGACGCGGACATGGACGGTAAACCTATTGATCAATCTCATTACCGTTCCATGATTGGTTCATTATTATATCTTACCGCATCTAGGCCCGATATCATGTTTAGTGTGTGCTTGTGTGCTCGCTTTCAAGCGGCACCTAAAGAATCGCATCGTAAGGCGGTCTTTAGGATACTTAGGTATCTCAAGCATACCCCAAGTGTAGGTTTGTGGTACCCCAAGAACGCTAGTTTTCATCTCTTGGGTTACTCGGATTCGGACTTTGCCGGATGCCGTGTGGATCGCAAGAGTACATCCGGTGGGTGCCACTTACTTGGGCGTTCCCTAGTATCTTGGTCGAGCAAAAAGCAAAACTCCGTGGCTTTGTCCACCGCGGAAGCAGAGTATATAGCGGCCGGTGCATGTTGTGCCCAAATTCTATATATGAAGCAAACCCTTTTGGACTTTGGAATTAAGTTTGATTGTGTGCCTCTCCTTTGTGACAATGAAAGTGCGGTTAAGATAGCTAGAAACCCCGTTCAACACTCCCGCACTAAGCACATTGATATTCGCCATCACTTCTTGCGGGACCATGAGGCTAAAGGAGACATCTCTTTGCAAGGTGTTAGGTCCGAAGAACAACTGGCGGATATCTTCACTAAACCACTTGATGAGAAAACTTTTTCTAGACTTAGAAGTGAATTAAATGTGCTAGATGCATCTAACGTCATGTAAGTTGCCATGTTCATGTAAGGTTGCATATCAAATAGGTCTTGTCTAACTCCCAAAGGATAGGGGCAAGCTAGAAATAGCTTTTCCTGAGGAAGCTTTTGGCAGGTTCAAACTTGGCAAGATAGATTTACATTACGCCTTGCATGATTCCTGCCATATAGACTTGCACTCATTCAATATCTTGCATTATTTTGTTTGGCGTTACATACGGCAGATTGTCACAAAGGGGAACCACATCATGAGAAGGAGACTTGTTCAAAATGCAATATCTCAACTCATATGATGTGGACAGAGCAAAATTCTAAAGGTACATGCTTTAAAGAGATAGAAGTTCTCTACACTCTAGCTCACAAAGCATGGGCCTTACATTTTCATGGTTTCACTCCTAACCTTGTGTGTTCTCTTTTCTTAAGGGCTTAGCCAATATGTGGCACTATATTTAAGGCATTATATTAGAGGTTAGGAGTTGCCCAAAAAGTCCTAGGACCAATCCTTATCTTTGTGTGCTTAAGTCCAAGGACATATATGGGCAGTCATAGACTTTCTGTAGTCATCGGATTATCCGATGCTAGGGCCAGCAGATCATCGGATCAATTGGTGCTTCAGCTCAGTGCTCAGATCAAGTCAGATGTCACAAATCAACCGATGAGTTCTTTTCAGAAGGCATCGGAGCATCCGATGTTTAGATTTCCTGGTGCCCTGCAGAAATCGACCGATGATCGCCAACTCAACGTCGGATCATCCGGTGTTCAAAGAGAGTCTTTGGAACAACTCTCTGTTGAACTCGACCGATGCATCCTCCGATGATCATCGGTCCATCCGGTGTTTTATGTGCGGCTAGGGTTTGCCCGTACAGTTTAAAAGGGGGGGTCGGCCGCCGATCGTTTTTTTCTCTCTTCTTTCCCGAGCTCCGCCGCCGCCCGACGCCCTCGCCGCCGTCCTCACGCCTCCCAGTCACCGCCGCCGCCTCCCAGCTGCCGCCGCCGGCTCCAGGCGCCGCCGCCGCCGCCGCTCCCGCGCACGCCGCCTCCCGCGCGCGCCGCCTCCCAGCCGCCGCCGCCGACTCCAACGTCGCCGCCGCCGCCTCTCCCGTGCGCGCCGCCTCCCAGGGGCCGCCGCCGCCCTTCCCAGGCGCCGCCGCCGTCTTCTCCCAGGAGCCGACACCGCCACCTTTCGGCTGCCTAGGTGCCGTTCCGTGCCCGCGCCGCCGCCTCTCCCGAACGTGCCGCCGCTGTTCCACCGCACCGCCGCGCCCTTTCTCGCCGTCTCCCCTCCACCACTCGCCGCCGGCGCGCATCACCCTCTCCGCTAGGGTTTCGCCGTGGTTCGCCGTTCGTCGATAAGGTTTGCTCCGTGCCGCGCGACGCCTTTCGTTGTTTCGTCGTGCATCTTCACCGTCGCTAACCCTAGCTCTCAATTGCATCAAGATGGGTCGCGATCGCAAAGGAAAGGGCAAGGCTATTGAGGAGCCCGCCGCGAAGAAGCGCAAGATGTCCAAGGACGCGCGTCGTGCGGAGTTGGCCGCTCGCGCCGCCGAGGAGCGTGAGCGTGGCCATCGCGGTTCCTTACGGATCCGCGAGTCCAGGCAGAGGCAGGAGCTGCCTCCGATCCAGCCGGTGCCTCCCGAGGGCTCCGATGAGGAGGAGACCGAGGTGCCGCCTCTTATCCGCCGGCGAACCCCGAGGACTCGTGGGGGTGGACAGACTCCTACGGCGAGTCGGCGCCCCTCTGCAGCTGACCGCGCCGAGGACAGAGAGGCCGAAAGGGCCATCCACCTGATGGACACAGCAGTCCGAGTCGCCGAAGACGTCAGACTCACTGACTACAGGAAGATGAAGGCAAGGCAGCTAAAGAAGCTCAGATGGTCAGCGCTGATTGAGGAGTGGTTCCCGCGGCCTAGGGATGCTCGAGTTGACTCCCGGTTCTGGACCCTGACACAGGCGTCACTGTACGAGACTTACAGGCGTCGGGGTCACAAGCTATTCCAGCATAACAGCATTGACTGGGATCAGCTTGCAGTGGCAGCAGGACACGGAATCAGGCCCCTTTTTGAGAGATACAGAGGACTGGTGGACTTGCTCTCACACCCGAGGAGTGCTTACGTCGAGGAGTGGGTCAGAGTGTTCTACGCGACACTCTACGTCTCTGAGGGCCGTCGCTCGATTCACTTCATGTTCATGGGGCGGATCCACGACGTATCTCGAGACCTGTTGGGCAGACTGCTTGGTGTGGAGCTCTCCACTACGTGCCTGCACCAGATAGTCTACGGAGACGCAGACCCGCCGAGGAGGCCACTGACTGGAGGAGTGGCACCGCCCTTCGAGGAGATCAGAGGTCTGTTCACACAGCCATTCACACCTGACCAGCCGAGGGTGCCAGCGCTTCTCACCCCAGCAGCCCGGACAGTTCACCACGTCCTCAGGCGTACCCTGCTACCGAGGTCCGGCTACTTGGAGGGATTCACGAGCCTTCAGCAGACCATCCTGTTCTATGTGATGAACGGGATGGAGTTCGACATAGTAGACATTCTGATCTGTGAGATGGAGGACGTGATCACCGATGGAGTTGGGATGCTACGACAGCTGGTCTTCGGTCACTGGATCTCTCACCTTCTTCACCAGCTGGTTCCAGAGGACACTCCAGGAGTCTCTCAGCTGACGGAGATGCACGTGACCCGGTTCAGCCACTACCGAGTCCCCACTCCGGGAGACCGCCACCTTGGCCGTCCCGTCGAGCGTGAGGTTCGAGCCAGACTGTCAGAGGAGGACTGGGCAGAGCTGACTCAGGAGGACGCAGAGCTAGCACAGGCAGAGGCTCAGGGAGGAGACCTACAGCACGTATGGTCGGATAGCGACACTAGTGACAGTGTCGAGGAGTACTTCCCTCCTGCTCCTCCCTCACCGAGGCAGCACGACGCAGAGGCAGGAGGCTCAGCTGCTCCACCACCTTCACCTCCTCCAGTGTCAGAGGCTCAGGTGACTCAGCCGTCAGAGCTCACTGCTTTACTTCAGCGGATGGCTGAGCAGCAGGAGCAGCAGGCAGCTCGACAGGAGGAGCTTCAGAGGCAGCAGCAGGAGATGCAGCTGGAGATCGCCCGTCAGAGGCGAGAGGACACCGACAGGTTCACCAACCTTGTCGACCAGATGACACGACGCACTCTGGACCAGCAGCAGCAGACTCAGCAGATGTTGTTGGGCATCCTGGGGTTGGTCACCAACCTCTACCAGCAGACTGGAGTGGCTCTTCCACCTCAGCACTTGGGACTCAGTCAGGCTCCAGGTGCACCCCCACTGGCACCAGCTCCAGTATTGCCACCGACGTCGCTCCAGTCCTCACCTTTTCCGGCAGTACCTCCACCGGCGCCAGCAGTCTCAGCGGATCCCCCAGCAGCTCCAGCTCCAGCTCCAGCCCCCACAGCAGCTCCAGCTCCTCCCGCTCCAGCTCCAGCACCAGCGACCTCCACCTCCAGCAGCTCCGACGACAGCACCGTCGACGCCGACCGCTTCACCATCGCCAGGAGCGCGCCTGAGTCGTAGTCACTCAACTTCCCTTTTTGGTGTCTTGATGCCAAAGGGGGAGAAGAGTTAGAGTCAGGGGGAGGGTTAGCTTAAAGAGTTAGAGTCAGGGGGAGGGTTAGCTCAGTTCTAGGGGGAGTGTCTATGTCTATACTTTTGCTACTATATCTGAGATTGTCCATCCTTTGCTATTTTATTTGAGATTGACCGTTATTATTATTTGCTATTATTGTACTCCGGGTGCTACTCTGTGCTCTTACGCTTTATCGTTTATTATTTGAGCCTTCGAGCCACTTGTGTTGCAAATTTGTACCTGTTATATTTCTTTTGAAGCATTGTGTTTTAATTCAATTCTATGCTCTACTCGTTGTGTTGTCATCAATCACCAAAAAGGGGGAGATTGAAAGCATCTAGGCCCCTGTGAGATATGGTTTTGGTGATTAATGACAACCGTTCGTTATTACTAATGAGTTTGTGGATGCGAGGTTTCACATATATCACATCAACCGTTAATGAACTATCTATTCACACCATCTACTGCTCATTGGATACAAATGGAGACCCCTCAACGATCCATTCTAAGGGGTTATTCGATACTCATGAAAACTAAATGAAGAAATCATACAACGACTCTACTTTATCAAAATTGGCAACACAAGGAGCTCACACCTCATCGTAATATCATTTCAAACAAGTGTCAAAGAGGTCACTCGAGAGGATTCTAAAAGATCAACTCAAAACAACTCGAAGCAAACAAGTTGCATTCATCGGATCATCCGATGTCTTGCAAAATGACGACATCGGTCGAGTTTGAGTTGGCAGAAGAAGAAGACCTCAGAGCCCAGTACACACCGGATCATCCGATGTGAAGGAAGTGGCACATCGGTTGAGTTCACCCGAAGGTTGATATCTGAGTTATTCTGAAGATATACACACCGGATCATCCGATGATGAAGAAAGTGTACATCGGCCAAATTCAACAGAGACAATATTTCTGATCCAATTCTGAAGATCAACTCACCAGATCATCCGATGATAAATTGAGGTAACATCGGTCGATTAAAAGATCCAACGGTTATATCCAACGGTCACATCTGACACGTGACATCAGCTAATTTGGAATTCGACCGATGATCATATAAAGGGGTGCATCGGAGGATCCGATGTTAACTGACAAAAGTCTGCCCACTTTTCCAACGGCTATCTCGTGTGGGCTGGCTATAAATACCCCTCCAACCGGCCATTTCGACAAGTCTTGATCTCCTGAGCCTCACTACACATTCTCAAGCATTCAATACCAAGAGCTACCACTTCCACACTTCAAAACCTCTTGTAATCCAACTATAGGTTATATCTAGCTAGAGAGAAGCTTGTGTGCATCCATTCTTGGTGATTGGAATCTCTAGGCTAGTGAGAGAGAGTGTCTTGGTGACTTCTCTCACCTTGTAAACGTTGGAGGAAGAAGAGATCACTCCGGAGCTTACCAAGGTGTTTGTGGAAGCCCGGAGGATCACCGTTGTACAAGGCTTGAGCTCCACCTTGCCGGAGAGGGCGAACGGAGAAAGATAGTGGATTCCCTCGTCTTGGTGACTTGGGAGTGGCTATACCCTTTGGTGGGTGCCACAACGTGGACGTAGGAAGATTTTTATGATCTTACCGAACCACGGGAAAAATCGCCGTGTCTCCGAGTCTCCGCGGGAGTTTGCATTTCTCTCCTCACCCCTTACTATTACGCTTTTACTATTCCGCACTTAACTCTCTTACTTGCGTACTTAGTTTGCATAGGGAATTGGGCTTCAACCATTAAAGTTTTAAATTGCTCTAAAATTTTAAAAAGCCCAATTCACCCCCCCCCCTCTTGGGCGTTTCGATCCTTACACATTTAAATTGACATATCGTACATTGCTTACGTGTAGTCGCTGAAGGCGAAGAGACCCCGGAAGTTCTGGATTTCCTACTTCCGGACGAAACACTAACATCCGACCAGCAGCAACAAGGCAATCCCCGGTTTGCATTAACAAGTTTTACAAAGTTTTGTTTTATGTATACTTAGCATGAGGTATGTATGTGCATTAGGTGTAGGATGGATGAAACCCCAAGTGCATAACCAGATTATTCCTACAAGAGTGAGGGTAGTGCCTGAGTCCTTAAGTAGTCTGGCTGTGCTTAATGTTCATAGGACTTCGGTACAAGTCGAGTAGTTGGAATCTCCTCGCGAGTATAGGTTTCAGGACACACGGGATTGGTTCGAGTGATGTGAGATCACTTTAGTAAGAAAATGAGACTAGGCAGGGGATAGGGTGAAGCAAGAGGAAGTCTTGTGGGTGCAGCCCTGTCCGTGTCGATTGAGGACTGATCCGTGTGCAGCCCCGCTGAACAAGTTTTGAACGTACCGAAGGCATATCGGATATATGGGCCCCGATAAACCGATGTAACCTATACCTCCGAGCGTCGAGGCATAAGACACCAATTTATAGGTGTAGGTTGAGGGCAGCAAGGTGGAAATCCACTAATGGGTATAGAGAGATGCTCCGTCTTGGGAACCTCCTGTCCGTTTGGCTGCGACCGGTTCGACGTTTGGGCTGTTTGGTGAAAGGTTGTCCCGTACGACATCGAGTGAGCGTGTTGTGCAGCTCCACGGGTGGGCGTACGTGATGTGCTATTCGGGTATCCCTGCAGGTGTATATCGAGTCAATTCACTGTCCCTCACGGTGATGAGTACCACTTGGTCATTTAGTCGTGATGTAGGTTAATATATGAAATGATATGATTCAATATTGTTGTTATGATCAAATTGTATTGCTACATGTGTGCCACCAAATATTTCTCATTAAATTTCAGATTTCATGAACTGTTAACTTGTTGCTAAATGATGAATTAAGGATGTACTTGTAGGTGTGTCCTTTGCTGCAATGTGCCATCCTATGTTTGTATAACCTGCATGTAGAGTTTCATGTGTAGGTGAGTCGGTTAAGCCTTGCTGAGCCATCGTGCTCACGGTTACTGCTATGAATGTTTTTCAGGTGAGGACTACCCCACGGACTCGAGGTACGAGTCCACCGGCGAGGGCTACCCTCCGTCGAGGATCACGGCTGAGTGGGAGCCGTACACGCCGCGCTGAGCTGAGGAGTGGAGCTAGTGTGGGTTGTCCGTAGGGCTGGACAACCGACTTTTGCTAGTTAGGTGGGCGTGAGTTGTATAAATTTAGCTTCCGCTGTTGTAGACTCTGTAGTTAGTTGTAAACTGAAGGTTTGTACTACTTTGTACATATTCAGTTTGTTTACTCTGTAATACAATGTTTTCCTTATGGTGTGTGCTGTCAGGTGTCGCATCGTGCGGCACCACCCTCTGAGATCCTGGGCGTACAGATTTCGGACGATTGTTCATATATTAAATCACATGATGAACAAGAATCATCACTAGGAATCAAAGATTTTGAACGATTAATTTCAGATTCTAGTGACTCAATTTTAACAGCATTGTCCCTAAGCTTTTTGTCCTTTTTCTTAACTATAACAGTGGCACAAGAAATAGCATCACACATTTCTTCGCAAGTAGGACATACCTCTTCATTGTCGCTGTTGTGTTCTGCCTCCTACATACTTGAACTTGACTTGCCCGCCATGAAGCATAAGTTTGCCAAATCATCTTCATATTCGTCACTTCCGATATTCACATCTCTCGAGCCAAGTTCTTGAAGTAAGGAGATAAAACTACTTACCAATTGGCGTCCTATAAAACCCTTCTTCTTCTTCTTATCATTTGCAGAGGAGTGCTTCATCCTAGTTTGCTTTTCATCACAGGAAGTAGGACCTGAAAGGTTAGGGTAATCCGTATGAAAATGTCCTGTCTTACCACATTTGAAGCATCGTTGAGGTCCGGCACTTCCTCTCCTTCTAGTTCTCACATTTTGCAATACTTTTTATAACCGAGTAGAGATGAGTGCAAGTTCTTCCTCTGGAAACTCTTCAATCTGTTCAAGGGTTAGAGAGGACAACAAAGAAAGTGTACCACAAGATGAACATTGACTAGAGCTAGGCATGTCATGTTGTGAAACAAATGCAAGAGACTTGTTGGGGTTCTTACGTGATATTATGTCAATTTCATGAGTTTTTAACCTAGAATATAGCACATCTAATGTAAGTGTACCCAAGACAGTAGATTCACGAATAGATATAACTTTCATCTCCCAAATTGACATGTCTAATGCCCTTAGTAATTGCCTAGTATTTTCAGCATCTGAAAAATTAACGTTGACACTACACAAGTTGCTGAGGATTTTATTGAAGCGAGCAAAGAGGTCATTGATTGAGTCACCGTGTTGCAACTCGAAGCGCATGTATTCTTTCTTGAACATATCTTTTCTTACCTCCTTGATCGTGTTGGATCCTTCATGGTAGTCACAAAGTGCTTTCCACACATCGTATGCAGATCGGAGGTGTGCAACACCGTCGAAGTCACTTTGAGTTAATCCTTGTATGATCAAGTTCCGTGCTTTGTTGTTGTTGTCGACATCTCTCATGTTCGTAGCCATTACTTGATCGTTTGGCGGCACATCATAAGGCTTGTACACCTTTTCACATATTGCAAAGCCTTGCGCCTGGATGAAAGCCTCCATACGTGCCTTCCAAACCTGAAAATCAGTGCCACCGAACACACAAAGTTTTGCGGAGTATCTCTCCATGATGATTAGTCAAAACACGTGCAAATCACAAATATTAGAGCACCGTGGCTCTGATACCAATTGTAGGATCGAAGAGCACGTGAAAAGCTACCAGAGGGGGGGTGAATGGTAGATTTAAACTTTTTAGCGGAAGCAACAGAAAAACCCCTCGGTAGAAAATTGATCTGTTAAAGAAACCATGTATGTGACTGATCTAAACGTGTTCAACTTTGACAAAAGTGGTATATATTATAGATTATCAAGTCACTAATACACAACAACAAGAATCACAGAAATCCGTCAAAAATAACTCAAGTTATGATCGAAAAATCAAACGAGGGTCAATCTGTTCTACTCGAGTAAATCAGATCTGCAGCACTGCAAAGAAACTCGTGTATATCAGAAACTACAAATCCAATGACCGTGAATTTTTCACAGATGATAGATAATCAAGTTTTTAAGACAAACTGAAAACAATCACGTCAATTGGATCTGTAAAACTTGAGTTATGATCAAAACACCGAACCACTGTCGTGCTGTCCAGAAACTCGACGAGAAAGACTTGACAAAAACAAGTCGGACGTAAAGGCACAAAAGCTCCTCTAAATTAAGAATTTTATTAATCAAAACATAAGAGGAACAACCCAAATTCATGCACACCACGAGTCTTGGCCTCCCTTGCTTATATAACCAGCCCTAAGGTCAACCCAATTCATACTAGGACTCCTACTCCTATTTGGATTCAAACTTTAACTTTCCAATACTGCTCAAGACTCTTCTATACGCAGATAGAAGCAATCTTAAGACTTCCAAACACCTTAGGAACGTCCCAAACATTCCTAAAGCAACTCTATTTCATGCCTAACACGAAATCCTATTATAGCCAACTCGAAACTTTCCATAAATGAGCCATAACCGACTTAGCCGCAGCTTGAGTCCATAATCCAGTCGGTTGGACCTTTCCGACCAATTCTTTACGTCCACATCTCTTCATCACGCCTTGGAACCATGTCGCCACGTCCATGCACTCCTTGCACACATGCAATCACCTTCCAACAACTTCCACGATACCTTCATATGCATTGTTCTTGATCCAAACATGCTGCGCGACCTCCCGATCAACTCAACCACAATTCCTAATGAAATTGGTTGTTGAACCTCATCTTCTCCCTAAGACTAGTTCAATGGATCCCGTCACAAGCCATATATTGAACTCAAGCAACACCTGCACATGAATAAACAACCAATACTTTCGAGCACATGTCCGCGACTTGACTCCCGTTAGTTCCTAAAACCACAACACCTTATGTGAACACCTCACATAAGCATGTTGCAAACCATAGCAAAATGTTAACCACCGTAAAAATCCATAACACTTCAAAAACTTAGTAAAAGAATACTAAGCAAACTTTCCATAGATGTAAAGAAAGTTCGAAACATTTGCATGGTAAAAACAGAACCATTGCATTTTGGGAGTAACTGTCACTGCAGAGCAGCTGTTTTCATAGTGTTTAATTTTCAGCCACTCTGTTTTTAACTTGCAATGTTTCGAATTTGCTTCTTGGTTACGTAATGTTTGCTTAGTATTCTATTACTAAGTCTTTGATGTGTTATGGCTGATTATGGTGGTTAATACATTGATATGGTTTGCAACATGCTTATGTGAGGTGCTCATGTAAGGTGTTGTTGTTTTCGGACTAACGTAAGTCAAGTCGCGGACTTGTGCTAAAAAAGTGGATGTTTGTTCATGTGCAGGTGTTGCTTGAGGTCAAGACATGGCTAGTGATGGAAATCCTTGAACTAGTCTTAGGGAGAAGATGAGGATCAACAACAAATTTCAGGAGGAATTGTGGTTGAGCTGATCGGGAGGTCACACAACATGTATGGGTCAAGAATAATGCATATGAATGTGTTGTGAACGTTTTGGAAAGTGGTTGCACATATTCAAGGGGTGCATGGACGTGGCTACATTGTTCCAAGGAGTGGTGAACAGATATGGAAGTGAAAATATCATTGAAAAGGTTCAACCGGCTGGATTTTGGCTAAGGTTGTGGCTGATGCGGTTATGGTTTGTTTATGGAAAGTTTCGAGTTGGTTATAATAGAACTTCATGTTAGGCACGAATTAAAGTTGCTTTAGGAATGTTTGATACGTTCCTAAGGTGTTTGGAAGTCTTAAGATTGCTTCTATCTACGTATAGAAGAGTCTTGAGCAGTTTTGGAAAGTTAGAGTTTGAATCCTAGTAGGAGTAGAAGTCCTAGTTTGAATTGTGTTTGTCTTAGGGCTGGTTATATAATCAAGGGAGGCCAAGGCTCGTGGAGAGCATGACTTGTGGCTGCTTCTCTTGAGTTTTGATCAATAAAATTCATAGTTTAGAGGAGCGTTGGTGGCCTGTTCGTCCAACTTGTTTGAGACAAGTTTTTCCTCGGCGAGTTTCTGGACAGTCCGACGTTGCTTCAGTATTTTGATCATAACTCGCCTATTACTGATCCAATTGACGTGATTCTTTTTGTTGTATTCACAACATTATTACCTATAATATTTGAAAATTTCACGGTCATTGGATTTGTGGTTTTTTATATAAAAGAGTTTTTTTGCAGCATTGCAGATCTGTTTTTAAAATGGGGTGAACAGATTGACCTTCGTCTAGTCTTTTGATCATAACTCAAGTTCTACTTGGTGTTTTACGTGATTCTTGTTGCAGTGGCTTCGTGACTTGATTTTTTTATAATCTCCATTGATTCAGTTCATTTGAACACGTCAAAAATAGTTGCACACATGGTTTATTTATCAGATCGATTTTCTGCCGAGGTGTTTTTGTAGCTTTCGCATAAAAAGTTTTAATGTACCATTCACTCCCCTCTGATAACTTTTCACGTGCTCTTCAATCCTACACATTTCCCATGTGGCCCATGTTTCCATATACCTCACATGTCATGTGAGCATCCAAAGCTTGGGCGGTGCCATACACTTCTTCATTGGCTTGGCATCCAATTTCTTAATGAGGAGGTCTAGTTTTGCAGCAATCATGTCCACCCCCTTTCATGGTGTGCATGTTTTGCTGACGGGATTGGAGTTACTCATTGCTCCAACCCGTATTGGAAACCATCTTCTCGATCAATTCTTTGGCCTTGGGAACCGTTAGCGAGAAGAAGGCACCTCCAGCAGCAACATCCACATGATCACGGGCTGACGGTGTCAACCCGTTGTAGAAATTCTGGATGATGAGCCTATCATCCATCCCATGGTGAGGACAGGCTAGGATGTACTCGTGAAGCCTTTCCCAAGCCTCGGGAATGGATTCCTTGGCCTCTTGCTGGAAGCTTGAAATTCTTCCTCGTAAGGCATTGGTTCTTCCTAACGGGAAGGATTTTGCGAAGAATGCCGTAGAACACTTTTCCCATTTATCTACAGCACTTCGGTTCACGTAGAACCACTGCTTCACTGTCCCAAGTAGGGAAAACGGAAACAGTCTAAGATGGATTGCATCGTGAGTGACGTCCGTAATCATAAAAGTGGTACAAATATCTAGGAATTGTTGTAAATTTGCACTTGCAATCTCATTGGCTCTATAGGTCATCCTGGCAAAAGGATGCCGACAACACTTGTGACAACTAGGCTAACCTAGTGCCAAAGCAAGATGAGTTCCGCAAGCGCACGGAAGATACCACTGTAGCATTCACTCAAGAGCATTTCCTAGGGTATCGTATTTCCTAAAGGAAGGTGAAGTGTTAAGGATGATGGGTAGGATTCAATACTCTAGTAGGAAACCAAGGAGGATGGGTAAAAAGGATAGCAATGGGGTAGTGCAACACACACTGAGCAATCTACTCTAAAGATAAGATATTTTTAGTGAGAGTAAGACTAAGTAAGGGGTTGTTCCTAATTTGCTTCTAGTATACATATGCATAGCCTAATAGTGTACATATGGGTACGGTAGTAGATAATACTAGGGCTTAGTGGTCCAACGTATTGGGCACAGGCTTACCCATGATAACACCAGGGCGACTCCTGCCAAGAGCCTGTGGCATAGCTGAACGTGGGGGATTACAATGGATGGACAGGACTGTCACCACCTGCCGCCTACCCCTACAATCCGTTGGTATACGATACATTCAATGCTATTTAACTATCCAAGCACCACGCTTGCATGCTAAGTAAATACCTTAGGAGCTGTAGTACAATTACCATCCTAAGGCAATGACTAACCTCAACATCGTTGAACCAATGTTGGGACCAAGCACTAAATTATTCATACTAACTATTCATACAATACCTAATTAGACTATAGTGAAGGCCTATGATGTTTATGATAACATAATGACAATGTTACTATACTATCATAAAAACAACTAAATTTATCACATGCATGGATTCCACAATCAAATAAGAAACACTTTATCCAAGCATATGAATAAAAGAAGACTAATATTACTAATAAGAACAAAGTCATAAATAAAGGAAAAGATACATGAGCCATACCTTTCCCAAAGTAGATCTGGGAACTAGTGGCTCTTTCCTACAGCCTATACTCCACTGCAGACTTGGATAGAGTGTGTATGCAAGAGAGTATTACTCAAGTGGTGTGTGTGAGAAGCGAGGGGTATGGGGACCTATTTATACATGAGTTGACGTTGGTTCGCACCATAATATATGCGTGAATCAACCAGAACCGATATCAGGGAGCCACAGGGAGTCGACACATGGAGGACGACCGAGTTTGGGGGCAGGACCAGGTCGGCCGAACCTGGGGTGGCTGCAACGTCGGTTTGTTTCCTTTGGGTGGCTTCCAGATGGGCACTCAGGTGTTTACCAGGTGATACGCTGTTGGAATCTCTCGGATACTCCTGTAAGTGAACCATTGGATCCATGGCCTGCCACGTGTCATCCTCTGATTTGCTGGAAGTGTATATTTTAGGATTGCTTCCCAAAATCCTACTCAATTCTACATATATTACCTACATGCACAATTATTTTCAGGTACAAGTGCAACTACGTTATTTGTAAGGGTAATGCATGCAAGAAATGTTTATTCCTTCATATAATTGAGTAATATTGACAGTCAAAATTAGTACTTAACTACCGTCAACACATGCTACATACCTAAGCAAATGATTAGTTCCACTACTACTTTTAGCACTCAATTCAGTCTTACAATAATTACACCTAGCTGCATACCTCGCTTCCTTGCCGTTGACAACATGCTTGAGCTCCTCCATGTCTTGCGACAGATCAGAGGTGCCCACCTGAGTTCTAACACAAAATTAAAAGCAAAGCAAGTTATAAAGCTAAAGTACAGTTAAATTAGCTAAAGCTAAATTACAGTTAAGTTAATTTAGCTCACCTCTGCCTCTTGTTGCAGTGATGGTTGTTGGGCTCGCATCTACCATCCCCGTTTCCGATGATCTGCTCACCCCAAACAAAACATGAGAATCTGCACCAATATCATCATCATGGTTATCGCCATGGAGCCCCTGCATGCGAAGATCATCATTAATGGGGACCCCCATCGGAGTCAAAGAAGATGTGTGCTCTACAGCCATGACAGACCGAGCCCGAGAGGAGGCTCCAAGTGGGAGCGGAGGCACCTCGGTGGAGGGAGGTGGTCTAGAGGAGGCGCTCCGAGGGAGGGGCCAAAGGGACGGGGCCAAGGAGCGGAGGCGCCAAGGGATGCGGGGATCGGGGGCGTCGAGGGAGGCAGTCAAGCGGAGGCGCCGAGGGAGGCGGTCGAGCGTGGTCTTACGTTGATCGTTGGGATGGATAGGAATTTGATGATATCCCGAGTACCCATCAAGAAAACAAAATAAGGAATGTTTCGCCAAACACTCAAGCATGTTATCGATGAAAGAAAGTGGAAAGTGATCCTTCCTTGTTGCCATGTTAAGCTTTCAGTAATCTATGCACATACTTCATCCCGTGATGGTTCGTTGAGGAATTAATTCAATCTTTTCATTCTTAACGTCTGTCATTCCTCCTTTCTTTGGCACTACTTGGATCGGGCTGACCCACTCACTATGCGGAACGGGACAATAAATCCCGGCGTGCAAAAGTTTCAAGATCTCCTTTTGACCACGTCACGCATCGTATTATTTAACCTCTGTTGAGGTTTCCTAGAGGGTGTACTCTCAGGGTCTATAGGAATGCGATGGGTGCAAAGAGCATGGCTGATTCCCTTGAGGTCTTGGAGTGAGTAGCCAAACACGTTTCTATGCTTTTCTAGAATGGCTAAGAGTTTGAGTGTCTCTTCGTTTGAAAGCATGTCACTTGATGAGAACATCACTCCTATAGATACACACAACACTCCATTAAACATACAAGATGTAATCATTAGAGTTCACACACAAAAATTGAATTTATAGGTGAGCTCGTTCTTATATGATTCCTTATATGTTTTGAGAATAGATTGCTACCTAATGACTTAATTGTGATTAGGATCCATGGAGAAGTTCAAGAAGTACTTGGATAATGGCTTTGGGGCGTGGAGGACCAGAGAATACGTCCAAAGAAGATAGAGGCCAAGCCCAACTCAAAATCGAGTCCAACTCGGAACCCAGGAGCACTTCTCACTAAAATGAACACCTAGGATGCATACGGACTCCGTTTCAGACGTTCTACATGTGCATGGAAAGGGGAGAGGATAACCTTTCCAATTCTGCTGGTCACCATGTAAAAACCCCTACAGATTCGATGGGAATCATCAAAACAATATCTAGTTAAGAATCTGTCAGGGTGTATTGGGCCATTGGGCCTTGTATCAAGTACAAGTCCGTTATTTTCGTGTCCTAGGGTTAGGTCATGACCCCAACACCCCTTATACGTGCTCGCACCTATTTATACTGCATAGTATTCACCACAAACAATTGGGTTTTGCTTATATTAATCTGTTATACACAGTTTCTCCGTTCATCGGTTTGTGAGACCCCAAATTAGCAATTCAGATTGCTTCTTCTTCGTTCTTGCTCGTGTTCTTGGTTGCACTTGCAGGGATTAGCCTTCTTGGCGAGATCAAGCGTGTGAAGCACGGTTGATAACCAATGGAGCGGTGGTGTAGTGATTGCAGGGGTTGTTCGTGTTCTCCTCGAGAGCCTCAGATCATCAACGTCGAGATCTCCATCAATCGACTTACCCATTACCTATCGAAAGATCGGGCCTCGACTACTCATCATCACTTATGATGACACAGGCTTTCAGATCGCCATTTAGGAAATCATAACGTAAGCTAGGAGGCAAGGTTTTTAGCTGAATCAGAAGTTTTGGTGGGAGCTCTTGTTTGGATAGTTCAAATGTCTCCTAAAATTCATCCTTCTCTAGGATGAAATCTTTTTCCCCATCAGTTTCAGGAGGATTCAAATATTGATGAGTCCTAACCTTCTCGATTGGCTCATCTTGGAGGGAAGGTTCTGCTGATGTGTTCTTTGAACGGAAAATGGGAATGGAAATTGTCCTCCCTCCAAGATTGATATTGAGGTCTCCTTTTAGGGGTACTTCCATGAGAAATTTTTTAATGGTTATCCCTATCATGATGTCGAAGTCTTTGACTTCGAACACATGAAAATCAAGGAAAGCCTCAATATCTTCGTGTTGGATCGACATAATTTGCAAAATCCCATATCCTTCAACAATATTTCCAAAAGAATCTCAGAAAATTTTTCCTGTTGGAGACAAGGGCACATCGCCCAAAATGGCTAAAACACAAGAATAAGAAATTATATTGCTCCAACTTTGGGGCTATAAAGTACATTCATGTTCACACCTGTAAGTAGAAAAATCCTTCAAAAGGGTTTCCCATCAAGTTTACACAAGCATGCAAGTTTCGCAAGAAAAACAGTTCGTAAAAACAGGTTCAATATGGTCAAGGGGCACTTGCCTTGCTCCCACGGTTCGTGTTGCTCAAGCGTCTCGATGTCTTGATGCTGTAGTTCCTCATAGACGGCCTCTTGAGCGTGTCCTTCTACTCCCGACCATGCACATATAAAGATTACAGATATCAATTATCATGCACAAACTCTACTCAAGATGCAATGAGGTGGATGAAAGCAATTCCTATGGTGCAGTTTATAAAAATCAGTTTGCACGTGTTGTTGCAAGTTTCAGTAGGCTTCCATGGGTTTTTATGATGAACAAGCCTGCTGGGATCAAGTGTGGACGTGGTTATGATCTTGACACAGTTTGTAGATCAATTCCACCATCAAAACTTGACCAAAACATGGTCTGTCCACACGCAGAAATTTCTGCTCGCAGGGGGTGGAGAAAACGGGTGCGTAGAAACTGCGGCGATGTGGTAAGAGGGGTAACGGAAACCTACCTCGCTTCTTCCTCCTCTCTTCCTTGCGGCAGGACTGTAACATCCCCAAAATGTTGTAAATTCAAATTTCTATCAGATGAATGTAATGCATGTTCAAGAAAAATTCAAATTCAAACTGGAATTCGAATTAGAAGGCAGAACAGAAAAGAAAAAGAGAAATAAAAAGAAAAAGGGCCACTGGGCCGAAACCCACCCGAACCAGCCCAGCAGCCCGTGGCCCTTTCCCCCTCTCCCCCTCTCACTGTCGCTCGGGTCCCAGCTGTCAGCTTCATCTCTCCCAACCGTCGCCGATTCTCCCGCGCCAATCGCTGCTGCTGCATCCAAAATTTGCGCACACTGGCCACGATCTTGGAGTTCCAGCACCGGTATCGCACGTCCCCAACCTCCACTACCTTGGTTACATCGTACTTATATGCCACAAGGACCCCACGGACCCTCTCCGCTCGCAACCACAACCCGCCGGTGAGTGCCGCCGCCGAAGCCAAAAATTCGCCCCGGTTATCGTTCTTCCTTCGAGCCTAACTAGTCTCACCGTTTCCCAGGAACCCCCTCGACCCCTCAGCACCGACGGTGAGAAGAATCCTCACCAGAAGACTCGGCTCCGTCGCACACCGGTGAGCAACCGCCGCCCCTCGTCGTTGCATCGATGAAATCCTTGTCCTCTGCCCTTACTGATCCTCCAGTTGGATTGGATGTGTTGTCACGCAGCTCCCGAGCAAGAAAACCCCAGAATTCCCGTGCCAAAACGCTAGGCCGACGATCTCCGATGAGAACCGCCGGACTACGTCGCCGTCGTCCGACTTCCAAGACCTCCGAGTTCAAGAAAACCACCGAGGTGAGGTCCCCTACTCCCCCTCCTTCGAGTCGTGCAAAGAAAATGAAGGTCTAAGGTTGGTAGATGGGTTTTAGCGAAAATCCGGCGAGCTCGCCGCCTCCAGCCGCCGTGCACCGCCGGACAGCACCGCCCACACCCGACAGGGTGACGTGGCCCTCGGATATCCGTCCATTTTAAATTATGCGGCCAGGAACAGAAACCCACGTACCCCTTTGATGATTTAATCTGGGCCGCTCTCTTTAAATCCTACGGCCCAAATCGAACCCGCCGTTTCCCGCCTGAGCAAACTGCGGGCTACCCCCTGGGGTTGCGGGAAATCTAGCCCCTGAATTCTTCAGTTCTACTCCCTAGGTTTTCCAGAAATCATGTAGATGCGTGCAAACTTCTGTTTTAGGCCCTGAACCTTCTGAATTTAGGAAATTTAAATTTACAAAGTTAAAATTAGCCCCTGTATTCATTTTAAATGAGGATTAGCTCTGTAATTGAGAATTAGTCACTCATAATTGGGATTAGGAAAACATTTTAGTGCCCTGTTTAATAACAAAATGAGTTGTAGGTCTAAAACAAAATAAAATGAGTAGGATTTAAATTCAGGATTTTATATGAATTTAATTACAATAGCAAATTTGCACAAAAATGTATCACAAGATAATTTCTAACTTAAGGAGATTTCTGAACAGTCTATTCTGTAAATGTGTTTATTTTGCTGTTTTTAAATTCTGAAATTCATTTTGGCATAGAAATAATTCTGAATATATGAGAAAAAAATATATATACACTTAGGAAATGTCATACAAAGTCATTGAACCTAAAATTCCAAGTTGAAAGTTGAGTAGGAAATCTAACATCCTGTTTAGGATTGGAATATACAATTTTATGCAAATTTTGTAGCTAAGAAGTGTAGTATTTAATATAGAAATTAGTTTAATTAGCAATTTATAATTGGTGTGCATTTAAAATCTGAATATTAATTTTTGAAACAATATATATGCTTAAAAAGTGTATGTATGCATAGAAACAACCCATCTAGGGTGAAATTTGGATAAAAGCAAAGTTTAAATGTGATATATATGCACACATACACACTAGATTTTGTTTAGGAAACTAAAAAGAAGAATTGCACCCTAAGACACCCAAGAGGAATTATATATATGTAGACTTTTGTAATTCTAGGCTACATGAACAAAGTGAGATAATGTGTATGTGTGTGTGACTTGCATGAGTGTATATGTGGATGATTACTTATGGGATGTTATTTTGTTTTGCTATGGGTATGTTGGTGAATGTAGCCTAGAGGGGGTGAATAGGCTTTTCGATGCTGTGTTAATCCGTAAAACACTTAGTAGGTTTATCAAATACAGGGAAATCGGACTAGTCCGGTAGAGTGCGGACTAGTCCATTTTCTAAACAGAGAAAAATCGGACTAGTCCGGTACTCGGCGGACTAGTCCGGTATGCGTGGACTAGGAAGATCAAGATTGATCAATGTTCACTTCTAATACTCTATGCAGCGGAAATCAATTGTTAGTTTGGATGTATTGCAACAGTGACACAATGAGTAACATGAAACAACTTTGATTTTAATGCTTGAATGTGAATTTCAAAGGATAGATTAAATACTAGAATATGATGAACAATTAATGAACAAGAGTTGGAGACAAATGTTTATCCTGAGGTTTGATTCCACGAAGGAAATCTACGTCCCCGTTGAGGAGTCCACTAAGGACCAGATCTTCTCCAACCCTATCCTCTCGAGTCGCCACAAAGGTCGATTCTCTTCCACTAATCACAAAGGGGAATAAATCGTTCAAGGGGCCTTCTCACAAGTTGAGGGCTCCCCAAGAATTACAATGAATAAATGAACACAACTCAACACACTCAACAGATGAACAATTAACAAACAAGAGTGTGCGAGAGATCAAACCCAAGAGCTCAAGAGGTGTAGAACAAGTTTCTCCTTTGATCAATTGCCAATCCCCAAGAATTGATCCTTCTTGGGTTAGAATATGTGGAGAGAGGTGAATTTTGGGCTCTTGGGAGGTGTGACGGCGCAGGGGGGTCAAGAGATATGTTGGTATGGCCGTACACCTATTTTTACAGTAGGGTTTCCAATGGGTACGTTAGGGTTTGCGATGTCCGGACTAGTCCGTGGTTGACTACGGACTAGTCCGGTGTGCGGTGTGTAGAAAACCCTAAGTGTCGTGAGATATAGGACTAGTCCGTAGTAGTGCGGACTAGTCCATTTTCTGTCCAGAGACAAAATCAAACTTGTCCTGATGATATCAGACTAGTCCATTTTCTGGTCAGAAAGAAAATCGGACTAGTCCGGTTAATATCGGACTAGTCTGCACATGTTGAAATTGTGCAGTTAGCTTGATTTCTTTCTCTTGAGCTCTTGGGGTGTGTTTCTCCAACACACTCTATACTAAGTGATCTAATCTTTTCAGTTCTTGAGCTCTTATCAATTTGGATCGTCCTTGTCCTTTCTTTTTGCGCTTTCTTCATAATTTCTTTGAGAACCCGCGCTCATTCTCAACAATTTCGTTAGGGTCTCATTTGTTTGTCATAAATCAACCAAAACCCACAAGGGGTGCCTAGATGCACTTTCAATCTCCCCCCTTTTGGTGATTCATGGCAACCAATTGAGATCTCACAAATATGACAATAAGAATTCAGATTTTCATAAAGTGTGCACATATGAGTTTTGAACAAAATAGGCAATGAAGACATGAGACATATGTGCACTCTTTATGGTGGGGTGCAAAACTACATGTGTGAGCAATAATTTTGATGTAAATATCATAATGAGCATACTCATCAAGAGTCTCAATCTTACATAGCAGTTTTAAACATATGCCATTAATCATAAGCATAACATAGTCATCTCACAAAAGCATAATGATAACATAAGTCTTACAAATGCATAATGGTAGCATAAGTATTACAACAGCATAATGATAGTATAGGTCTTACACAAGCTCATTTCTTAAGCTAAGACACAAAAGGAAAGACGTACGACCTAGGACTCCCCCTCAATCTCTCCCCCTTTGGCATCAAGGCACCAAAAAGAAGGAGAGGGATCTACTTGTCATCGCCAACTCACTCCTCGCTGTCGGTCCTCTCATCGTCTTCATCATCAGGCTAAGGAGGAGGAGGAGGAGAGGAACCACTCGTCATGCCAAAGTAGGCACGCTCTGAAGGAGAGAGAGGAGGAAGCTCTGTAAACTCAGATGCAGAGTCCCCTGAGATGACCGGGGATCCCATGGGCTCAATCTCCAGTTTTTGGCATATTTCTTTGACATTGGCCTTCATGTATCTCATCTCTTCTTTTCTTGCCTTGTTCATCTTATGAAGCTTCACCTCAGTTTTGCGGCAAGAACTGAAAATGGCAGCCAAAAACTTCATGATACCACTGGAGGAACCTTTTTGTGGAGAGGCCCTAGTCTTGGATGCAGGCCTTGCATCTTCATGCGCTCTCTCTGGATGTTCTTCAGGTGATCCAGGTGAGGGAGCAGCTGGGAGGGAGGCCTGAGGAGGCTTCTGAGGCCTTAGAGCAGTGTGCTCTACATCCTTCACAAACTCAATTCCTGTGACTTTCTCAATCATGAACATCAAGTAAGGAGCATAGCCACAGGAACTATTTGGTGTGCAGGATATGTTTACCATGTCATTCCAAATATAATCAAAGATATTAAATCTTCTCCTCCTGCTGATCACTTTCATCATGGTTCTCAGATAACCCTGGACGCTCCCGGCATCTCCATCCTTTGGAGCAATGGTCTTCCGGAGCACTCTGTTGAGAACAATGAAGAAGGGTTCATGTTCTTGGTTGAGGGAGGGTTGAATGGAAGTCGAGTATCATAGAGAAAGTCCATCTTGTCCTTCTCCACAACTCTCAGATTGTGAATCACAATCTCATCATTGCCGGTGTCCTCAAGATGCAACAGTCTTGCAAACTCAGTATAAGAGATTGTGTACTTGGATCCATGTGTCATCCAAGTCACTTTGTCCTCTCCATCATGAGCAAAGTGGCAAGTTGAGTAAAACTGGGTAATGATCTCATCATTCCAGTTGTACCTGAAGGCGAGTAGGTCCTTGAGTCCATGTCTCTCTGCAGCCTCTATGACCTCCTCAAAGGCTTTACAGCTTTTCCTTTCAAAGTACGTCCAGTCGATCCATTGACTTCGGACCACTAGAGTCTTTGTTTGGAGGTACACTGAACTGTAGTAGTACGAGCGAAAGTTACTCCAAAATCTCTTGTCGGCTGCCTTTTGTCGGAGTTGTAGGCATCAACCTTCCTCAGGTTCCATGCCACATCACTCCCCTTGCCATTAAACTTTTCCTCCGAGGGATCCCTATGTCCATACCTTGGAGTTGTCATCTTGAGGGGACCAATCGGTCCGGAAGAAAGCCCCTTTCCCTTGCCCTTAGTTTGGCGTTGAGCCGCCGAGCTAGAACCAGCCACATTTGATGTTGAAGCTGGTCTCTTGATTGTGACCTTTCGGCGAACCTTGGGTGGGGTGAGCGAGGGCTCGACAGCATGATCTTGTCTCTTTTTGGAGCGAGACTCCATAATGTGAGACATCACATATTGATCTTTATCCATCTTGGCTTCAAAATCAGAGAGACTCTCATTCGATCCGGACATGATTTTTGACAAGGAGGAATAAGTGGGTATGAATAATCAACGATGACAGAGGATTGCATTGAGTTGACATAAGCAAGGATTCCCTAACAAGGTCCCTGAATCAGGGCATACCGGACTAGTCCGATGTTTAGGGTCGGACTAGTCCGGAGAACCGGACCTGTCCGCCATATTAACGGACTAGTCCGTTATGAGGCTGCTCAAGCCCTGATTTGTTGAAATTTGAGATTATTCAATGCAAATATAATCTAGGGTACATGGAATACATCAATAAAGCATATATTGACTAGAGGAGCTGATCTAATTGAGCAAAAACAAGGAAGATAAAAGGTTCTAGGGTTTGGAGAGAAGTTTACCAAATCCTTCGATTCGAGGCGTTGAGGGAGTTTTTGATCCGGACTAGTCCGGGGTCTTTGATCCCTTTGCGGTGGAGAACGATTCCCTCGGAAATTTGGATGGTTTTGATGGAGAAATCGCAAATCCACCTTGGGAGCACTTGAGTGAGGAGAGAGAGAGAGTGGGGAGGGTTGTGAGGATGAAGAAGATTAGGTTTGAGCCGTCCCTAGGGTTATGGAGTCGAAATATCGGACTAGTCCATTTTCTGTTCAGAGAGAAAATCGGACTAGTCCGTGGTCCCTTGTATAGAAGTGTATAACACACACACACACTTATATATATATATATATATATATATATATATATATATTTAAAAGTTCCTATTAAGGAATAAGGGACAAAGGCACACAGAAATTCTTGATGAATATAATCAGTAAACATACGACAATCAAGCTATGACCATGATTCACCAAGATCAAGTAACTAACATAGTTTTTGGGAAAAAATAGAGAGAGATGATTTTTCAACATAATTAACATGATTTTGAGGATGGCATACAGATATGCAAGTTTTCAAGCCACGTTTCGAGCATCAAGGATATTTAGATTTCGAAGCTCACAAAAGTGTTTTTCATCAAGTGGCTTGGTAAAGATATCGGCTAGTTGTTTTTCAGTGTTGACATGGGAAATGGCTATGTCTCCTTTCATTGAGTGATCCCTTAAAAATGATGTCGGATATCTATGTGTTTAGTTCTAGAGTGCTCAACAGGGTTATGGGCAATTTTGATAGCACTCTCATTGTCACAAAGGAGTGGAATACGGCTCATATTGTAACCGTAATCCCTTAGAGTTTGTCGCATCCAAAGGAGTTGTGCACAACAACTCCCGGCTGCAACATACTCCGCTTCAACTATGGATAAAGCAATTGAATTTTGTTTCTTGGAGGACCAAGAAACTAGGGATCTACCTAGGAATTGGCAAGTACCAAAAGTACTTTTTCTATCTACCTTGCATCCGGCATAATCTGCATCGGAGTATCCAATGAGATTGAATTTTGAACCTTTGGGATACCAAAGGCCTAGGTTGGGTGCATGAACTAAATATCTCAAGATCCTTTTAACGGCTGTCAGATGACATTCCTTAGGATTGGCTTGAAATTTTGCACACAAACATACACTCAACATGATATCAGGCCTAGATGCACATAAATAGAGTAGGGAGCCAATCATGGAACGATATACCTTTTGATCCACATTTGGTCCGTCTTCATTGAGATCTAGGTGTCCATTTGTCGCCATGGGAGTCTTTATTGGCTTTGCTTTGTCCATTCCAAACTTCTTGAGAATGTCTCGAGTGTACTTTGTTTGGCTTATGAACGTCCCGTCCTTTTGTTGCTTCACTTGGAATCCCAAGAAGTACCTCAACTCTCCCATCATCGACATCTCAAATCTATCTGTCATAATCTTGCTAAATTATTGACAAAAAGGATTTGTTAGTTGAACCAAATATAATATCATCAACATAGATTTGGCAAATGAAGAGATCATCATCAAAGTGTTTAGTAAACAAGGTGTAATCAGCTTTTCCGATCTTGAAGTCATTTTCAATCAAAAAATCTCTAAGGCACTCATACCAAGCTCTAGGAGCTTGTTTGAGGCCATAGAGAGCCTTACGCAGTTTGAACACATAGTCGGGGTGCTCTTGATCTTCAAAACCTGGTGGTTGCTCCACATACACCTCCTCCTTGATCGGTCCGTTGAGAAAGGCGCTTTTCACGTCCATTTGATAAAGCTTGAAATCATGGTGAGTAGCATATGCAAGTAATATATGAATCGATTCAAGCCTAGCTACGGGAGCAAAAGTCTCATTGAAATCCAAACCTTCGACTTGTGAGTACCCTTTTGCCACAAGTCATGCCTTGTTCCTTGTCACCACTCCATGTTCATCTTGCTTGTTGCGGAAGACCCATTTAGTGCCGACGACGTTGGACTTGGGTCTTTCAACAAGCTCCAACACTTTGTTCCTTTTGAAGTTGTTCAGTTCTTCTTGCATCGCCATCACCCAGTCTAGATCTTTTAATGCATCCTCAACCCTGTATGGTTCCAAAAAAGATACAAAGGAATAGTGTTCACAAAAATTAGTTATGCGAGATTGAGTTATTACTCCCTTTCAGATGTCACTGATTATGTTGTCAACGGGGTGATCTCTTTGAATGATTTGGTGTACTCCTGGATGTGGCACTTGTGGTCTTGAATCTTCATTATCATCTTCTTCTCCGCCTGGATAGTTTCCCTCATTGATGTTTTGGCCTTCTTTATTTTCTTGAGATTGGTCTTGTATGGAAGCTCCCCTTGATCATTTTCCTCCATCTGTGGTTAATTTTCTTCATTCGCATTTGAAGGTGGCACTTGTGGTAGAACATCGCCCAATGACATTCTTCTCAATGCTTGACATGGAGCTTCTTCTTGATCTAACACACACTGATCAACTTGCTCTTCTTGAGAGCCGTTAGTTTCATAGAACACTACGTCATGTGCGACTTCAACAAGTCCGGAGGTTTTGTTGAAGACACGATAAGCGTAGGAGTTCGAATCATAGCCAAGTAAGAAACCTTCATCGGACTTTGAAGCAAACTTCGAGGCCCTTGGCTTCTTACTTAAAATATAACATTTTGAACCAAAAACTCGAAAGTATGAAATATTTGACTTGTTACCCGTGAGTAGTTCATAAGAGGTTTTCTTGAGCAACTGATGAAGATATAGTCGGTTTATGGCATGACAAGCGGTGTTAACCGCTTCAGCCCAAAACCTGTCTGAAGTCTTGTATTCATCGAGCATTGTTCTCGACATCTCAATGAGGGTTCTTGAATTCTGTCTCATTGTCACTTCGCATGTTCTTGATCTTCAATGAGAATTCATTTTGGGCACGCTTGATGAACTTCTTGAGAGTTCCTTGAGTTTCTGTCTTATCATGCAAAAAGAAAACCCACGTGAAGCGTGAAAATCATCAACAATGACTAGACCGTATTTATTACCGTCGATGCTTATGTAGGCAACTGGACCAAATAGATCCATGTGAAGGAGCTCAAGCGGTCTTGTTGTAGTCATGACATTCTTCACGGCATGGGGTGCTCCTACTTGCTTTCTCGCTTGGCATGCTCTATACGGCCTGTCTTTCTCAAAAACAACATCCTTTAAACCTCGAATGTGATCGCCTTTGAGGAGTTTTTGAAGATTCCTCATACCAACATGTGCTAGCCGTCTATGCCACAGCCAACCCATGTTGGTATTTGCAATCAAGCATGTGTCAAGTTCGGCTTTATCTTTGTTGAAGTCAACTAGATAAAGTTTTCCCTTCAACACCCTTAAATGCAATTGAGTTATCACTCCTTCTAAAGACAGTCACACCCTCATTAGTGAATAAGCAATTGTAACCCTTGTCACATAATTGAGATAAGGACAAAAGATTATAATCCAGGGAGTCAACATGTAAACGTGAGAGAGAGTATGTTGTGATGAAATTGCAATTTTACCGGTACCAAGCACTTTTCCTTGACTATTATCACCAAAGTAAATGCCTTCATTTGGGTCTTCATTTTCTTCATATTCCATAAACATTCTTCTTTCTTAGGTCATATGATTGGTGCATCCACTATCTAGCACCCATTTTGCTCTGCCGGATGAATAAGTCTACAAAAAATAAATTATGCCTTGGTCTTAGGTACCCAAGCTTGCTTGGGTCCTTTGAGGTTAGTCACAAGTGATTTGGGCACCCACACATGAGACTTGGTGTTCCCATTGCGTGGCCCAACATATTTAGCATAAACTCTTGCAAGATTACTTTTCATAAGTACATATGAAGCATCAAAGGTTCTAAATAGAAGTTGTTGTTCATATGTGTTCACATTGTTACATTTATCAACATTACTAAGCTTTGTTGTTTGAGAAGAGTTTCCCTTGACAAAGGCAATGCAACCCTTGTTATTCTTGTGGTTTCTAGCATTGTGCTATTCACCATTAGAATATCCAATGCCATATTTGACATTAGGAGGTCTTGTGACCGAGTATGCACTGCGTGCATACTTGATCTTCTCCTTGTCAAATATGCCACTTTGAGAAGATTGCTTGTCCTTTGTCAAGTTTGGCTTTTTCTCCATGTTAGTGTCATTTTTGGCACAAGTACAAGTAATGCTAGTTTTAGACTTTGTGTGTTGAGAATGTGAGCTAGACGTTGATGAAGAACAACTTTGCTTGAGTGACTCAACTTGTCCCTCAAGGATCTTGTTAACTTTGGTTAAGTTAGCAAGTTCATCCTTGATGGTGGTGTTTGAGTCTTTTAACTTCAAGCAAGCTTCCTTGCTTGAAGCTAATTCAAGCTCTAGTGATTTATTTTGTTCCTTTTCAAATTCAAGAAGCTTTTCAATCTCAAGATATTCCTCCTTTTAGGAGATGATCATATCTTCCGGACGATTGACTAACTTCTCCATATCAACAAGCTTATCAAGTAGAAATTTCATTTTAGCAGCTGTCTTTTTGTCTAAATCCCTAAGCATATATTCATCTTCATCACTGCTATCATCCTCACTAGAATTATCACTATCACTAGTAAAAGAATGTGAGAAGGAGGATTTAGTCGGTACCTGTCGTTTACCTTCCTTTGCCATTAGACAGGTGTTGTCGGTGTCCTTCCATGCGCCCATGGTTGGGAATAGAGTGGATTTCCTGGTAGTCTTGTTTATGGCTATGGTGGCCATCTCCTCTTCTTCTTCGGATGAAGATTCATCATTGGAGTCCCACTCCTTCCCTAGATGCGCTTGACCATATTGCTTCTTCTTCTTGAACATTTTCTTTGGTTGAAACTTGTTATCTTTTGTCTTCTTGTTTTCATCCTGTGGACAATTTACTATAAAGTGATCGTATCCTCCGCAGTTATAGCATGCCCGTCTCATCTTGGGTCTTTGTTTGTCCCTTTGTCTTCCTTCATTTGAGCTGCTGCCCTTTTTTCTTCTCATCATTTTCTTGAACTTCTTCATGAACAAGATCATGTCTTCTTCATCGATATCACTGCTTTTGTCGTCGCTGTCGTCTTCTCCATAAGCTTCTCGAGCTTCCTTTGATACGGGTTTACAAGTTGACTTCAAAGCAACTCCTTTCTTCTTTGCTGAGGTGAGATCGGCAATTTCCTTAACATGCTTGGCTTGCTTCTCCATCATCTCAAAGTTAATGATCTTGCCAAGAAGTTCATCTGGGGTCATTTTCCGGTACCCGGGGCTTTCTCTGATCATAGAGCAAAGAGTTACGTTGCGCGGCATGAATGCTCTGAGAATCAACTTCACAACCTCATGATCATTCCACTTCTTGCTGCCATAAGCTCGGACTTTGTTGATAAGATTCTTTAGTCGATTATACATATCTTGTGGTGATTCATCTTCTTCTATCGCGAATCTTCCCAATTCACCTTCAATCATTTCTATCTTGGCCTCACGTACGTGACGATCACCTTCATGTGCAGTTTGCAGTGTGTCCCATATCTCCTTGGCAATCTCGAGTCCATCCACCTTGGTGAACTCGTCTCGGCTTAGTGATGACGTGATCACAGCTGCAGCTTGAGCATTTCGATGATTGGCTTGTTCTTAGCTTGGGGTTAGCTCTTCGTCATCATCTGGGATACCTATCCCTGTACACACTATATGCCACAAACTTGGGTTAAGAGATATAAGGTGCATTTTCATGTTTTGTCTCCACATTGAATAGTCATTGCCATCAAAGTAAGGTGCTTTCCCTAGGGGAATTGATAAGTAATGATTATTGTTAGAATTCAAACGTTCATAATCAAAATGATATCGGGAGTAGTCTGTGTGACTACCCCCTTTCTTCTTCTTTTCATCATCGGTGTTCTTCTTCCCTTTTGGAGAGATTGCCTTCTTCCGTAGAAGGGACCTGAGTTGGAGCACCTCCTCATTATCGTCCTCACTGTCTCGAATGACGTCAAGTAACTTCTTTAGCTTTTGAGTCCTTTCATCATTACTCTTTTCGTCGTCGATCTTCTTGTGTACATCCTTGACATCCATATCGTCTCTTCGAGCGGTGAGTATCTTTTGAAGAGTTTGGCTCTGATACCAATTGAATGTAGCCTAGAGAGGGGGTGAGTAGGCTTTTCGATGCTTTGTTAATCCGTAAAACACTTAGTAGGTTTATCAAATACAGGTAAATCGGACTAGTCCGGTAGAGTGCGGACTAGTCCGTTTTCTAAACAGAGAAAAATCGGACTAGTCCGGTACTCGGAGGACTAGTCCGGTATGCGTGGACTAGGGAGATCAAGATTGATCAATGTTCACTTCTAATACTCTATGCAGCGGAAATTAATTGTTAGTTTGGATGTATTGCAACAGTGACACAATGAGTAACAGGAAACAACTTTGATTTTAATGTTTGAATTTGAATTTCAAAGGATAGATTAAATACTAGAATATGATGAACAATTAATGAACAAGAGTAGGAGACAAGTATTTATCCCGAGGTTCGATTCCATGAAGGAAATCTGCATCCCCGTTGAGGAGTCCACTAAGGACCGGGTCTTCTCCAACCCTATCCTCATCGAATCGCCACAAAGGCCGATTCTCTTCCACTAATCACAAAGGGGAATAAATCGTTCAAGGGGCCTTCTCACAAGTTGAGGGCTCCCAAAGAATTACAACAAATGAATGAACACAACGCAACACACTCAAAAGATGAACAATTAACAAACAAGAGTGTGCGAGAGATCAAATCCAAGAGCTCAAGAGGTGTAGATCAAGTGTCTCCTTTGATCAATTGCCAATCCCCAAGAATTGATCCTTCTTGGGTTAGATATGTGGAGAGAGGTGAATTTTGGTCTCTTCGAAGGTGTGACGGCGCAGGGGGGTCAAGAGATATGTTGGTATGGCCGTACACCTCTTTTTATAGTAGGGTTTCCAATGGGTACGTTAGGATTTGCGATGTTCGGACTAGTCCGTGGTTGACTCCGGACTCGTCCGGTGTGCGGTGTTTAGAAAACCCTAAGTGTCGTGAGATATCGGACTAGTCCGTAGTAGTGCGGACTAGTCTGTTTTCTGTCCAGAAACAAAATCGGACTTGTCCGGATGATATCGGACTAGTATGGTTTCTGGTGAGAAATAAAATCGGACTAGTCCAGTTGATATCGGACTAGTCTGCACATGTTGAAATTACGCAGTTAGTTTGATTTATTTCTCTTGAGCTCTTGGGGTGTGTTTCTCCAACACACTCTATACTAAGTGATCTAATCTTTTCAGTTCTTGAGCTCTTATCAATTTGGATCCTCCTTCTCCTTTCTTTTTACGCTTTCTTCTTAATTTCTTTGAGAACCTGCGCTCATTCTCAATAATTTCGTTAGGGTCTCATTTGTTTGTTATAAAGCAATCAAAACCCACAAGGGGTGCCTAGATGCACTTTCAGTTGGCATGAGTAGAACCAGCCCTAGAGCCGGTTCTCACCTTCCAAGACCAAGACTTTCCACTCCCGGAGCAGCAGGAAGAAGGCAAGTGTCCTTCACCACTTTGATCCTATGTTAGGATGTGTAGTTAGAATTATTTGCATTGTCAATTGAAATATGGGACCCATGCTAGGAAGTTTCCCTAGATTTTCATTATCTTGCTTCCTTGTAGCCTTGGGTTGGGACTTATTTTATTATGTCATTTGTTTATGCTACTCATGCTTAGTCATGCTTAGAATGGGATAAACGGAATATGAGATCATCACCTTGATTCTTTACCCTTGAATGGAATATCATGAATTATGTAGAGGTAGGGATCTAGGCAGGTTGGATGCTTTGGTTGGTGCTGCGTGCACGAGACTCAGGTTTGTGTTTGGAGCTTGCCTGGATCCTAAGGACCAGTTCATGGAGCATGTAACCTGGCTTTACCGTGCCAACCACATGCTGAGATGGGGCAGCTTGGCCAATTAATTAGGTGTATTTCCGACGTAGTATGGGTGTTTGGATGGTGAGGGGAATAGGTGTCAGCTGGACTACTCTAGGAACAACAAGGCTCAAGAGTGGGCCACTGCAGCGGGGGTTGGAGCCTCCTGGATGCTGTTAGGGGTGAAACCTCAGTGGGCTCACACATGTTGAGAATCCCTTTGTAAAGGCCTCGTAGTGATCTCCTGGCTACACGCCTTGGAAGTGTGAGCATGGTTCGTGGCCACAGGCATAATGGAGGTTTCTAGTCCACCCGGCGACGGAGGACGAAATCACTACATGTGGGTACAGTGGTGCAAACTCTGCAGAATCAAAACTGTCATGATAGTCGTGCTCACGGTCAAGAGCGGTCTGGACTTATTCATGATTAGATGATGAGGAATGGAGGAGTTGAAGATGTTAAGCGGGGAGCTTAACAATGGGATGGGGTGTGTGGGATTTGGGCCACATTACTTGCATAGTAATGTAGGTGCTAAATAAGCTAAGGAGATAGGTATTAATTGCGTAGTGCTTTAACCATGTGTTCATCCTTTCCTTGCTCTAGCCGGCATGACATAACTTTCCCACACTTGCTGAGTACCTATTGTACTCAAACTTGCTTTTCGTTAGTTTTCCTTGCTGCTCAGGCCAAGGAAATGATGTGGTGTACAACAATCAAGACTTTGGCCCTGAAGAAGGATTCTAGGTTCACGGAGTCCCCTGGGCAACGCCTGTGATGGATCCTACAAGACTTTACTTCCGCTGTTTGTTCATTTACATGTTGTGAACAATTTATCGTCCTTCCAGACGCTATGTAAGACTTATTTGTATTCGAACACCTAGCTTGTAATATAATGATGTTTCACTATTTCTCATCACATGTATGAGAAAATGATCCTGGCATACATGTGGGAATCACTTGGTTGTTCTGCTGAAAAACCAGGTGTGACAGAAGTGGTATCAGAGCCAGGTTGCCCGTAGGAACGTGAACCTAGGTAGAAATGGACATGTTTAAGGACATTATGTTCTTAAAAACTATTTTACAAAATGTGTGGAGAAAAAGTGATAATTAATTCTATTCCTTCATTTGTTTGTTCATCTTACCTTAACTTTTATTCAAAATACAGTATTTAATTGGTTATTGTTCTGACTTGAATTTTAAATATTTTATGTTTTAGATTGTTCGCATGGTCTACACTGCTCGCAAGTCCACCGGAGGGAGAGTCCCTATAGCTGCACCTGCTTTGAGGGAGGAGAACTGCCTTGTGACGTACCACTCCTACGGGTTGGGTGTAGGGAGCTTGCTGCGACGTCTTCGACGTATGCTCCACACCGCTAGCAATATTGGCAAGCTGGTCATACACTACAACTCCACCAAGACCATCCGCGCAAAGCACGAAGAGTGGAGCTCAGAGATAAGGATCTTCCACGACAACAGGTTGCTCAAGATCCACCACTCCCCAGCTTGTCGGGCGACTCAGGCCGATGCTGAGAAGGATGTCACCTGGGAGGCCATCACCTGTCAGAGTTACATCAACCGTGGCCACCTAGACAGGACTGAGTATATGTATGTCCTCCAGCGTGAGAGTGGCACAGCGGAGTAGAAGTACCCGCTGGTGCAGGAGGGGAGTACTCATGACCACATGGACATGTGCTTGGAGGATGCAGCTATGCTCAGCACTAGGCTGCAGGAGTGCCAGCAGGAGCTTCAGGATGTCCGTGACACCCTGAAGGAGACTGAGGCTGTACTCCGCGCCAGCTTGAGGGCGAGGGATAGAGGAGATCAGAACGAACTTTGTGTCACCGAGAATGACGCCTGGACTCTTGATTCCCCAGACCGCAGGGCGAACAAGCATCACCACACTTCTCCACCAACCGCTCCCCCACCTAGAGCGTGTAAAATCCCCAAAAAGTGATAGCCAGAAATTCAGCACTTTTACACTTAGGAAAAATGAGGGGAATTAAAACTTTGAATTATAACAGTGTAAGTTCAAACTGAGGATTCAAACTTCCCAAATATTCCAAACATGGAGATCTAAATTCATAACTTGGATCTTCATATTTCAAATATTCAACCTTCCAAATTTCAGCTCTTTTGGAGGGGTTCTAATATTTGTTTGGGATTAAAAGAGGAAGCCCTCTAATCTGAATTTAAATTTCAGTTTCAAATTTCAACTTGCTCAATTTGCAATTTTGGTTCCACAAATGTGTTCTCCACATTTGAATTAATAGCCATGCCAAACATTAGAAACATTGGAGTTGGTTTGCTATGTTTTGGAACAATGCAATTGAATAAATCAAATTCCATTTCAAATTCAAATCATCAAACTTAGTTCAAACTTCACACTAGCATTCAAATCATTTGAATTCAGCAAATTCAAACCATGACTTTGAGGTGAAGCAAAGCAATCAAGTCTGAGTAGTTGTGGTGAAAAGATCTGTGAAAATTTTGATTAAGAATTGGGGTGGTGGGACCTACATGTCAACCACACATCCAGTGCAACCGACTCTGTTTTGTTTCTCGGGTGAGCCACGCGCGCGACGGCAGCCGACGTCGACCGAACCTCTCAGGCACCACCTCCTGGTTTCATCGCGGTTGCTCGTCCTGACCAACACCACGAGTGACACAACCTTCTTTCGCTTTCTCCCCGCTCGAGCTCGCTCTCGCTGTTCCCCCGCACGCAGAACAGCCGCGCTCTCTGTTCTTCGCTGATTACACCATAGCAACCAAGTACCGATTGCTTGAGCTCTCCACACGAAAAAGCTGCACCCACCAGTGCTCTAGCCGGCCAGCCCTTTCTCTACCCTGTCCCGAGCTTGTTTGCACCACAAAAACCAAGTTGCTGCAGCTCCCGTGTGGAACAACGAAAAAACGGGCAAGGCTGCCGCGGACAGCCCGAACCGAGGAAGATCAACCCCAAGCAAACCAACCATTCGGTACACCCACAATCCTAGCGGCTCAAGCCCAAAACTCAGCCCTAGCCATTGATCACGGAAGGAGAATTTCGAGTTTTTCTCTCGGGCGGCACAAACTGACCCCGAGGTAAGAAATTGCAAAATTCGTCCTCAATTCGTGTTGGATGTGTTCCAAACTCCGCACACAAGTTCTTTACTGCCTAGCACACCTTCTCCATCGATTTTAGACCGAGAAATTGAGTGTAGAGGGAGGAATTCGAGTTCTTTTCGAGGGAATACCGCTGGACCACGTCGGGCGCACGGTGCCGATAGGTTTGGAGCGCTCCCCGGCTCGTTTCAACCTTATGTCGACCTTCTACACGATTCCCTGGTGCTTTAGAGCCCAAGAACCAATCAATTGGTGGAGAATTCACCGTGCACGACCTCGCCGGAGCTCTATGTCTTGCTGTTGCCGGTGCGCCATGGTTTCCCGTCAGATTCGGCCGCCGGCGACCCCTCCAGTGTGTTTAGGGTGGTGGAAAATGGGGGGCGGCCAGCAGGGGGTCCGGAGGTGGCTGGGAAGGCCAGTCCGGTGACCCTCACCAGAGAGAGCCGCCACTGGCCCTGTCCGGCGCGAGGTTGAAGATGTGGGATGACAGGTGGGGCCCACGGGGCAGTATTTAAACTTTTCCAGATTTTCCTAATTCAGTTCAAACTTTGGAGAACCATAACTTTGTCTAGGAACCTCCAAAAATTGTGAAATAAAATTTTTTGGATTCCTCTCAAAGAGTACTATCCATAGGTGCAACCCAATATTTACGAAAAATCAATGAATTTAGCTCATTAATTCATTTAAAATAAAATTTGTAGGAATTTTTACAGGAGTTCTGTTTACGGGAAAATTCCAAATTTTGGGCAGGACATTCTTCCAAAAATCCTTGAACTCCTGTAAAATTTTCAGAGGAATTGTACTTCATTTGCTTTGCCAAGTGTTGATTCAATCTTGTATGTCTCTGAAAATTAGGAAAAATAAGAAAGATTTTTCAGCTTTTAGCTCCAACTTCTAAATTCCATATCTCCGTGTAGGAAGCTCCAAAAATGGTGAAATCAAGTCCTATGGACTCATGAGACTCCCAAGTTTCTGAAAAACCACATTTGGAGCATGACAAGACAATATAATTGCCATAGGACTTCAGAGAAGCCAATAAGTTAAGAAAATTCCCTAGGCCACATCTTACTTCAACTTTGTTTGAAATTTTGCAAGCCATACCTATATATGATCTATGGACCACTGTAAAAATTTCAGAGCCAGTTGAGATCGTCTTCTCATGTTTAGGCTCGTTCTTTCCACTACCTTTCTCTTGTCCATTAGATATAACTCTTTGAATTTTACTCCAACAAACATCCATTGCCCACCCAAAGTTGTTCTCTGTTTTTGTCCATAGCAGAGCTCTTCACTCACTTATAAGTTGGTCTAAACCATGCTTAAGATCTAAAACGATTTTGTTTTATAATGTCTTTACCTGCAACATAAAACTGTGCATATTCATATCGGTAGGAAAAACGACGAAGGAGCTCAACGAGGCATTCGACTCAGAACAGCAAGTGAGGCTTAACTCGTCGCCAAGCTACTGACTTAAAAGTAGAAATAAACCTGCAGCAACATGAGGCAAGCCCCGGTTTGCATTTAACAGCTTTTTAGTTACATTTTGCTTTGTATCACTTTTATGGGTCCAGTATGTATTGTGCATTAGGTCAAGGTGATTGATACTCCAAATGCATGACCACAAAACCTTGGAGTTACAGGGTAGAATAAGTTACCTTCGTGTATTTTTTCTGCTAGGCTTAAGTTGTATAGGATCCAGTGCAAGTCGGGTAGTTGGAAGCTACTTGCGAGTTTATGATGTTGGTTCAGTTGGGTATGATTCTAGAAAATGGAAGTTCTGGAATGGAAAATGAGACCGAGCAGAGAGTAGGAGCAGCAGGATGTTGGGAATGTGTGGCTGTAGCTCTGTTTGTGTCGGTTAAGGACCGATGCGTATGCCGCCCTGCTAAGCAAGTTTGAACAGTACCAGATGCATACTGGAATTATGGGGTCCAGGAAACCGATGTAACTCGGGTACTCTCGTGTCGAAACTTATACGGCCGTCCTTTGGAGGTTGGTGTCAGAGGTGTAAACCCGCTAGCTGAGCAACTTCGACGTGTTCCGGGTAGTGGCCCTTCTGATGGATCGGCAGAACTGGTTCGGCATTGGAGTGACGTGTGAAAGGTTGCTGCATACAACGTAAGAAAGAGCTCTTGTATGAGTCTTTCGAGGCGAGTGTATGTGTCGTGTATTCGGGGTGTGTCCTGATTCGAATCACCGTCCCTCGCGGTTATATGAGTACCACTTGTTCACTTAGTTTTGACGTAGTAATTATTTCCAGATGAGGTGAAATGAATCATTGCTGATGTGAAGTTCTTAAATTCATTGTATCGCCAACCATGTATGCTATAGCTGTAGAGCTTACTAAGTTTATATTCCACTTTGGAAATATCCACATCGGAGGAAAGCGTTTCTTGTTTGATTGTGGACTTCCGATGTGAGGGCTGCCTAAGGCATAATAATCTGCTGCTATTAAACTGAAAGTAAGGATTAACATGTAGGCGTGTCGTTATTGCAACATAATTGCCCTATATTATTAATCCCTGCATGTAGAGTTTCATGTTTAGGAGTGTCGGTTAAGTCTTGCTGAGCCATCGTGGTCACGGCTGCATTATTAGTGTTTTGCAGGTTATAAAATCTGCTATGAAGATGGTTGTTCGGTGAGCCATCAAAGACTCAACGGAAACTTTGCCGCTGCACCCATCTTTGTGGAAGCTAGTAAGAAGCATCCACGGGCTGGACGTATTCTCTTTTTGTATAGTTAGGACTGAGAGTAAGTGTGTATGTATATTCTGCTGCGTGTACCTTCGTGGTACATTATTTTGTAAATGACACTATCTTGAGAAATAAAAGAATTTGTACTTTATGGTTCTTTTCATGTATGCTGTTGGATGCCGCATCGCACGGCACCACCCAATGTGTATCCTGGAGTGTGGATCCCCGAAGGGGTTCCCCACAGGCGTGGTATTAGAGCCGCGTTGGGAATAGCACGCTTGAAAAGGGCGTATTTTCAAAAACTTAGAAGTATACGAGTGAGGAACGTATAGTATGCCCACATAAGGACTATTAGTAGCATAGTTACTTAAGGTGGCAAGCTAACAGTGTGTTAATATTCAGTATTTCAATTCTGTAACACGCACCTACGTGGAGGTAAGAATGGTATGGAACGCTACCGAAAGCGGATCAATTTGGGTTAGCTCTCCCTGACGAGGAAAGTGGTTCAGGGTATAGGTCTCACAGCTTGGTGTGAGGCGTCAAGATGAAGCTCTTGAACTCTTCATGTTCCTGAGTTCATATGAAACGCTGGTCCCTAGCGTGCATTAGGCAAGAAAGTGGAAACCCCATCGTGTGGTCGGTAACACGATAGTGTGTTCTTCTGGAAATAGCCTAGGAGGACACACGCAGCACTTGCCATCGGCGTGCCCTGCAGGGTAGTAGGTGGTATCTGTTAGCTTGATAACATTCCCAACTGTGACAACCCGTTCGCGCTCTACTCGGGTTCCCCGTCATGTGGTGTGAAAACGCGACCATGTACCTTGAGACGTGACTTGACTCAACGACGGCGCGTATGGCAATGATACGGGGCGTATGTTTTTACTATGATATGGACCTGCCTGAAATGAAAAACCTTTGGGTGCATCACTATTGATTGATTTTCTGCAGCTATCTTAACCACGAGTAGAACATGTCATTTAGAAAACGTGTGTGAGTGATCATTTTAGTGCCACCACTTGAGACGTATATGCCGGTGTAACGCCGGTTAGGATTTTGATTTGGTGAGGAAACGTAGTACCGTAATATGTTCCTAACTGCATGAAAAAGGAAGTTTTCAAAGAAAAGAGTAATTTTGGAGTCTAGGATTCCATTAAGGGTTAATGAACTCCTATATTGAACTAAGAGTCAATTGTGAGTATAGTTTCCATCTCAAATATTTAGAAACAAACTCCCCTGTTTTCGGCAGAACTTTTCTGAAAATTGAACAGGGCATAACTTCTGATTGGTTGAACCAATGGAGGTTAGGTATACATTTGTAGAACTTTTTTGAAGTCTTCTACAACTTTGCTGTAGAACTCCAGAACAGAATCCCCCTCCAAATGGACGAAAATCTCAGATGAGTGTTAACTGTCCAAAAACAGGGCAGATCAAAAATGCTCTCTGGAATTTTCTGTATTTCAACCATAACTTCTTGTAGAAAAATCTCTAAGGGTCATATTACACACCTTTGGAAAGTTTGTGATATGTGATATGACTTTGTAGTTCAAAGTTTCTACAGATTTGGGGTAGAACTTTAGGAAAACTTGCAGACAAAACAGACACTTTCAGAGGAGGTTCTGTCAAAATTGTTCCAGATTTATGTCAACTTTGAAATATCATAACTCCTGATCCAAAATTGATATGAAGGCAATTAAATACTCGTTGGAAATATATTGAAGTTATCTATAACTTTGATATTCAACTTGAGATATAAAACAGCCATTTTGATAATCAAATTCTGGGATTAAGGCCAAATGGTCATTCTGAACAGAGCATTGCTCATTGTCCATGTAACTTAGGACTTGTTGTGGACATGAAGGTTTTTATACTTCTCTAAGTTCCAGGACATATTCATTAGTTATCGTTCATCATTCCTTGCTGTTGGTTCAAGTGTTTGACAAACTTCAATAATCATTGGTTATATTTCGGAATTGTCAAAAACCTTGTTTCCTTCATATATGCTGCACAGTTGATGTGATGCTTTTGCGGTTAAAAATTTCGAGTTAAAAGCTGAGTACACTCTTGGATATTAACCGTAAATTGCTCGCTCTTTCAGTATGGATCATACTCATTCCGGGTATGAGGTTGGTGGCTCCAGTCGGAATGGAAATGATTCATCGCAGCGACGATCACCGCCATCACCAACCGGACTGGCGGAAGTGTTGGGAAGAATGGCTGAGTCTCTTGAGATGTTGGTGCAGCAAGGCATCCGACAAGAGACCTCACAGAAAAACCCCACAGTGCATACGTATCTGGATTTTCTAGCAATACATCCACCGGTATTCTCTGAAGCTAAAGAAGTCTTGGAGGAAGATCATTGGCTCCGGGTGATTGAATCTAAACTGGGAATGCTCCAGTGTGGTGAATATGAGAAGGCTTTATTTACCGCTCAGCAACTTCATGGATCCGCTAGGCTTGGTGGTCTGAATATCTTTCTAAGATTGCTGAAGGCCATCGTGTGACGTGGACGGAGTTTCGTGATGCTTTCCGTGCACGTCACATCTATGAGGACATCGTCAAAACCAGAGTTGAAGAGTTCTATGAACTCAAACAAGGAGGCATGAGTGTTATGAAGTACTTTACGAAATTTAACCATTTAGTACAATATGCATCTTCTTATGTTCATAACAAGACGATGAAGTATCATTACTTCTTCCGAGGCCTCGATGTGAAACTTCGGACAAAAGTGGCACAATGCAATAAAGGGAATTATAGCAAGTTAGTCAATGCCGCTATGATTCAAGAAATAGCTGAACTCGAGCATAAGGAAAGTAAGAGGAAGAGAAAATTATCACTGGCAAGTACGGGTGATTATCATCAAGAACAACCGGTGATATATTGCTTACCATCCGGGGTGGAGATTCAGTCCTTTGATGGACCACCTCAGATGCAATACTGGCCATATTCACCCATGGAGGTTCAGCCACTGCTGCAAAAGAAGCAAATGAGTAGTTGTGCACCCCCACTTCAACAGGGGGCACAAGAATATCAATCACTTTCATATTATGAAGATCCTGAGCTTGCATCGTACGGTACTCGTAGCGATGTGGAGCATATTTCTCAGGAGGGTCAAGTGACCCAGCAAAGCAGCAGTCACATGTCATCTCCCGCTGCAAAGAAATTCTAAGGTCGGTCAAGGAGAACATCACTGAAAGTGGGAAACGTAAACTATATGGCAGTTGAAGACGTTCCCGTAGGAGAACCCGTGTTGGCGGGCATGTTCAGCCTACGTGATCAGCCCATGCTCGTGTTGTTCGACTCAGGTGCTACACATGATTTTATCAGCCAAGATTATGTGTTTAAGCACCAAGTACCATCAACCACCTTGGCCGCATCTTATCAGATTAATTCATCGGGAGGTAGACGGACAGTAGGCAGGATTGTAGCTCGAGCGCCTATATGTTTGGATGGGCGGACATATCCTACTACTCTTATCATCCTGGAAGGCTTGCGGATTGACATAATCTTGGGAATGGCTTGGTTGACGCATCACCAAGCTATCTTTGAAATTAGTTCACGAACGGTGCAGCTGAATTCAAAGAAGCACGGGCAACACACGTTGATTCTGAGAAATGTTGCACCGGAAGTCACTGCTGTCCACACCGTTGAAGCTAAGAAACTGGAGGACATTCCAGTGGTCCAGGAATATCCGTACGTGTTTCCCGATGATCTACCGGGCATGCCGCCTGAACATGAAGTGGAGTTCAAAATTGAACTAGCACCGGGAACCACACCCATCTCTCGGAGGCCGTATAAAATGGCACCAAAGGAACTCGCGGAGCTGAAGGAGCAGCTGAATGATTTATTAAGCAAAGGCTTCATTCAACCCAGTTCATCACCATGGGGATGCTCCGCGCTGTTCGTCAAGAAAAAGGACGAGACACTGAGGCTCTGTGTGGACTATTGTCCGCTCAATGCCGTAACTATCAAGAACAAGTATCCACTACCACGCATCGATATGCTTTTCGATCAACTAGTGGGTGCTAAGGTTTTCTCGAAGATGGATCTTCGGTCCGGATATCATCAGATAAAAATCCAGGCGAAAGACACACCCAAGACGGCATTCTCGACGAGATACGGGTTATATGAGTATCTCGTCATGTCATTTGGACTCACCAATGCTCCGGCTCATTTTATGTACTTGATGAATTCAGTCTTCATGCCGGAGCTGGACAAGTTCATCGTGGTCTTCATCGATGATATCTTGGTATATTCTATATCAGAGGAAGAACACGCTGAACATCTGCATATTGTGCTCCAACGCCTATGGGATCACAAACTATATGCAAAATTCAGCAAGTATTGGTGGACACGGATGAAGCGGGAAATAGCTAAATACGTATCGGAGTGCGATACGTGTTGAAGGGTGAAAGCAGATCACATGAAGAAACCTGGTTTACTGCAGCCCCTTCATATTCCGGCGTGGAAGTGGGAAGATGTGAGTATGAATTTTATTGTCGGACTGCCGCTCACATCTCGGAAGCATGATTCAGTTTGTGTAATCGTTGACCGGTTAACCAAGTCAACACACTTCATACCGGTGAATGTGGGATTCAACGCCAAGAAATATGCGGAGTTATACATTGAACGAATCTTATGTCAGCTTGGAGTTCCAAGAATAATAGTTTATGATCATGGTGCACTGTTAGATTCTCGTTTCTGGGAACAACTGCACGCATCTTTGGGAACCAAATTTCTTAGAAGCTCCGCATATCACCCTCAAACCGATGGACAAACCGAGAGGGTGAATCAAGTCTTGGAAGATATGTCGAGAGCGTGCGTCATCCACCACGGTAAGAACTGGGATGCTTATCTACCGTTGGCGGAATTCTCGTACAACAACAGCCATCAAACGAGTATCAAGATGGCACCGTATGAGGCTCTTACGGCCAGAAGTGCCGCACACCCTTGAACTGGTGTGAATCCAGCGAGAGAGTTATTTACGGGATTCATCTCGTAAATGAAGCAGAAGAGCGGGTAAGGCTTATTCAAGCAAATTTAAAGGCTGCTCAATCTTGACAGAAGAGCTATGCAGACCAGCGACGTCGACCGTTGAACTTCAACGTCGGATAGTATGTATATCTCCGCGTATCTCCAATGAAGGGACTTCAGCGATTCGGTGTAAAAGGGAAGCTCGCTCCTCGGTTCATCGGTCCATTTGCTATCACAGAGAAATGTGGACCCGTAGCCTACCGGCTTGAGCTACCGACGAATCTCGCTGGGGTGCATGATATATTTCACGTCTCTCAGCTTCAGAAATGTGTCAAGAATACCACTGCTGTCCGCAATGAAGATCTCGAGACATTGCAACCGGATCTCTCCTATACCGAGCATCCAATACGAATTATCGATGAAAAGTTTCGGTCGACCAGGAATTGGACGCTCCAATTTTATAAGGTGTTATGTTGAAATCACACCGCGGAGGAGGCGACATGGGAGAGTGAAGAATACCTCCGTTCGAACTATCCGGACTTGCTGTCCACTTATATCCAGTAATTCCTACTCTACCGCTTCGTCTCTTCTTTCTGAATCTCGGGACGAGATTCCTTTTAAGGGGGGAGGGATGTAAAATCCCCAAAAAGTGGTAGCAAGAAATTCAGCACTTTTACACTTAGGAAAAATGAGGGAAATTAAAACTTTGAATTATAACAGTGTAAGTTCAAAGTGAGGATTCAAACTTCCCAAAACTTCCAAACATGGAGATCCAAATTCATAACTTGGATCTTCATATTTCAAATATTCAACCTTCCAAATTTCAGCTCTTTTGGAGGGGTTCTAATATTTGTTTGGGATTAAAAGAGGAAGACCTCTAATCTGAATTTAAATTTCAGTTTTAAATTTCAACTTGCTCAATTTGCAATTTTGGTTCCACAAATGTGTTCTCCACATTTGAATTAACAGCCATGCCAAAATTTAGAAACATTGGAGTTGGTTTGCTATGTTTTGGGACAATGCAATTGAATAATTCAAATTCCATTTCAAATTCAAATCATCAAACTTAGTTCGAACTTCACACCAGAATTCAAATCATTTGAATTAAGAAAATTCAAACCATGACTTTGAGGTGAAGCAAAGCAATCAAGTCTGAGTAGTTGTGGTGAAAAGATCTGTGAAAAATTTGATTAAGAATTGTGGTGGTGGGACCTACATGTCAGCCACACATCCAGTGCAACCGACTGTTTTGTTTCTCAGGTGAGCCACGCGCGCAACAGCAGCCGACGTCGACCGAACCTCTCAGGCGCCATCTCCTGGTTTCCTTGCGGTTGCTCGTCCTGATCAACACCACGAGTGCCACAACCCTCTTTCGCTTTCTCCCCGCTTGAGCTGTTCTCGTTGTTTCTCCCGCACGAAGAACAGCCACGCTCTCTGTTCTTCGCTGATCACACCATAGCAACCAAGTACCGATTGCTTGAGCTCTCCACACGAAAAAGCTGCGCCCACCAGTGCTCTAGCCGGCCAGCCCTTTCCCTCCCCTGTCCCGAGCTTGTTTGCACCGCAAAACAGCAAGTTGCTGCAGCTCCTGTGTGGAACACCGAACAACCGAGCAAGGTCGCCGTGGACAGCCCGAACCGAGGAAGATCAAGCCCAAGGAAACCAACCATTCGGTTATCCCACAAGCCTAGCTGCTCAAGCCCAAAACTCAGCCCTAGCCATTGATCACGGAAGGAGAATTTTGAGTTTTTCTCCCGGGCGGCACAAACTGACCCCGAGGTAAGAAGTTGCAAAATTTGTCCTCAATTCGTGTTCAATGTGTTCGAAACTCTGCACACAAGTTCTTAACTGCCTAGCACACCTCCTTCTTCGATTTTAGAACGATAAATTTAGTGTAGAGCGAGGAATTCGAGTTCTTTTCGAGGGAATACCGCTGGACCACGTCGGGTGCACGGTGGCGATAGGTTTCGAGCGCTCCCCGGATCTTTTGAACCTTATGTCGACCTTCTACACGATTCCCTGGTGCTTTAGAGCCCAAGAACCGACCAATTGGTGGAGAATTCACCATGCACGACCTCGCCGGAGTCCTAGGTTTTGCTGTTGCCGGTGCGCCATGGTTTCCGGTGAGATTCGGCCACCGGCGACCCCTCCAGTGTGTTCAGGGTGCTGGAAAATCGGGGGGGGGGGGGGCAGCAGGGGGTCCGGAGGTGGCCGGAAAGGCCAGTCCGGCGACCCTCTCCAGAGAGAGCCGCCACTGGCCCTGTCCGGCGCGAGGTTGAAGATGAGGGATGACAGGTGGGGCCCATGGGCAGTGTTTAAACTTTTCCAGATTTTCCTAATTCATTTCAAACTTTGGAGAGCCATAACTTTGTGTAGGAACCTCCAAAAATTGTGAAATAAATTTTTTTGGATTCCCCTCAAAGAGCACTATCCAGAGGTGCAACCCAATATTTATGAAAATCAATGGATTTAGCTCATTAATTCATTTAAAAGAAAAATTGTAGGAATTTTTACAGGAATTCTATTTACCAGAAAATTCCCAAATTTGGGCAGGAAATTCTTCCAAAAATCCTTGAACTCCAGTAAAATTTCAGAGGCATTGGACTTCATTTGCTTGGCCAAATGTTGATTCAATCTTGTATGTCTCTGAAAATTAGGAAAAATAACAGAAAGATTTTTCAGCTTTTAGCTCCAACTTTTGAATTCCATATCTCCGTGTAGGAAGCTCCAAAAATGGTGAAATCAAGTCCTATGGACTCATGAGACTCCCAAGTTTCTGAAAAAACACATTTGGAGCATGACAAGACAATATAATTGCCATAGGAATTCAGAGAAGTCAATTAGTTAAGAAAATTCCCTAGGCCACATCTTACTTCAACTTTGTCTGAAATTTTGCAAGCCATACCTCTATATGATCTATGGACCACTGTAAGAATTTCAGAGCAAGTTGAGATCATCTTCTCAAGTTTAGGCTGGTTCTTTCCACTACCTTTTTTGTCCATTAGATATAACTCTTTGAATTTTACTCCAACAAACATCCACTGCCCACCTAAAGTTGTTCTCTGTTTTTGTCCATGACAGAGCTCTTCACTCACTTATAAGTTGGTCTAAACCATGCTTAAGATCTAAAACACTTTTGTTTTATAATGTCTTTACTTGCAACATAAAACTGTGCATATTCATATCGGTAGGAAAAACGACGAAGGAGCTCAACGAGGTATTCGACTCAGAACAGCAAGTGAGGCTTAACTCGTCACCAAGCTACTGACTTAAAAGTAGAAATAAACCTGCAGCAACATGAGGCAAGCCACGGTTTGCATTTAACAGCTTTTTAGTTTCATTTTGCTTTGTATCACTTTTATGGGTCTAGTATGTATTGTGCATTAGGTCAAGGTAATTGATACGCCAAATGCATGACCACAAAACCTTGGAGTTACAGGGTAGAATAAGTTACCTTTGTATAGTTTTCTGCTATGCTTAAGTTGTATAGGATCCGGTACAAGTAGGGTAGTTGGAAGCTACTCGCGAGTTCAGGATGTTGGTTCAGCTGGATATGATTCTAGAGAACGGAAGTTCTGGAATGGAAAATGAGACTGAGCAGAGAGTAGGAGCAGCAGGAGTTGGGCCTGTGTGGCTGTAGCTCTGTTTGTGTCAGTTAAGGACCGATGCGTATGCCACCCTGCTGAGCAAGTTTGAACAGTACCAGATGCATACTGGAATTATGGGATCCAGGAAACCGATGTAACTCGGGTACTCTCATGTCGAAACTTATACGGCCGTCCTTTGGGGGTTGGTGTCAGAGGTGTAAACCCGCTAGCGGAGCAACTTCGACGTGTTCCGGGTAGTGGCCCTTCTGATGGGTCGGCAGAACTGGTTCGGCATTGGAGTGATGTGTGAAAGGTTGCTGCATACAACATAAGAAAGAGCTCTTGTATGAGTCTTTCGAGGCGGGTGTATGTGTCGTGTATTCGGGGTGTGTCCTGATTCGAATCACCGTCCCTCGCGGTTATATGAGTACCACTTGTTCACTGAGTTGTGACGTAGTAATTATTTCCAGATGAGGTGAAATGAATCATTGCTGATGTGAAGTTCTTAAATTCATTGTATTGCCAACCATGTATGCTATAGTTATAGAGCTCACTAAGTTTATATTCCACTTTGGGCATCACCACATCGGAGGAAAGCGTTTCTTGTTTTATTGTGGACTTCCGATATGAGGGCTGCCTAAGGCATAATAATCTGCTGCTATTAAACTGAAAGTAAGGATTAAGATGTAGGTGTGTCATTATTGCAACATAATTGTCCTATATTATTAATCCCTGCATGTAGAGTTTCATTTTTAGGAGTGTCGGTTAAGTCTTGCTGAGCCATTGTGCTCACAGTTGCATTATTAGTGTTTTGCAGGTTATAAAATTTACTATGAAGATGGTTGTTCGGTGAGCCATCAGAAACTCACCAGAAACCCTGCCGCTGCACTCATCTTTGTGGAAGCTAGTAAGAAGCGTCCGCGGGCTGGACGTCTTTTCTTTTGCATAGCTAGGACTGAGAGTAAGTGTATGTATATTCCGCTGTGTACCTTCGTGGTACATTATTTTGTAAATGACACTATCTTGAGAAATAAAAGACTTTGTACTTTATAGTTCTTTTCATGTATGCTGTTGGGTGTCGCATCGCACGGCACCACCCAATGTGTATCCTGGAGTGTCGATCTCGGAAAGGGTTCCCCATAGAGCAGAGTCAGAGGGCAGCCACAATGATGATGGAGACCCCAACGATCTAGCACAATGATACGAGTCGTTTAGAGTAATTTCCCTTATTCTAGCGTTTTATCGAGTAGTCGAGTCAAGAACCTATCTATTTGCTTATTAATGTTTGGTGTGTGACATGAGTTGTGGGAGCCATGAGCACTTGTCCACAACCTCGTCTTTATGTTTGCATTTACTTTCTTGTGAGACATTATGATCAATAGTTGCATTTGTTTTCGTATGAGACATGGCGATTGAAAGTTCATGTGAGATTTTCTAAAATTGTCTAAACCTTAATGTTCTAAAAATTTAAGTTCATTCAAGCGACGTGGGAAGTTAATACATAATGATTAAATTGATATTTGGTTAATCATGATAGATGGCTGGAAGAGGAAGAGGTCGTGGTGCCAACCACAACAACAACAACAATGAGGCTGCCAACCCTCCCATTCCTGTATGGCAAAGCAGGGGTGGTCGCCGAGGAGGATCTGATCCCATTTACCAAATGCTCAACAACCAAAATCAGCTTATCCAGAATTTGACTCAAGTGGTGGCCAACTTACATCAAGCTCCATCCCCACAGGCTGCACCACGTCAACCAAGGCTGAGTGAGTTTCTAGGAACTCAACCCCTGAAGTTTGCAAGTGCTGCTGAACCATTGGAGGCAAATGATTGGTTGAAGACCATTGAAAACAAGATGAGGATCATACAATGTCAAGGGCATGAGAGGGTGCTGTTTGCCTCTCACCAACTGCACGGACCTGCGGCTGACTGGTGGACTGCCTATGTGGCAGCCCACGATGACCCCGAGAACATAACTTGGGAGGAATTCAAGCGCAGCTTCCGCAACCATTACATACCAAGCGGAGAACTCAAGAACAAGAGGAAGGAATTCCTTGGACTCCAACAGGGCAACATGACAGTGAGGGAGTACCTCACCAAGTTCTCCCAGCTGTCCCGCTATGCACCAAGGGATATTGAAACTGATGAGCAGAAACAGAACTGCTTTATGGAAGGGCTCACCATGGAGATGCAATGTGCGATGTCCTCCAACGAATATGAAAGCTTCCAAAAGATGGTGGACAGGGCATTTATTGTGGAGAGGAAGGTGAAGGCCCTAGAGAATGAACACAAGAGAAAGATGGGATGGTCACATGAAGCATCCAGCAGTAACACACGCCCATGTCTTGCGCAACAGCATGCAGGTCAGATGAGCCATGTCGTGGTACCCTACTCAGCACCAAGAGGTTACAACCCAAACCTTAGACCTCCATCAGCACCAGTACAGCCGCAACGCCAGTTTCTGCAGCAGCCACGTCCCGCTTATCAACCTCGTCCAGCAGGACAAGGGCCACAAAATCCAACCCAGGACAACAAAGGTCAAGCACCTAATGTTTTGGGGGTGCAGTGTTTCAACTGTGGTGAAGTGGGGCACTATGCTCACAAGTGCCCGAAGAAGAAGCCGATGCAGCCACAACCGCAGAACATGATACGCGGAAGGGTAAACCACATGACTATGGAAGAAGCGCAAGAGGCACCCGATATGGTGATTGGTAAGTTTCCTGCAAATTCCCATATTGTAACCATTTTGTTCGATTCTGGTGCTACCCATTCGTTCATTGCTCAAGGATTTGTTAAGAAGCATGATCTAGCAACAACACAAATGAATCATATGTTAGCGGTGAAATCTCCAGGGGGGAATAAGAACAAGACAAGTATGCCCCAAAGTGAGTCTAGACATTAATGGGGTAGTATTTACTGCAAACCTTATAGTGATAAGCTCACAAGGGATAGATATTATTTTGGGTATGGACTGGTTGACCAAGCATAAAGGCATTATCCATTGTTTCACTAGAATGGTGGAACTAACTCACACTAGTGGCACCAAATTTAAATTCATAGCCATCCAAGAACCTAGGAGGGACATTAAACTCAATCAAGTGGATGTGGAACTGGAAGAGATAAGGGTCATCAAGGAATATCCAGATGTTTTTCCTAAGGAGTTACCAGACATGCCCCCAGAGCGTGAGGTGGAATTCGCGATTGAGCTAACGCCTGGAACAGCCCCAATGTATAAGAGACCTTACCGGATGGATTCCAAACAACTGGAAGAACTCAAAGAACATATCCAGGAATTGACAGAAAAAGGGTACATTTGCCCTAGTTCCTCACCTGGGGGAGCTCCAGTGATATTTGTGCCCAAGAAGGATGGAACCCAAAGGTTATGTGTAGACTACCGTGCACTGAATGAGGTAACCATCAAGAACAAGTATCCATTGCCTCATATTGAAGACTTATTCGATCAGTTGAGAGGAGCATGTGTGTTCTCAAAAATTGATCTCAGATCGGGATATCACCAACTGAAGATAAGACCATCCGACATTCCCAAGACAACTTTTGTCTCTCGGTACGGGCTATATGAATACACCGTCATGCCGTTCGGGCTAACAAATGCCCCGACGTACTTCATGTACCTCATGAACAAGGTGTTCATGGAATATTTGGACAAGTTTGTGGTGGTTTTCATTGATGACATTCTCATCTTCTCCGAAGATGAAGAAGAACATGAGAAGCATCTAAGGCTGGTGTTGCAAAAATTGAGAGAACACCAACTATATGCCAAGCTAAGCAAGTGTGAGTTTTGGCTGAAGAGAGTCCCCTTCTTGGGACATATAATCTCGGAAGGAGGAATACCTGTGGATCCCGCCAAGATCGCGGATGTGCATAAGTGGAAGACCCCCGCAAATGTCGGGGAAATCGGGAGCTTCTTAGGCTTGGCTGGATACTACCGACGATTTATTGAGGGGTTCTCCAAGATCTCAAGACCACTCACCAAGATGTTAGAGAAGAGAATCACATTCACATGGACACCGGAGTGTGAGGCGAGTTTTCAGAAGTTGAAGAAAAGATTGACATCAGCCCCAGTGCTAGTTATGCCAGACATGCAGAAAATTTTTTCAGTATATTGTGATGCTTCTGGACACAGATTGGGATATGTTCTCATGAAAGATGGGCATGTTGTTGCATATGCTTCCAGTCAGCTTCAAAAATACGAGAAGAACTATCATACGCATGACCTAGAGCTAGCCGCAGTGGTCCATGCATTGAAGCTTTGGAGGCACTACTTAATGAGAAAGAGAACAGATATATATATTGACCATAAAATCTTAAAGCGTATTTTCACACAGCCAGACCTTAACCTCAGACAAAGGAGATGGTTAGAGCTGATCAACGACTTTGATGTGGGTATAAACTATCATCCGGGAAAAGCGAATGTGGTGGCCAATGCTTTAAGCCAAAAGATACATGCCAACATGTTGAGCTTAAATGACACGCCTACAGAGTTACGTGAAGAATTCGCGAGACTCAATCTATGTCTGGTGAATAATGGTAAGGCCATTGCAATGGAAGTGGACTCCACATTGGAGCAGGACATACACAACGGTCACAAGGATGATGAGAAAATCCAGGAAATCAAAAGACTCATCAAAGAGAATAAAGCTCCTAGGTTTAGGGAAGATGAACAAGGAACGGTATGGCATGGAAAAAGGATATGTGTGCTTGAGGTAAAGGAGATCCGTGAATTAATTCTGAGAGAGGCTCATGATTCTGACTACTCCATTCATCCTGGCAGTATGAAGATGTATCATGATCTCAAAAGTAGGTACTGGTGGTATGGCATGAAACGAGATGTCGTAGAACATGTGGCCTTATGTGACACATGTCAGTTGGTGAAAGCAAAACATCAACGACCCGCGGGATTGTTGCAACCACTCAAAGTACCCGAATGGAAATGAGAATAAATAGGCATGGACTTCATAGTGGGACTGCCAAGAACCCAATCGGGATATGATTCAATATGGGTCATAGTCAATAGGCTGACTAAGGTAGCTCATTTTATTCCTATAAAAGAAAGCTACAGCGGGTCCAAATTGGCAGAATTATACATGTCAAGAATTGTGTGTTTTCATGGAGTGCCGAAAAAGATAGTGTCAGATCGAGGAACACAGTTTACCTCAAGGTTCTGGCAGAAGTTACATGAAACCATGGGGACTCATCTGAATTTCATTCTGCATATCATCCACAGACCGACGGGCAGATCGAAAGAACCAATCAGATACTTGAGGACATGTTGAGAGCTTGTGCACTCAAGAACAATAGGAGTTGGGATAAGAACTTACCATATGATGAGTTCTCCTATAACAACAGCTACCAGGCTATATGAAGATGTCACCCTTTGAGGCGTTGTATGGGAGGAAGTGAAGAACTCCATTGTTTTGGAATCAAACTAGGGAAGCAAAGTATTTGGGCTGGAAGTACTACAAGATGCTGAGGCGAAAGTGAGAGAAATCCGCAACAACTTGAGAATAGCTCAGACCAGACAAAAGAGATATGCGGACATACACAAAAGAGAGCTCACCTTCAATGCAGGGGACTACGTCTATCTCAAAGTGTCTCCTATCAGAGCGCTTCGTCGTTTCAAAGTGAAAGGGAAACTATCACCTCAGTATATTGGACCTTTCCAAATCCTGGAGAGTAAAGGCGAAGTGGCATATCAGTTAGAATTACCGGCTCGCCTATCAGATGTGCACGACGTGTTCCACGTGTCACAACTCAAGAAATGCTTAAGAAAACCCAAAGAGAGGTTACCAATAAATGAGATAGACGTCCGAGAAGACCTTTCATATGCCGAACACCCGGTCAAGATTCTTGAGATGATGGAACGCATCACAAGGAACCAAAGTGTCCGAATGTGTAAAGTGCAGTGGAAGCATCACTCAGAAGAAGAAGCCACATGGGAGAGAGAAGACAAACTCAAAGCTCTGTTTCCAGATCTATTCCCCTAGGGTCACCAATCTCGAGGACGAGATTTCTTTTAAGGGGGTAGAGTTGTAACAGCCCCAAAATGTTGTAAATTCAAATTTCTATCAAATGAACGTAATGCATGTTCAACAAAAATTCAAATCCTAACTGGAATTCAAATTTGAAGGCAGAACAGAAAAGAAAAAGGGAAATAAAAAAAAAGGGCCACTGGGCCAAAACACACCCGAACCAGCCCAGCAGCCCGTGGCCCTCTCCCCCTCTCACTGTCGCACGGGTCCCAGCTGTCAGCTTCGTTGTGATATCCTGACTCCTAGCTTAATAGGATTGATAGAGTACTCATACCACCAAGGTATACCTTCTTTTCCGGAAGCCCACCTGCAAAGGACTCCGGGGTTAAGCATGCTTGGCCCGGAGGAATTTGGGGATGGGTGACCGACCGGGAAGTTTTCCCGGGTGCGCGCGAGTGAGGACAAAGTGCGCAGAAAAGACGAGTGGCGGTATGTGGGGCCAGTCTATGATCCTAGAGAGCCATCACAAATGATATCAGAGCCGACCCTCACAGTTTCACGGGTGCATAAGGGTCAGTGACAAGGATACGGTAGTGTACGGGTCAGGGACGCAGGTATGTACGCATGACGCGTGGGTCCTCTATGTGGGACACGGTATGGTACGTATGCTGCTAACCGAACGTACGGTATGCATATGCCAGTACTGAACGTATGAACGTGGCTAAGAGGGGACATTCCTGTATTGGCGTTGACCGACGAGGACGTCGGTCTTCTAAGGGGGGTGGATTGTGTGATATCCTGACTCCCGGCTTAATAGGATTAATAGAGTACTCATACCACCAAGGTATACCTTCTTTTCCGGAAGCCCACCTGGAAAGGACTCCGGGGTTAAGCGTGCTTGGCCCGGAGGAATTTGGGGATGGGTGACCGACCGGGATATTTTCCCGGGTGCACGCGAGTGAGGACAAAGTGCGCAGAAAAGACGAGCGGCAGTATGTGGGGCCAGTCTATGATCCTAGAGAGCCATCACATTCATCTCTCCCAACCGTCGCTGATTCTCCCGCGCCGATCGCTGCTGCCGCGTCCAAAATTCACGCACACTGGCCATGATCTCGGAGTTTCAGCGCCGGTATCGCCCGTCCCCAACGTCCATGACCTCGGTTCCATCGGATTTATATGCCACAAGGACCCCACGGACCCTCTCCGCTCGCAACCGCAACCCACCGGTGAGTGCCGCCGCCGAAGCCAAAAATTTGCCCCGGTTATCATTCTTCCTTCGAGCCTAACTAGTCTCACCGTTTCTCAGGAACCCCCTCGACCCCTCAGCGCCGATGGTGAGAAGAATCCTCGCCGGAAGACTCGGCTCCGTTGCACACCGGTGAGCAACCGCCGCCCCTCGTCGTTGCATCGATGAAATCCTTGTCCTCTGCCCTTACTGATCCTCCAGTTCATTTGGATGTGTTGTCACGCAGCTCCCGAGAAAGAAAACCCAAGAGTTCCCGTGCCAAAACGCTCGGCCGACGATCACCGACGAGCATCGCCGGACTATGTCGCCGCCAACCGACTTCCAAGACCTCCGAGTTCAAGAAAACCACCGAGGGAGGTCCCCTACTCCCCCTCCTTCGAGTTGTGCAGAGAAAATGAAGGTCTAGGGTTGGTAGACGGGTTTTACCGAAAATCCGGCGAGCTCGCCGCCTCCCGCCACCGTGCACCGCCAGATAGTGCCGCCCGCACCGGACAGGGCGACGTGGCCCTCGGATCTCCGTCCATTTTAAATCGTGCGGCCAGGAACTGAAACCCTCGTACCCCTTCGATGATTTAATCTGGGCCACTCTATTTAAATCCTACGGCCCAAATCGAACCTGCCATTTCCCGCCTGAGCAAATTACGGGCTACCCCCTAGGGTTGCGGGAAAAGAGGAGCTAGCCCCTGAATTCTTCGGTTCTACCCCCTAGGTTTTCCAGAAATCATGTTGATGTGTGCAAACTTCTGTTTTAGGCCCTAGAACGTTCTGAATTTAGGAAATTAAAATTTACAAAGTTAAAATTAGCCCATGTATTCATTTTAAATGAGGATTATCTGTGTAATTAAGAATTAGTCACTCATAATTGGGATTAGGAAAACATTTTAGTGCCCTGTTTAATAACAAAATGAGTTGTAGGTCTAAAACAAAATAAAATGAGTAGGATTTAAATTCAGGATTTTATATGAGTTTAATTACAACAGCAAATTTGCACAAAATGGGTCACAAAATAATTTCTAACTTTATGAGATTTCTGAACACTCTATTCTGGTAGTTTGAGCAATATATATATTCTGTAAATGTGTTTATTTTGCTGTTTTTAAATTCTGAAATTCATTTTTGGCATAGAAATAATTCTGAATATATGAGAATAATATATATACACTTAGGAAATGTAATACAAAGTCATTGAACCTAAAATTCCAAGTTGAAAGTTGAGTAGGAAATCTGAAATCCTGTTTAGGGTTGGAATATACAATTTTATGCAAATTTTGTAGCTAAGAAGTGTAGTATTTAATATAGAAATTAGTTTAAATTGGCAATTCATAATTGGTGTGCATTTAAAATCTGAATGTCAAATTTTGAAACAATATATATGCTTAAAAAGTGTATGTATGCATAGAAACAACCCATCTAAGGTGAAATTTGGATAAAAGCAAAGTTTAAATGTGATATATATGCACACATACACACTAGATTGTTTAGGAAACTAGAAAGAAGCATTGCACCCTAGGACACCCAAGAAGAATTATAGATATGTAGACTTTTGTAATTCTAGGCTAAATGAATAAAGTGAGGCAATGTGTATGTGTGTGTGACTTGCATGAGTGTATATGTGGATGATTACTTATGGGATGTTTTTTTCTTTTGCTATGGGTATGTTGGCACGAGTAGAACCAGCCCCAGAGCCGGTTCTCACCTTCCCAGACCAAGACTTTCCATTCCCGGAGCAGCAGGAAGAAGGCAAGTGTCCTTGACCACATTGATCCTATGTTAGGATGTGTAGTTAGAATTATTTGCATTATCAATTGAAATATGAGACCCATGCTAGGAAGTTTCCCTAGATTTTCATTATCCTGCTTCCTTGTAGCCTTGGGTTGGGAGTTATTTTATTATGTCATTTGTTTATGCTACTCATGCTTAGCCATGCTTAGAATGGGATAAACGGGATATGAGATCATCACCTTGATTCTTTACCCTTGAATGGAATATCATGAATTATGTAGAGGTAGGGATCTAGGCAGGTTGGAAGCTTTGGTTGGTGCTGCGTGCACGAGACTCGGGTTTGTGTTTGGAGCTTGCTTGGATCCTAAGGACCGGTTCATGGAGCATGTAACCTGGATTTACCGTGCCAACCACATGCATAGATGGGGCAGCTTGGCCAATTAATTAGGTGTATTTCCGACGTAGTATGAGTGTTTGGATGGTGCGAGGAATAGGTGTCAGCTGGACTACTCTAGGAACCGCAAGGCTCAAGAGGGGGCCACTGCAGCGGGGGTTGGAGCCTCCTGGATGCTGTTAGGGGTGAAACCTCAGTGGGCTCACACTCGTCGAGAATCCCTTTGTAAAGGCCTCGTAGTGATCTCCTGACTACACGCCTTGGAAGTGTGAACGTGGTTCGCGGCCACAGGCATAATGGAGGTTTCTAGTCCACCCGGCGACGGAGGATGAAATCACTACATGTGGGTACAGTGGTGCAAACCTGCAGAGTCAAAACTGTCATGACAGCCATGCTCACGGTCAAGAGCGGTCGGAACTTATTCATGATTAGATGATGAGGAATGGAGGAGTTGAAGACGTTAAGCAGGGAGCTTAACAATGGGATGGGGTGTGTGGGATTTGGGCCACATTACTTGCATAGTAGTGTAGGTGCTAAATAAGCTAAGGAGATAGGTATTAATTGCGTAGTGCTTTAACCATGTGTTCATCCATTCCTTGCTCTAGCCGGCATGACATAACATTCCCACACTTGCTGAGTACCTACGGTACTCAAGCTTGCTTTTCATTGGTTTTTCTTGCTGCTCAGGCCAAGGAAATGATGTGGTGTACAACAATCAAGACTTCGGCCCCGAAGAAGGATTCTAGGTTCACGGAGTCCCCGGGCAACGCCTATGATGGAGCCTACAATACTTTACTTCCGCTGCTTGTTCATTTACATGTTGTGAACAATTTATCGTCCTTTGAGACGCTATTTAAGACTTATTTGTATTCGAACACCTGGCTTGTAATATAATGATGTTTCACTATTTGTCATCACATGTATGAGAAAATGATCTTGCAAACATGTGGGAATCACTTGGTTGTTCTGCGGAAAAATCGGCTGCGACAGGACCTCCTTCCTTGCAATGGCAGCAGCTGGAGATTTTCTATGGAGATTGGTGAGGCTGCGGCTAGGGCAGAACGTCGGGGGCTTCTCCTCCGGCGACGGCGAGACGTGGCGGAGCTTCGACGGCGGCAAAACTCTAGCAAGGGCGGCGGCCAGAGCTTCGCAGCAGAGGGAGAGGGCGGCGACCAGAAATTTTGGGGTTTGGGGGTGGCGGCTAGGGGGGAGTTTTATTTATAAGGGGGAGAAAATAGCTAAGGTGGCTATGATTCTAGCAACTTATTTATCCAAGGGCTGTTTATTAGTTTTAAAAGAGGTGGGAGCTAGGGGTTGTGATTTTATTATTTATTTTCCACCAACGGCTGAGATTATTTGGGGGAAAAAGAAAATCCCGCAAAAAAATAGAAGGGGTGGCTAGGGTTCCTCCCTTTAGGTGGTGTGGCCAAGGGGGAGGGGGCCGGCTAGAGTCCCCCCCCCCCCAATGTGGCGAAAAATTCCCTAGGGGAATTTTGGGGAAATTGGGGAAATCAGGAAAATTAGGGAAAATTAGGGAAATTAGGGGAGAGGGGAATTTTGGGGGAAATTAGGGGCGGCCAGATTTGGCTATTTTATTTATTTATTTATTTATTTTTCTTTTTATTTTTATTTCTTTTTTCTTTTTCTTTTTCTTTTTATTTCTTTTTTCTTTTCTATTTTTTCATTATTTTCTATTTTTATTTCCTTTTATTATTTTATTTGCATCTATATTCCTCTCTTTATTTTCTTATTTTTAAATGCTTCTCTACATGAAAAATGTATGCAATGCATGGTAGTAAAATTGAGGGTGTTACAAACCTACCCCACTTAAAATGAATCTCGCCTCGAGATTCGATAGAGTGGACAAAAGATGAGGGAATTCCATCTTGAGGTCTTCCTCACGCTCCCACGTAGCTTCGTCTTCCGTGTGGTGGCTCCATTGTACTTTGCCCCAATGGATTACTTTGTTCCTCGTGATCCTTTCCTTCACGTCCAAGATTTTGATGGGCTGTTCCGCGTAGGTCAGATCCTCCTGAAGTTCTAGCTCATCCATTGGTAATTGTTCTTCCAGCACTCTTAGGCACTTCTTGAGCTCGGATACGTGAGATACGTCGTGCACGTCGAAGAGGTGCGTTGGCAGCTCTAGTTGATAGGCTACCTCTCCTCGCTTGCCCAAAATCTTGAATGGCCCGATGTAGCGAGGTGCTAATTTGCCTTTGACATTAAACCATCATTGGCCTCAGATAGGCGACACCTTATGATGCACGAAGTCTCCAACTTCGAAGGTCAAATTTATTCGCCTATTGTCAGCATAGCCTTTTTGTCGTGACTGATCAGCCTTCAAGTTTTCACGTATCGTTTGGACTTGCTTTTCGGCGTCTTGCAGCACTTCGGGTCCAAACATTTGGCTCTCTCCAGTCTCATTCCAGAACAGCAGTGTTCTACACCGTCTACCATATAGTGCCTCAAAAAGTGACATTTTCAAGTTGGCTTGGTAACTGTTGTTGTATGAGAATTCAGCATATGGCAAGCTCTTGTCCCAACTATGCCCATGTTTCAAGGCGCAAGCTCTCAACATGTCTTCCAGAATCTGATTTGTCCTCTCAAATTGCTCGTCGGTTTGTGGGTGATATGCGGAGCTGAAATTCAACCGTGTACCCATGGCTTCATGCAGCTTCTTCCAGAACCTAGAGGTAAATTGAGAACCTTGATCTGAAACTATCCTCTTCGGAACTCCATGACGGCATAATATTTGCTCCATATACAACTCGGCTAGTTGCGCCACGGTGTACTTGGTCCTAACAGGAATGAAATGGGCTGATTTCATCAATCGGTCCACAATAACCCAAATAGTGCCGTGGCAATCCGACTATGAAATCCATACTGATGTCTTTCGAGTTCCGCTCCGGTACTTTCAATGGCTGCAATAATCCAGCGGGTCTTTGATGTTCGTCCTTCACCCGTTGGCACATGTCGCATAAGGCAACATATTCAGCGATATTCCTTTTCATGCCATCCCGCCAATAGCAAGTTTTCAGGTCCTTGTAGATCTTTGTACAGCCGGGGTGCATGGAATAAGGCGAGTCATGTGCCTCCTTTAGTATCGTGTCGCGGATGTGCTTCACGTTAGACACACAAATCCTTTTCCCTAACCAAAGCGTGCCTTTCTCGTCTTCCTTGAAATCCTTCTCTATCCCTTGTCAGATTCTTTCCTTGATCTCCTTTATTTCCTCATCCGTTTCTTGACCATCTCATATCTCTTGTTCCAGCATTGAGTTCAGCTCTACCACCTCCATCTCGTTCAAGAACCCGAGATGCAATCGTTTGAACTCCTTACGCAGCTCAGGTGGCAGCTCCCGAATCGTGAGTTGGTGACATGCTCCCTTTCGGCTCAATGCATCCGCTACTACATTGGCCTTCCCGTGGTGATAGTCGATTCCTACATCATAATCCTTGATGAGTTCCAACCATCGACGGTGCCTCAAATTCAGATCCGTTTGCATGAATATATTCTTGAGGCTTTGGTGATCCGTATAGATCTCACATCGGTGACCGAGAATGTAATGCCTCCAAATCTTCAAGGCCTCTACCACGGCGACAAGTTCCAGATCGTGCGTAGGGGTAGTTAAGCTCATGTTTCTTTAATTGCCACGATGCATAAGCTACCACTTGGCCTTCTTGCATAAAGACACATCCAAGCCCTTGTCTTTATGCGTCACAATATATATCGAAGCTCTTGTTCATGTCCGGCAATACCAAAACTGGCGCTGTTGTTAGTCTCTTCTTTAACTCCTCAAAGCTGTCCTAACAGGCTTGTGTCCACTGAAATGCTTTCCCTTTCATCAGCAATTCCTTCATAGGCCTCGCTATTTTGGAGAAATCCTTGATGAACCGGCGGTAGTATCCAGATATCCCAAGGAAACTCTGAATGTCCCTCACATTCTGCGGTTGGTTCCACTTCAAAACATATCTCACTTTTCCGGGATCAACTGATACTCCTCCTTCGGAGATGATGTGGCCTAAGAACGATATCTCCTTTAGGCAAAATTGACACTTGCTGCACTTAGCATACAATTGATGCTCTCACAGTTTCTGCAATGTCAATCTCAAGTGTCCTTCATGTTCTTCCTCGCTTTTTGAATACACCATGATGTCGTCGAGGAAAATCACGATGAACTTGTGGAAGTACTCCATGAAGACCTTATTCATGAGGTACATAAAGTATGCTGGTGCATTCGTCAACCCAAATGACATATTGATATATTCGTACGAACCATACCGTGTTTGAAATGCAGTCTTGGGTATGTCGGAGGGCTTAATCTTAAGCTGGAAATACCCCAACCGAAGATCAATCTTGGAGAAAATTCGGGCACTTTTCATTTGGTCGAATAAGTCCTCTATACGGGGCAGCGGGTACTTATTCTTGATTGTCACTTCATTGAGAGACCCATAGTCTACACACATCCTTTGGGTCCCATATTTCTTGTCTACGGAGAGCACGGGGGCTCCCCACGGTGACGAGCTTGGGCGTACAAAACCCTTATCTAGCTGCTCCTAGATTTGCTTCTTGAGCTCCACTAATTCATTAGCAGGCATCCTATATGGCCTCTTTGCTATAGGTGCTGTTCTAGGTACTAAATCAATGGCAAATTCAATGTCCCGGTTAGGCGGCATACCTGGAAGTTCTTCTAGGAACACATCTTAATATTCTTGAACCACCGGAATGCTTTACAATGTCACTTCTTCGATGTGGTTCAGCACTGCCTTCTCTGTTGCAGGTTGGGCTGCCTCGAACTCGATACGAGTACCGTGCTCACTCGTCAACTGCACGATCCTTTGAGCGCATTGAATCACTCTGTTGTACTTGCATAACCATTCCATTCCAAGTATTATATCTATCCCTTGGGAATTCAAGACAATAAGCTTGGTCAGAAAGTCTACCCCACTTATTCTAAGGCTTACTTTCGGACATACTATATTAGTCCTCATCTCTCCACCGGGAGAATCAACCAACATAGATTGTTTCATGTGGGATATGGGCAGGTTATACTTGGCAACATACTTGGATGAGATGAATGAATGCGACGCTCCTGAATCAAATAAAACAGTTGCTGGGTTGGAGTTGGCGAGAAACATACCAATCACGACGTCCTCAGCTTGTTGTGCTTCCTCAGCGGAGACATGATTCACATTGCCACAAGCACAGTTCTGCTGTCCACAGTTACCTTGCGTTGCTCCTCCATTCGGCCGTGGGTTCTGCTTAGGTGCATTGCTTGGCTGTCCAAGGCCTTTCTTGGGGCACACATTTTCAAAGTGTCCTTCCTCTCCGCATGAAAAGCATGCCTTGTTGCCCATAACAGAAGGAATGTTGGGGCGAGGCTGGTTTTGAGCATAGGCGCCCATGTTGGGACGGGGCGCAGGAGGCATAGGCATACTAGGTGCATTCATGACAGGGCGTTGCTGCGGTGTCTGGTTAGAGCGAGCTGGAATTGCAGGGCGGAAAGTAGGAGCGGACGAGCCATAGTGTGGTGCTGCTGGTGGCATGAACCGAGGGCGTACATTGCTTCTTTGTGGCTGTCCTTGATAAACATCTTTCTCTTTCCATCTTGTTCAATCTCTTGGATCTTGCTCTCCACCACTATAGCTTTGTCAACGAGCTTTTGAAAGTTTTCATAATCATTGTTGAGCAGCTGGACTTGAATTTCATTATTCAGTCCTCCCATGAACAAGTATTGCTTTCTATTATCTGAGTTGACCTCTTATGGAGCATACCTTGACAGCTATGTGAACTTGTTGAGGTAACCATTCACGTTCTTCCTCCCTTGCCGGAGACCGTCAAACTCCTGCCTTTTTATCATCATGTATCCTTCAGGGACATAGTGAGAGCGGAAACTCTCCTTGACTTCAGCAAAAGTGATTGTCTCCTGATTGATATGAGCATTGCAAAGAGCATCCCACCAATCAGCGGCTGCTCCCATCAGCTGGTGTGATGCAAAGAGAACCTTCTCCCGATCACTACATTGAACAATAGCAAGCTTCTTTTCCATAGATTTCAGCCAATCATCAGACCCCATAGGACCATTGGTTTGTGCAAAAGTTGGTGGCCTAGTCCTCATGAACTCTCCCAATCTGTTGTGAGTCGGCGGTGGTGGCGGTGGCGGCGGTGGGGGTGCAGGAACGGGGTTAGGGTTGTTGTTGTTGTTGGCCTGCAGCTGACCCAACGTTTGTATCATAGTTTACATGAGCTTGTTCTGCATAGCCATCAACCGTTCAAGGTTGCTTGCATCAGCCCTGGGGTTGGCATCTTCAGGAACTTCCACATTGCCATCCTCATGTGGTTCATTGTTACCACGAGCATTCCTTTGTTGGCGGTTGGAATTTTCCCTCGCCATCTGTGAGAGAGTAGAGTAGGAAATATAAATTCAGATTGATCCCCCAACTATATGCATCTAGGTGTATGAACTAAGCAACTTCTTTTATTAATCTCAGCCTATATGAGGATGTGAACATGTGCCGAAGCATCTCACATCTCTCCACTATGTGTGGATGTGGACATTCGCCGAAGCGTCCCACAACTCACACCAAGCACACAACTCAAGCAATCATCATAAAAATTCAGCACACCACTCTTATTTCAGCCTACTATGTCTAAGCGTTCCTATTATAGCTTTATTCAATGGGAAACCTAAACTTAATCGTGAGAACCGGTGCTGTTCTCGCCATGCGACGGGGGTGGTCCATACATGGGCGCACGCAAAGATGAGTCGGCAGTCCATGTAGGGGTATATGACACTGGTGCTCCATTTGTTCCCACGTTAGCACGAGTCTCCTCTTGTTTTTCCAGCAAGTACAGCTTCTTGTGGAGGTAGCGGATCTCTTCTTGTGCGCTTGCATAGAGGTTTTGTAAATCCATGAGCAACCTCTGAGACTTATCAGCAACTTGTGGGTTGGAAAAAGTTCCTTCATGGGGTCCAATGATCTCCCTTGTACCACTCTTCCGATACGGGTGCAGCTCAAAGGTAGTGTTCTCAAGCTGCTCACCAATGCGTAGCACAGTCCAATGAGTGCATCCCATGCAGCATCATCAATAGCTTCTGCCCTTGTAGCTCTCCATTTGGGTGTGAAATGCCGTGTGACAACCCTACCGTTAGATACGATGGTTACCTCATCCTTCCACTCTTCATGTCTGAGACGAGGGACTTTCTTGAGGAGATACTCCGGGTATAGGCTGCAGCAATCCAGGAACTCTCTAAGCTCCTTGGATATGTGTCCTCCCTCCATCCCGTCGGACCGGAATTCTTGAACTGAAAGGATGGCCCATTCATCACCTTCATTCTCGATCTCAGCAAGGGGTGGCTCCCCTTCGGATTCATATCCTTCCAACATATCTTCATGAGGCTCTACTGAGTGTAATCCCGCGTGAAATTCTTCCTGAGGTTCATACCAATGCTGCGGTTCTTTTGGATCATCTTCCATGTCTTCTTCGATTGGTTCCACCTCTTCCGGATCCTCTTCCTCATGCATAGAGCTACTGACTTCATCTTCCTCATGAGGTTCCATCTTCACCTCCTCCCAATATGGTCCATCGGACACCTCAATGGGGTTAAGTGCACTCCCAAGTGGTGGTGGACGAGTTCTCATGCGTGCTGTGCTCCTAGTCACTGGCATATATAAATAAGACATGAGAAACTTTAGAGAAGAAGGAAATATAACTCCAAAATTTCAGAAGCTATGAAGCAAGAAAACAGAAAGTGTGGCTGTCCTCAAGAAAAGAAGAAAAGAGGGGCCAAAATAGCACTTTGCGGTGGCTGAGTGTACAAATAAAGTGTAGCAGCAAGCAATTTTCTAAAATAACAGTTTAGAGGGGCATTCCAATGTGTTTTAGTGTCCATTCTACCTAGGATTGCATCCTACGGTCAACATGGCTCTGATGCCAATTTGTGACACCCGGTTCCGAAAATTGAACCAAGTGAAAGCATATGTGTGCCAAGGATGTTCATCACATATACACAGCTTTATCACAAACTGAATTCAGAATATAACCATGTACAAATAGTGTTTAAGTACTTTATTACATTTACTCATTGTCTCACTCATGAATATCTAACTTATTCTTGCAGCGGAAGACTCTTAACGACAGCGGAAAATGACTAAAACGATGGACTCCAACTTCAACTACACAAGCATGTTGACGGTAGTGCGCACGCCTAGTACTCCACCTGTTCCTCAAAGTATTCTTCTCCTGTAGCTGATGTATATGTGGGAATGCAAGGTGAGTACATGTCGTACTCAGCAAGTGCGGGAACGTATGAAATATAGCTTACATCAAGATAGGAAATAAATGGTTTCATTGCAGCAAGCAAATTTTATTTCAGAAACATGATAAAAACAGCAACTATTTCTAGGTGAGTTAAATCCAAACATATCCAAGTAAATCATCATCCCTCCATCATAATTCATCATTAATCAAGTCTCAACCAGCCAATACTCTTTCTCAAGTTCATCTCATACTCATAAGTACTCATAACCATCTCATTTTCATAGAACCAAAACCAACTCATTGTCATGACCCAAAACAGTCCCAAAACCAGTCCCAAAAACCATACCCGAATAGCATCCCAAGTTTTTCCTCTAATTATGGAAGTTGGCCAGGTGCTTGTAACCGGAAGCACGGCTATCATGATAGTTTTACACTCTGCAGAGGTGGCACCACTTTACCCACAATTCGTGATTTCGTCACCCGTCGGCGACTAGAGAAACCTCCATTCAGCCAATACACAACCCTCGGTGTATGGCCAAAAGATCACAAAATAGTCTTTACAAAAGGGCTACTATAATGTACGGACCCACTGAGGTTTCGTCGGAAGGCTCGAATCTCCATTCTCCCACCCACGGGCCCCCCTCGTGTGCCATGCAGTTACCAGGGCAGTCCTCCTCAACTCGCATTCCCCGCGCCATCCAATTGTACACAAGCTAGCAACGGCTAAGCCGCACCCATATTTGGCCTTGTGGTGGCACTGTTTTCCTGACATGTGCTCGCATGAACCGGTCCTCAGATCTACGGCAAGCAAACCACCATCTCATTCAGCAACATCCATGAACCAAGCTCGCCTAGATCTCCCCTATTCCATGCTCATTAACATCACCAAGTTATCATCTTTAATCTCATGAGTGCAGTAGCTATACATGTTTTATTTCTGCTTTCCGTATCCCGTAAATTAAGCGAAGCAAAAAGGAAAACGACCATACCCAACTCAATTATGTTTCCCAGCGACACGGGTCGCTAACAAAACTAGAAAATTCCTACAAAAGGGTTTCCCATAAAGTTGACACGAGCATGCACGTTTTGCAAGCAAAACAATTCCTATAACCAGGTTCAATATGGTCAATGGGCACTTGCCTTGCTCCCGCGATTCGTATTGCTCAAGCGTCTCGAAGTATTGGCGCTGTAGTTCCCCGTAGATGGCCTCTTGAGTGTGTCTTTCTACTCACGACCATGCACATACAAAGATTACATTAATCAATTATCATGCACAAACTTTACTCAAGATGCAATGAGGTGTATGAATGCAATTCTTATGGTGCAGTTTATAAAAATAAGTTTGCATGTGTTCTTGCAAGTTTAGTAGGCTTCCATGGGGTTTTATGATGAACAAGGCTGCTGAGATCAAGTGTGGACGTGGTTATGATCTTGACACAGTTTGTAGATCAATTCCACCATCAAAACATGACCAAAACATGGTCTGTCCACACGCAGAAATTTCTGCTCGCAGGGGGTGGAGAAAATGGGTGCGTAGAAAAAGCGGCGACGTGGTTAGAGGGGTAACGGAAACCTACCTCACTTCTTCCTCCTCTCTTCATTGCGGCTGGACCTCCTTCCTTGCAATGGCAGCAGCTTGAGATTTTCTATGGAGATTGGTGAGGCTGCGGCTAGGGCAGAACGTCGGGGGCTTCTTCTCCGGCGACGGCGAGGTGTGGCGGAGCTTTGACCATGGCAAAACTCCAACAAGGGCGGCAGCCAGAGCTTGGCAGCAGAGGGAGAGGGCGGCGACCAGAAATTTTGGGGTTTGGGGTTGGCGGCTAGTGGGGAGTTTTATTTATAAGGGGGATAAATAGCTAATGTGGCTAGGATTTTAGCAACTAATTTGTCCAAAGGGCTGAATATAATTTTAAAAGAGGTGGGAGCTAGGGACCGTGATTTTATTATTTATTTTCCATCAAGGGCTGATATTATTTGGGGAAAAAGAAAATCCCACTAAAAAGATAAGGGGCGGCCGGCTAGGGTTCCCCCCTTCAGGTGGTGCAGCAAAGGGGGAGGGGGCCGGCTAGGGTTTCCCCCCTAGGTGGTGTGGCCAATTCGGCGGGAAATTCCCCCCAAATGTGGGGAAAAATTCCCTAGGTGAATTTTGGGGAAATTAGGGAAATCAGGAAAATTAGGGAAAATTATGGAAATTAGGGGCAAGGGGAATTTATGGAAATTTTGGGGAATTTTGGGGGAAAATTAGGGGCGGCCAGATTTGGCTATTTTATTTATTTTTATTTTCCTTTTCCTTTATGTATTTTTATTTTCTACTTTTTATTATTTTCTATTTTTATTTCCTTTTATTATTTTATTTGCTTCTATATTCCTCTCTTTATTTTCTTCTTCTTTTTAAATGCTTCTCTACATGAAAAATGTATGCAATGCATGATATTAAATACAGATATCTCCTTTAGCCAAAATTGACACTTGCTGGCTTAGCATACAATTGATGCTCTCGCGGTTTCTATAATGTCAATCTCAAGTGTTCTTCATGTTCTTCCTTGCTTTTTGAATACACCATGATGTCGTCGATGAAGACCACGACGAACTTGTCCATGTACTCCATGAAGACCTTATTCATGAGGTACATAAAGTATGCAGGTGCATTCGTCAACCCAAATGACATAACAGTATATTCATACGAACCATACCATGTACAAAATGCAGTCTTGGGTATGTTGGAGGGCTTAATCTTCAGCTGGGAGTATCCCGACCGAAGATCAATCTTAGAGAAAATCCAGATGCCTTTCATTTGATAAATAGGTCCTCTATGCAAGGCAGCGGGTATTTATTCTTGATCCTCACTTCGTTGAGAGACCTATAGTCCACGCACATCCTTTGGGTCCCATCTTTCTTGTCTACGAAGAGCACGGGGGCTCACCACGGTGACGAGCTTGGGCGTATAAAACCTTTATCTAGATGCTCCTGAATTTGCTTCTTGAGCTCCACTAATTCATTAGCAGGCATCCTATATGGCCTATTACCTATAGGTGCTGTTCCGGATACTAAATCAATAGCAAATTCGATGTCCGATCAGGTGGCATACCTGGAAGTTCTTCCGGGAACATATCTGAATATTCTTGGACCACCAGAATGCTTTACAATGTTACTTCTTCGATGTGGTTCAGCAATGCCTTCTCGGTTGCAGGTTGGGCTGCCTCAAACTCGATACGAGTACCGTGCTCACTCGTCAACTGCACGATCCTCAGAGCGCATTGAATCATGCCGTTGTACTTGCTTAACCAGTCCATTCCAAGTATTATATATATCCCCTGGGAATTCAAGACAATAAGGTTGGCAAGAAAGTCTACCCCCCTTATTTTAAGTCTTACTTTCGGACATACTATATTAGTCCTCACTCCCAAAACGGGAGAATTAACCAACATAGTTTGTTTCATGTGAGAGATGGGCAGGTTATACTTGGCAACATACTTGGATGCAATGATTGAATGTGATGCTTTGGAATAAAATAAAACAGTGGCTGGGTTGGAGTTGGCAAGGAACATATCAATCACAACTTCCTCAGCTTGTTGTGCTTCTTCAGAGGAGCCGTGATTCACATTGCCCCGAGCATAGTTCTGCTGTACACGGTTACCTTGTGTTGCTCCTCCATTCGGCAGTGGGTTCTGCTTCGTTGCATTGCTCGGCTGTCGAAGGCCTTTATTGACGCGCTGATTTACAAAGTGTCCCGCCTCTCCGCATGAAAAGCATGCCTTGTTTCCCATAACAGCAGGAATGTTGGGGCGAGGCTGGTTTTGAGCACAGGCGCCCATGTTGGGTCGGGGTGCAGGAGACATAGCCATACGACGTGCATTCATGATAGGGCGTTGCTTCGGTGGCTTGTTAGATCGAGGTGGAATTGCGGTGCGTAAAGTAGGAGCGGACGAGCCATAGTATGGTGCAGCTGGTGGCATGAAGCGAGGGCATACATCGCTTCCTTGTGGCTGTCCTTGATATGGCATCTTTCTCTTTCCCTCTTGTTCAATCTCGCGGATCTTTCTCTCCACCACTATAGCTTTGTCAACGAGCTTTTAAAATTTGCATAATAATTGTTGAGCAGCTGAACTTGAATTTCATTGTTCAATCCTCTCATGAACAAGTACTGCTTTCTGTGATCCTAGTTGACATCTTCTGGAGCATACCTTGACAGCTGCGTGAACTTGTTGAGGTACTCATTTACGCTCTTCCTTCCTTGCCGGAGACCTTCAAACTCCTGCCTTTTAAGCATCATGACTCGTTCAGGGACATAGTGAGAGCAACAACTCTCCTTGAATTCAGCCCAAGTGATTGTCTCCTGATTGACATGAGCATTGCAAAGATCGTCCCACCAATCAGCGGCTCCTCCCATCAGCTGGTGTGATGCGAAGAGAACCCTCTCCCGATCACTACATTGAACAATAACAAGATTCTTTTCCATAGACTTCAGCCAATCATCAGCCTCCATAGGATCATTGGCTTGTGCAAAAGTAGGCGGCCTGGTCCTTATGAACTCTCCCAATCTGTTGTGAGCCTGCGATGGTGGCAGTGGCAGCGGTGGTGGTGCGGGAACGGGGTTAGAGTTGTTGGTGTTGGTCTGCAGCTGACCCAACGTTTGTATCATAGTTTGCATGAGCTGGTTCTGCGTAGCCATCAAACGTTCAAGGTTGCTTGCATCAGCCCTAGGGTTGGCATCTTCAGGAACTTCCACATTGCCATCCTCATGTGGTTCGTTGTTACCACAAGCGTTCCTTTGTTGGCGGTTGGAATTTTCCCTCGCCATCTGTGAGAGAGTAGAGTAGGAAATAGAAATTTAGATTGATCCCCCAACTATATGCATCAAGGTGTATGAACTAAGAAATTTCTTTTATTAATTTCAGCATATATGAGGATGTGAACAAGTGCCAAAGCATATCACATCTCTCCACTATGTGTGGATGTGGACATTCGCCGAAGCGTCCCACAACTCACACCAAGCACACAACTCAAGCAATCATCATAAAAATTTAGCACACCACTCTTATTTCAGCCTACTATGTCTAAGCGTTCCTATTACAACTCTATTTAACAGGAAACCTAAACTTAATTGTGAGAACCGGTGCTGTTCTCACCGTGTGACGGGGGTGGTCCATACATGGGCGCACGCCATGGTGAGTCCGCAGTCCATGTAGGGGTAGATGACGCTGGTGCTCCATTTGTTCCCATGATGGCATGAGTCTGCTCCTGTTTTCCAGCAAGTACAACTTCTTGCGGAGGTAACGAATCTTTTCTTGTGCGCTTTCATAGCGGCTTCCTAACTCTGCGAGCAACCTCTGAGACTTGTCAGAAGCTTGTGGGTTGGAAAGAGCTCCTTCATGGGGCCCAATGATCTCTCTTGTACTACTCTTCCGATACGGGTGCAGCTCAAAGGTAGTGTTCTCAAGCTGCTCAGGGAAAGCGTAGCACAGTCTGGTGAGTGCATCCCATGCTGCATCATCAATAGCTTCTGCCCTTGTAGCTCTAAATGTGGGTGTGAAGTGCTGGGTGACAACCCTAGCGTTAGATAGGATGGTTACCTCAGCCTTCCACTCTTCATGTCCGAGACGAGGGACTTTCTTGAGGAGATACTCCGGGTATAGGCTGCAGCAATCCAGGAACTCTCTAAGCTCCTTGGATATGTGTCCTCCCTCCATCCCGTTGGACCGGAATTCTTGAACTGAATGTATGGCTCGTCCATCACCTTCATTCTCGGCCTCAGCAAGGGGTGGCTCCTTTTCAGATTCATCTCCTTCCGACATAGCTTCATGAGGCTCCGCTGTGTGTAATCCCGCGTGAAATTCCTACTGAGGTGCATACTAATGCTGCGGTTCTTGTGGATCATCTTCCATGTCTTCTTCGATCGGTTCCACCTCTTCCGGATCCTATTCCTCATGCATAGAGCTACTGACTTCATCTTCTCATGGGGTTCCATCTTCACCTCCTCCCAATAAGGTCCATCGGACACCTCAATGGGGTTATGTGCACACACACGTGGCGGTGGACGAGTTCTCTTGCGTGCTGTGCTCCTAGTCATCGGCATCTATAAATAATATATGAGAAAATTTAGAGAAGAAGGAAATAACTCCAAAACTTCAGCAGCTATGAAGCAATAAAATAGGAGGTGTCGCTGTCCAATAGATAGAAGAAAAGAGGTGCTGAAAATACCACTTTGCAGTGGCTGAGTTGACAAATAAATTGCAGCAGCAAGCAATTTCAAAAATAGCAGTTTAGAAAGGTGTTCCTAGGTGTTTTGGAGTGTCCATTCTACCTTGGCTTGCGTCCTACGGTCAACGTGGCTCTGATACCAATTTGTGACACCCGGTTCCGAAAAATGAACCAAGTGAATGCATATGTGTGCCCAGGATGTTCATCACACATACACAGCTTTACCACAAACTGAATTCAGAATATAACCACGTACAAATGATGTTTAGGTACTTTATTACATTGACTCATTGTCTCACTCATTAATATCTAACTTATTCTTGAAGCGGAAGACTCTAAACGACAGCGGAAAATGACTAAGACAGCAGGCTCTAACTTCAACTCCACAGGCATGTTGACGGTAGTGTGCACGCCTAGTACTCCACCTGTTCCTCAAAATATTCTTCTCCTGTAGCTGATTTATATGTGGGAATGCAAGGGTCAGTACATGTCATACTCAGCAAGTGCGGGAAAGTATGACATGTAGCTTACATCTAGGTAGGAAATAAATGGTTTCATTGCAGCAAGCAAATTTTATTTCATAAACATGATAAAACAGTAACTATTTCTAGGTGAGTTAAATCCCATCATAACCAAGTAATTCATAATCATTCTTTCATCATAGTTTATCATTTATCAAGCCTCAACCAGCCAATACTTTTTCTCAAGTTCATCTCATACTCATAAGTACTCATAACCAACTCATTTTCGTAGAACCGAAATCAAACTCATTGTCATGACCTAAACAGTCCCAAATCAATCCAAAAACCATACATGAATAACCATCCCATGTTTTGCCTCTAATCATGGAAGTCGGGGAAAACGGGTGCGTAGAAACAGCGGCGACGTGGTAAGAGGGTTAAGGAAAACCTACCTCACTTCTTCCTCTCTTCCTCCTTGCGGCAGGTTCTTCTTAGTTGCAATGGCAGCAGCTGAACATTTTCTATGGAGATTGGTGAGGCTGCGGCTGGGGCAGAATGTCGGGGGCTTCTTCTCCGGCGGCGGTGAGGCGTGACGGAGCTTCGATGGCGGCCAAAATCAGCAGGGGCGGCGACCAGACCTTGGCAGCAGAGAGAGAGAGGGCAGCGGCTAGAAAATAGGGCTAGAGGGTGGCGGCTAGGGGGGAGTTTTATTTATAAGGGGGAGAAAATAGCTAGGGTGGCTAAGATTTTAGCAACTCATTTATCCAATGGCTGAGATTTAATTTTAAAAGAGGTGGGAGCTAGGGGCTATGATTTAATTATTTATTTCCCACCAAGGGCTGAGATTATTTGGGGAAAATAAAATCCCACAAAAAAGATAAGGGGGCGGCTAGGGTTTTCCCCCTTATGTGTTGCGGCCAAGGGGTAGAGGGAACCGGCTAGGGTTTTTCCCCTAGGGGTGCGGCCAATTTGGGGGGGAAATTCCCCAATGTGGGGAAAAATTCCCTAGGGGAATTTGGGAAAATTGAGGAAAATCAGGAAAAGTAGGAAAATTGGGGGAGAGGGGAATTTGGCAGAAAATTGGAGAATTTTGGAGAAAAATTAGGTGCGGTCAGGTTTGGCTATTTTATTTATTTTTTAATTCTCCACCGAATCAAGAGTTATCAAAACCTTTCAGAAGATCGAGACCCCTGTACACTTCACCAGGCCCCGCCTTCCTGCTGAGGTGGGCACTAGAGAGGCCACGTGTCCCTGGCCCCGGGGTCAGCCCCGAGGCTGCCACGTGCGTCTAGACTCTGGAGCAAGCACGTGCCCTTGGCCCCGGACCCAGCCTCCCTGCTAAGGTGAGGTTTGAAGCAGCCACGTGCACCTGGGCTCCGAGCCTCCTCCCTGCTGAGGTGGGCTCCAGAGCCGCCACGTGCCGTTGGCCCTGGACCCAGCCTCCCTGCTGAGGTGAGGTCCGGAGCTGCCACGTGTACCTGGACTTTGAGCCTCCTCCCTTCTGAGGAGGGCTCCGGAGCTGCCACGTGCTCTTGGCACCGGACCCATGCTCCCTGCTGAGGTGAGTCCGGAGCTTCCACGTGTGACCAAGCACTGAACCTCCTCCCTGCTGAGGAGGGCTCCGGAACTTTCACGTTCCCTTGGCACCGAACCCATGCTCCCTGCCGAGGTGAGGTCCGGAGCTGCCACGTGTACCTGGGCTCTGAAGCCCCCTCCCTGCTGAGAAGGGATCCGGAGCCAACACGTGCCCTTGGTACCAGACCCATGCTCCCTTCTGAGGTGAGGTTCGGAGCTGCCACGTGTCTCCTGGCTCCGGACCCGTCGATGAGAGCTCCGAAGCTGCCACGTGCCCCATGATCAGTCGTGGGCCGTGGGTCGACGAAGCGAAGGAGGAAGCGCGCTGTCAGGCCGCTCATTCAAGGCTCGCGCCTTCCCCAGAAGCATGGCGCGCTACGCCCGCCTCCGTCCTCCGCTTGTTCACCATTACGGTGACAAGACAGGGCGGCGAAGCGTGACAGCGGCACAGTGCCGCCCAACAGCACATAGCCGCCTAGCAGGACGAGAGGACGCGGTGACAAGACGACGTCTTCATCATTGCATGACACATGGACAGGGGCGCTCAGTGTGCCAGGCGGCGGGACTTAACTCCCCCACCGACTGCTCTACTCAGACTGTAAAACCCTAGATCATGTATAGGGTTCGCCAAGCTTCGGGGCCACCTGTCGGGCCCCAAGCCACATTGTAATTACAACGGCTATGGACTATAAAAGGACCGGGGTTACCACCCGACAAAGGGTTCTGTGCTCGCAACCCTTCACCCTCACACACTCGAACGAACGAGCAATACAGCAAGCACTCCCGTGGATGTAGGGTATTATGCTCCGGCGGCCCGAACCACATAAATCCTGGTGTTCATCCTCTCTCTCGAGTTCGGTCGCGTGCGAGGCGCCCAGCCCCTCCAATCAAAGAACCTCCGCGAGCTGCGCCAGTAGCGGGCCGGGGGGAGTGTTGTAGCTCACACTCCGACAGACTCGCCTAATTACTTGAATCCTATTCTTAGGTATTAGCCTCATGTAAAGTGGTAACCTTGTGCTAAGCAACATAGGAAGTCCACAATCAAACAGGAAACACTTTCTCCCTATGTTTCTTGCCTAAGGTTGAAAATAACTTTAATTTGCTCTTTTCTAAATCACATCATTAGCATTACACGTCTTACTCAAACAACATCTTCATTTTCATGATAGTTGTGCTCTTTATCTATGTCACTGTATGGTGAACTAGTGGCACTCACTGGCCACGAGGGACGGCAATTATTACCGATTTACACCTGCAGGGTTCACCCAAAAAACATGTCACTTACGTCCGTACTCAATGTTGCCTACAACAACCACCCCGGATGTCGTACGAGACAACCTTTCACCCGTTAGCCAATTAATGAACTGGTCCTATCGTCCCGGGCAGGATGTCCCTACGCGGAGCAACCGCGTGCTCGCAAGCGGATTTCCACCTTGCTGACCTCAACCAACCTCTTTGGATGACATGCAATGCCTCAGCATCCAGCTACCCAAATTACATTGGTTTCCCGGTTCCCATAATGCCGGTATGTCTTCGGTACAATTCTAGCCTGTTGAACAGGGCCACACACGGCTCGGTCCTCAACCGACACAAGCAGAGCTATGGTGCACAGTCCCCCAAATTCCTGCTGAATATCCTCTGCTTGGTTTCAATTTCAAGTCATTTGGATCATGATTCTTCTCACTACCCGAGTTGTGTACCCCTATGCCTATGCTCGCGAGTAGTTCTGACTACTCCACTTGTACCAAATCCTATATCATTTAGAGCATAGAGTGGCTACTCGAATTTCATAACCTATACACAAACTCCCTGTGTTTCATGGGTATGCAATTGGGTTTTCATTCAAAGACCTAATGCACACATAAGTCAATTCTATAATAAGTGCAAAATGTAAAACTTTATAAAATGGTGTTAATGCAAATTGGAGCTTGCCTTGCTGCGAGTCGCCGCAAAGCTCTTTTCCGGAGGTATACAATCAAGAATCTCTAAGACTTCTTCGATCTCAGAGACTACATGTAACAAAATGAAGAATGCATGTCAAATTCAAATGCAATTGAATTGATTGAGAATGTAAGGACTCTAACTCGAGCTAGACATCAATTATGATTCCGAATTTTTTACTGTGGTTTGGTGACGACCTAAATAGAAGAATGGCCAAGTTTCATTTGAATCTCAGCTTAACTGAGCTCTGTACAAATAAATGCATAAAATGCCATTATTAGTGCTTCTTAGGATTTCTAGGGATTTTCATGAAGGAAATCTATACTTTTTGGAAACTACAATTTATAAGGTTGTAATGGAAGTTGTTTCATGTTCATTGAAGTATCCGAGAGAAAGTTATGGTCTAAAGAAGTTTTGAGAAAATCTGAAAATGTTTCTGGACCTTTTCCATTATCTCAGGGGCAGTTCACTTAATCACACAATTAAGTGGATGTAATGAACTCAGATTGATCTGAAATTTGGCATCTGACTCAATTATAAAAAAGGAGTATCCTGAATAAATTTGAGAATTTTCCACAAAGTGGATCTCCAGTTAAAATTCCTAACAGTTTAATTTTTAGGTATTTAATTCTGGAAAAATAAATACTTTCAAGGAATTAAATTTGTACTCTTGGATATTACTCAGAGAGATGAATCCAATAATTCTTTTTTACTAAATTTGACATTCCTACCGAAAGTTATGTGTGTTTAAAATTTGGAGGGAAATCTGGAAAATAAAGAGAAAAGTTTAAACTTCTGCCAGCGGGGCCCACTGGGCAGAAGCTTCTTCTTCCTCCCGCCGAGTTCATACCGCGCGCCGGACAGCAGCGTTGGCGTGACGCGTTCTCCTCCAATTCTTGCTCATTTTCGATGCGGTTTTCACCTACATTCTCCTTGGATCACGGCGCAGATGCCGGGCAAACCCTTGGAGCTCGACATCACCGGAAAAGTGATCGGCAGCGGCGGGGGCTTTGAGCTCGGCGCCGACAGTGAACATGCTACTCAGAGCCTAAACTGACAAAGGAAAAGGTCGTAGAGCACCACTACGGTGCGTGGAACATGATTCAATACCCAGCTCAAGCAGGGAACAACGGCAAAGTGGAGTTCACCGGTGGCCCGACCCGTTTTTACCGGCAGCGATGAAATCACAGTGTACCGCTCGCTATATAGGTTGTTTTATTGTGGGTTTGGTCCTAGGTGATCATTAGGAACCCTAGCTGCTAGGTCTAGACCAGAATCATTGATGATCAATCACAGGTGATGAATTTCCTGATTTAGTTCTAGCCGCTCTACACCATTGCCGATGCAAGAAATCCAATTCCTGCTTACTGGCGTCGAGAGAGGTCAAGAGGGTCTAGAATGAGGAAATATACTTGTTTGATAACCTTTGTTTTCGTTCGATCAGGCCAGAGATGCTACGGTTTTGCCGAGCAATGAAAAAAATCGTGTTGGTGCCCTTTCTCGGAACCGAGGAAGAGAAACGCCGTGTCACCTCTCAATGGAGGTTGGGAATACTCCGGTGATGCGTCGAGGACGTCGAGGGGATGTGGGCACAGATTCTTAGCTGCTCAGCCAGGCACCAAAACCACCGGGGGTGTTGATAGCTAATGGCAGCATAGGAGCGGGGGTGCACGGATTGTTTTCGGGTCGAGCGCGCGAGCAGGGAAGGACTTCTGTTTTTCAGCCACAATCTTTATCGGCTGCAGCTGGAGAAGGATTGCACCGCCATCTAGGAGGCAAGCACACCGGCAGATAGCTGGCTGCAGCGGTGGCTTCATGCCCCGCTCGGTGTCGCCCATGCACAGAAGAGAAACTTCGATGTCTGGCTCTGTTCCAATGACAGGTGGGTTCCTCTGCTCAATTTTGTCTTCCAAAATTGAATTTATCACTATTGGAAATTTTTGTGACCCCATTGCCCTTTCAATTTTCTCAAACCAAAAATTAGAAATATGGGTTTTAAATGAAATCAAAGTGTAGAATTGGTTTGGATGAATTTGGATCAAACATTAATCTGGAATTGAAATTCAGTTTGGATTGAGCACCTTAGCTACTGTCAAGATTAACCCCAAATGAGATGAGACTTGGTCAAGTAGCTCATAAAAATGTGCTGAGTTTTATTATGAAATGAGCTTTCGAATCCGTGCGATAAAAGTATTTTGAATTTGAATCTGAATTCAAACTAGCCTTTTAATAATTCTATCCAAAAGTACCCCAAACATGTTTGGATTTGCATGAAACTTGGCATGAGAATTTCTAAGAATATTTAGGACTTAATATGGGGCTCAACCTTTAAAGATGACATGTTGGAGCTACAACTTTTGAATTATATTTCTTCATCATCTAAGTATCCTATTGATGATGATTACTTGCTCTTTAATCATGTTCGTGTGATTGCTACAAAGTGAGTTGTGGTGTGTAAGGTGACGAACATGTTAGCAAGCCAACAACTTTGTCCTTTACACTTTACATGTGTGTTTTTGGGTGTCACATCGCACGACACCACCAAATGCGATTCCTGAAATGTGTTGAACCCCGGGTCCCCACATTGTTCATACAAGTGCAAGAGCCTGCCTCTTTGAACTGGGTCCCCACATTGTTCATACAAGTGCAAGAGCCTGCCTCTTTGAACTGGCACGTCTATCTATTTATTCGCTCTCTCTCTCCTTTTTCTCCCTTCCTCATCTCCCCTCTTTGCTCTTGAGGGGGACGAGTTGTGGACCCTGTATGGCTTGTCTTGTCGCTCGTTTGTCAGGGCATTCGATGGTGCTGTCATACTCCTGACATGCTGCCGCTCCTTCTATTGTCCCATCGTTAGGGAGTGGTCCATACCAAGGCGCACGCGCGCCCTGCGTTCGCTCCTCTTCAGTTCTGCCGGAGGTGACAGGCATTCAATGCCAGGGCCAGGGGGGTACTTGAGTACTCCTCCAATCGGCCGAGGCGGCGCCTGCTCCGCATTGAAAGCCACCTGCTTCCCGTCTTCCTGAGGTCGGGCTCAGCGCCACAGCCCCGCCCTGGGTGGTCCGCGCTGCAGGAATCGCACTGGGTGGTGCCGTGCGATGCGGCACCCAACAGCATGCACGAAAAGACGGTATGAACATAGGAAATGGTTTATTACTCAACATAAGCTCTTTTACAACATATTGTACATAGGTTGTACATACGCAGTGGAATATAAAACTGGACATCTACTCACTCTCGACCCTAACTACGCCGAAGAGAAGTCGTTAAGCCCGTGAACACTTCCTACTATCTCCACCAAAGTAAGGCAGCGACTAGGTTTCCGGTGAGCTAAACGAACCGTGAGGTTCGACGTCTCACCGAACAACCATCTTCATAGCAGGCATCCTGCTACCTGCAAAAAAGTAACTACGAAGCAACTGTGAGCACTAAGGCTCAGCAAGTCTTAACCGTCAATCCTAAACATGTAACTCTACATGCAGGGGCAGTAAGACAGTAGGAATATGAACTTTGCATAAAGAAGCTTGACTAAACTTGATCCTTATATTCAGATTCTCATAGCATTCATTTTAGTGGTCCTCATGCCTCACAACACCGGAAGTCCACAATCAAACAAGAAACGCTTATCCCAAAGTTGCTATCCTAAGGTGGAATAGAAATTTAGTTGGCACTATATCTACTTCAGTCAAGGTTCCAATACAATGGTGAAGCCATAAACAACAGGTTAAGAGACTTAGTTCCTCTTCTTACTATGTCACGGTGCAGTGGGTATGTATGCTCAATCCTCTTCCGCGAGCGACGGCGATTCGAATCAATAACAGCCCGGAATACACGGCACATACACCCACTTCGAAAGAATCACTCATTATTACGTTGTATGCAGCAACCTTTCACACGACACCCCGACACAGAAAAAGGTTTCGCACCGAGCAGGATGGTCCTCTACGTGGACACGTCGACGTTGCCTGCTAATGGATTTACACCCCCCGTCTTCTCAATGCCATTCCCACGCGAAGGATGAGTTTCTATATCACAGTCCACCGAGTTACAACGGTTTCATGGGTCCCATTGTGGCGGACCAGAATCCGCTCATCCAGGATCGCAGAGGGTGGTGCCGCACAATGCGACACCTGACAGCACACATCATAAGGGTACATTGTATTACATAGAAAACAAACTGAAACTGTACAAAGTAGTACACTGCTTAGTTACAAACTAATATTTAAATTACACAGCAGAAGTTAAATTTGTACAACTCACGCCCACCTATCTAGCAAAAGTCGGTTGCCCAGCCCTAGGGCAACCCACACTAGCTGCATTCCTCAGCTTAGCGCAGTGTGTACGGCTCCCACTCAGCCGTGGTCCCCGACGGAGAGTAACCCTCGCCGGTGGACTCGTAACCCGAGTCCGTGGGTGGCTCCTCACCTGAAAAACACTTAAGCAGCAACCATGAGCACGATGGCTCAACAAGACTTAACCGACTCACCTAGGCATGAAACTCTACATGTAGGGTACAACGAACATGGGACGGTAAAATTTCAGCAAACGGACACGCCTACAAGTTCATCCTTAGTTCATCTTTTAGCCACAAGTTAATAGTTCATGAATCTGAAATTTAGTAAGCAATATTTGGTGGCACATAAGTAGCAATACAATTATATCATAACAGCAATATTGAATCATCACGTTTCATATATTAGCCTACGTCACGACTCAGTGACCAAGTGGTACTATTCACCGCGAGGGACGGTGAATCGACTCGATATACACCTACAGGGACACCCAAAGAGCACGTCACGTATGCCCACCTGTGGAGCTGCACAGCACGCTCACTCGATGGCGTACGGGACAACCTTTCGCCCAACAGCCCAAACGTCGAATCGTTCACACTGAAACGAGCAGGAGGTTCCCTACATGGAGCATCTCTCTATGCCCGTTAGAAGATTTCCACCTTGCTGCCCTCATCCTACACCTATAAATCGGTGCGTTATGCCTCGACGCCGGGAGGTTTAGGTTACATCGATTTATCGGGGCCCATATATGCGATATGCCTTTGGTACGTTCAAACTTGATCAGCGTGGGCCGCACACGGATCGGTCCTCAATCGACACGGACAGGGATGTGCACACAAGACTTCCTCTTGCTGCGCCCTAGCCCCTGCCTAGTCTCATTTTCATTACTAAAGTGATCTCACCTCACTCGAACCAATCCCGTGTGTCCCAAGCCAATCTCGCGAGTAGATTCCAACTATTCGACTTGTACCAAAGTCCTATGAATCATCAAGCATAGCCTGTCTAATCAAGGACTTAGACACTACCCTCACTCTTTTAGGAACCATCTCGTGATGCATTTGGGTTTCATCCACCCTACACCTAATGCACATCCATACCTCATACTAAACATGTAAACAAAGCAAAACTTTATAAAAGGGGTTAATGCAAACTGGGGCTTGCCTTGTTGCTGCTGGTCAGTGATTAGGGCTTCGTCCGGAAGAAGGAAGTCAAGCACTTCCGGAGTCTCCTCGCCTTCAGCGACTACACGTTAACGAGATACTACATGTCAATTCAAATGCAATATTTAAATTTGAAAAAGTAATTACTATAACTCTAGCTAGCCCTCCCCTTTGGTTCTGAAATTTTTATGGTGGCTTGGTAGGGTCCTAACCATGGTCTTGACCAAGTTTCATTTGAAACAAGGTTCATTTGAGCTTTGTACAAATAAAAGCCTATTTGGTCAATATTAGAGCCTCTAAGGAATTCCAGGGGTTTTCATGGCTCCAACCATTACTTTCTGGAAACTAGAATTTGAGATGGTCCTAATGGAATTGGTTTCATGTCATTTGAAGAATTCTAGAGGAAATTATGCCCTAATCAAAATTTGAGAAAATCTGAAAAATGTTTCTGTACATTTTTCTATTTTCTCAGGCAGATCACTTAATCACACCATTAGGGGGACTAAATGAACTCGGATCGGTCTGAAATTTTTACTGTGACTCAAGGATTTTCCAGTGAACCTCTCAGCCAAATTTCAGAATTTTTCATAAAGTAGTTCTCCAGATAAAATTCCTAACATTTTAAATTTAGGGAATTAATTCTGGAAAACTATTAAGTTTCATGAGCTGAAATTTGTGTTGCTGGAAAGTACTCAACATTATGAGTTCAGCAAAATTTGGTTCACTGAATTTGGAGCTTCCTAGCAAAAGCTATGTGCATTTGAAGTTTGCACTAAAACTGGAAATTCCTAGAAAAGTTCAAACTCTGCGTGCGGGCCCCACAACACAGTACCGTCTTCCTCCTCGCACCAACGGCCCGCTGCGGTGGTAATCTCCGGCGAGCCCCTCGGACCCCTACTTTCTTGCCTTCCCCTGCCTGGAGACTAGCCGCCTCCCCCTTTTGGACCACGGGCAACTCATCCCCTGGTCGGCCGGGGACTCCGGTCACCGGAAACCCATCGGCGACGGGCGGCAGTGGCGGTTAGAGTCCGGAAACGTCGCCCTCGTGCTAGGAGGGCTCAAACACTTCGGTCTTTTTCCCTAGAGCACCGTGGCGACCTCCTAAACACCGGCGTGGACTCAAATCAGCTCAACAGAGACCGCAACTACGAGCTCATCGGCGACCTAAGATGAAAATCGGCGCTGATGCAAAAATATCAAAGAACATCACCCAGACTAGATGAAACTCGATGGTTTTTTTATCCTAGAGACGCGTGGGTGACTTTAGACCATGTCTTTAGCTTGGTCCAGGGAGTAGTGTCTTGCTTGCTACGAATTTCAGGATTTCGTGTGGCTCGGTTCTAAACACACCGACGCACTAATCAACCAAATTTCCTGCCGATCGTGCGAGATAGAGGGCAAGGTCGGTACCGTTGTGATCAGCACCTCGGAGCGGACCATTTTCGTGTAGCTTGTCGGGCACGATAGCGCCTGTGCCGCCCGGGCGCTGGTGATCAGCGAGGTCGGCCCGCGGGGAAGTGTTTCGGTCATGCGAGGGAGAAGGGAGAGTGCGAGGACTGCACGTGGTCGCGTGGTTACTTGTTCCCGGTATCTACCCTGCGTCCTTAGCCTCCCCCCGAGCAGGAGGTGGCACCAGCTGTGTTGGTCAGGCGCCGGTGCGGACATGCTGCCGCGCGAGGCTTCGGCCGGTGAAAAAAAATTAACCGAAGAAAACTTCAGTATGAAGGCTTCTGACATGTGGGTCCCTCCCCTCTAATACTCTCCTAATTTTTCATCTCTGTTTTTTGCTGAAAATATCCCCAGTTACTCACAATTGAATGTGAGACTTAATCACCAAGTCACAGTTTGAAATTGGTTTCTCAAATTTGAAATTTGTTTGGCTAAATTTGCTTCACATTTGAACTGAAATTCGAATTCAGTTTTGAATTATTGCAAATTTGTCTCCCGACAAGATGAAGTCCAATGGGGATGAAAATTGGTGGACTAACTCAGAAAAATGCGCTGAGTTTGAATATGAAGCCAACTTTTGAATTCAAGTGATGAAAGTTGCTGCAATTTGAATTTGCATTCAAATTGGCCCCTTTTGAATGATCTCCAAAAGTGCCTCAAAAAGTGTTGGATTTGCATGGCATTTGGCCTGAGCCTTCCCAAGAATTTATAAGGCCTAGGGGTGAGCTCAACCTTCCATGTTCATGTGTAGCAATCCCACTTTTTGGATGTTAGGGCTTTCCCCTCTAATCACCCTTTTGATGGTGGTTACTTGCTCTTCACAAGTATTCACAAGATATCCAAAACAAAAGCTGTGGTGTGGTGAGGTGATGGAAAACTTTTTTGCAAGTCCCTTTTCTTGGGATTTTACATCCCTCCCCCCTTAAAAGAATCTTGTCCCGAGATTACAAAAGAAGAGACAGCGAAGTAATAGGAACTCACCCGTGCTGAGACGCCATGAACTCCGGGTAATTTGAGCGAAGGAATTCCTCGCTCTCCCACATCGCTTCTTCGGCGGTGTGGTTGCTCCAGAGTATCTTGTAGAACCACAACGTTCAGCTACGTGTGGTCCGGGCTTTCTCGTCAATAATTGCCACCGGATATTCATCATATGTGAAATCCGGTTGCAGCTCGCCGATGCCTTCAGTGGGAACAGCAGTCGTATGTTTCAGACATTTCCGCAGTTGTGAAACATGGAAAACGTCATGAACACCAGCGAGAGATGCCAGTAGCTCCAGTCTATACTCCGCTGGTCCACGCTTCTCGGTGACAGCATAGGGTCCAATGAATCGAGGAGCGAGTTTCCCCTTCACACCGAACCGTTGCATGTCTTTCATCGGAGATACACGTGTTCACCGACGTCAAAGTGCAATGGCCTACGCCTCTTATCAGCGTAGCTTTTCTGCCGGGATTGAGCGGCCTTCAAGTTGGCTTGAATCATCCAAATGCGCTCTTCGGCGTCGTTCACCACATCAACCCCGAATGTGACCCATTCACCGGACTCGCACCAGTTTAATGGGGTGTGGCACTTACGACCGTAGAGAGCTTCATAGGGTGCCATTTTGATACTCGCCTGATATCCATTATTGTACGAGAATTCCGCCGACGGTAGTTGATCATCCCATTTCCTACAGTGGTGGATGGCACATGCTCTCAACATGTCTTCCAGTACTTGATTCACCCTCTCTGTTTGGCCATCGGTCTGAGGGTGATAGGCGGAGCTCCTAATCAGCTTAGTACCCATTGCCGCGTGCAACTGCTCCCAAAAGCGAGACACAAATAGTGCCCCTCGGTCTGAGACTATGGTCTTGGGTACTCCGTGCAAGCATAGGATTCTTGCAATATATAACTCCGCATATCTGTTGGCATGGAAATGTGTATGCACAGGAATGAAGTGAGCCGACTTGGTTAACCGGTCAACGATCACAAAAATTGAATCATGTCTGTTGGAAGTCAGGGGTAATCCCACAATGAAATCCATGCTCACATCTTCCCACTTCCATGCTGGGATTTTCAGGGGTTGCAGCAGCCCTAATTTTCTCATATGATCAGCCTTCACTCGTCTACACGTATCACACTCGGATACGTACTTCGCCACTTCCCGCTTCATCCGTGTCCACCAAAAATTCTTTTTCAAATCTTGGTACATTTTGTTGCTGCCCGGATGAATGGAGTATTTAGACAAGTGAGCTTTGTCAAGAATCTTTTTCCTCAGCTCCATATCTCGGGACTATGCGGCCATTGAACCACAGCGTCCCCTCATCATCCTTCCGGAAACACTTGATTTCACCATTGTCTATCTGTCTCCGGAGATGTCCCATACCCTTGTCAACTTTCTGAGCTGCAATGATGTCCTCCCTAATGGTAGGGATGAGGGCAAGGTTGTAGAGTGACCCATAAGGAACCAAGTATAAACTCGGCTCTTCCTCCTCCACCGGTGCTATGGTGAGGTTATGGACATGTGATTTCTGACTCAACGCGTCGGCAACCACATTCGCCTTGCCGGGGTGGTAATGAATCTCAATTTGATAGTCTTTGATTATCTCTAACCACCTCCTTTGCCTCATATTCAGCTCCTTCTGGGTGAAAATATACTTCAGGCTCTTGTGGTCGGTGTAGAGATGCATCAAATTCCCCAGAAGATAGTGCCTCCACATCTTCAATGCCAAAACCACAGCAGCAAGCTCAAGATCATGAGTTGGGTAGTGCTGCTCATGGTTTCGAAGTTGGAGTGAGCCATACGTGACCACACGTCCTTATTGCATCAACGCGCAGCCGAGCCCGATGCCAGACGCATCACAATACACGTCGAAGGGCTTAGTTGTATCCGGTTGAGCTAAGACCGGAGCTGTTGTGAGATGCTTCACTAATGCTTGGAACGCTCCTTCACATGCCGGGTTCCAAACATATTTGGTTCCCTTCTTCAATATTTCCGTCATCCGCTTAGCATGCTTGGAGAAACTTGGAATGAATCTCCAGTAATATCCCGCTAAGCCGAGGAAGCTTCTGACTTCATGGACAGAAGTAGGGGCTTTCTATTTCAGCACTTGTTCAATTTTACTTGGGTCAACCACAATGCCTTCCGCTGAGATGATATGTCCCAAAAATGGCACTTGGCTGATCCAAAACTCGCATTTGCTGAACTTGGCATATAGCTTATGATCCCACAATCGTTGAAGGACAATTCTCAAGTGTTCGGCATGTTCTGCTTCTGTCTTGGAGTAAACCAAGATATCATCAATGAACACCACCACGAACTTGTCCAGCTCCGGCGTGAACACCGAGTTCATGAGATACATGAAATGGGCTGGAGCATTAGTGAGACCAAAAGACATGACGAGATATTCATATAAGCCATATCTCATCGAGAAAGCCGTCTTCGGGATATCCTCCGCCCGGATTTTTATTTGATGATATCCAGAGCAAAGGTCCATCTTGGAAAATACACTTGCACCCACAAGCTGATCAAACAAGATGTCAATGCAGGGCAGTGGATATCTGTTCTTAATGGTGATGGCGTTGAGGCCGGTAGTCCACACACAGCCTCAAGGTTTCATCCTTCTTCTCTATGAACAGCGCCGAGCATCCCCAAGGCGAGGAACTCGGCCTAATGAAACCTTTTCTCAACAGATCATTGAGCTGTTCTTTTAATTCAGCCATCTCGTTTGGAGCCATTTTGTATGGTCTCCGTGATATGGGCGTAGTCCCGGGTGCAAGCTCAATCTTGAACTCGACATCCCGCTCAGGTGGCATGCCTGGAAGATCATCCAGAAACACGTCGTGGTATTCTCGGACTACGGGGATGTCCTCTAACTTGAGAGCTTCAATATTATTAATTGCTGAAACTTCTCGGACTGGATTCTCTAATAGGAGGGACTGCGGACGGTGTAGTGGGGAGTTGAGATGAACCGTCCATGATAATGTTTCGAGGACAGCACCATGGTAGCTTATCCATGACATTCCTAAGATTGCATCAATCTTCTGTCCCTCAAGAATAATCATAGGGGTGGGATATATTTTCCCACCTAAGCACAGTGGTGCTTTCGGAATCATCATAGTTTCTGAAATCTTTCCTCCCGGTAAGCAGATCATATAAGAACACTCGGTGGGAAAGGCTTCCAGTTGATGCTTAACCACATATGATGCACTTATGAAGTTGTGGGTTGCACCCGAATCAAATAATATGATGATTGCTTGGTCGTTGAGAGTGAACGTACCCGCCAGCATGGTGTCTCCCTCTGGGGCGTCCTCGTAGTCGAGGTTGCGAACTCCCCCAGTCCTCTGAACCTTCTTGACCGGAGGTCGGCCTCGAGCACCTCCCTGGAACTGGGCTTGCCCGCTGCTCTGCTGCCCCTGGGGACAGTCCTTCGAGAAATGGCCCGCCTGGCCACACGTAAAGCATGTGTCGCGAGGCGGTCCTCCGCTGATCGGTGGACGGAAACCCGGGGCGCGTTGTGGCGGTGGAAATGCCTGGGGTACCGTCTGCTGCTGCTGTTGCGGTCGCGGTGGTGGCATCGGCGGTCGGAACGGGGATGGCTGAAATGAACGACCCCCGAACTGCTGAGGTCGCGCCGGTGGATGCCACTGCTGTACGGATGGTGTCCGATACACCATGCAGTACTTCTGGGGAGCTCCACCCCACTGCTGGGTGGAGTGCTGCGATTTCACTGCTCAGCCGCCAACTCCCACTGAGCATCTTCTTGCATGATCGCGGCATTAACGAGGTCGTTGAAAGTGTCGCGATTCCATTGGACGAGATGCGTCTTCATCTCGGGGTGTAATCCCCGATAGAAGTGCTCCCGTTTCTTCTACTCGGTGGAGACGTAGTCCGACGCATATTGCGCCAGATGGTTGAAGGCACGGAAGTAGTCATGGGCACTCCTCCCGCCCTGCTTCAGCTCCAAGAATTCTTGGAACTTCCTCTTCATTATCCCGGGAGGGATATGGTAGGCGCGGAACGCCTCCCGGAACTCTTCCCACTCCATGGCATGTCCAGCCGGACGTGAGGCGACATAATTCACCCACCACGCACCAGAGGCACCGTGAAGCTGCTGCACCGCGAACAGAGTCTTCTGCCGCTCCGTACATTGGAGCAGCCTGAACTTGGACTCAATTGTCCGCAGCCAGTTGTCGGCCTCTAGGGGTTCTGCTGCTTCCGTGAACACCGGAGGGTGCGTACTCATGAAGTCCGAGTATGTCACATCACGGGGCTCACGAGGCCCCCCTCTCTTGACGCCCCCCCCCCCCCCCCCCCCCCGCCTGGGACGTATTCTGCACGATCGTGCGGAGCAGGTCGGTCTGCTCCTCACGACCACCCACCAGTGCCGCAATCACATCCGCTAGCGTAAGCGGAGGAGGCGGCGGTGGTTGTTGCTGTGGGGTGCTGTCGTAGGCAGGTGGATAGGAGTCACCACCCCCTGCTGGCTAGAGCCACCAATCTCATGCGTGGTCCGAGTGTAAACCATCTGTAACCATACGACAATAAACATCACTCCCGCAAAATATTTCATGCAGTCCAATAAAATGGGCGTAAACATAATGACAGTAAAACATGCGATGCATCTCATATACAGATAATGTAATAACTTTACACAAGCTACACCATTACCAGAACAAATACAAGCTAGTTAAATCCAATTTTACGGACTTCCTCTTTGGAAGTTCACCGCAACTAGGTTTGGTCACTACGAGACGTAAAAATCGCTTTGTCATCACGTATACTACCCTTTTATCTTCAATACGACACAAACATGGTCTCTAGCAAAAGAAACTTGAGTAAGACATATACTCAAATCTTTCACTAGTTGCATATAGCCAGTCATGAGTATGTTCTACCTCATTGGAAGTACTTCAACCCCCTGGGGTACAACAATCTCTCAAATAAGTTCAACTGTCATCTCTCTGTCAGAATGACCAATTTCTACATATCCCATATTCTGATCTGGTTCTGGGAATTTTTATGACTCAAGTTGAATACCAAAGTTAAAGTTAACTTCAGTATCTTTCCAACGAGTATTTATTTGCCCTCAGATCAGCTCTTGTTTAAAAGTCATGCTAATTCAAAGCAAACAAAATTTCTGGAAGAATTTCAACAGCACCTCCTTTGGAAGTTGCTATTTTCAACTCTGGTTTCCACTAAATTCTGTGCTGAAATTTCAGAAACTTTGAATTACAAATATGTAACACATCTCATATTCTTTCTAAAGATGTATGATATGGAAATTTTTGATTTTTTTCTACTGGAAGTTATGCTTGAAAAACAGAACAGTCCAGAGGGTGTTTTTGACTCTGTCCTGGTTCTGGACAGTTCACAATCCTCTGAAATTTCGGCCAGCTTAGGGTATGATTCAGCTCTGGGAGTCTACAACAAAGTTGTAGAGTACTTAAACACCTTTTTAGAACTTATTCCCACACCTCTATTGGCCAAATAATCTGTGAGTTATGCTCTGTCAAAGTTCAGCAAACTTGCTGCCCAAAACAGAGCACTCTGTTTTTCAATCCCTTGGAGCTACAATGATCCACTATTGAATTTACCTACCCAACCAGGGTCCTAAATGTTGAAACGTAGTGATTTTAATTCCTTGTTATCATTATTTTTCATGCATATGCCTATGATATGTCGGTACTACGTTCCTCACAAAAGTAAATCCTAACTGGATTATACCGGCATATACGTCTCTTTCTTTTCTATTTATTTCTATTATTTTCTTTGTATTCCCTTTTATTATTTTATTTCCTTCTATATTCCTCTCTTTATTTCTTCTTCTTTTTAAAATGCTTCTCTATATGAAAAATGCATGCAATGTATGATAGTAAAATTGAGGGTGTTACAGGGTGTCACGTGAAGAATTCAATAGTTTTATCTTGAAAGACTCGGCGAATTCTTTGAATTGATAAGACAAGAATGCTCCTCCTTGATCTGTGGTTAGAGTCTGTGGAACGCTGAATCTATGAATGATATGTTCTAGGACAAAGCTGGTTACCTCTTTGTACATGTTGTTCTTTAGTGGGACGACCTCTGCCCACTTGGTGAAGTAATCCATAGCAACCAACACAAAGCGATGTTTCTTTGATGACGAAGGGCGTATCTCTCCGATGAAATCCAAGCCCCATCCTCTAAATGGCCACGGCATTATGATAGGATGTAACATGCTAGCCGGTGCCAATTGTATATCTCCAAATCTTTGGCAAGCTTCACACGCTTTATAGTATTTAAAACAATCTTCTTGCATGGTTGTCCAGTAAAACCCTGCTCTCTTGATATTCCACTTCATCTTGTGGCCAGATTGATGTGTCCCGCAAAGACCCTCATGTATCTCTCCCATGGCTTCTTTTGCTTGTTCTTCGTCTAATATCTTAGAAGTTCATCAACGGTTCGGAGATACAACTCATCGTTGATCAGTATATACTTTAGGGCTTGACGCTAAACTTTTCTGTTTCTGCACGTACTTGGGTCTTTGATACACTCTATAAGCAATGGCCTCCAATATTCTATTACCAACACATCCAACTTGGCCGAATTGCTTTGTTTCTCCTTAGTTTCATCGTCCTTGGATACTGTTGACCTTGTTCTCATGTAGAACCTCCCTCTTTTTACTTCATAGCCTGATTCGTATTGTGCCAAGTTGTTTGCTCTCCAGTTTTCTTCTCTAGGGACACGCTTAGCACATAAAGTATCCAAGGTTTTATGATGTCTAGGCATCGTTCTCGGTAATCATTCAAAGTCCCATCGAAACATTGGCTTTCACCACAGATCTGTTGAATTATTAGCTTGGAATCAATGAAGGCTTCAAAATCTTTAACCTCCATGCATGTTGACCAAGTACTCCAAACCACTCACAATGCCTTATATTCGACTTGGTTGCTTGTACAAGCAAAGTTTAGCCGAGTAGAAAGCTCATAGGTGATGTTCATTGGTGAAACCAGTACACAACCAATCCCTTGACCTTTATCACAAACCGATCCATCAAAATTGAGCTTCCAGGGACATACATAAACCAGACATTCATCCTCAAGTTGCACACTATGTTCCATGATGAAGTCTGCCACGACTTGTCCTTTCATACTCCAAACAGGTCCATATATCAAGTCGTACTCCACCAGAGAGCATGCCCATTTACCTAATCTGCCACTTAGAATCGATTGTTGCACCATATATTTGACTATATCAAGTTGACATGTCACAAAACATGTACTAGGGAGGATGTAATGCCGAAATTTGGAGCATGCGTAATAAAGAGATAAACATAGCTTTTCAACAAAAACATACCTTGTTTCGGCGTCTAAAAATCTTCTACTTAAGTAAGCTACGGAGTACTCTTTACCTTGGTGTTCTTGAGTTAAAACAGTCCTGATAACTTGGTCTTGAGCAGCCACATAAAGCCTAAAAGGTTGTCCAATCTTTGGTGCTCGCAATACTGGAGGGTTGATCAAGTAACTCTTGATCCTCTTGAAAGCTTCCTTCCGCTCTGCCCCCTCCAAGTGAATTCTTGCTCGTGTTTGAGCTTCAACAGAGGCATGAAGATCCAATCTTGCCAGCCAAGTTAGTAATGAACCTTCTTAAGTAGTTTACATTCCCTAGCAACCTTTGTACGTCTCGTTTGCATGTCGGCTCTTCAATGTTCTTGATAGCTTCTACATTCTCGCGGTCGATTTCTATAACATGTTCATATATAATGAAACCCAAGAAACGTCCAACCGACACATTGAAAGCACACTTGAGAGGGTTCATGTTAAGTCCATATTTCCTCATCCTCTTGAAGTGAATGTAGCCTAGAGGGGGGGTGAATAGGTTTACAAATTTCCACAAACGTAATTGAACGAGTAAAATTCCAAAGACTAGACTAGTCCGGTATGAGTGCGTACTAGTCCTGGGTTAGTCAGAAAATTGACAAAGATAAATGTTGTTTCGATCTTTTGTTCATTTTTGTTTCAGTGGAAGATGATAAACTATGCTAGTGATTCTACTATGTATGTGGAAACTCAAACTAACAAGTAGATCACAAAAGTAACTTTGATTTCAACTATGAATAATATAAAGCCCTAATTTGCAAGTATATTGAATAATCAAGAGAGAGTAGGACTAACACAAGAATTTATCCCGAGGTTCAATTCCACCCAGAGATCTACGTCCTCGTTGAGAAGCCCACAAAGGGTCAGGTCTTCTCCAACCCTTTCCTCTCCAGGTTACGACAAAGGCCAACTCGGTTCTTCACTATCACAAGGGATAACTACAATATTTCGAGGCTTTCTCACAAGTTGAGGGCCCCCACAATGTTATAATCAAAGTTGAGATCAAGTTCACACGAAAGATTATACAAATGACAGCAAGAGTGTGTGAGAGATCAAATAAAGAGCTCAATGGCGATGAGATCTTCCCTCTCCCTTTTCCAAACTCCCAAATCCCCAAGAATTCGATCTTAGGGCTTTAGAACGCATGGAGAGAAGAGTTTTTTGAGCTCTTGGAGGCATTGATGGCGCTAGGGTTCAGCAGGGGTTAGGAATGAGTTGGGGTCTCCTTTTTATAGAAGTCTCGACATGTTTCTGTTGGTATCTCAGGAGTCCGAACTAGTCTATTGTCAACATCGGAGTAGTCCGGTAGTTTCAAGTTGAGTCTCGCTGCCATTTAAGTTTCAAAGAGTTAAAAACTAATATAACGGATCAGTCCGTATGACATCAGACAAGTACGATGTCATACAGAGGGGGCTTGTCCATTTGGAAATGGACTAGTCTGTGTGTACCGGACTAGTCCGGTGTGACATCGGACTAGTCCGATATCAGACAAAGAGCAATGGTCTGGAGAAAATCGAACTAGTCTGTCCGGTGCATACTAGTTCGGTATGACATCGGACTAGTCCGATGTCATATAGAGAGTTCTTCTCCGAGGAATATTGGATATGTATGTGGTTACCGGACTAGTCCGATGTGGTTCAGACTAGTCTGTTGTATGAGACTTTTTGCTTTTCAGTCATCCTCCCTGCACGACCATTGAGCTCTTAGAGGTGTATTTCACACACACACTAAACTTGAATAATAGGGCTAATCATCCTCCTTCAACTGAGTCTTTTCAATCATAATTGCTCTTTTTCCCTTTTTGTGTTTTTCACCCTTTTGCATTATTTACTGCTTTCAACTCAAACAAATGTCATTAGAACTTTGGTTTTTTGTCATCAATCATCCAAAGCCCACATGGGGTGCCTAGATGCAATTACAATCTCCCCCTTTTTGGTGATTGGTGACAACCAACCAAAGAATATACATAAATGAGCAAACGAGTTGAATTTTCATAAAGTGTGCACATATGAGAGTAGAATACATGAACTTGACAACTTTCTCATATATGAATTCTTTATGGTGCGGTGCTTAGAAAATATGTGTGTGTGAACAAGTAATGTGATGAACAAGATCAATTTATGAGATGAACATTAAGAGTACACATGATGAAACTTACGCATAGAGATAAGGATTAATATAGCATAAGTCATTACATAGAATTTACGATAACATACGATGTCCAAATTATTAATACATGTCCATGACCAACGTAAGCAAAGTCTAATAGAAATGACTAGGACAATGACACGACCTACTCCTCATTAATATCTCCCCCTTTAGCATCAAGACACCAAAAAGGGAAAGAAAGAGGAGGACTACTCATTGTCTCGATCATCCTGCTTGCTAGCTACACTCTGAGTCTTCTCGCTGTCTTGCTCCTCGTCATCATCATCATCTTCATCTCTAGCTTGGCGAGGAGCTTGAGGGCGAGTGGAGGAGCCAATCCCAATATCAGCGAGCTCGTCGTTGGTCAATTGAGGAAGCTCCGTATAGTCCTCATCAGAGTCCTCAGAGATCTCAGGAGAGCCAATGGGAGATATCTCTAGCTACTGATATATGGCAGTGACATTCTCCTTCATGAAGCAGGCATGACACTTCCTAGCAATACTCTCCTCGTGTTGCTTAACTTCCACTTTGCAGCAAGAGGCGAAACTGGATTGGAGCATTTTCAGGATCCCCCCGGTGGAGCCTCTAGAAGAAGATGGAGCCTCTTTGTCTCCATTAGCTCGAGAGTGTTGCTATCTCATCGTGGAAGAAGGTGGAGGTGGAGCTGAGGGCACTTGAGGTTGAAGCCTTAGATGCTTGACATTTTTGACGAACACCAAACCTGTGACGTGCTCAATCATACACATGATATATGAAGCATAGCCACAAGAGCGGTTTGGAGTTAGAGAGATGTTAAAGATATCATTGTAAATATAGTCAAAGGCGTTGAATTTCTCTGACCCGTTGATAATCTGCATCAAGTTGCAGAGATATCCTTGAATGCTGCCCGCATCATCATCTTAGGGGCAATGGTCTTCCGCATCACACGGTTTAACACCACAACGAATGGCTTCATGTTGTTGGTTGATGGGGGCTTGTAGGGATAATAAGCATCATAGAGAAAATCAAGATCATTCTTGTCCAATGGCTTAGTGTTATGAACAGTAAGCTCATTATCCAAAGAGTCTTCCAAATCTAGACACTTGACAAAGTCCACACAGGAAATTGTATACTCTTTGCCATGTGTCATCCAGGTAATGTTCATGGCATTCTACTGTGAGAAGTAGCATGTTGAGTTAAATTGAGCAATAACTTTGTTGTTCCAATCATAATTGAAGGCCATGAGGTCCTTCAGACCATGAAGCTCAATAGCTGCCAAGACCTGATCAAAAGCTTCAATGTGCTTACCTTCCGTGGAATCCCAATCACTCCATTGATTCTTAGCCACTATATTAATTCTTCATTTTGAGATACACGGTTCTATAATAGTCACAAAGAAAGTCGCTCCAAAACAGTGGATCTGTTGCCATAGGCTCATATTCGTATACGTTATACATCCGGTACTTCTTTGCCTTGTCACTCCATTTTCCTTTGAATGGGTTCTTGGTGGGACATCGACTGAGGTCCAGGAGTGGAGGATCCATCTCCAATGGACCAATTGATCCAGAGGTTCTGGCAGGCGCGTTCACTTTTCCTTTGCTTTTCTTGCTTGGGGCGGCCTTTTCTTTGCCTTTGGTGCTAGGGCCGGATTTTTCTTTGCCATTGCCCCTCTCTGGCAGTTTGGCAAGCACTTTGCATCTAGAGACAGCAGGAGCATCATTTGCATCACGATCATTCCTTTTCTTAGATCTCATTTGCTGAATTTTTTCTGATTCTCGATATGCATCTTGACGCACCGCCTCAAGCTCCGGTTCACTAAAAATACTCTCCTCGAAGTCCAATATGATTATGATACAAATGATATTTAATGAGAAAAGGGATATCAGAAAAGAATCAAAGAAATCCAGGAAATCTACAATTGAGGGTCAAAAACTGTTAAATACCGGACATGTCTATGTTTTATTTGGACTAGTCCGGCATACCGGACTTGTCCGTGTACTACACCGGACTTGTACGGTCTTCTATAGTTTTAACCTGAATTCTCAAAATTCATCGAATCTTTGACAAATATGATTCAGATCTTAATGGAGTGACAGTGTAGATGCTCCTAGATGATACAAAGTCCTAATGGTGCACAAGATTTGACCAAAAACTTGAAAAAGTGAAGAAACTAGGGTTAGGTCACGAATTACCAATTATTTGCTTGATCCGTTGAGGGATGGAGTTTCCAAGTGCGGAGAAGTCCAAGGTGTGTTGGAGGTGAAAAATGGTTGTGAGTTTTGTAGGTTGCAGGAGCTAAAAAAGGAGATGGAAAGGACCTTTTATCTTGAGAATTCAAGGTGCAGAAGGCTTCGGCAAGGAAACTACCCAAGACTTAAGAAAATACGTGCGGGAAGCCTGTTTTATCTCGAAAACTCAAGATACAAGTGCCCAGGTGACTACTCAACCCAAGAAAACCCAATTACCTTGTGGCTGCGAAACAAACCAGCTAAAACACAAGATAAAAGGACGAAAGGACTTAGGTGATCTTTGTAGAGCTCAAAACTTTGTACAAAATAGAAGTTATCATGTCAAGTGTTCTAGAAGGTCTAGCACGACATTCGTACATGTAATTAGATAAGATTGAGTCCTAGAGATTAAATGAGTTTAATTTAAACTTAGAAGGTTAGATCTTTTCAAATGTAATCAGGTTCTATATAAAGGTAGTCATCTTCCAAAACATGTAGAAGCCAAGCTCAGATCAATACAATCAACTTTTCGTTCATCTTTTTGTTATTCTTTCATTTTCATAGATCATAGCTTAGATTGTAGTTCCTTTGTTACTTTGTCGAGGAAAGCATCTGACCCTATCTACGTAAGTGAGACATACCACGTTCTTGATCAACAAGAACCTCATCTTCACTTGATTTCGGCGAGCTAACATCGAGATTTCTCAAAGTTTAGGTGGCTTAGACCATCTGCTGGCGACTCCACGCTACTGAACCCTCTGTTCAACAAACAGAATTGGCGACTCTGCTGGGGAGAGACGTCATTCATGTCCACCAAACGCATCTACAGAATGATCGGAGCACTTTTGTACAGATCGCATCTAGAGAAGGCATGGCCGATACATCAAGAAGTAAGGCCGACGGCAAAACCGCCGACGCGACAAACGTCATCGACGTCCAGCTCGATGATCTTTTGCAGGAGGAACATGAATGCATCTAGGAGGTTGAGCGAGAGATCCAGGAAGCTAAGATTTCGCGACTTCAAGCCAAGCTTGCATCCTTCCACAAAATGCAAGGAGGCATCGTCCAGAAGCCCGACACGCGCGAAGCAACTGCTCGCAAGGTAAAATTCACTGATATCACTCGAAGAACGTGTGCAACTCATAGATGTATCGGTCACTTTGAAGTATAGCACCGATCTAGAGCAGATGGCATCGTCTGTAGTTGATAGGCTTAATAATTCATTCGACACATTCAAAACCGACGTAGAGAACACTATAGATTGGAACCTTCATCGGCAGATCCAATCTACCGTGCAGCAAATGCAAGACAAGGCATTAGGCAAACATGTAGAAGCTAACTCGAGCAGTGCAGCAGGGAACTCAGCTAGTGCTCCACCACCTTGGATGTCATCTACGTACACGCAAGCCAGGAAGCCTACCATGAACGTGCAGCAGCCATACTACCAAACGGTTGCATGTGGACCTGTCATTCCACCCACAGGTTATGGTGTACCGCTTGGGCTTGTACCCGATGCGTATTTCCCTCTAGTCCCTCCACAAGTTGCACCGTGCAAGTTTCCTCCCATGCATCAAAACCAAGCACCACACGAAGAACTCAGGGAACAAGTGACCAGAATGTTTAGAGAACTTGGGGTGACGACGAGAATAACGATTAGAAACTACCAAAAACCTTACACCGACCATTATGACAATGTCCCGTATCACAGAGGCTTTAGGGTGCTGAATTTCACCAAGTTTAGTGGGGAGGACTCTAAAACAACTCAAGAAAACGTAGGCCAATTCTTGATCCAGTGCAACGATGTGGGAATCACGGATGTTCACCGGATCAGATTGTTCCCCTTGTTCCTAACTGGCATGGCCTTTAGTTGGTTCACATCATTGTCACCCAATTCTATCCTAACTTGGCCGCACCTAGAACAAAAGTTCCATGAGTACTTCTTTACTGGCGAGGTAAGCTAAAATTGTTCCATCTAACCATGATGAGGCAAAGACTTAATGAACTTGTGACTGAACACATCAAATGGTTTAGGGAGACATGAAAGAAATGTTTTAGCCTAACCATAGGGGAGAAAGATTTGGCCGATCTAGAGTTTGCAGGGCTGTTACCTTATCTCAAGGAGAGGATGGACGGCGTCGAGTTTGGGGACGTCAACCTGGTACTGCAACTCGCTGTTGCACACGAGAACCGAGCCAAAGAGGCTAAGGCACATGACCGGTTTAAGGAAATCAACCACAGGGACCGGGAGAGGCAACATGTCAACCAACTTGGAGAAGATTCGGCCAGTGATGAAGAGATGGAAGTATGTGTGGCCGAATGGGTTGAAAACCACAAGAACAAGCCTCTGGCTTGCACTTTCTTGAAGCCTAACCCGGGGTAGAAGGAGGAGATGAAGTTCACCTTCGATGTAACCAAGTGTGACAAGCTTTTCGACGTGTTACTACAAAACAAAGTGATCAAGTTGAAGAATGGCCATCTTATCCCTTCACCCAAGCAGCTGGACAACAAAAAGTATTGTAAGTGGCATGAATTCTTCTCTTATTCAACTAATGAGTGCAACTTATTCCGTAGACAGGTGCAATCGGCTTTGAATGATGGTCGGTTGACTCTAGGTGATGGACAACGTATGAAGTTGCATACAGATCCCTTCCCCGTCAACATGGTGAGCCTAGAAGGGAAGAAGGTCCTCGTGAGGACCGATCAAGCATCGACTACTAAAGGGAAGAACGTGATCATGTTCGATGACTACCAAAAGCAGATGATCAAGCCTCGAAACCCCAAGGTCGGTAGATGGAAGCTCAATGAACCAAGGAAGACAACTCAGTTCAAGCCGACCTCCGAGTACACCAAATACATCAGAAAGAAGCAGGCTGGAAGTGTCTTCCACAGGCTGAAAGGGTGCAAGTGTGACGGGTCGAAGATCATCACCAACACCAGCCTTGGGAGCACTCACGGGAAAACCGGGTTCAGGAGGTCTCGCTATCTTGGAAATCCAGCGATTATCCGAGGTAAATCGACTTCCCGAGAGGCTCGGGGGCACGGCCCTAAGGCAAGCCGTACCTCGGGAAATCGGTGACTTTCCGAGGTAAAGCACCTCCCTGAGCGACTCAGGAACCTCGGGCGCGGGAGCATCATCTGGGAAGGTTAGGAACCAGCGGTGTAATTTGGAAACCGAAGCAAAACACGCAGAAAAACGCTGGTTTCATCGCAACATCCCAGTTACACGATGGGAAGGCTCAGACCGAAGACAACAAGAAGTCGGGTCAACCAGTGCAAATGATCGGGTCAGTACCTTGCGTGATCGAAGACAAACTGGCCTATAGCAGCTCGGGAGGTGAAGGCCAAGCTATGAAACAATGTCTTGAAAAACGTCCAGGGGTGTCAGCTCTATCACTGGTCCAAGCAAAGCCGAGAAACTCAGCATCAACACAAGGCTCTCTAGCAAATTTTCTCAGCTGATATCTCTAGAAGGGAGGATTATCGTTGGGATAGACATCACACCAGCTCCGAAACACGAAGTATTAAGGCCGTTTGAACGTGCACAAGCCAACATCAATCAGCTGACCCAAGACAGCTCCACAATGGCTAAGCAGATGCGACATGAAGCCAGAAGGGGTAAACCAAGATCAAATCAAGACAGTGGCTCCAGGAACAAATTCAGCAACCCAATGGTGTCCCACCGGGCTCAACAAGATGCAAAAGAGACGTGTCCAAAGGTTGAGGGCTCTGGGAATTTCTGAGAAGACGAAGGAGGAGCAGAGGGATCATTGCTTCAACCAGGCAAGGCCAATGATCACCAAGAAGACTTGGAAAGAGAAGAGAATTGCCCGGGAAGAAGCTGAAGATGATGAGAATGAAGAAAACCTCATGGGTAAGGATGAAAACCAAGTCAAAGTTAACATGGTGTTCCATTTGACTTCTGAGTTTTATTTTCCCCGAGGTTGAGGTGGCCGAGCTCGATCTAGGAGAGAAGAATGTGGCTTTTGAGAAACCAGAACAGCTCGGCCAACACATGAAACCATTGTACATCCGAGGACATGTCAATGCAACACCAGTAGGAAGAATGTTGGTTGATGGAGGAGAAGGAGTTAACATCATGCCAATATCCATGTTTGAGAAGCTTGGATACCGAGAGAGCGACTCATCAACACCAACACGACTTTGAATGGTTTTGCTGGAGATCCAACCGAAGCCAAAGGGATATTATCTGTGTAACTCACGGTTGGAATCAAGACCCTACCTACGGCATTCTTCGTTGTCAACGTAAGTAGTTGGATACAATCTACTCCTTGTGCGAGATTGGATCCATGCCAATGGATGTGTATTGTCTACACTTTAGAAATGCTTGATCCAGTGGGTTGGCGACGAGATATAGGTGGTTGAGGCTGATAATTTTGCTTGTGTAGCAATGGCCGAGTCATCTGACCTTCAACACGAATATATTAGGTGTCTCAAAGGTCGAGACTTGACAGACTATGACTTTATGAGCGTAGGAAGGGATGGGATTGTACCCGTTTGTGTAAAGCCGATTTACTTCACTCGGCTCATTAATGTAACTTGAAAATGGAAGGTAAACGATGTCATTTAACTTGCCCTCCGGAGGTAAACGATCAATATCGTTTATATAAAAACGATATGGGCGAGTTAGTGGAGGACTTCGACGACTTAGGGAATCTCGGGCAGGGGTTGTCCTCAGTGGACGAACTAGAGGAGATCAAGCTCGGGGATGGATTGGTGCACCACCCAACCTTCATCAACAAAAGGTTGGAGAATTCTCAAAAGCAATAGGTAAGCCGTTTAGTAACGGGTTTATGGATTGCTTTGCATGGGAATACACCTAGATTCCAGGTCTTAGCCGGGAACTCATGGAACACAAGCTGCCAAAAAAGCCAGGTTTTAGGGCTCACAAGCAACCGTTTAGGCGATTCAACCCAGCTATCCATGACAAGATTAAGGAAGAAGTAAATCGTCTACTCCAAGCCAAGTTCATTCGGCCCTGCAGGTATGCCGAATGGGTATCCAATATAGTTCCGGTAGAGAACAAGAACCCGAGAAGTTGAGGATTTGCTTAGATGTCAGGGACTTAAACCGAGCAACACTGAAGGATGAGTATCCAATGCCTATCACCGAGGTATTGATCAACAATGCTTCAGGTCATAAAGTGATCAGTTTCTTGGATGGTAACGCTAGATATAATCAGATTTTCATGGATGAGGAAGACACGTCGAAAACAGCATTCTATTGCCCCGGGTTTGTTGGCTTGTTTGAGTGGGTTGTCATGACCTTTGGGTTGATGAATGCTGGGGCAACATATCAGAGAGCCATGAATCTGATCTTCCACGACATGTTGAGGGACATTCTTGAGAGAGCTGGTTGGATAAAGAACAAGCAAAAGAAGCCATGGTAGAGGTGCACGATGGTCTTTGTGGCACGCATCAGGCAGCTCATAAGATGAGATGGGTGCTTAAGAGAGCTGGTTTCTATTGGCCGACTATGCAAGAAGATTGTTTCAAGTATTATAGAGGATGTGAAGCTTGTCAGAGATTTGGAGATATCCAACAAGCACCGGCAACCATGCTTCACCCCATTGTGAAGCTTTGGACCTTCCGAGGATGGGGTTTTGACTTCATTTGGGAGATCCATCCAGCATCATCAAAGAAACATAAGTTTGTTTTGGCTGCCACAGACTACTTTACCAAATGGACAGAAGCTGTGCCACTCAAGAATAACACATACAAAGAGGTAACCAGCTTAGTTCTTGAGCATATTATTCATAGATTTGGTTCCACAAACCTTAACCACGGATCAAGGAGGAGCCTTCATATCCTCACAATTCAGAGAGTTTGTCGAGTCTTTTAGGATAAAGTTGTTGAATTCTTCTCCCTATTATGCTCAAACTAACAGACAAGCTGAGTCTAGCAACAAAATACTTATCAAGCTCATTAAACAGAAGTTCAAGGAGAATCCTAGACGTTGGCATGAGACTCTAAGTGAAGCCTTATGGGATCATCGAGTATCAAGACACGGTGTTACCAAAGTTACCCCATTTGAGCTTGTATATGGAAAAGAGGCTATGTTACTTGATGAAATTCGCATGAAAGCTTGTCGAGTGGATCAGCAAAAAAACCTTTCAGCTGAGGATTATCAAAACTTGATGATGGATAACTTGGATGGAATCACAGAGAGCCGAATGGAAGATTTAAAGGAGATAGAGAAGGAAAAGCTCAAGGTGGCAAAGTATTACAACAGAAGAGTTCAAAAAAAATCGTTCCAGGTTGGAGACTTGGTTTGGAGAACGATTTTGCCCTTAGGAACTCGAGACAAGAAGTTTGGCAAGTGGTTACCAAGCTGGGAGGGGCCTTGCAAAATTGTAAGTATTGTCCCTGGGAATGCATACTTTATAGAGAACTTGCAAGGAGAAAACTCAGGAAAAGCCATCAATAGAAGATACTTCAAACGATTTTATCCGAGTGTATGGCAAGAGGGCTGAGTTATCTAAGCTCTGCAAGATCAAACATCTGATTTATCTAATAAACCGTGGCTTTGGAGGTGTTTTTTGGCACACCATGTTTTTTTCAAAAACAGGGGGGCATGTGTTGGAGGTGAAAAATGGTTGTGAATTTTGCAGGTTGCAGGAGCCAAAAAACGAGATGGAAAGGACCTTTTATCTCGAGAATTAAAGATGCAGAAGGCTTCGGCAAGGAAACTACCCAAGACTAAACAAAATACGTGCGAGAAGCCTGTTTTACCTCGAAAACTCAAGATACAGCTGCCCGTGTGGGAATTCGACCCGAGAAGACCCAATTACCTTGCGGCTGCAAGATAAACCGGCTAAAACGCAAGATAAAAGGCTGAAGGGACTTAGGTGATCTCGTTAGAGCTCAAAACTTTGTACAAAATATAAGTTATCGTGTCAAGTGTTCTAGAAGGTATAGCACGACATTCGTCCATGTATTTAGATAAGATTGAGTCCTAGAGATTAGATGAGTTTAGTTTAAATTTAGAAGATCATATCTTTTTGAATGTAATCAGGTTCTATATAAAGGTAGCCGTATATTGAAACATGAAAAAGCAAAGATCAGATCAATACAACCAACTTTTCATTCATCTTTTTGTTCTTCTTTCATTTTCGTAGATCATAGCTTAGATCATAGTTCCTTTGTTGCTTTGTCGAGGAAAGCATCCGGCCTTCTCCACGTAAGTGAGATGTACAACGATCTTGATCAACAAGAACCTCATCTTCTCTTAATTTCGGCGAGCTAATGCTGAGATTTCTCGAAGTGTAGGTGGCTTAGACCATCTGCTGGCTAATCCACGCTACTGAACCCTCTGTTCCACGAACAGGGTGGACCTCTCTTTGATGAGGGAAACTTGAAACTCCGAGGGAATCGATGTTTTGCTGGAGGATTTGAGAAATCGCCTTGGGAGCTCGAGATGGAGGAGAGAGAACATTGATGAACAAGTAAGGATGAAGATGGTAGGGTTGGGGTCAGCTGGATGGTTAAGTCTCCGGACACCGGACTTGTCCGATATAGGCCAGACTAGTCCGGTACTATGGACAAGGGCCGGACTAGTCTGTACCATGGACTTGTCCGGACTAACCACAGACTTGTCCGTGGTATGACAAAAAATATTCCCTAGAATCCTTGTATATAGAGGATTTAGACTATGGTTGATCATTTGGACATTTTTAGACATATATTCCTAGTTATCATGATCAATAAGCAATCAACAATCGAACTATGACCATGATTCACCAAGAACTTATAATTTGAATTAAGTTTTGGAGAACATGAGCACAAGAGGTAATTTTCAGCAAAAAATGAAATTTTGAAGAATTTACTTTACGAGCAATCAGATACGCAACATTTCAAGTCACATTTCAATAATCAAGGATATTTAACTCATTTCTAAGTTAACAAAATAGTTTCTCATCTAGTGACTTGGTGAAGATATCGGCTAATTTTTCTCAGTTCTAACATGTGAAACAACAATATCTCCCTTGATGGAGTGGTCTCTCAAAAAGTGGTGTCGGATGTCAATGTGTTTGGTCCTAGAGTGGAATGTGGTTCGTATTGTAACCATAATCCCTTAGAGTTTGTTGCATCTAAAAGAGTTGTGCACAAGAACTCCAGGCTGCGACATACTCCGCTACGGTTGTGGATAGGGCAATGGAATTTTGCTTTTTGGACGACCATGACACTAGAGACCTTCCCAAGAACTGACAAGTTCTGGATGTACTTTTTCTATCCACCTTACACCCGGCATAATCCGCATCAGAGTATCAGATGAGGTTAAATTTTGACCCTTTAGAATACCAAAGCCCTAGGTTAGGTGTATAAACTAAATATTGGACAATTATCGTTACGGCTTTTAAGTGACACTCTTTTGGAGGGGCTTGAAACCTTGCACACATGCACACACTCAACATAATGTCAGGCCTAGATACACAAATATACAATAAAGACCCAATCATAGAACAGTATACCTTTTTGTCTACACTTGGACCATCTTCATTGAGGTCTAGATGTTCGTTGGTTGCTGTCGAAGTGTGCGGTCGACACTTCCCCCGGGCCTGCACTGGGCAGCCCGCGGAGGTTCTTTTTTTGGAGGGGCTAGTCCCTAGCGAAGAGCTTGCGCAGATGGACGAGTTAGTAAGAGTTTGACACGGCGAGTTTTACATGGTTCAGGCCGCTGGATCGTAAAACCCTACGTCCACGGCGAGCTATGGAGCTCGCTGTATTGCTTGCTGCTCAGGGCCGGAGGCCTGAGCTAGGGGGTGAGTTACAGCTTGAGAGTGTATGGCTAGCGTATGAGTTGCAAAGTGCGAACCCTTGCTATCGACGCCTACCCGAGCCTTTTATAGTCCAAGACTTGGGCGGCTTACAAGGGAAGCCGGGACCCGACAGGTGGTCCCGGGAAGATTGTCTATTATCTACCGTATCTGCAGTTATGCCGGTAGTTGTCTCTGGCCGGAAGCTTCTGAGTCTTCATCTTGCCGCCCTGCCCATGCCGCACGCTAGTCGTAGTGGTTGATGACGGCGCAGGCGGCATGGGATGTCTTGTCGCGGTGTTTATTGGCTGACAGGTTCTGACACCGCGCGCCAGTCTGTGATGCGACTGGGCGCAACGGCACCTGACAGAAGCGTGCTCCGCTCTCCGCGTCTTGGGAAGACGCGGGCCTTGAATACCTCGTACGGGCAAGGTATGGGGTGTATTTACGCCCGCTGCCTACCGCTCGGGGCAGGCAGCATCGCTCTGCTGCCACGTGGCGGGCTCGGAGCCCTTCTCAGAGGAGAGGAGGGTCAGCCCCGCGAGGCACGTGGAGCCTCCGGTCCTCTCCCCGCGGAGGGGGAGGCCCGGCTTCTGTTGGCCACGTGGCGGGCCCGGAGCTCTCCTCTGAGGAGAGGGAGGTCCGGCCCCGCTGGACACGCAGCGCCTTCGGGCCTCTCTCCCGCGGAGGGGGAGGTCCGGCTTCTGTATGCCACGTGGCGGGCCCGGAGCTCTCCTCTGAGGAGAGGGAGGTCCGGCCCCGCCGGACGCGTGGCGCCTTCGGAGCTCTCCCTGCGGAGAAGGGCGAGTTCCTCAGGCATTTTACCCTGTGCGCGGGGGTACCCCATATCTCAGGTACCGACAGTGGCCCCCGGGCACATCTCGGGGGAGATAGCGAGCCCGAGGTGGGACCTCCGTCTCTTCCGATCCGCGCACTTCCTCTAAGTCCCGAATTGACCGCTGCCGGAGCACGAACGGCCACGGGATCGTGGGAGCGTGCGCTCACTTGATGGTTGCTTTTACTGCAGCGGTTCCCAAGACTGCCACTTCTGCACGTTGCGGCGCTTTCTTCGGGAACCGCCAAAGTGCCTTGCCGGCTCATCTTCTCAGGAGACTGACTCCTTGCCCCCATCGCTTCAGTTAGGCGGCTTGGGCCCACCCGTCATCGGCACTCGGTCTGGGAACCGAAGCGGTTGCCGGTGCGGTGTATTCGAAGAGTTCCGAATCGCTTGGGATTGCACCCGGGAAGGTGTTTTAGAGGGGGTCTTACCCACATTGCAGCTTCCCTTCGCACTTCTCTGCGTTTCACCTCGGACTCTTGTGCTTTTGCTCTCTTGCCTTTGAGTTCTCCCTTGCCATGGCTTCCAACCCGCCGCCAGAGAAGAAGCGCGCTCGATCTCCTCTAGCAGCGGCGTCTGTGCCAAGTCGGGACTCAGGGAGCTTGCCTGCCCTGCTCCTGAGGGTGGTGGAGTCTTCATAGGAACCGCTGAAGCATCGAGAGGAATCCCAGGCAGCAGGGTCTCCAAGAACACCGCTGAATACCGCGGAGAGGGCCTCAGGAGCACCCTTGATGACTCCAGTTTTTGCGCAGGTGATGAGGGTTGGGGGCTCCAGGGGCACCCTTGACGACTCCGGCTTTTGCGCAGGCGATGAGGTAACTTCAGGAGAAGGAAACCGCTGATGCTCCATGGAGAATCCCAGACGGTAGAGTCTCCAGGAAGACCGCTGAATACTGCAGAGGGGGCCTCAGGAGCTCCTGTGGTGTCACTGGTTTTTGCGCCGATGATGAGGGAGGCGATTCCTGCGATCTAGTCATAGAGCGAGAGAGTTCCGCCAGGGCTGAAGCCTGGTGACGCGGCCGTTGTTGCAACTTCCGGATTCTGGTTGTGTCAGGAGACCTTTGGGGCTTGTTTCTTTCTTCTTATCGAGTCTGTAGTCCAGCTCAAGGAGCCTTGCATAGCTTGAGTCTTTTAGATATTTGTGCCTGTGACACTCTTTCTCTCCTTCTTGGCTTTGCCTGTCTGAGTCCTTAGCTCCGCAAGGTACCCAGAGGCCATCTCCAATCTCGGAGCTCTGCGTAGACACCTTCCCCGGGTCCTAACCGTGTTAGGGGTCCCCGGGGATCTCCGGATCCCGCCCCATGGGGAGCCCCAAGTCTGCCCGCCACGCGGTGTGCCCGGGGCTCTCCTCAAGGGAGGTGAGGGTTCCGAGCCTGCTGGACATGTGGGGCCCTCGGGTCCCGCCCTTGCTGGAGGGGCTGGTCCTGGTCCTTCCAGTCCTAGGTCGGAGTAGTTGGTAGCTCCTTCCCCCTGCTTCATGCAGTCCCTGTTGCCGCAACCTGGAGGTCCTGCACATAGGTAGAGGAAACGTAATTCTCCTTGGGGCTCCCCCTCCCTTATCTCATAGTCTGATTTGACTTATAGCCCCCAACCATACGCTTGGTGCTTGGGGACTTTTAGAGAGGGGGAGCTGAGCACATGGCAACCATGCACTGCAAGGGTGATTAAAAAACTCAATTCACAATTTAAATGAGTACAAGGAAAGAGCAAAGTAGAGCAGATTTCTTTTCGTACAACTTTCCATAGGAGGAAGGCAGGCTAAACATGGAGGCCACGACCCACCCCATTAAGAGGGGAAGCAAGACTCTACGCGCTTGGAGTCGGAACCAGGCAAAGCTGAACGTAGTCCTGGACCGTCCCCTGGGGTTTAGCTGCTACGAGCGCTGCTTCTGGACTCTATGGATTTTATTACGAAAAGAAAGTACTGTCCTATTTTTGCTCTAGGGGTAGAACTTACGGAGGTCTTCTATGTTCCAAGGGTTCGGGAGCAAGTCCCCATCCTCGGTGGAAAGGCGCACACACCCGGGGCGGCATACTTTCGCGACTCGGAAGGGGCCTTCCCAACTAGGGGAGAGTTTGTGCTTCACGAGAAAGTATGCGCCGCAACACCAGGTCACCTTCCTGCAGCTCCCGGGCACGCACAGACCTCTGGTGGTAGCGCCGAAGCGCTTGTCTGTACCGCGTGTTACGGAGTGCCGCATGTAATCGGGCCTCGTCGACGAGGTCAATTTCTCCGCGTCGGAGGTTGTCCTGCGTGGCTTCGTCGTAAGCCCGGACACGGTGAGACTTCATGGTGATTTCTGGGGGAAGTACAGCTTCAGCCCCGTACACCATGAAGAAGGGTGTCTCCCCGGTGGCCCGGCTCTGGGATGTCCGGTTTGCCCATAGTGTGCTCGGAAGCTCCTCTACCCAATTGGCACCATGTTTCTTCAGGCTGGCGAAGGTGCGAGTCTTGAGGCCCCGGAGGATCTCCGCGTTGGCCCTCTCAACTTGCCCATTGCTCCTCGGGTGGGCGGCAGAGGCATAGCATACCTGAATACCAAGGTCCTCGCAGTAGTCTTGGAATGCTGCGCTGGTGAACTGGGTCCCGTTGTCGGTGATGATCCTGTTTGGGACCCCGAATCGGCAGACAATAGACTTGATGAATTTTACTGCGGATTGTTTGTTGATGGTGACAACTGGTGTAGCTTCCGGCCACTTAGTGAACTTGTCGATAGCGACATAGAGGTACCGGAATCCCCCGACGGTTCTGGGGAATGGTCCCAAGATGTCCAGCCCCCATACGGCAAACGGCCACGAGGGCGGGATCATCTGTACCACCTGAGCCGGTGTATGGATCTGTTTGGCGTGGAACTGGCACGCCTTGCAGCTCTCGACCAGCTTGACGGCATCCTGGAGTGCTGTCGGCCAGTAGAAGCCATGCCGGAAGGCTTTACCGACAAGCGTGCGTGAGGAAGAATGACTTCCACATTCGCCTCCATGGATCTCAGCGAGCAAGTCACAGCCTTCCCCCTGGGTTATGCACCGCAATAGGATGTGGTTGGCGCCACGCCGGTAGAGATCCCCCTCTACCAGCGCGTACCTCTTAGCCATACGCACAATCCGTTCAGCGGTTGCATGTTCATCAGGGAGGATATTGTCCTTCAAGTAGTCCCGGATCTCCGTGATCCATGCATCGGGTCTGACTTGAGCTTCTGGATCTTGAGCGCTGGGTTGCACGGAGTCCCCAGTGACGCTTACGATCCTTGGCGGCATCCATGGCTGTAGGGCCGCCGGGACCACCAGCTTCGAGGTGCTGGTCAAGCCCCCTTCGCCCGGCTTGGCGGGCCGGGCTGTGGGCCATAGCAACGTCCTCTCGAAAACTCCTTCGGGCGCAGGGGCTCCGGTGGAAGCCTTCGTTGAAAGGTTGTCGGCTGCGGCATTACCAGCGCGCGGTACGTGGTGCAGGTCCAAAGCGAGGAATTCTTTCTCCAACATCTGTACGTGGAGTAGATATGCAGGTAGCTGCGGGTCATTGCAGGAGCATTCACCCCTGACTTGCTTGATGACCAGTTGGGAGTCGCCCTGTGCCAACAACTGGCGAGCGCCTAAAGACAGGGCTGTCTGCAGGCCAAAGATGAGTGCTTCATACTCCGCCATGTTGTTGGTTGCCTTGAAATGTAGACGCACCATATACCCAAACTGTTCCCCCGATGGCATGAGGAGCAGTACGCCGGCACCGGCCCCCTGCTTTCGCGAGGAGCCGTCGAAGAAGAGTGTCCAGTGGGGTTCGGTGAAGACCGGAGCTTTGGGCTCTGGCTCACCGCCTTCATGGCCCCCCTGGGTCAGTCTTCGTTGGTGTCCACTCCACCACAAAGTCAGCCAGTGCTTGGCTCTTGACTGCATGGCGTGGGAGGAAGTCCAGTTCAAACTCCGCCAGCTCCGCCGCCCATTTAGCAACGTTGCCAGTCGCATGGGGGCTGTGAAGAATTGTCTTCAGCGGGTACGAGGTGACCACCGAGACCCGGTGGGCCTGGAAGTAGTGGCGGAGCTTCCTGGAGGCCACGAGCACCGCATACAGCAGCTTGTGGACTTCTAGATACCTTGTCTTGGCCTCATGAAGTACTTCACTGATGTAGTAGACAGACCTCTGTATGGTTCGGACCCTCTCTCGTAGGCTTGGGAGCTCCTCGTCCATTGGCTCCGGCCCGCCGGAGGTGGGTGGACCCATGGGGGCCTCCGGGAACTGGGACCCGGAGGCCCTTAAGCTTTCTTGATCATCCGGGAGCCCCGGGGGGTCTTGAGGGACCTCCGGGAGATCCCAATTGGACCCTGGAGATTTATCTTGGGGGTCCGGGAGGCCGTCCTGGGCCTCCGAGTGGTCGTCTTGGACCTCAAGGGGGTCCGGGAGACCATCTTGGCCCTGCGGGGCCCCCTGGCGTCTGGCTTCTGTTACCGGAGCAGGTTGCGAGGGTGAGGGGTCTGGCCGCTCCGCGACTAGGACCATACTCACTACTTCTGTTGTCGCCGCAATGTAGAGCAGCAAGTGCTCCCCGGGCTCAGGGGCTACCATGATAGGTAGGGTCGTCAGGAGTCGCTTCAACTCCTGGAAAGCTTCTTCTGCTTCGTCAGTCCAGGCAAAGGGGCCTGACTTGCGCAGGAGCTTAAAGAAAGGGAGTGCCCGCTCTGCTAGCCTCGGTATAAACCGACTCAGCGCGGCTAGACATCCCGTGAGTCTATGAACATCCTTGACGCGGACAGGGGGCCGCATCAAGTCGATGGTCTTGATCTTCTCTGGGTTGGCCTCAATCCCTCGGTGCGAGACCAGGAACCCTAAGAGCTTCCCGGAGGACACGCCGAACACACATTTATCTGGGTTCAGCTTGGTGCGCGTAGAGCGCAACTTGTCAAAGACTAAAGCTAGGTTATCTAGTAGGGATGAACCCTGCTTGACCTTGACAACTATGTCATCGACATACACCTCAACTAGGTCTCTTATTAACTCCTCAAAGGTTTTGTGCATCGCCCGCACAAAGGTGGGGAGTGCATTCTTTAGGCCATAAGGCATAGACACATAGCAATAAAGGCCGTCTACTGTGATGAAGGAGGTGTGCTCCTCGTCCTCCCTAGACATGGGGATCTGATGGAAACTCGAGTAGGCGTCTAGGAAGCACAGCATATCACAGCCCGACGTTGAGTCCACTATTTGATCTATTCTAGGGAGAGGGAATGGATCTTTAGGACATGCCTTATTGAGACTGGTGTAGTTGATGCACATCCGGAGCTTCCCGGCGGCCTTCGGGACAACGACGGGGTTCGCCAACCATCAGGGGTGGTGGACCTCCCGTATGAAGCCAGCGTCCAGCAGCTTCTGGACTTCTTCACGGATGAAGTTTTGCCGCTCGATGGACTGCTTGCGGGGCTTCTGTTGAACCGGCCGGGCGTCGGGTAAGACTTTCAAGTGGTGCTCGATCACCTCCCTGGGGATCCCCGGCATCTGCGATGGCTGCCATGCAAACACGTCGACGTTGTGCTGGAGGAAGGTGACGAGCGCGCCTTCCTATTTGCTATCCAGGCCCCCGGCTACTCGGGTGGTCTGGGTAGCTTCGGCGCTGACTTGGACGACCTTTAAAGGGACGCCGCCCTCATCAAGAGGTTGCACCCAGGGTGCTGTGGTGGAAGCGCGGTGACGTGCGCTCGGGCGGAGCTGGTCCGGCTCCGTATTGCCGGGGGCTGATGCCCCAGCTGTTGCGAGTGCTTGGAGCTTCTCCAGGGCCGACACTGCAGCAGTGCGGTCCCCACGAATCCTGAGAACGCCCGTCGGTGTTGGCATCTTTAGGACGAGGTAGCCGTAGTGGGCTACAGCCATGAACTGGTACAGGGCTGGCCTGCCGATTATGGCGTTGAAGGGGAGGTCTATCTCCGCTACGTCGAACAGAATGTACTCTGTTCGATAGCTGTCCGGAGCCCCGAAGGTCACCGGGAGACTAATGTTGCCGTAGGGGATAACCTGTCCCGTCCCTACCCCTGAGAACGGGCTCGATGGGGTGAGCTTGGCCATCGGGACCTGCAGCTTCTGGAAAGCTGCACGGCTGATGAGGTTCAGCCCAGCCCCTCCATCTACCAAAACGTGGTACATTCTCACGTTGGCGATGGTAGGGGCCACCAGGAGCGATAGTTGGCCGGCCCCAGCCATGTTCCTGGGGCAGTCGGTGGCGTCAAAGCTGATGGGGGTCCCCATCCACTTAAGGTGCGGTGCAGCACTCGGGAGTGGCGCCACCGACGCTACCGCTCGGTGCAGAGTCTTGACTGCGCTTCGGGACGAGGGATCAGCGGACCCGCCGTATATGACGTAGAGCTTCTTCCAACGCTCATCGTCGCTGGAGCCGGAGTCCTCATGATTGCGTGCCGCCTTCACGACACGCTGAGGCTCCTGGATCTCCTCTGGGTGGTCGATGTTGTCTGGAACATCCACCCCCTGCTCATCTTCCTTTGGACGGAAGGGCAGGGCATCAGCCCGCTGCCGCTTCCCCTTGCGGAAGCGCTCTGCGAGCCTTCGAATCTCCCGGCACTCGGCAGTAGTGTGGCGACAGCTGCCGTGCACGGGGCACATGTTGTCCTGGCTATCTTCCGGGGTCGGTGACTTTCGCTGCCTCTTGTCAGGGCGCGGCCCCCGAGCCCTACTGAGCGTCGCCGCAGTGACGACTTGGGTCGCGGCCGGCGGTCTTATCTTGCTTCTGCCCCGGCTCTTGGTCTTCCTGCTACCTCCAAAGGGAGTAGGACCAGATCCGAGCAGCCCTCCTGACTCGGAGGATGGCTGTGAGTGCCAGTTCCGTCCTTCGGCTGCCCTGGCGCACTTGTACGCCAAGCTGAAGAGCTCTGAGGCATCGCGGACCTCCCTGGTCGCGAGTTTCTCGAGCATCTTCTTGTCTCGGACGCCTTGCCGGAACGCCACCACCACAGAAGCATTTTGAATGTGTGGGATGGTGTTCCGCACCTGGGAGAACCGCTGGATGAAAGAGCGCAACGACTCCCTAGGTTGTTGTTGGATGGCGTGGAGGTCGAGCTCCGTGCCAGGCCGGGTGTAGGAACTGCCGAAGTTGGCTATGAACTATCGGCAAAGCTCTCCCCAGGAAGTTACGGAACCCTGGGGGAGGTTCATGAGCCAAGACCGAGCTGGGCCGGTCAATGCGACAGGGAAGTAATTGGCCATGACGGCTTCATTCCCTCCTGCGGCAAGTACGGCGGTGGAGTAGATCTGGAGGAATTCCGCCGGGGGTTGATGCTGCCTTCATACTTCTCGGGCAGGAGCGGCCGAAACTTGCGCGGCCACTTTACGAAGCGAAGGTGGGGCGCGAGGGCCGCACACCCTGCTTCTGTCGCCGCAGGTTCTGGTGCCGCGAACTCTTGGCTCGCACTGAGCACCGCATGCCCCGGCATGGGCAAGGCTGCACCATAGGCCGGAGGCGCCATATGCAGGACATATGACTGTGGCATATTCTGCACGGCACAGGCCTGGGGCAGAGATCGCGTGGCGAAGGTCTGCTCTTCAGGCTGGGTCGAGGCCGACGTCATGCTGTCGTCAGCCTCTTGGTGGCGACGCCTTTCTCGGCGCCGCTCGAGGTATACCCGGGCATCTTGACCCAGGTGACACCGTTCCAGCTCTGTCCTCAGATCTGTTGACTGGGGGCTGGTAGACCCGGAGTCTGCCGTCTGCTCACCATCCAACGGTGCGTGCATCAGCGACACGACCGATTGGCCAGAGCATCGTCCCCGCCGAGGTCGTGGGCTTGCGGCGGCGACGACGAGACGGTCTACCTCGCGGATCCACTGCCGGGTCGCTGCGCCAGCGGGCGGATTGTACAGTAGCTCTCTCGCCGCAGCTAACGCACCCCCACTGGGCATGCCCAGCGCTACTGGAGACTTGAAGCTGGTTGGAGCCTGCATTGCCGGGGTCGGCGCTGCCAGAGCCGGTTGCTGGCTCCCAGCTCGTACCGACACACTCCGTCCCGAGTGTGTCGGCATGTACTCCCCCCTAGTTGCGGTCTGCCGCAGAGACAGGGGGGGAGAGTTCGCCGCTGAAGGAAGCTTGGTCATCTTCGTTGGCGGAAACTCATCGCGCTTGGAGAAAAGCCCCCTACCTGGCGCGCCAAATGTCGAAGTGTGCGGTCGACACTTCCCCCGGGCCTGCACTGGGCAGCCCGCGGAGGTTCTTTTTTCGGAGGGGCTAGTCCCTAGCGGAGAGCTTGCGCAGATGGACGAGTTAGTAAGAGCTTGACACGGCGAGTTTTACGTGGTTCAGGCCGCCGGAGCGTAAAACCCTACGTCCACGGCGAGCTATGGAGCTCGCTGTATTGCTTGCTGCTCATGGCCGGAGGCCTGAGCTGGGGGGTGAGTTACAGCTTGAGAGTGTATGGCTAGCGTATGAGTTGCAAAGTGCGAACCCTTGCTATCAACGCCTACCCGAGCCTTTTATAGTCCAAGACTCGGGCGGCTTACAAGGGAAGCCGGGACCCGACAGGTGGTCCCAGGAAGATTGTCTATTATCTACCGTATCTGCAGTTATGCCGGTAGTTGTCTCTGGCCGGAGGCTTCTGAGTCTTCATCTTGCCGCCCTGCCCATGCCGCACGCTAGTCGTAGTGGTTGATGACGGCGCATGCGGCATGGGATGTCTTGTCGCGGTGTTTATTGGCTGACAGGTTCTGACACCGCGCGCCAGTCTGTGATGCGACTGGGCGCAACGGCACCTGACAGAAGCGTGCTCCGCGTCTCCGCGTCTTGGGAAGACGCGGGCCTTGAATACCTTGTACGGGAAAGGTATGAAGCGTATTTATGCCCGCTGCCTACCGCTCGGGGCAGGCAGCGTCGCTCTTCTGCCACATGGCGGGCCCGGAGCCCTTCTCAGAGGAGAGGAGGGTCAGCCCCGCGAGGCACGTGGAGCCTCCGGTCCTCTCCCCGCGGAGGGGGAGGCCCAGCTTCTGTTAGCCACGTGGCGGGCCCGGAGCTCTCCTCTGAGGAGAGGGAGGTCCAGCCCCGCTGGACACGCTGCGCCTTCGGGCCTCTCTCCCGCGGAGGGGCAGGTCCGGCTTCTGTATGCCACGTGGCGGGCCCGGAGGTCTCCTCTGAGGAGAGGGAGGTCCAGCCCCGCCGGACGCGTGGCGCCTTCGGAGCTCTCCCTGCGGAGAAGGGCGAGTTCGTCATACATTTTACCCTGTGCGCGGGGGTACCCCATATCTCAGGTACCGACAGTTGCCATCGGAGTTTTGATGGGCTTGGCTTTGTCCATGTTGAAATTTTGGGGATGTTTTGCGTGTACTTCATTTGGCAAATGAATGTACCCTCTTTAAATTGCTTCACTTGAAAGCCTAAACAGAACTTCAATTCTCCCATCACGGACATCTCAAATCTGTCCGTCATGATTTTACTAAACTCATCACAAAACAATTTGTTAGTAGAACCAAATATAAAGTCATAGACATATATTTGGCAAACAAATAAATCATCATTAAAGTGCTTTGTGAATAATGTATAATCATCTTTTCCTATCTTAAAACAATTTTCAATTATAAAATCTCTAAGGGCACTCATACCAAGCTCTGGGAGTTGTTTGAGCCCATAGAGAGCCTTACATAGCTAGTACACATGGTTTGGAAGTTATTGGTCTTCGAACCCCGGTGGTTGCTCCATGTGTACCTCCTCCTTTATTGTACCGTTGAGGAATGCACGTTTTACATCCATTTGGTACAGCTTGAAATTATGGTGAGTAGCATAGGCTAATAATATTCAAATCGATTCAAGCCTAGCTAGGGGAGCAAAAGTCTCATCGAAATCCAAACCTTCAACTTGTGAGTACCCCTTGGCCAATAAGTCGTGCTTTATTCCTTGCCACCACCATGTGTTCATCTTGTTTGTTGCGGAACACCCATTTGGTGCCCACAACATTTTGCATTTGGTCGCTCCACAAGTTCCCATACTTGATTCCTCTTGAAATTGTTGATTTCCTTTTGCATTGCCATCACCCAATCCGGATCTCGTAGTGTATCTTTAACCCTAAATGGTTCTAGGGAAGAGACAAACGAGTAGTGTTCACAAAAATTAGCAATGCGAGATCGAGTAGTTACCCCCTTGGAGATGTCTCCAAGGATGTTGTCAATGGGATGATCCCGTTGGACACTTTGACACACTCTTGGGTGGGGAACTTGGGGTCTTGTGTCAACTTCTTTCTCTTATTCATCTTCTCCATCTCCCCCTTGATCATTGCCTCCATTTTGGTTTTGATCACTTGATCTTGTTGAGGTTGATCTTGCAAGTCTTCTGTTTGAACTTGGGTGGATGACACCGGTTCCGGTGATGTTGGTTGACTTAGATCTTGAGGTTGCTCTTGAGGTCGAACATCTCCAAGTGCCATTCTTCTTGAAGCTTGCCACGGATCTTCTTCTTCATCTAGCACATGACGATCAACTTGCTCCACTTGGGAGCCATTAGTCTCATCAAACACAACAATTCTAGAGGTTTTGTTGAAGACACGGTAAGCGTAAGTGTTTGAATCATAACCAAGCAAGAAACCTTCATTTGATTTTGAAGCAAACTTTGATATCCTAGGTTTTTTGTTAAGAATATAACATTTTCTTCTAAAAACTCTAAAGTAAGAAATTTTTGGCTTGTTACTGGTAAGAAGCTCATACGATGTCTTCCTTAGGAGTCGATGAAGATATAGTCGGTTAATGGCGTGACACACGATGTTGACTGCTTCTGCCCAAAATATTTCCCAAGTCTTGTATTCATCGAGCATAGTCATCGCCATCTCAATGAGTGTTTGATTCTTTCTTTCGTCTACCCCATTTTATTGGGGGGAGAAGGGAGTAAAAATTCATGCTTGATTCCTTCTTCCTCAAAGAACTCTTCAACTTGGGTATTCTTGAATTCAGTGATGTTATCACTCCTTATCTTCTTAATTCTCAAGGAGAACTCATTTTGAGCTCTCTTTAAAAATTTCTCGAGGACACCTTGTGTTTCCCCCTTATCATTCAAGAAAAATACCCAAGTGAATATATAAAAATCATGTACAACTACTAAACCGTATTTGTTACCGCCGATGCTTATGTATGCTATTGGACCAAAGAGATCCATATGTAGTACCTCCAATATTCTTGTAGTAGTCATCACGTTCTTGGCAGAATGTGGTGCTCCAACTTGTTCCTGGTTTGGCATGTGCTACATGGCCCGTCTTTCTCAAATACAACATTCTTCAAACCTCGGATGTCGTCCCCTTTTAGACATTTTTGCAGATTTCTCATACCAATATGAGCTAGCCGTCTATGCCACAGCTACCCATGTTGTTCTTTGCACTCAATCATGTGTTAAGTTGGGCTTTATTCATGGTGAAATCCATAAGGTAAAGCTTGCCCTTTAACACACCCTTGAAAGCAACCGAGTCATCGCTTCTTCTAAAAACGGTCACACCCTCATTAGTGAACAAACTATTATAATCTTTGTCACATAACTGAGATATGGACAAAAGATTATAATCTAAAGAATCAACATGTAAAACTTGAGAAATAGTGTGTTTGGAGCATAACGCTACTTTACCAGTCCCAAGTCCTTCCTTGGCTATTGTCTCCAAAATAAATTCCTTCACTTGGATCATCATTAGCTTCATATTCCACAAAAATTTTCCTCTCCCGGTCATGTGGTTGGTGCATCCAGTATCAAGCACCCATTTAGATCTACCGAGGAGTACACCTACAAAACAGATTTATGCCTTGGTCTTAGGTACCCAAGCTTGCTTGGGTCCTTTGATATTATTTACAACAAACTTGGGCACCCACACACAAGATTTTGGACTCTTGTGAAGTGGCCCAACATACTTAGCATAGATATGACCAAATTTGTTCTTCAAGAGTACATAAGAAGGAACATGTGGAGAAGGAACATGTTTGTTCTTCTCAATTTTATGTGAGCTTTCTTTTACAAAAACAATCCATTCCTTGTTATTCTTGAGGTGTATAGTATTTTGCTTTTCACCTCTAGAATATCCAAGTCCATCCTCGATATTTGGAGATCCAGCGACCAAACATGCACTCTGTGCATACTTGATCTTCTCCTTATCAAAGATGCTACCTGTAAGTGAGTTATTGCTTTGTGCCACTTTAAGTTCATTTTTCATGTTAAAGATCAAACTAGCACATTTGCAGGTTTTAATTGGGATGGACTCAACATTTGACGAAGGAGAGCTCTTAGAGGAGGAAGGAGTACTTAGCTTGAGTGATTCAACCTGCACTTCAAGGGTCTTATTAACTTTGGTCATGATTACAAGTTCATCCTTGAGTACAATGTTTAAATCTTTAAGATTTGAGCAAGTTTCCTTGCTCAAAGCAATCTCAAGCTCAAGTGCCTCTCTTTTCTCTTTTTCAAGCTTAAGAAGCTTTTCAACCTCAACATTTCTATACTTTTGAAGGATGAGCATATCTTCTTGTCGGTCAATAAGCACTTCTTTGTCAAATATCTCATCCGACAACTTTTTCATTTTGCTAGTGCACTTTTACTAATGTTAAGCTTGTGTTTATTCTCACTACCACTATCAAAGTCTTCATCTATTGAGGAATGTAAAGGGGAGGGTCTTGATTTAACCTTTTTCTTGCCTTCCTTGGTCATAAGGCAAGTGTGGCCAGTAGTTTCCACAAGCGTTCAGTGTTTGGAACCGCCTGCGATATTGTAGTTATCACATGCGGTTTCATATACCGAACGCCTGTGAAAAAAGGTGTATATATAGCCTTCACGGGTTTTGTCCAAGCGTGGCTGAGCTAGCTACAGCCGCGGCAGACGATATTTTTCCAAATTTGGGGGGGGGGGCGGTTTTGTTTCCAAATCTTTTTAGAGGTATGTCTCCTTATTATTATTATATGCTTTTGCTTTATTTTCCCCTTCTTTTTGATGTGATTTAAGGCCTCAAATTTGTAATTTACATTCTGCACCAAATTTCTTGTATTTTGTAGATCTCGACAAGGATATGAGTTAAATTAGAGATTATATCAAAGATTTGTCTCTCCATAAGGTAAGCCTATGATCTTGCTTCATTTTTTCTCCTTTGGGTGCAATTTGATGTCTTAATGTTTGACTTTAGGTTCTGCACGAATTTTTAAGGATTTAGAAGATTTGGAATTAGAATTAAGCTAAATTTAGAATCTTTTCAAAGATTTCTGTCTCCAAAAGTTGTGTCTTAATACATTGTATATATCCTACATTTTCAAATTTTTATTTATGCTACATTGTATATATCCTACATTATACACTCTGACGTAGAAAACGGACCGAGTGTGGATGTACAATATGCCAAGATATGATCCTACATACATTCAAAATGTTGCAAGCTTTATTGAAGTGTCCAAGAGACATGCGAAAATGCAAAAGATAGAAGATATATTATGTCCTTGTATCAATTGCCAAAACAATATTATTTGGACAGATACTATAGTAATCCAATCACACTTGGTGAAAAGTGGTTTTAAGAAAAACTACACAATATGGACAGAGCATGATCAGTTAGATACACGTGAAGTAGATAATGATTATGAGAAAGATGTCAAATATTCGGACAGGGATAAAGCTCATATTGGTTATTGTCGTGACAATCATGATGATGACGACGATGATGAGTTTGACTGTTGCGTCACATGGAACCACACGTGTTGATTTCTATGGGAAAAAGTAAAGGTTTAAGTAAAATGGAGACATTACAGAGTGCGTCAAAGGAGCTTTTGTAACAGAGTACTGACCTGGTTGTGTCACAAGAGGAAGTACATTTTGTTATCTATTCTTATCCATGGTCCAAAACAAGTTCCCGTCGAAATTGATGTGTTCCTGGAACCTCTAATGGAGTATATGGCGAAGCTGTGGAATGAAGGGGTACGTACATGGGACGAGTACAAGCGGGAGTATTTCATGCCAAGAACAATGATATTTGTTACCGTCTATGATTATCCCAGACTCTTTACATCATCGAAACAAACAAAAGGGAAGAAAGGTCGTGTAAGTTGCGTGGATTGAACTATGGGCAGGCTTGAGATGTGTTTCCCACCATCCTTTTTTGATATGAAAGTACACCTAATCATACATCTCATGGACCAGATTAAAGCATTGGTGCCACTATATTTACATCATATATTTCCATTGGAGCGATGTTTAGCAGTATTAAAGGGTTATGTGCAAAATCGTACTCACCCATAGGGTTCGATTATGGAAGGCTACACACAGAAGAAGTGATTGAGGGTTGCGCTGATTACATAAGGGATGAAAAATAGATAGGTGTGCCTATATCAGCATGAGGGTAGACAACGTGGGAGAGGCAAAGTGGGTAGAAAAACTTTCATCGTTCAGGATTACAAATTTGTATATTGTGCACATTTTGGTATACTACACCAGCTCGCGATAGTTGAGCCGTACATCGAGGAACACCAAATTGAGCTTCGCAGAGAAAACCAAGGTCACGGAAACGATGTTTTGGGAGAGCATAGAAGTCGTTTCACTAAATGGTTAATGGACAAAAATATATCATACGGAGACTCTATGGAAGAGGCAACAATGAAGAAGTTAGCTTCTGGCCCATCCACTTTAGCGACATCGTGGCAAGCATATGACATCAATGGGTACATATTTTACATAAAAGCAAAAGACAGTAAGAGTGTTGCACAAAATAGTGGAATTCGTATAGAGCCTTATGATCCACTAGGGCAGAAGACCACATACTTTGGGTTTATAGAGGAAATATGGGAACTCAATTATAGCGGAAGAATGCAAATTCCCGTGTTTAAGTTCCAATGGGTCAAACACCCTGATGGTGTGAAAGTGGACAACTACGGGCTCACACCGGTAGACTTAAAGAAAGTGGGCTACAAAGATGACCCGTGGGTTCTCGCAGATCATGTTGCACAAGTTTTTTATGTACAAGATCCAGGAACTGAGAAGATGCACGTAGTTGTTCCTGATAAGCAAAATATTGTTGTAGATGAGAGTGTGAGAGATAATGAAGAGGAATATAATCAATATGAAGAGATGTCCCTTTTCATCGGTCCAGAAAACATCAAGATCGTAGAAAAAAAAAAGTTAAAAAGGATTTGAAACCCTACATGCGAGAAGATATCAATGCAGAAAAAATTGTATGAAATAAATTTGACAAATATTGTATATATTTTTAATATTGAAGCAGTGTAGTAAAGCAGTGTAATTTGTTTTCATAATCATTTTGTTTCATTAGATTTGTTTTCATATGTATGAAAACCATGTTATATGCAACAAAGAACTGTTGACCATCATAAGTTCATGTGAACTTATGTCATAATTGTGATTTTAAAAAAATTGAGCAACAGTAGGGGCAGCTAGGACCAACAGAGCTGCGAGTGCATGAAACACTGCAAGCATGCTAGTTACGCCCAGCCGCACAACAGCGCAACAGGCCTATGGGAGAACAGAGAGTACTGGAGTAAATCTGTGATAGTATTATTGAGTTCAGGACAACACATGCATCCAAGCTTATAAGATAGACGCGGGCGAGATAGGTATCCGCGGTGGGACTAGATCCCAGATTCACAGGCGGTTCTACTAATACACCGCTTGTGAAAATAGCACTTCACAGGCGGCCGTTTTTCAGGACTGCCTATGAAGATGTTGCACCGAGCGCAATAGCACAAGCGGTCACCTGTGAAGTGTTATTTTCACAAGCGGTCCTTAAAAACGGTCTTTTCACAAGCAGTCCCTACGCAAAACCTCTTGTGAAGTATATATTTCACATGCGGTTGTTCTAAAATCGTCTATGAAACTACATTTCACAAGCGGTTATTCAAAAGCCACCTATGAAACTACACTTCACAGGCGGTTTTACTTACGGTCGCATGTGAAAATTTTTCATACAACACACCCAAAATTGAATAATTAACTTTATCCATATAGTAGAACACACATAACAGAATAATTAACATTGTTCATACAGTACAACACACAGAACTGGATAATGAACTTTTCTAAAGACACACCAAATATAAGGTTTAGACAAAATACAGAACATGCAAATCAACCATAGTTTCTGACATGTATCATACTTCACAGTAGTACAACAACAAAGTGATATTGAAAAATTTTCATCCTAAATAACTAAACCATAGGCCTTCTTTCATATGTTATTTTCTTCATCTTCGAAGACCTATCCAGATTTTCTTCCTCAGATTGAGTCGTCGGATGACGACGCTCCATCTTCAGACATAACTGCCACCACTATTTCATGGAGAACATCATTAGCATTATAATAATATCATTTAAATCAGAAAATTTAAAATCGGAGTCATGTCAAAGAAGTACCCTCAGTATGTTTACGCTTGGCAAGAACTGGAGCTGTTGTTAGATGCTTCAATAAAGTCTTGAAAGCTTGTTCACACGCAGCATCCCACACAAATCTGGTATTCTTTTTCAATAATTCCGTCATCGGTTTAGCGATCTTGGAGAAACCCGGAATGAACCTCCGGTAAACGAGGAAACTACGGATTTCATGCACTGACTTTGGTGACTCCCATTTCTGTACTTGTATAATCTTACTCGGATCTACAGCGATGCCCTCCGCTGAAATAATATGTCCGAGAAACGGTACTTGATTAATCCAGAATTCACACTTGCTGAATTTTGCATAGAGCTGATGATCTCGCAATCTTTGTAGCACAATATGCAGATGTTCAGCATGTTCTTCCTCTGACTTGGAGTACACCAAGATATCTTCGATGAAGACAACGACGAATTTATCCAATTCTGGCATGAACACTGAATTCATCAGGTACATAAAGTATGTCGGGGCGTTGGTCAAACCAAAAGACATCACGAGATACTCATACAACCCGTATCTCGTTGAGAATGCCGTCTTCGGAATATCTTCTACCCGGATTTTAATCTGGTGATATCCGGAGCGAAGATCCATCTTCGAAAATACTTTCGCATCCACTAATTGATCGAAGAGCATATCAATGCGTGGTAGTGGATACTTGTTCTTGATGGTAACGGCGTTCAGAGGACGATAATCAACACAAAGCCGTAGTGTTTCGTCCTTCTTCTTGACAAACAATGCTGAACAACCCCAAGGTGACGAACTCGGTCCTATAAAGCCCTTGCTCATTAGGTCATTCAGTTGTGTCTTCAATTCTGCCAGTTCATTGGGTGCCATTTTGTACAGCCTTCGTGATATCGGTGTTGTTCCCGGTATAAGTTCAATCTTGAACTCAACGTCTCGCTTGGGTGGCATGTCCGGTAAATCATCAGGAAATACATCCGTATACTCACGTACCACCGGAATGTCCTCTATCTTAACAGCTTCCGTGTGGTTCACTATTGCAATCTGTTGCCGTCTGGTGCCCCGAATTAATATATGAAGACCATTCTGTGGGGAGTTGAGCTCAACGGTCCTGGAGTTGATGTTAAGAACCGCCTTGTGGTAATTCAACCATGACATCTCCAAAATGATGTCGATCTTCAAACCCTCAAGGATAATGAGAGTCATAGGGTATATTCTACCCTCCAAACAAAGAGGTGCTCGGGAGACAACCTCGCTTGCGGTACTGCTGCCCCGGGCGAAGATATGAGGTATTGCCTCTTTGTATAAACTGTTTGGAGCTGATGTTGAGCCACAAAAGATTGGCTAATGAAGTTGTGTGTGGCACCGGAATCAAAGAGAATCAAAACCGGTAGCTGATTCAGAGAAAAGATCCCTGCTAAAGTGGCTTCTCCTTCCAGAACATCATCAATCACAGTATAGTGAATGTTGCCCCTTATCTGCCCTCCTGTCTGCAGATTGAGGTACGGGTCATATGGTTGTAAATATGATGATCCGCAGCCTCGAGTTCCCTCCAGACAATGCCTAGCATAATGGCCCATACGCCTACAAGTGAAACACGGATGTCTCTCCGGTTATTCGTTGACTTGCAGCTGGATGCTAGGTACACATGGCTGCAGCGATGGAGCACAAACCACCGTCTGATGTTGCGGCTGTGGAGGTGTTGCAAGTTGTAGAACTTGACCAGTAATCAATCTCTGAGGAGTTGATCGTACAGGTGGCCTCCATCTATCACCGGGTGGCGTTTGATACACCAAACGGTATTTCTGAGGCACATAACTTGTGCTGGCCTGCTCGATCTCACTCATCTTTCTCTCCTCAGCTTGCCACTCAAGTGTCGGCTTCTCTTGGATGAGAGCCGCATCGACCATATCGGTGTAACTGCCGTTATTGTGCACGGCCAACTTCTCTTGTAATATGGCACTCAGGCCATGGAAGAATAAGTCACACCGTGCCTCTACTTTCGCCACATATTCAGGAGCGTATTGGGCCAAAAGGTTAAACCTTCGGACATACTTGTAAAGGTTCCAAACATGTGGATACAAAGAAACATGAGTTTTCACAAACGTTGGAGTCATGTGTATGAAAAAGGGGCTTAGTTGAAACTTTTTCCCACATTTGATAACATAGGTGAGATTCTTCTAAACAAACTTAGGGTTACTGCATGGATGGACCTCATGTGGAGTAAAACCACAGAAATAAAGAACTCAAGTGCAATGGGAGGGTTTAAAGGTAAGAGTTTGAACTAAATGTTAAACTCAAATCTCAAATGAGGGAAGGACACAATGGGAACTTCAAAACTGATGTGCTCAAACTCTTGTTTGCAGCAGCTAACACAAGAATCAAATTGCATATTTGGATTCCTTAGGTCCAAATTAGTGGGTAGACAAAGTTGCATTAATTTTTGAAAAGATTTGCTGCCCATTTTTCCAAATCGAGTTAAATGTGCAAGGGATTCAAATAAACATTTGAATTTGGATGGAATTTGTCCAAACTATTCAAATGAGCTCAGTTTCCAACTTTCAAACATTTGGGTTGGATAATTGTCAAACTATGGAGATCTTTTTGCAGGGAAATTGAGTGGGTCCCACCTGTCATTGGGGAGGTTAAACACTGTTAAAGATCTCCCATTTCTTCAGCCGTAAGTCTCCACTCACCGAACGGGTCTCATCGGGTGTCACCGCGGGGGGGGGGGGGGGGGGGGGGGGGGGGGGGGAGGGGGGGAGGGGGGGATAGGGGGAGGGCTACCCGAGCCACATCCTGCTCTTCGGCCGGGCCGCTGGCAGCACGGGAGTCGGCGGTGCCCTCTCCACGTGATTCCTCCCGCGTAGCCAAGGCGACCACGGGTGTTTCCCCTCCTCACGCGCGTGTTCTCCAGAAAACGAAACCGAGCTCGCCGCCCCCTCTGGAAAGCCATCGGGAGCCGGCTAAACCGCGCCACAGCGCCTCCCCGAGGTGCACAACGACGCTGTGCCATCGTTCCGCAGCTTCTGAGCGTGAGAGCTAGCCATCCGTGGTGTGTTTCGAGCGTTAAACGCCTCACCCGCGGCGACCCACAGCCAGCCGACGACCGGGCGCATGCGGGCAGCCTTCCACAAGGGTTGTCACGTCCGAGCAAGCCCGGCCACGGGACGCCATCGTGGTGCTGCTCTCCTCCAAAGCCTGGAGCAAACCGTGAAGGATCGGTGGCCAATTTGGAGATTTTGTCCCGGCGACCTCAAACAGAGCATCCGGTAATTGCCGCCAAAATTCTCGCTCTCTAATCCTCTGTAGCTTGTCAAATTTTGCACACACGAGCTGGGCTAGCCGGCGATCATTTGCCCTTTTGCAACCAACGCCTGAAAACCATTGTGCACGATGTATTTCCCACCTTTCTGACGGCGGTTATGGTGGGGCGGTTCGGGCGCCCGATGAGAGCTAGGTTAGAGCCATCTCCGGACTGCTTCACCACCCGGACGATCCTCCTTGGCGTCCACTGATGCTATAGCACCGTTCCACCGGTGTTTTGGCAGGCTGGGTTTGCAGGGCGACGGCGCCGAACTGGTACCGAGCCGCCGCACCGTGGCCGGCTAGGCTAGAGCCACCGCCGGTCGGGGGAGAGGGTCCCATCTTGTTCAGCACGTGAAATTAGGCCCTAGCGGCGAGGGAGGGCTCGGGGGATGGCCGGGAGACTGGAATCCGTCGAACTCCGGCGAGGTCGGCGGCGCGCGGGCGCGGGGGGCCGGAGGTAGAAGACGACCCGGCGGGTCCCGCCTGTCAGCGACGGTGTTTCAAATTTCTGATCGGCTATGGCGCGGGGATCTGGTGTGGCCACGCGGGAAATACCCAGTAGCCCCGTGTGGCTTGCCCCGGCTAGTGCCACCTGTCCCCTGGACCCACAGCCAGTATTTGAACATTTTGGGGAATTTCAGTTTTCAGTTCAAACTTTGAATAGCTACAACTTTGGGTAGGAGAATCCAAAAATTGTGAAACAAATTTTGTTGGATTTCTCTGATAGAGTACTATCCAAATATAGAACCCAATTTGTATGAAACCTTTCATTTAATTCCAGAAAATTCTTTAAAGCTTTTCAGCAAAAGAATTTTAGAGGGAGTTTGGTTAATCCAAAAATCATCAAATTTTACTAGAATATTCTCTAGGGAATAGTGAACTCCTGTAAAAATTTCAGACCATTTGAAGTTGATTTGATCAGGGCAATTCAGAATTTAAGGTGCTGTATCCAATTGAATACAGAAACATTTCAGGGAATTTCCAGAACTTGGAAATTTATTGCTGGGAGGTTCTTAACTCCAAAAATCTTTGGAAAATTCGTGCAAGTCCTATGAAATATAATTGAAATTGTAGTTCACTAAGTTTGGCATGAACATGCAAGTTTATTCAGAATTAATTCCTTTTTGCCTAAAGGCTTAGGGAATTATTCTGAGTAATCCACTCATTAGATAATCCCAAATATTGGCCCAGAGTGTTTTCTTGTGACGAGGAACTCACCTAAAAATTCTCAGCTCCATTGGAGCTCTGGATCACCCCAGTGCTGCTTAACCTCTTAAGGTGATTAATATAGAAGATGGGGAAGCCACTTAGCATTAATCATGTGTTTAGATCCAAACCTAAACCACTAGCACCAGTGTCATTTTAAATTTTTAAACAGAGTTCCAATTTTTTGAAAACTTGTTATTAGGACTTGTAGCAGAGTCTTTACAATTAAACAATTGTGCATATGCATTACGTGTAGCTTCTACGTGAAGGACTTCAAGTCATTGGAGTGGAGATCAAAGGAAGGAGGGAAGAGATAAAGCCAAGTGATCTTCACTAACTGAGTTATATATATTAGCCCCTGCAAAACAAAGGCAAGCCCCAGTTTGTATTCAAATTTACAAGTTTTTATTTGTATTCACATTATATTGTCTAGCATTTGTTGATTGCATTACGTCTAGATGGTATGAAACTCCAAATGCATGAACCAGAAAACCCTGAAGTTTAATGTAGGATATGTTATGTTATCAATTAATTATAACTGCTGATCTCAACAAAAGTGGATTAAAAGAGGCATAACTCGAGTAGGCAGATTCCTACTCGTGAACAGGGATATAGGGGGATCAATCGGAAGACTTGGGAATTGATCCTCATAGTTGGGAATGGAGACCGGGCAGTGGTTGGAAGGTCAAGGACGGGGTCCTGTGAGCCTAGTTTATGTCTGAGTCGATTAAGGCCCGTTCTCGTGTGCGGCCCCGCTGGACAAGTTTGAGATGTGTACCGGATGCATACTGGCAATATGGGACCCAGGAAACCGATGTAACATGTTAACCTGGGTGTCGAGGCATACCTCACCATCTGATGCCGATGCTGAAAGGACAGAGAAGTCGGCTCTACGAGGGTTTGCCATAGAGAGACTTAATCCCAGTCGGTGGGACCGGTTTGACATTTGGGTGTCGTGTGAAAGGTTGCCACGTACGGCGTCAGTGACGGTTGCTGTGTGCAACATCGAGTACGGGCGTACGTGTCGTGTCAGCCAGGTGTTTTTTATTGCAATCACTGTCGCTCGCGGTAGTGAGCATACTTGTACACTGAGTTGTGACATAGTAATAAACTGGGAAACGATTAATATGCTTCGTGAGTAATTCTCATAATGGAGATGAGGAAAGATCAATACTTCACTAAATTTACATTCCACCTTGGGCTAGTAGCGTCGAGGAAAAGCGTTTCTTGTTTGATTGTGGAGTCTCGACGGTAATGGCGCAAGATCTGTATGAGTCTAGGGTAGCTCACTATAGTTACTTCACCTCGGGCAAGTGACATCGAGATGAAGCGTTTCTTGTTTGATTGTGGAGTCTCGATGTAAACTGCGTGAGGACTATAAAAGTTGCTTAAAACTTAAAGTAAGGATTTTCCTTTAGCTCAAGATCATCTTTTATGTAAACTTCTATATTCGGCCCTCTATTTTCATCATGTAAAGTTTCATGATTAGGGTGACGGGTCAGTCTTGCTGAGCTTCGTGCTCACAGATACTGCACAAGTTGTTTTGCAGGTAATAACTGTACGCCGAGATGTACGGGTGCCTGATGAGACTCGGAGCTCTCCGAGGAGTGAACTCATGGCAACCCCTGCCGCTGCTATTGTGATAGTGTTGCTAGCGAGAAGGGTCCGCGGACAGGACACCTTCTCTGTTGCTTAGCATAGGTATGAGACGTGAGTTGTAATAGTCTTCCACTGTAGTTTATTTTGAGAAGTATTTGTAAAATTTATACTTTGTAAGCTTCCGCTTGATATATGTAATATGATGCTTTATTATGTGTGCTGTTGGGTGCCGCATCGCACGGCACCACCCAATGCGATTCCCGGGCGAGGTGCCCCGTTCCCGTGAGTGATCGGGACAGACGGGCCCCCACAATACTCAAGGACACTCATGTCCCCTTGCTTCAAACCCAAAAATTCCTCCCGCTTTGCCTTGACAATACCTAGTGGTATGTGACGAGTACGAAAGGCTTCACAAAACTCACTCCATGGCACTTGATGGTCATCCAGAATGGTGGCAAGATGATCAACCCACCAACTTCCGGCAGCTCCATGGAGTTGTTGAGCGCCAAACTTTGTCTTTTGCACTTCATCACACTCGAATACTCCGAATTTTGACTCCATGACATGAAGCCATTGATCTGCTTCCACAGGTTCGGTGGCTTCAGTAAAGATTGGCGGTTGAGTCGCCAAGAAATCCAGATAAGCGTTCCGGGATGGAACGACTTGTTGCATGTTCTGGAGTACACCTTGCTGTACCAAAGCTTGGAGTAAGCGTGTGTGTTCTTGCATTGCTTCTTGGAGTAGCCTAGTGTTCTCTTAGTTAGACTCGACGACTCGAGTCATAAGATCCATCCATCCCGTGCATGGTGGTTCCAACGGTGGAATGGAAACATCACCGCCTCGGCGAGAACTCCCGGCCCTACTCCTAGAGCGAGTACGAACCATACTGCAAAAATGTATTCGAAATTCATTAAACATGAACACAGCAGTATGTGAGACTAATGAAAACATGATTATATCAAAACTTTATGAAAGCAGTAACAAGGTCCATGTTTACACAACTCCTTAGTAGGCATAGCTATCCAGCCTATCTGTACAGAACAGACCTCTATGCACTATCTCCAGATTTTGATCTAGTTAAAAGCATTTTCATAATTCAAGTTAATACAAAAGTTAAAGTTAACTTTAGTATCTTTCCAACGAGTACTCATATGCCTCCAGATCATCTCTGGATTAAAAATTATGATTTTCCAATTTGACAGAATTCCTGGATAAAATTTGCCAGCATCTCCTTTGTATGTGGCTGATTTTATCACGGTTGTATATGCAAATACAATAAGAATCTGAACAAACTTTGAACTACAAAAATGTTGCACATTTCATAACCTTTCCAAAGGTGTATCATAGGCTCCTTAAGAATTTTTCTACAGAAGTTTATGGCTTAAAAACAGAAAAGTCCAGAGAGGTTTTGCTGCTGTCCTGGTTCTGGACAGTTTACCTTCCTCTGAACTTTCTACCCATTTAACGTGTGAGTTTGCTCTGGAGGTATACAAAGAAGTTGTATATAACTTGAAAATATTTCCAGAGCTGTATCATACACCTTAATTGGATCAAGCTACTCAGTGTTATGCTTTGTTAAAGTCCAGCAAGAATTCCTTCCGAAAACAGAGCACTCTGTTTTTGAAATCTTTGAAGCCTAGTCTTCCTCTCGTTTGAATATTAGCTCAAAATAAGAGTTCAGTAACTAATATTTGTTTCAAACTTCCATTTTTAGTTGAAAGTTAGTTCATAAGTCGTTTCTTCAAAGGAAAGAGGTCATAAAATTTAGTACGGCGTCAATGCACCGTAAGAAGCATATAAGTACTACGTAGCCTCACCGAAAGAAAATCCTAACCGGATTATACCGGCATAAACGTTTTACCAGTGGCACTAAAACGGTCTCTCGCACAGGTATACTATTTGGGATATGTACGTGGTTAGTACCTGCAGAAGAACACTCAATAATGGTGCACTCAAAGTTTTTTCTCATTTCAGGCAGTTCCATATCATACTAAAAACATACGCCCCGTATCATTTCCATATGGGCCGTCCTTGAGTCAAGCCACGTCTCAAGGTACATGGTCGCGTTTTCACACCACACGACGGGAAAACCCGAGTAGAGCGCGAATGGGTCGTCGCGGTTGGGAATTTTATCAACCCAACAGATACCACCTACTACCCTGCCGGGCAGGTCGATGGCAAGCACTGCGTATGTCCTTCTAGGCTATTTCCAGAAGAACACACTATCGCGTTACTGACCACACGATGGGGTCTCCACTTTCTTGCCTAATGCACGCTAGGGATCAGCGTTTCATATGAACTCAGGAACATGAAGAGTTCAAGAGTTTCATATTAACGTCTCACACCAAGCTGTGAGACCTATCCCTGAACCACTTTCCTCGTCAGGGGAGCTAACCAAAATTGAACCGCTTTCGGTGGCGTTCCTTACCATGCTTACCAGAGCGTAGGTGCGTCGTTACATAATCAAAATTCAGAATTATAACAAGTATGTTAGTCATGCCACTTTAAGTAACTATACTACTATAGTCCTTATGTGGGCCTAATACCGTTTTCTCACCGTATCCTAAATTTTTATCGTAATACGATCCTTAATCCGTGCGCTATTACCAATGTGGCTCTGATACCACGCTGAGCACGCTGAGACGGCCCCGAGTCCGCCCGTTCAGTCACGGGGACGGGGCACTCGCCAAGAAATCTCATTGGGTGGTGCAGTGTTATGCGGCACCCGACAACACACATATAAGGAACAATGTATTACATAAAAAAATAGCGGAAGCTTACAAGTTTTTCTTTGTAAATAATTTACATCAAGTAACTACAGCGGAAGTCTATAAACAACTCACGTCGAATAACTAAAGAGCACTCGAGATGAAGTCCAGCCCGCGGACTCCTCTCGCTAGCAACACGAAGACAACAGCAGCGGCTGGGTTCTCCATGTGTTACACGACTCGGAAGTCTCCGAGTCTCACCGGACAACCTTCTTCTTAGCATCGGTGTTAACCTGCAAAACCACTTATATAGCAAGCGTGAGCACATAGGCTCAGCAAGACTGATCCGTCTCTCCTAAACAAGAAACTCTACATGCACGACGGGTTTAAATTAGGATAGCTAGATTTGCATAAAGGACTCACCTAAAGTTGATCCTTAACTTTTAGATTTTAAGCCCCATTGTACAGACCTTGAACCGAACAGCATCGCAACTCCACAATCAAACAAGAAACGCTTTGTCGCGATGCTCCTTGCACAAGGCGAAAGTAAAGTTTAATGAGCCTATCTCTAATTCAATGATGGTTGCAGTACAAGTTACATCACAGCCTTATCAAGTTCAAAAGATAACCAGTTCAGTTGTTACTACATCAAGACGCAGTGGGCAAGTATGCTCATATAACAGCGAGTGACGGTGATTCGGATCAATACACGCTCGGACTACACGACACGTACACCTGTACTCCGAGTTTCCAGCAGCAACCTCGACTGATGTTGTACGCGGCCACCTTTCCCAAGATCTTCCACATTGGACGCAGTCCAACTGCCCCGAGTCCGCAAGCTCCCTCAAGGTGCATACCCGCAGTGGTATGTTCTTAAGCGAGTTACCTCCTGCTACCCTGACGCCGAAAGCCTAAGGCAGTTGGAAAAGTTCCACTATGGATCTCCCAAGGTACATCGGTTTCCTGGGTCCCATATAGCCAGTATGTGCCCGGTACACAACTCAAACTTGTCAAACAGGACCAAACACGGACGGGCCTTAACCGACACAGGCAGGGCTATGCACGCACGGTCCACAGCCTGCTGCATCTAAACCTCCCTGCCCGGTCTCCATTTCTTTCGTGTGAACTTTCCTCATCATTTCTATTCTCGACCCGCTCCGAATAAACCAGCCCTAAACTCACGAGTAGATTCCAACTACTTGACTTCTACCGGACCTTTCCTACTAACATTAGCGTAGCCAAATTCCCTTGAGGAGGTGCTATTCTACCCTTTCTCTCTTAAGTATTTCTGGTTATGCAAGTGGGGATTTCAATATCAACTAGACTTAATGCAAACAAACAATCCAAGCTATGATCTCTAGAAATGGAAATGTTTTATGAAACTGTTCAAATGCAAATCAGAGCTTGCCTGTTTTACAGGTGGCTAAGAATACAATCAGTAGTGACGATCACTTGGAGCTTGATCACTTGCCTTCCTCCTCCTTGATCTTCACTCCAATCCCTTCACACGTGCTCACGTAGAGGCTACACGATATGATCATGCACATGTATTTAATTGAAATCTTTTGCTAATAAGATCTAATAACAGTATAAAAACTGAAACTCTGTTTAAGAATTCAAAATGACACTGGTGCTTGTGGTTTGGGTTGGGTTTAAACACTATGATCAAAGGTTGAGTGCTTCTCCCACTTAAGTGTTGATCACCTTAAGAGGTTGCACATGACAGTGGTTATCCAGAGCTCCAATGGAGCTGAAAATTTTCATGTGAGTTCCTTGTCAAAAAAATGTCATCTGGACCAAAAATCAGCACTGTTCATAGAGTGGTTTATTCAGAACAACTCTCTAAGTATTTGAGCAAAGATGAATTAATTCTGAGGTAACCCCCACGTTCATGTCAAACTTAGTGAACTACAAATTCAATTATAGTTCATATAGTCTGCATGAATTTTCCTAGGATTTTTGGAGCTAAGAATTACCCAGAATTGAATTTCCATGTTTTCGAAATTCTCTGAAAATGTTTCTGTAGTAATTTGAACACAGCAGCTTAAAATCTGAATTTTCCTGATTAAGTCAACTCCAAATGAGCTTAAACTTTTACAGGAGTCTAGTAATACCCTAAAGAATACTCTGGCAAAATTTGAGGATTTTTTGATGAACCAAACTCCCTCTAAAATTCTTTTGATGAAAAGCTTTAAAGAATTTTCCAGAATTAAATAAAGTCTTTCATACGAATTGGGTTGCATATGTGGATAGAGTTTGTCAATCTGAATCTAACCCAATTTTGAATTACTAAATTTGGAGGTTCCTAGCAAAAGTTATGCTCTTCTAAATTTGGGGAAAATCTGGGATTTGAATAAATCCGGAAAATTTTAAAACTGACTGTGGGACCAGGAACACGTGTCTAGCGCTGAAACATGCCATACGCAGTTACGGACTTTATTTCCCGCGCTGCCACAGTTAATCCGGCGCCACAGAGGATCCGGTCCCCCCTCACTCGACACTGACACACGGGCCCGGCTTCACCTTCTCCTACCTCTCGCCCCCGCGCGCCCGCGCCATCGGAGCTCGCCGGAGCTACCCCAAACTCGGTCGTCCGGACACCTCCGGTGCTCAAACTCGCCGCCAGTGCCAAATTCAACTCGAGGAACACACTGGTGCGGTCCTCCCGAGCCAGAAAAGCCTCCAACCTAGCGCCCGACAGTGCGGCGGCTCGGAAGGAGTTCAGCGACGTTATCCCGACGCTCTAAGCCCTCCAAGCTTCGGTTTCCAAGCTCTAAAGCACCGGTGGATGCTCGGGAAGGTTGGCATGGCCGCACACGGGCTCGGGAATGGCTCCAAACTAGAGTTCATCGTGCGCCCGATGCATCCTATCGCGGTAGCTGTCGGAAAAGCTCAGAGCAAGACTTCAATCATGGTTTTCATGCTACGGTTTGTGAAGAAGAAATATTGCTACGCAAGTCTAGATTCTGTTTGTGCAATTTGCAGAGCTCTAAACCATCATAGCGTGAGAATTTAAATGATCCTTACCCGCGGGTCTGTTTACACCGGCCGGAAGAACTTTGCAAAATTCGTCACCGACAATCCACCTTTTGGCTCAAGCCTCGGAGGTGAGCTGTGTGGATGTCGTGCGCGTCCAACGGTCCTCTTACTTGGTCGTGAAAGCCTCTCTGTAGGGCTGTCCACGAGAGCACCTCGTTGCCGTTGAGTTCGGCCGCCGCGGAAACTGGAGGTTCTTGGTTTGGGGAGGCTGAAATCACGTAGGGATGATGCGAGGATGGTGTGGGAGGATCCGTGGTGCTGTTTTGCTGAGCAGCTGAGGCTTGCACCCGAGCTCTTGGTGTGGCCGATCGATCGAGAGCTCAGCGGCAGCAGCTCGGTTGTTTTCGGTGGAAGGATGAAAGAACCGCGGGTGTCTCGGTGCTATGAGTGTGCTGAGGTGATGAGGACGGGAGAAGCAGCTCGCCAGCGCAAACTGATCAAGGAGGAGGTGGCTCGGGAGCTGCTCGGTGTCGACCGGAGGCGCATGGCAAGAAGTCTCGGTCTGCCCGAGTGAACCACCTGAAGAGCAAAAACAGAGACCACTCTCTCTGAGATCTTTTGCAATTTTCAGCTCCCTCCATGACATGTGGGACCCACAGTTCAATCCCTCCTTATCCCTCTCCTAAATATATCCCAAAATTTGCAAATGGTGAAATCAAATTGTGGGAGTTCACATCTGAGGTGCATTTGGATAATTGGGCAAGTTTCATCCAAATTCAAATAGGCATTTGAATTCTTTGCTATTTAAAGTCCATTTTGGAAAATAAGTTGCAAATCATTTCACTAAATCATGAAACTTTGCATACCCCCTAATTTGGACCTAAGGAATTCAACTATGCAATCTGATTTTTATTTTGGCTGCTGCAAATGAGATTTGTAGCACATCAGTTTTGAAATTCATATTGTGCTCTCATTTGAATTTTGAGTTAAACAATTTGTTCTAAATCTGCCTTTATCTTTCTCACACCTATGGGAACTTCCCATTTTGGGTTTTTGACCCCTCTTGGTTCCAAGTTTTCAAATAAATATTTGAACTTGTGTGAAGTAGGCCTTATGTGGGTTATCACATGTGGAAAAGTTTTAACAAGTCCCAAATTTCATACATATGAAACCAACTTTTGCAAACAAGAGTTTCTTTGTATTCACATTTTTGGGACCTTTACAATAAGCGTCGATGTTAACGTGCAAAACCACTCATATAGCAAGCGTGAGCACATAGGCTCAGCAAGACTGATCCGTCTCTCCTAACAAGAAACTCTACATGCACGACTGATTGAAATAGGTTAACTGAATTTGCATAAAGGACCCGCCTACAGTTGATCCCTAACTTTCAGATTTTAAGCCTCATTTTGAAGACATTGTGCCGAACAGCATCACAACTCCACAATCAAACAAGAAACACTTTGTTGTGATGCTTCTTGCACAAAGTGAAGTAAAAGTTTAATTAGCACTATCTCTAAGTCAAGCATGGTTGCAATACAACTTAAATCACCAGCCTTATAAAGTTCAAAGGAAATCACTTCAGTTCTTACTACGTCAAGAAGCAGTGGGCAAATATGCTCATATGACCGCGAGCGATGGTGATTCAAATCAGTACACGCCCGGACTACACGACATGTACACCCATACTCCGAGTTGCCGGCAGAAACCTCGACTGATGTTGTACGCGGCCATCTTTCCCAAGTTCTTCCACACAGGACACAGTCCAATTGCCCCGAACAGGAAGCTCCCTCAAGGTACATACCCGGAGTGATATGTTCTTGAGCGAGTTACCTCCTGCTGTCCTGATGCCGAAATCCTAAGACGATTAGAAAAGCTCCAATAAGGATCTCACAAGGTACATAGTTTTCCTGGGTCCCATATAGCCAGTATGCGCCCGGTACACAACTCAAACTTGTCCAACAAGGCGAAGTACGGACGGGCCTTAACCGACATAGACAGGGCTATGGACGCACGGTCCGCAGCCTGCTGCATCTAAATCTCCGTGCTCGGTCTCCATTTCTTAATTGTGAACTTTCCCCATTGTTTCTATTCACGACCCGCTCCGAAGAAACCAAGCCCTAAACTTGTGAGTAGATTCCAACTACTCGACTTCTACCAGCCCTTTCCTACTAACGTTTGGCGTAGCCCAAATCCACTTGAGGATGTGCTAATCTACCCTTTCTCTCTTAGGAAATTCTGGTCACGCAATTGGGTTTACAATATCATCTAACATAATGCAATCAATCATTCAAAGCTATGATCTCTAGAAATGGAAAGACTTTATAAAATTGCTTGAATGCAAACCGGGGCTTGCCTGTCTTGCAGGTGACTAAGAATACAATCAGTTAGTGTAGCCGATCTCTTAAGGCTTGATCACTTGACCACCGGGTTCCTTGAATCCCACTTTACCCCCTTCACAAGTCCTCACATCAATGACTGTACGATACGAACATGCATATGTATTTAATTGTAAAGCTTTTGCTAACAAGATCTAATGACAAGTTTAAAACCAGAACTCTTTTTAAGAATTTAAAATGACACTGGTGCTAGTGGTTCGGTTTGGGTTAAGTAAAGTGATCAAGTGCTAAGTGTTTTTCATCACTTGTGTTTTAATCACCTATAGAGGTTAAACAGGACAGTGGTGATCCAGAGCTCCAATGGAGCTGAAAATTTTCATGTGAGTTCCTTGTCATAAGAAAGTGTCCTGGACAAAAAATTAGCACTTTTCATTGAGTGATTTATTCAGATCGGGAGCGGGATCTTCGCTAGATCGGTAGGTGCTAGGGCTGATGCTGCAGAAGCTCTCCTGTGACCCGATCTTTGACGACGCCATCACCCCGCCGGCGAGCTGTCAGCCCGTCTACCTCAACCCGCACGTGCGGTCGAGGCTGCTGAGGGAGCTGCTGACGCTGGACGATATCGATGTTGCAGTCCGGCAAGTCGGCAATGCCTCGTGGGGCATAGAGGTCGCCGGAGCGGATAGCGCCGGTAGCCAGGTGGGGCCTGCACCGAACTCGCTCCCAAACAGAGGGAAGGAGTCGGCTGGTAGATCAGATTCTGTGGAGTGCCCTCGTTCACCGCCCAAGGATGCCCCAGAGTCGAGTAGGGCACCGAAGAGGAAGCTGGTCCATTCCGACGGAAGCTCTGTCTTAGGCCCCCAGGCGAGGGATTCCCAGGCTTCCCGCGGTCCCGCACCGGTCTTGGCGACTGGCGCCGGAAGCATCTCTGGAGCTGCTTCTCACGGAGCAGCCCCGGTGGCCGTTGGAAGGGTGGCTGGCGCTTCTGGAGCTTCAAGGAGGACCCTCGACGTGCCTTCATTGCAAAAGAAGCCTTCGTGCACGTCCCTGGCTCAGAAGCCGTTGTCCGGGAAGGCTTCTGAAGTGGCGTCGGAGGCGATGAGGGTTCCAGCAGCACCATCGGCTCCTCAGCCGTCGAGGGCAGCCCCAACACAAACTGTAAAGAGTACGCAGGGTAAGACAATTTTTCTCATTTCAGGCTTCCTTCCTAGGAGGAGACAGGTCGTACAAGAAGGCAGCAACCCGCTCCGGATGACAAGAGTAGCAGGACTACTCCGGAGCTTAGCTATTCTAAACGCTGTTCCTAGACTCTATGACACCCTTTCAGAGAAAAAAGAATCCTACCGCTGCGCTAAGGGTAGAACTTACGGAGGCGTTCTATGTTCTTGGATTGGGTAGAGGTATCCTATTTTCTATGGCTAGGCGGACGCACCTGGGGCGGCATACTTGTGTGGCTCAGAAGGGACCCTCCCAGCTGGGGGAGGGTTTGTCAGCCCCTCTCGAGAATGTATTCGTGGAAACACCAGGTGGCCCCACCTTGGGCTGTCTACTCCGCGGGTATCGCTGCTGATATCGCCAGAGCGTTTGGCGGTGTAGCATGTTTCAAGCAGCCGCTAGCCACGTTTCCTCGTCGACGAGGTCAATATCTTCACACCGGAGCTGGTCCTGCGTTGCTTTGCCATATGCTCGGACGTGGGATGAGCCCATGGTGGTTTCCGGGGGGAGGGCAGCCTCGACCCCCTACACCAGTGTAAGCGGGCATTTCCCTTGTCGCACGATGGGGGGAGACGTCTGGTTAGACGTGGAGCGTCTTACGTCGCTCGTTGTCGGTGCTGGAGTTAGAGTCGGAGTGGCCATACACGGCTCTCAATGCCCGCTCGACGTCTTGAGACTCTATCTCCTGCTCAGCGCTGGCCTCAGGTTTGGCCTTTTGTTTGCCCTCCCACTGGCAGGAGGGTGTGCCGTCCTGGCGCGGCCGCTGTTTTTGCAGCTCACGGAAGCACTCCTCAAGCTTCTTGATCTCACGGCAGTCACTGGCGCCGTGATGGTTGGAGTTGTGCACGGGGCACCACTGGCCGTCGTTGCTAGCAGACGAAGGTCGTGGATTCTTGTCGGTGCGCGGGTCTTGAATCCCACCGGCCGCTTCTAGGGCGGCAGTGGGTGCGCTGGCCAGAGGCTTGTTCTTGCCTCCGGTCTTGTTCTTCTTGCTGCTGCATGGAGCAACAGCTTCTCCGGCACTCCCTGCCGCAGAGTCAGGTCGAGAATGCAAGTCTTGGCCTTCCGCCACCCTGGCGCACTTGTCAGTCAGGCTGAAGTGCTCGGAGACGTCCTGGACGTCGTGCGTGGCAAGCTTCTTGAGCATCTTCTTGTCGTGGATGCCCTGCCGGAATGAGACGACGACGGAGGCATTGGAGATGCGGGGGATGGTGTTCCTAACCTGGGAGAATCGCTGGATGAAGGATCACAGTGACTCCCCATTACGCTGACACACGGCATGGAGGTCGAGCTCTATGCTGGGGTGCATGTAGGAACTCCTGAAGTTGGCTGTGAATCTCCAGCACAACTCTTCCCCAGGACGTGATGGAGCCTTGGGGAAGGTTCATGAGCCATGACTGAGCAGTGCCAGTTAGGGCCACGAGGAAGTAGTTGTCCATGACGGCCTCATCCCCTCCTGCAGCAAGGATAGAGGTGGAGTAGATCTGCAGGAACTCGGTGGGGTTGACCGTCCCGTCATATTTCTCCGGCAAGTGGGGCCGGAACTTGGGTGGCCAGACCATCATGCGAAGGTGTGGGGCGAGCACCATGCAGCCTCCCACTGCTCCTGCAGAAGCAGGGGCTTGCGGGGCGTGTCCCGCTGGTACGGCACTCGGGGAGTTCTACTCTTCTTCGAGGTTGTGACGCCTCCCTCGTGTGACGGACCGAATTCCGTACATTCCAGGATCACAGAGGGTGGTACCGCACAATGCAACACCTTACAGCACACACGATAAGAAACATAGTATTATATTGAAACTTACAGAATTTGTACAAAAGTAGTACACTTTTCAGTCACAACTCCTGTACAGAGTCTACTACAGCGGAAGGTTTTTATACAACTCACCGCAACACCTAACTAGCAAAAGTTGGTTGTCCAGCCCTACGGACAACCCACACTAGCTCCACTCAGCCTCAGCGTGGCGTGTACGGCTCCCACTCAGCCGTAGTCCCTGACAGAGGGTAGCCCTCGCCGGTGGACTCATACTCCGAGTCCATGGGGTACTCCTCACCTGCAAACACTTATAGCAGCAACCATGAGCACGATGGCTCAGCAAGTCTTAACCCACCCTCCTACACATGAAACTCTACATGCAGGTCATACCGAATATAGGATGCTAATTTGCAGCAAAAAGACACACCTACAAGTTCCTCCTTAGTTCATCTTTTGAACACAAGTTAACGGTTCATGAAGCTGAAATTTAGTAAGCAATATTTGGTGGCACACATGTAACAATACAGGTTATTCATATCAGCAATATTGAATCATAACATTCCATATGTTAACCTACGTTACGACACAGTTAACAAGCGGTACTCATAACCGTGAGGGACGGTGAATCGACTCGTTGTACACCTGCAGGGTACCCAAATAGCACGTCCCGTACGCCCATCTGTGGAGCTGCACAGCACGCTCAGTCGATGTAGTACGGAACAACCTTTCATAAAACAGCCCAAACGTCAAACCGGTCGCACCCGAACGGACAGGAGGTTCCCTACACAGAGCATCTCTCTATGCCTGCTAGCGAATTTCCACCTTGCTCCCCTCAACCTACACCTATAAATCAGTGTGTTATGCCTCGACGCCCGGAGGTATAGGTTACATCAGTTTATCGGACCCCATATATCCGATATGCCTTCGGTACATTCAAACTTGTTCAGTGGGGCCACACATGGATCGGTCCTCAATCGACACGGACAGGGCTACGCACACAAGACTTCCTCTTGCTGCGTCCCAGCCCCTGCCTAGTCTCAATTTTTTTACTAAAGCTGTCTCACATTCGAACCAATCCCGTATGTGGTGAACCCTATACTCGCGAGTAGATTCCAACTACTCGACTTGTACCGAAGCCTATTAACATTAAGCAATGCATGATCTACTCGATGAATTAGACACTACCCTCACTCCTTTTGGAATAATCTGGTAATGCATTTTGGGTTTCATCCATCCTACACCTAATGCACACACATACTTCAAGCTAAGTGAATATAAAGCAAAACTTTATAAAACTTGTTAAATGCAAGCCAGGGCTTGCCTTGTTGCTGCTGCTCAGTAGTATATAATTCAGTTAAAGTCTTCTCTCCCTTGACACTATCAACTGATCCCCTTCAATGGATTCACTCCATCGAACTCCGTTGTCAACCGCCTTTGTTGTAAACACTATCGACATGTATATGCACACGTTTCATAATGCCATTCATATAATTAAAGACTTGAATTTGTGATGAACATAGAAATGTGTGGGACTACTAAGAATGATGTTTTTGCCTCTGTTGTGCAAAGAATATTAAAGGTTAACTTCATCTGCCTTAGGAGTTTAGGTATAAAACTATCTAAGTTTCCTAAGGAGCATATACGATGAACTGAACTAATGTGAAGAAAACATAAGAACCTGAACTCCAATGATCCTGAAAATTTTACAGGAAGTCCCATACTACACAGGAATGCAGCTTGCCAAATTTCAGCTAAAGTGGAAGGAATTTATGCCCCTCATAATTCCAACAAGATTTCCTATGTAATTCTCATATACATAAGAATGGAAAACCAATACAGGGAGTTCTAAGGCTCAACTTGAGCTGAAACTTTACATGTGAGTTCCTGGTCACAAGAAAGTACTCTGGTCCAAATTTCAGGACTTTTCATTGAGTAGTTCCCCCAGAATAATTCTCTAAGCAGTTATACAAAAAAATTAATTCTGAAGTAATTTGCATTTTCATGATAAATCAAGTGAACTACCATTTCAAACATAGCTCATAGAGCGTGCCTGAATTTTCCTATGATTTGTTGGAGCTAAGGATTTCCTAGAATGAATTTTTCAAAGTGGAAACTTTTTCTGAAAAGTTTCTGGACACTTTTTAGTACAGCAGATTGTACTCTGAAAATTCCTACTTAAATCAACTTCAAATGAGCAGAAAATTTTCTAGGAGGTCAATAATATCATAAATAATATTCTGGCAAAATTTGGGAATTTTTGGATAAACCAAACTCCCTCAATAATTCTTTTACAGAAAATCTTAAAAGAACTATCCAAAATTTATTTTTGACTTCCATACAAATTGGGGTAAAATTTGAATAGATCTTTGTAAACTGAATCTAACCCAATTTAATCACCCAATTTGGAGTTTCCTACACAAAGTTATGAATTTTCAAAGTTGTAGCAAAGTCTGTAATTTATTTGCTACTGAAAATCGGACTGGGCCCACGGTTTAAAGTACAATCAATGAAATGCGAGGACACACGGGGCCGCAGGGTTTTAACTGTGTATCCACACCAGATCCACAGCCACATTAAATCTCATTTAAACCTACGGTCGCTGACAGGTGGGCCAGCTCCAACCTTCTTCAACCTCCCGCTCTTTCCTCCCATGCGCACGCCCTCCTCGCCAGACCGAGGCGGCGCCTCGCTGGCCGCGGGTTCCCGGCCATCTCTCAGCCCGGCACTCACCGCCCGGGGGTTTTCGGGGTCGGGGAGCTCATTGGTGGGGTCAGTACGGGTGCTAGAAGACCGGAACTATGCCGGCGACGTGCGGCGGCCTCGGGAGAGGTTCGGCGCCGTCGGCCGGTGGTGCTAGCCCGCCAAACTCTCTAGTGATCGGCTCTAAAGAATCCTTGGATGCTAGGGAAGCTCAGCTAATACGCAAACAAGCATGGGAGCGGCGGCTACCATGCTTTCACCGTGCGCCCGAGAGGTGCGGCGACGTTCGAGCTCGGGAAAACATGAAATAGCTCGCACACCGTCGGTTTCTAACTAGGATTGTGAAGGAAAATCGACGGCTAGCCAATCTAGTTCACATGTGCACGATTTGATGCCCTAGAAACAAGGATTGCGACCGAATTTTGATAAATTCTCACCCGGGGTCACTTTGCACGCGCCGACAGCAAATCGCCAAATTCTCGCTCGGGAGTTCACGGATTGAGCTGAGGTTTGGCGAGGAGTAGCAGGGAGCTCCGGCGCTCCTCTGGGCATCCTTGCTCGGGCGTGAAAGCCCCTCGGTTGCGTTGTCCACATGAGCACCTAGTGGCGTTAAAGCTTGGCCGCTGTGAAAAACAACCGGACTAGGGTTGTGGAGCGCGAATCTTGCGCATTTTCGTGACGAGGTTATGGATGATGATCACTCAGTACCATTTTGTGGTTCATAGAGGAACTGTGCGCACGTGTTTGCCGGCTCCCGATTGAATTTCAGAGATGGCGGCGAGCGGCTGGGTTCTGTTCTTGTGCGAGGGGGACAGAGCCTCGGTGTGGCGGTTTGTGCACGAAAAGATCGCCTCGCATGCTGATGAGGGCGCAATCAGGTCACCAGCGTGATGGAGCAGTGGCTGGCCTCGGTGGCGCGTGGAGGTCGTTCGGTTGGTTCGAGTCTGAACAGAGAAACAACAGCTCAATGACTTCAGTTGCCTGTTGAGTGGCACACTGCCCAGTGGGGCCCACTTCTTTCCCCCTCTTCTTATCCTCCCCAAAAGATATAAATTTTTGGTAGGTGATCCAAATTCCATTTGGAGAGTTCAAGTTCGGATGTCACTTCGGCATACGACAAAGTTTCATCCAAACGCAAATTCGAATTTGAATTCAAATATTGATTCGATGGTCCCCTCGAATTACTTAATCATGAACCACCAAGTTTTTGCAAAATTTGCATTCCCACACATTTGATGCTGAGGATTTCAAATATGGACTCAGATTTTAAAATTGGATGCTGCACATATAAAATTTGAATCAACAGTTTGAAAGCCTCCTTTGTGATGACCCATTTGAATTTGAGTGAAAAACTTAGGTTTGCTCCCAGCCCATGCTTGATAACTCTTGGTTCTAATCTGAACTTCACAAGCTCAGTTTGAATTTGCCCCTCAAATTTGAATTCAGCACAAATTCACAAATGATCTTAATTAACCCCTTTTTAGCTCACCCTAAACTCAGAAGGTTGCCACCATCTAGTTCCTCAATTTCAAATGTATGAGGTTCCATGTGTATTAAAAAATTTGGCGGCAATTTGAGGTGAGCATTTGAGTCTAAAGATCTGGTTTTTGTTCTTTCTCATACACAGGTATGATTTACACATGAGTTTAACTTAACATTAGTCCAACACATTCAAATGAATCCTTGAACCCATGTTGTTGAACCTCATGTACACCATCCCGTGTAAGAAAGTTTTTGTAAGTCCCATTTTTCATGAATCCAAAACACATTGATGCTCAAACATCCGTTTCTATGCATTCACATTTTTGGGACTTTTACATTCCTCCTCCTTAAAAAAAATCTCGTCCTGCGATTCCAAAAGAAGCAACGAGATGGAAGAGGTAAATCCAAGCTGTACGATGATAAAAGTTTTGGATAGTTCATGCGGAGGTAATCTTCACTTTCCACGTTGTTTCTTCCATGGTATGATTACTCCACAGCATCTTGTAAAATCTTAATGTCGTCTGTGATCCTGGAATGTACGGATTTCAGTCCGTCACAGGCTGGTACCAGAGCTGCTTAGGGGATAGCACACTAAATAAGGACAGTATTACGGGAGAACTTAGGATTACAGTGAGGAATCGCTAGTATGCCCAAATAAGAACTATATTAGTATAGTTACTTAAAGTGGCATGACTAACCGACATGTTATAATTCTGAATTTTGATTAGGTAACGACGCACCTACGCTCCGGTAAGCATGGTAAGGAATGCCACCAAAAGCGGTTCAATTTCGGTTAGCTCCCCTGACGAGGAAAGTGGTTCAAGGTATAGGTCTCACAGCTTAGTGTGAGACGTCAATATGAAACTGTTGAACCCTTCATGTTCCTGAGTTCATATGAAATGCTGGTCTCTGGCGTGAATTAGGCAAGAAAGTGGAAACCCCATCGTGTGGTCGGTAACGCGATAGTGTGTTCTTCTGGAAATAGCTTAGGAGGACATAAGCAGCGCTTGCCATCGGCGTGCCCTGCAGGGCAGTAGGTGGTATCCGTTGGGTTGATAAAATTCTCAACCGTGATGACCCGTTCGCGCTCTACTCGGGTTCCCCGTCGTGTGGTGTGAAAACGTGACCATGTACCTTGAGACGTGACTTGACTCAAGGACGGCCCGTATGGAAATGATACGGGGCATATGTTTTTATTATGATATGGACCTGCCTTAAATGACATAAACCTTTGAGTGCATCACTATTGAGTGTTCTTCTGCATGTGCTAACCACGTACGTATCTCGTGTAGTACACGTTTGCGAGTGACCGTTTTAGTGCCACAGTTGAGACGTATATGCCGGTATAATCCGTTTAGGATTTTCTATTTGGTGAGGAATCTTGTACCGATATGTAATAAACATGATTGCATTAAAAAAATGGTAAAAAGGAACTAAAATAACCAAGTTTTAATCTTTAGGACTCTGGTTTGAAGAAAAATTCAAAACTTGGTTAGTTCAGCACAAAGGACTTGAAAAACAGAGTGCTCTGTTTTCGGCAGCATGTTTGCTGAACTTTAACAGAGACTAACTCACAGGTTACTTAGACAATGGAGGTGTGGGATATAGTTCCAGAAAGGGGTTTAAGTGCTCTACATCTTTGTTGTAGACTTCCAGAACAGAATCACACATTAAACTGGTTGAAATTCCAGAGTATGGTAAACTGTCCAGAACCAGGAAAGTTCCAAAACTCTCTCTGGACTGTTCTGTTTTTCAAGCATAACTTACTGTAGAGAAATATAAAATGATCATAGGATAAATGTTTGGAAAGGTTAGGAGATGTGTTACATCTTTGTAATTCAAAGTTTCTGCAGTTGCAGCACGGAATTCAGTGGAATTTGGAGTTGAAAATAGCAACATTCAAAGGAGGTGCTGTTGAATTTCTTCCAGAAATTCTGTTGAATTTGAATTATCATAACTTTTTAACCAGAGTTGATCTGGGGGCAAATAAGTATTCGCTGGAACAATACTGAAGTTAACTTTAACTTTGGTATTCAACTTGAGTTATGAAAATGCTTTTAAATGGATCAAAATCTGGGTTAGGATAGAAGAGTCTGTTCTGTACAGGAAATAGGACTGGTTAGGCCTACCACACGGAAGTGATTATACTCGAGGATATTCCGGTGAAACGTGCATACCAGATGTGTTTCTGATGAGTTACTGGGCATGCTGGCCAATGGGACGTCAAGTTCAAGATTGAACTGGCGCCAGAAACAACACCGATTTCACAGAGGCCGTGCAAGATGGCACCCAATGAACTAGCGGAATTGAAGGAGAAACTAAGTGAACTCATGAGCAAAGGTTTTACACAACCAAGCTCATCACCTGGGGTGTGACACCCGGTTCCGAAAATAGAACCAAGTGAATGCATATGTATGCCCAGGATGTTCATCACACATACACATGTAATCCACAAACTGAATTCAGAATATAACCACAAATAAATAGTGTTTAAGTACTTTATTACAATGACTCAATGTCTCATGAATATCCAACTTATTTAGCAGCGGGAGACTCTAAACGACAGCGGAAAATGACTAAGACAGCAGGCTCCAACTTCGACTCCACAGGCATGTTGACGGTAGTGCGTACGCCTAGTACTCCACATGTTCCTCGAAATATTCTTCTCCTATAGCTGATGTATATGTGGGAATGCAAGGGTGAGTATATGTCGTACTCAGCAAGTGCGGGAAAAGTATGACATGTAGCTTACAACAAGGTAGGCAATAAAAAGGCTCATTGCAGCAAGCAAATTTTATTTCACAAACAAGGTAAAAACAGCAACTATTTCTAGGTGAGTTTAATCCCAATATAACAAAGTAAATCAGCAACATTCTTTCATCATAATTCACCATTTATCATGCTTCAACCAGCCAATAATCTTTCTCAAGTTCATCTCATACTCATAAATATTCATATCCATCACATTTTCATATAACCGTTCATTGTCATGACTCAAAACAGTCCCAAAACCAATCCAAATGACCATACCACAACCATACCGAATAACCATCCCAAGTTTTACCTCTAATCATAGAAGTTGGCCATGTGCTTGTGAACGGAAGCACGACTATCATGATAGTTTTACGCTCTGCAGAGGTGGCACCACTTTAACCACAAGTTTGTGATTTCATCACCCGTCGGCAACTAGAAAGAATCTCCATTATACCAGTACACAACCGTCAGTGCATGGCCAAGAGATCACAAAATAGCCTTTACAAAGGGGCTACTAGGATGTACGGGCCCACTGAGGTTTCATCGGCAGGCTCGGATCTCCATTCTCCCACCTACGGGCCCCCTCTTGTGCCATGCAGTTCCCAGGGCAGTCCCTCTCGACTCCCATTCCCCGCGCCATCCCTCTCGACTCCCATTCCCCGCGCCATCCAACGGTCCATAACAAGCTAGCAACACACCTAATTAGTCAGCTAATCCTCACCCATATTTGGCCTTGTTGTGGCACTGTTTTCCTAGCATGTGCTCGCATGAACCGGTCCTTAGATCTACGGCAAGTAAACCACCATCTCATTCAGCAACATCCACGAACCAAGCTTGCCTAGATCTTCCCGATTCCATGCTCATTGACCTTATCAAGTTATCATCATCATTATTCATATGAGTGCTGTAGCTAACCATGTTTTATTTCAGCTTCCCGTATCCCGTGAATTAAGCGAAACAAAAAGGAAAAACGACCATACCTGACTCTTCAACTTTCCCGGTGACAAGGATGGTTAATGAAACTAGTAAACTGCAATAAAAAGGTGTCCCATAAAGTTGACACAAGCATACACATTTTTCAAAACAAAACAGTTCAAAAGCATGGGATCAATATGGTCAAGGGGCACTTGCCTTGCTCCCGTGGTTCGTGTTGCTCAAGCGTCTCGAAGTCTTGGTGCTGTAGTTCCTCGTAGACGACCTCTTGAGCTTGTCCTTCTACTTACGACCACGCACATACAAAATTTACAGCAATCAATTATCATGCACAAACTTTACTCAAGATGAATGGGGTAGATGAATGCAAATCCTATAGTGCAGTTTTATAAAACCAGTTTGTACGTGTTCTTGCATGTTTTAGTAGGCTTTCATGGGGTTTTATGGTGATCAAGGTTGCTGGGATCAAGTGTGGACGTGCTGATGATCTTGACACAAGCTGTAGATCAATTTCACGGTCAAAAATTGACCAAAACATGGTCTGTCCACACGCAGAAACTTCTGTTCGCAGGGGGTGGAGAAAAACGGGAGCGTACTAACAGCAGCGACGTGGTAACAGGGGTGACAGGGACCTACCTCTCTTCTTCCTCCTTTCCTCCTTGCAGATGGACTTCTTCCCTTGCAATGGCAGCAGCTGGGGTTTTTCTTTGGAGAAGAATAGGGCTGCGGCCAGGGCTTGGCAGGAGGGGTCTTCTTCTCCGGCGACGGCGAGGCGGGGCAGAGTTTTGATGGCAGCCAAGGCAGCAGCAAAGGGCTTGCGACCAGGGCTTGGCAGCAGGGGGCAACAGGCTTGTTTTGGCAGGGGTGGTTGAAAGTGCATCTAGGTAATCCCCGTTGGTTTTGGTTGATTGATGACAACAATTAAGATACTAATAAGTTTTTACTAAGTATGAGCACAGGTGCTTATCAAAGGAATGCATGATGATCTCAAGAAGCAAAAAGGAAAAGAAGAAGACTTTAAAGAGTAGAAAATACAATTTTTCTATTGACTTTCAATTTTCTAGATTGTGTACAGTGTCTTCTCTTTTAGAGTGCTTGAGAATCATTAGAGAGCTCAAACTAAGGTTAGAAAGTTAGAATCGTGAGACGAAGTAGTCATAGGTATGGGTGAAAAAGGAAGACCGGACTTGTCCGGACAACGGGCCGGACTAGTCTGTTCCAACCCGAACTACTCCATTTTAGACCAGATAAAGAGTCCCTGAGTGAGTTCGGACTTATCCATTCTAGGCCGGACTAGTCCGTTGTCGAATGAGTCTGAGACTTTGTGAGACAAAGTCTGGAAGGACGGACTAGTCCGCCTAGATGCCAGACTAGTCCGCTAAGCAGACTAAGCCGCTCGGGTCCGGAGAAGAAGTCTCTGAGTGACATCGGACTAGTCCGCTCCGAAGGCCGGACTAGTCCGGTCCCTTCGGACAAGTCCGATTTAGGACAAAACAAAGGTTCCTGTGTGAGCTCGGACTAGTCCGATGTTGGTTGGACTAGTCCGCAGTCCTAGATTTGAGAGTTTCTTAGACTAAGTCTGGTAAGACCAGACTAGTCCGCCCTTGGGGAAAGACTAGTCCGCCCTTACCAGACTAGTCCGTTCTCATACGGAACAAAGGTTTCTGACTGAGATCGGACTAGTCCGCTCTTGGCCGGACTAGTCCGGGGTTTTATGACCGTTTGAGTCCAACGGTCACTAGACTTTAGTTGGTAGCCTTGTGAGTGAGTGGTCCCTCAAGAACGGACTAGTCCGGGGTTGGGACCGGACTAGTCCGGACTTTAGTTGGTAATGGCTAGATGCTGGAATTTCTATAAAAGGAGACCCCCCGGCTGAGAATTGGAGAGAGAACAACCCTAGCACCGAAAACTCATTCCTAGAGCTCTTCTAAGCCTCTTTTCTCACCTTCTAAACCACTAGGATTGGATCTTAAGGAGTTAGTGGTTTTGTGAGAGGAAAGACGTGGTGATCGACGTTTGAGCTCTCGGTTTGATTCTCTTGCACTCTAACTATTAATTTGAGTTCTTAACAGTTGTACTTTGATTTCTAGAACTGCTAGGTTGGTGTAGGGAGCCTCAAGCTGTGAGTAGCCCCTAAGAGCATTGTATTCACATTTGATTGATAGTGAAAGAGCCTCGCCTTGATCTTGGTGATCGCTCGGTGAGGGAAGGGTTGGAAGAGACCTGGTCCTTGGTGGACTCCTCAACGAGGACGTAGATTCCTATGTGGAATCGAACCTCGGGATAAATCGTGTCTCTTGGTTCCTTTACTTTCTCACCCGCTCACTAGAATTACTTGTTAAGCTTTCATTTTGTTAACACTCGTGAATTGTTCTATCATCTCGCAATCTAATCATTCACAACTAAGTAGTGATATTATTTTACTACCATATATCTTGCGCTCAACCAAACTTAAAAGAAAACCTAAAACGCAATTTTATACTTAAACCGGACTAATCCGCCCTCAGACCGGACTAGTCCGGCCTCCTTCAAGTTTAATCCGCTGTTTGCAATAGTTTCAGGTTTATTAGCCTATTCACCCCCTCTAGGCAACTTTCAATTGGTATCAGAGCCTAACTCTCTGCAAAAGCTTAACCGCTTGGAGAGGAGATGGGGGACAAGGCCGGTAGCCAAATTGATCTCATTAAGGGAAAAGGAGCAAGTACGAGCAACTTTGAAGAACAAGGTTCTAACCCGCCTCCAGCGGTTAGTCCTCCACAAGACGTTTCAAGCTCAGAAAAAGATGAAGAAGTTCTTCGTCTCATGGCACTCCTCAAAAAGAAGAAGGAGGAGGCTAAAAAGAAAAAGCAGAAGTTGGAGAAGAAGCTCAAGAGTAGTCAACAAGACTACTCGCGATATCCTTTTAATTATGAACGTCTAAATTCTCACTCTAGTTATTTATCAATTCCTCTAGGCAAACCACCTCACTTTGATGGAACTAACTACACAATGTGGAAACACGACATGAAGTTGCATCTAATTTCCTTGAACCCAAGTCTTTGGCTTGTGGTGTGTACAGGTATAGATATCCTCGAAGACGAGGATGAACTCACCCAAGAACAAGAACAACAAATCCATCGCAATGCACAAGCGGCGGCCGTGCTCAACTCATCTCTAAGCATTGAAGAATTGAACAAGGTAGATGGGTTGGAGCTCGCCAAAGATATTTGGGATACCCTCAAGATCGCACATGAAGGAAACCGATCCGTGAGGGAAGCCAAGATTGAGATGATAGAAGGAGAGCTTGGAAGGTTCGCCATGGAAGAAGGCGAAACACCTTAATAAATGTACCACCGACTCAAAACTCTTATCAACAAGAGTCGAGCGTACGGATGCAAGAAATGGAATGACCATGAGGTAGTCAAGAGAATGATAAGAGCATTTATGCCTCGCAATGTGACCCTATGCACTTTAATCCGGGAAAGCCCAAATTTTCACTTGATGACTCCGGATGAAGTGCTAAGGAAGATCATTAACCACGAGATGATGGAGAAGGAAGCCCAACACGTCAACGACCTAGCAAAGATCACTTCATCCAATAAGAAGGGCATTGCTCTTAAGGCCACATCCAAGTCCAAGGCAAAAGAAACACAACTCACAAGTGAAGATGAAGAAAGTGGTGATGATAGGACGGACATGAATGATGAAGAAATGGCATTCTTCATTAAAAGATTCAAAAGGTTGATGAAGAGAAGGAGAAGCCATCACTATGAGAACAAGAGCAAAGACAAGGGCAAGTCTAGAACAGAGAAGACTTACTACAACTGTGGAGAACATGGGCATTTCATTTGAACTGCCCCCATAGCAAGGAATATGACAAGAGAAAGAAGAAGGATGGGAAGCCTCAAGACAAGAAATTCTTCACAAAGAAGAAGGCTTATGGACAAGCCCACATCGGAGAAGAATGGGATTCAAACGAAGAATCCTCCTCCAAAGATGAAGAAAAAGTGGCAACTGTAGCCATCAAGAGGCCAACCATGAAGAAATCACTCTTGCCAAACAAGGGTGATTGGAAGAGCCCAAGTCACACATGCCTCATGGCAAAGGAAGGAAAGCGCAAGCCATACTCCTCTGGTGGTACTAAATGGGTGCTATATAGTGGGTGCACTAACCATACGACCGGAGAGAGAAAAATGTTTGTCGAGTATGAAGAAAATGATGATCCAAGTGAAGGCATCTATTTCGGTGACAACAAACAAGGAAGGGTACTCGGTATTGGTAAAATTGCAATCTCTTCTCAACACTTTCTTTCACATGTTCTACATGTTGAATCACTAGATTATAACCTATTGTCCATATCTCAACTATGTGAGAAAGGTTATAATTGCTTGTTTACTAACAAGGGTGTGACCGTCTCTAGAAGAAGTGATAACTCAATTGCCTTTAAGGGTGTGTTAAAGGGAAAGCTTTACTTAGTGGACTTTTCCACAGATAAAGCTCAACTTGACACATGCTTAATAGCAAAAACCAACATGGGATGGTTATGGCATAGAAGACTAGCCCATGTTGAAATGAGGAACTTACAAAAACTTCTAAAGGGGGATCACATCCGTGGACTAAAAGATGTTTTTTTTTTGAAAAAGATAGGCCATGTAGTGCATGCCAAGCAGGAAAACAAATTGGAGCAGCTCATCCCGCCAAGAATGTGATGATGACAACAAGACCATTGGAGATGCTTCACATGGACCTCTTCCGCCCTTCACCTATATAAGCATTGGAGGTAACAAGTATGGTCTAGTAATTGTTGATGATTATTCTCGTTTCACTTGGTTATTTTTCTTGCATGATAAAGGAGAAACTCAAGGTATCCTCAAGAAGTTCTTGAGGAGAGATCAAAATGAGTTTTCCTGAAAAATCAAGAAGATAAGGAGCGAAAACAGTTCCGAATTCAAGAACACTCAAGTAGAAGAATATTTTGATGAAGAGGGCATAAAACATGAGTTTTCGGCCCCCTCTCCTGAACAAAATGGGGTGGCCGAAAGGAAGAACCGAACACTCATAGAGATGGCAAGAACCATGCTTGATGAATACAAGACCTCGGATTGATTTTGGGCGGAGGCGGTCAACACCGCTTGTCATGCTACAAACCGCCTCTACCTCCATCGACTTCTGGAGAAAACCCCATACGAGCTCCTAACCGGTACAAACCCAACATCTCTTACTTTTGAGTTTTTGGAAGTAAATGCTACATTCTTAACAAGAAGCCTAGGACTTTGAAGTTCTCTTCAAAATCTAATGAAGGTTTCCTACTTGGTTATGACTCAAACACCTACGCTTATCGTGTTTTCAACAAGACCTCCGGGTGTGTTTAAATTGCACGTGACGTGGTGTTTGATGAAACTAATGGCTCCCAAGTGGAGCAAGTTGATCAATGTGTACTAGATGAAGAAGAAGCACCATGTTAAGCACTAATAAGAATGGGACTTGGAGAAGTCCGTCCCCAAGAAAATGTAGGACAAGATGCTACAAGCTCATCACAATCGGCACCTCTCATTCAAGATCAAACTCAGGCACCCCAAGATCAAGACGGTCAATTTCAAGAAGGAGAAAATCGAAACCATGATGTTGATCAGGAGGGAGAAGAAGAAGAAAACCACTCAAGAAATCAAGTGCCTCACCCAAGGGTTCATCAAAGCATTCAACGGGATCATCCCGTTGACAACATCCTTGGAGACATCACAAAAGGGGTAACAACACGTTCTCGAATAGCTAACTTTTGTGCACATTACTCCTTTGTGTTGTCCTTGGAACCATTTAGGGTGGAAGATGCACTCAAATATCCGGACTGGGTGATGGCCATGCAAGAGGAGTTGAACAACTTCACAAGAAACCAAGTATGGGAGCTAGTGAAAAGACCAAATGCAAATGTGGTAGGTACCAAGTGGGTATTCCGCAACAAACAAGATGAACATGGAGTGGTGACAAGAAACAAGGCCGACTTGTGGCAAAGGGATATGCTCAAGTCAAAGGTTTGGATTTCGATGAAACCTTCGCTCCCGTAGCTAGGCTTGAGTCAATTCGAATTCTATTAGCCTATGCTACTCACCATGATTTTAAACTCTATCAAATGGATGTGAAAAGTGCCTTCCTAAACGGTCCAATCAAGGAGGAGGTATACGTGGAGCAACCACCCGGCTTTGAAGATCAAGGATATCCTAACTATGTGTTTAAATTGCACAAAGCTCTCTATGGCCTCAAACAAGCTCCTAGAGCTTGGTACGAGTGTCTTAGAGACTTTCTCATTAAAAATGGCTTTAAGATAGGCAAAGCAGATTATACACTCTTCACAAAGAATGTAGATAATGATCTCTTTGTGTGCCAAATATATGTCGATGACATTATATTTTGTTCTACTAGCAAATCTTTTTGTGATGAGTTTAGTAAGATAATGACAGATAGGTTTGAGATGTCCATGATGGGAGAGTTGAAGTTCTTCCTAGGATTTCAAGTCAAGCAACTTAAGGAAGGCACGTTCATCAGTCAAACAAAGTACATACAAGACATACTCAAGAAGTTTGACATGGACAAAGCCAAACCCATCAAGACGCCCATGGCAACAAACGGGCACCTTGACCTTAATGAAGATGGACCAAGCATGGATCAAAAGGTATATCACTCTATGATTGGTTCATTGCTTTATCTTTGTGCATCTAGGGCCGATATCATGCTTAGTGTATGTTTGTGTGCAAGATTTCAAGCATCACCTAAAGAATGTCATTTAATAGCCGTTAAAAGGATCCTAAGATACCTAGTTCATACACCTAACCTAGGATTATGGTGTCCAAAGGGATCTAAGTTTAATCTCATCGGATACTTCGATGCGGATTACGCCGGATGTAAAATAGATAGAAAAAGCACCTCAGGGACTTGTCAATTTTTGGGTAGGTCCCTAGTGTCATGGTCATCCAAGAAACAAAACTCCATTGCTCTCTCCACAGCCGAGGCGGAATATGTTGCAGCCGGAAGTTGTTGTGCTCAACTTCATTGGATGCGACAAACTCTAAGGGATTATGGTTACAATATGAACCACATCCCACTCCTATATGACAATGAGAGTGCCATTAAGATAGCCCATAATCCTGTTGAGCACTCTAGGACCAAACATATAGACATCCGGCATCACTTTTTGAGAGATCATTCTATAAAGGGGGACATAGCTATCTCACATGTAAGAACAGAAAAACAACTAACCGATATTTTCACCAAACCACTTGATGAAAAACGATTTTGTGAACTTCGAAATGAGCTAAACATCCTAGACTCTAGCAATGTGAGTTGAAAAATTGTGCAAATAGAAGTCCTCAAAATTTTTCACAAATTTCAAAAATGTGCACGATTGTGAAAAACTTGTTTCTTCTCTAATTCTTCTCTCATATTATTTTTTTAGCTATATTGTGGTCATCATGTAATTGTGTGTTCGATATATATATATATATATATATATATATATATATATATATATATATATATATATATATATATATATATGGACCATATAGCAGGTGCAAGTAAATCCACCGCAAACAAAGGAAAAATTCTAATATATAAGAATTTTTTTCTTCAGACTTTAAGAGCCGGACTAGTCCTACCTAGAGGTCGAACAAGTCCGGGCATCCTAAGTAGTCCGAGATGCAGCGGACAAGTCCACAACGGACTAGTCCGTCCAGCACCCGGACAAGTCCAGACTAGAGACTAGTCCGGACCTAGTCCGACAGACCGGACTAGTTCGGACTGAGGACCGGACTAGTCCGACCCCAGGAGACTTAACCTCCAAGGGTCGGGCTGACCCCTTCCCTCTCCCTCATTCACCTCCACTCCACTTCTCTCCTCCAAAACTCGCCCCCATTGGCGATTTTGGAGTCCTCCCTCAAATCCCTCGAAGGCATCCTCGATTCAAGGCTTGTGGAGTGCGGGGAACCCTTCTCCAACCATCTCCACTCTTTCGATTCGCGGATTTCAACAAATTTCTTCACTCTAAGGTAATTTTTGACCTAGCCTTGACTTTTCACGAAAATCTTATTTCTAGGTCATACCTTTAGTACCTTAGGCCTTCTCTGATATTACTACACCATATTATTGCAATCCCTCATAGTATTGCGACTACTTTGCTGAATTAGTAATCAAATCACCTAAGTTAGGCTTTAAAACTGTAGAGTCCGGACTAGTCCGGACTCCAACCGGACAAGTCCGGCCAGAGCAGACTAGTCCGCCTCCGGCCCAGACAAGTCCGGCTGATACAGTCTTAGCCCCTAACTTTGGGGTTGTAAACTAATTCAAATGCAATGCTCCATCAACTAAGTACTTCTTTTCTCACCAGATCATGTCAGGACCCAGCGACAGTCCTCTTCCAAACCCCGAGGCCAAAGCGGCTTGCCAAGCCGCTTATCATGCGGCAGCCGAGGCAGAGGCAGGAGAGGCTGCTGCAAGGGAGGCTCAGACAAAGGAATGGGCTGACAGGGAAGCACAAGCCTCTCAGTCCGTTGATCCTCCAAGGAGGAAGAGGCTAGTGAACCTGAAAGAAAAACAACATGCCAAGCCCCAAAAATCAACTCAAGACAAAGGAAAAGGCAAAGCAGCTGATCCTCCAAGGAAAAAGGCCTTAGCCAACAGGGGACTCGTCATTCGTGACAACCCTAGACGGGGAAGGGAGAATCCCCCACAAGGACCTATTGGGCCCCTTGAGAGAGCACCTCCTATGCCAAATCCAAACCGCCAATCCAATTTTGCGAGTGCAGCCTTCAAAGGAAAAGGAGCTGACAAAGCCCCAAGGTTCAGAGAAGAGGAAGTTTACAAGTACGAGAAGTCCACACCAGACCCTTGCTTCTTGTGTGACTTCCATTGTGACTACTACCGGCTCGTCTATCTCCCAATGAAGACACCGGTAGTCAATGCTCAGTGGGTGGACTGGCCATACATAGCAAACAAGAGGCATCAAGCTTTTGATGCATTAATTGAAGCAACAGAATGCCATGGGATCAAGGATCTAATGGCTTTTCAGTACGATTGGAACATAGAGGTGATAGTCCAATTCTACACCACCTGCTACTTCCACACCTATGGAAATAGGAAAATCACTTGGGTGACAAATGGTGTGGTCTACTCAGTACTGTATGATGAATTTGCTCGAATCCTTGGACTTGGGGAGCACTTGAACTATGAGATCATAGTTCACAATGAGAGAACCTTGGGAAAGGATGACTTGGACTTCATGTATCCTTCACATCTCTCCTATGAGGCATCCTCAACTCACAACATCAAACCCTTTTTTGGAGTGCTAAACAGAATCCTGAGGAAGACTCTAGCTCCAAAAGATGGGGATGCGGGGATGATACAGGGGTATCTCAGAAACTTGTTGAAGCTGCTAAATGAAGAAGAAAGATTCAACGTCTTTGACTACATATACAATGATATCTTCAACATCTCCCACACTCCGAACAGGTCTTGTGGATATGCACCATACATCATGTGCATGATAGAAAAAGTCACAGGAATAGAATTTGCAAAGGATGTGAAGAACAGGAAGCTACGTCCCTAGATGCCGACGCCCCTTCCTCGCCCTCGTTCGTCTTTGGGCAGGAGCGCTTCTGCAGCTCCATCCTCCTCAGCTGGACCATCCGTCCCTCCATCATCGAGTGGCTCCTCTAGTGGGCTGCTCGAAATTTTCAAGGCCATATTCTCCTCGTGCTGGAAGGTGGAAGTTCGCACGCAGAAAATGAAGCAACGCCAAGAGAAGTATCTCAAGGCCATGTGTGACAAGATGGAGATACCTATGTCTCCACCGTCATCAGATGATGACGAAGCGACAGAATTTCCCACTCTCACAGAGGACGAGCTTGCCTACTTTGGATCCTCCTCAGCTACTCCTCCTACCTCTCACACTCATCAAGAGGATGACGATGAAGACGAAGATGAGGACGAGGAGACTCAAAGTGACCAAGACAAAGATCAAGATGATAGCGATTAGGTCTTTCTCTCTTTTCTTTCCCTTTTTGGTGCCTTGATGCCAAAGGGGGAGAGAATAAGGGGGAGTAGTCTATTCGTAGTCCTTAGTCTTTAGTCTTGCTCTTTAAACACTAATTTTATGTTGGTTTGTAATAACTATGCCACATTCTGTCACATTATGTTATTTCGTAATGACTATGCTATTTTATGTCTTCATATTATGCCATATTAAAATGTGTTTGCTCGTAAATGTTATATCTTTCTTAATGCGGTTAATGCTCACTTCAAACATCACACTTAGCCACCCCACCATAACAAATGTATGTATGAAATCCCCAAAGAACTCACTCTCGTGCATAGTTTTTCCTTGACAATCTTTTGTGCACGCATTTAGGGGGAGTGAACCATACACATGTGTTATGAAAACAATCTATCATATCTATTTGTTGAGAATCCTAATGTGTTGTCATCAATCACCAAAAAGGGTGAGATTGAAAGTGCATCTAGGTAATCCCCGTGGGTTTTGGTTGATTGATGACGACAATTAAGATACTAATAAGTTTTTACTAAGTATGCGCACAGGTGCTTATCAAAGGAATGCATGATGAGTCTCTCAAGAAGCAAAAAGGAAAAGAAGAAGACTTTAAAGAGTAGAAAATAGAATTTTTCTATTGAGTTTAAATTTTCTAGATTGTGTACAGGGTCTTCTCTTTTAGAGTGCTTGAGAATCATTAGAGAGCTCAAACTAAGGTTAGAAAATTAGAATCGTGAGACGAAGTAGTCATAGGTATGGGTGAAAAAGGAAGACCGGACTTGTCTGGACAACGGGCTGGACTAGTCCGTTCCAACCCAGACTACTCCATTTTAGTCTGGATAAAGAGTCCCTGAGTGAGTTTGGACTTATGCGTTCTAGGCCGGACTAGTCCATTGTCGAATGAGTCTGAGACTTTGTGAGACAAAGTCTCGGAAGGCCGGACTAGTCCGCCTAGATGGCCGGACTAGTCCGCTAAGCGGACTAAGCTGCTCGGGTCCGGAGAAGAAGTCTCTGAGTGACATCGGACTAGTCCGCTCCGAAGGCCGGACTAGTCCGGTCCCTTCGGACAAGTCCGATTTAGGACGGAACAAAGGTTCCTGTGTGAGCTCGGACTAGTCCGATGTTGGCTGGACTAGTCCGTAGCCCTAGATTTGAGAGTTTCTTAGACTAAGTCGGGTAAGACCAGACTAGTCCGCCCTTGGGGCCAGACTAGTCCGCCCTTACCAGACTAGTCCGTTCTCATACGGAACAAAGGTTTCTGACTGAGATCGGACTAGTCCGCTCTTGGCCGGACTAGTCCGGGGTTTTATGACCGTTTGAGTCCAACGATCACTAGACTTTAGTTGGTAGCCTTGTGAGTGAGTGGTCCCTCAAGAACGGACTAGTCCGGGGTTGGGACCGGACTAGTCCGGACTTTAGTTGGTAATGGCTAGATTCTGGAATTTCTATAAAAGGAGACCCCCCCGGCTGAGAATTGGAGAGAGAACAACCCTAGCACCGAAAACTCATTCCTAGAGCTCTTCTAAGCCTCTTTTCTCACCTTCTAGACCACTAGGATTGGATCTTAAGGAGTTAGTGGTTTTGTGAGAGGAAAGACGTGGTGATCGATGTTTGAGCTCTCGGTTTGATTCTCTTGCACTCTAACTATTAATTTGAGTTCTTAACAGTTGTACTTTGATTTCTAGAACTGCTAGGTTGGTGTAGGGAGCCTCAAGCTGTGAGTAGCCCCTAAGAGCATTGTATTCACATTTGATTGATAGTGAAAGAGCCCGAGCTTGATCTTGGTGATCGTTCGGTGAGGGAAGGGTTGGAAGAGACCCGGTCCTTGGTGGACTCCTCAACGAGGACATAGATTCTTGTGTGGAATCAAACCTTGGGATAAATCGTGTCTCTTGGTTCCTTTACTTTCTCACTAGCTCACTAGAATTACTTGTTAAGCTTTCATTTTGTTAACACTCGTGAATTGTTCTATCATCTCGCAATCTAATCATTCACAACTAATTAGTGATATTATTTTACTACCATATATCTTGCGCTCAACCAAACTTAAAAGAAAACCTAAAACGCAATTTTATACTTAAACCGGACTAATCCGCCCTCAAACCGGACTAGTCCGGCCTCCTTCAAGTTTAATCCGCTGTTTGCAATAGTTTCAGGTTTATTAGCCTATTCACCCCCCTCTAGGCAACTTTCAGTGGTGGCCAGGGAAGGCTGTATTTATAAGGAGGGAGATCTCCTACTCAGTTTGGAGGAGGAGAGGGACTCTTATCTCCAACAGATGCAATCTCCTACTCAGTTTGGAGGAGGAGAAGGACTCTATTCCTAAGAGGTGCGGCCAGCAGGGTGTTTTATCTCCAAAACTTTATCTCTAAGCTCTATATTTATGCTTATCTAGAAGCTTTATCTCTATGGTTCATCTAGAAGCTTTATCTCTAAGGTTTATCTCTGATATTCTTTAGAAGCTTTATCTCTAAGGTTTATCTCCAAGATTCTTCTAGTAGCTTTATCTCTAAGATTCTTCTAGAATCTTTATCTCCAAGATTCTTCTAGAAGCTTTATCCTCAAGATTCTTCTAGAAGATTTATCTCTAAAATTCTTCTAGAAGCTTTATGTCTAAAATTCTTCTAGAAGATTTATCTCTATGATGCGGCGAGGGTTTTATCCCATTTCTCTTCATTTGTATGTTCCTTTCTCCATTTCTATATTCCCTTCTCTATTTCTATGGTTCTTTCTCCATTTCTATTGTTCTTTCTCCATTTCTATGGTTCTTTCTCCATTTCTACTTCTTTTCAAATGCTTCTCTACATGAAAAATGTATGCAATGCATGGTAGTGAAATTGAGGATGTTACAAACCTACCCCCCTTAAAATGAATCTAGCCCTCAAGATTCGATAGAGTGGAGAAAAGATGGGAGAATTTCGCCTTGAGATCTTTCTCATGTTTCCACATAGTTTTGGCTTCCGTGTGATGGTTCCATTATACCTTGCACCAATGGATTACTTTGTTTCTCGTGGCCCTTTCCTTTACGTCCAAGATTTTGACGGGGTGTTCCGCGTAGGTCAGATCCTCTTGAAGCTCTAGCTCATCCATCGGTACTTGTTCTTCCGGTACTCTTAAGCACTTCTTGAGTTGGGATACGTGAAACACGTCGTGCACGTCGGTGAGGTGCGTTGGCAGCTTCAGTTGATAGGCTACTTCTCCTCGCTTGCCAAAAATCTTGAATGGCCCAATGTAGCGAGGTGCTAACTTGCCTTTGACGTTGAACCGTCATTGGCCTTGGATAGGCGATACCTTAAGATACACGAAGTCTCCCACTTCGAAGGTCAATCTTCTTCGCCTATTATTCGCATAACCTTTTTGTCGTGACTGAGCGGCCTTCAAGTTTTCATGTATCGTTTGGACTTCATTTTTGGCGTCTTGCAGCACTTCGGGTCCAAATACTTGGCTTTCTCCGGTCTCATTCCAGAACAGCGGTGTTCTACACTGCCTACCATACAATGCTTCGAAAGGTGACATCTTCAAGCTGGCTTGGTAGATGTTGTTGTATGAGAATTCAGCATACGGCAAACTCTTATCCCACCTACGCCCATGCCTCAAGGCACAAGCTCTTAACATGTCTTCCAAAATATGATTTGTTCTCTCAGTTTGCCCGTCGGTTTGTGGGTGATATGCAGAGCTGAAATTCAACCGTGTACCCGTGGCTTCATGCAACTTCTTCCAGAACCTAGAGGTAAATTGAGAACCTCAATCTGAAACTATATTCTTCGGAACTCCATGGCGACACACGATTTGCTCCATATACAGCTCGGCTAGTTGGGCGACGGTGTACTTGGTTCTAACAGGAAGGAAGTGGGATGTTTTCGTCAATCGGTCCATGATAACCCAAATAGAGTCGTAACCCGACTGAGTACGTGGCAATCCGACTATGAAATCCATGCTGATGTATTCCCACTTCCACTCGGGTACTTTCAATGGATGCAACAATCCAGCGGGTCTTTGATGTTCGGCCTTCACTCGTTGGCACGTGTCACATAGGGCAACATATTCAGCAATGTCCCTTTTCATACCATCCCACCAGTATCATGTCTTCAGGTCCTTGTACATCTTTGTACAGCCGGGGTGTATGGAATAAGGCGAGTCATATGCCTCCTTTAGTATCGTGTCATGGATGTGGTTCACGTTAGGCACACAAATCCTTTTCCCTAACCAAAGTGTGCCTTTCTCGTCTTCCCTTAAATCCTTTTCTATGCCTTGTCGGATTCTTTCCTTGATTTCCTCATACGTTGCTTGGCCATCTCGTATCTCTTGTTCCAGCGTTGAGTTCAGTTCTATCACCTCCATCTCGTTCAAGAATCCGAGATGTAACTGTTCAAACTCTACGCAGCTCGGGTGGCAGCTCCCGAACTGTGGGTTGGTGACATGCTCCCTTTCGGCTCAATGCATACGCTACTACATTGGCCTTTTGACACGACTGCACGGTCTTGTCGAGCCAGGATCACGCTGAGGGGTGCTGCGTTGCACAGCACCGGATAACACACATTAAAGGTACAAAGCGGAAGCAAAGTTTTATTATATAAACAGGTTTATGAACATTTTTACAACAAATTATGTTCAGTCTACACTCACGGGCATAGACTACGCATCGAGTTCATGTTCAGCCCGTGAACGTGTCCCCGCTAGCACGCACACACACTAACATGGCGGCGTGCACGACTCCCACTCGACGGGGTTCCCCTCCTGGAGTTCCGTCTCCTCCTCGGGAGTCCCTTCCTCATAGAACCCTGCAAAAGCTTCAAACACAAGCAGTGAGCACGAAGGCTCAGCAAGACTGACCCGTCTCTCCTAAACATGGAACTTATACATGAGGGGTGATAGGTACATGTGGTAAAACAAGTTGCAAGGACTCATCTAATTAGTGGGACCTTACTTTCAAGTTTTAGCAGCAGGTTGTGGAGAACTTTACGCTAAGGCACATGAGAGAGCCGCAATCAAACAAGAAACGCATTTCTCTCATGTACTTTGCCCAAAGTTGAAAGGAACTTTAATTAGCTCTAAACAACAGCAATCATTAACAATCAAGTCCATCTTTCAATCAGCAACATTTTAACATGTAACTAGCCTGTTGTTTCTATGTCATGGTACAGTGAACAAGTGGTACTCACTGACCACGAGGAACGGCGATTATAATCAATTTACACCTGCAGGGTTACCCGAATAACCCATCACGTACGCCCGTACTCGATGTTGCCTACACCAACCATCACGGACGCCGTACGCAACCACCTTTCACCCGTTAGCCAAATATTGAATCGGTCCCATCGTCCCAAGCAAGAGGTCTCTGCACGCGCATCTCAGTGCCGCCAGCCGATTTACACCTCAAGCTCTCAACCTACCCTCTGAACGACGGGCAATGCCTCAATACCCAACTACCCGAGGTACATTGGTTTCCCGATTCCCATATAGCCGGTAGGTCTTCGGTACTGTTCTAGCTTGTTCAACAGGCCCGCACATGGCTCGGTCCTCAATTGACACAAGCAGAGCTATAGCATACAGGCCCCAAAGTCCTGCTACCCTTACTCTCCGCTCGGTCTCATTTTTCTTGCCATGTGTATTATGTGCTATCTCTACCCAGTCGAGTGCCTCTAGCCTATGCTCACGAGTAGTTCCAACTACTCGACTTGTACCGAATCCTACACTATCTTTAGCATTGCAGTAGCTAACGGGGTTTTCAATCCTAATCCCAACCCATGGCTTTCTTGGCTATGCATTTCGGTTTTCAAACAAGACTCTAGTGCAAGAAATACTGATACTCAAGTAAGTGCTCAAAATAATAAAACTTTATAAAAAGGCAAATGCAAACCGGAGCTTGCCTTGCTGCTCTTGGTCGTAGGCTAGCTGCTCCTCCAGAGTAATAAAGTCTAAGACTTCGGGTTCCTCCTCGACCTTAGCGACTACATGAGATATAAGTACATGTATTGATTTAAATGCATTTGATTAAAATTAAACTTGTGAAGTTTATAAGTCTTACTAGACAGACCCAATGACTCTGAAATTTTTACTGTGGTTTGGTTACAAACTAAACAGAGACTTGGTCAAGTTTTAGTTGCAGCAAAGCTCATGTGAGCTCTCCACAATTAATTATGTCCTTGACCTTAATTGGAGCTCTTATGGTGTTCTAGGGATTTTCATGGAGCAACCCATGACTTTCTGAAAACTAGAGTTTCATAGGGTTCTAATGGAGTTGGTCTCACTTAATTTGAAGGTTCCTAGCTAAAGCTATGAGCTAAACAATTTCAGAGAAATTCTGAAAATGTTTCTGGACATTTTCTATTTTCTCTGGAACAGTTTCATTAATCACACCATTAGGTGGATCAAATGAGCTCAAATGGACCTGAAATTTTTATGGTAGCTCAGGGATATTTTGGTGAATATCCGAGCAAAATTTTAGAATTTTCCTCCAAGGGATTCTCCAGTTGAAATTCCAAACAGTTTAAATTTTAATAATTAATTCTGAAGGAATAAGGAGTTTCATGAAGTGAAACTTGATTCGCTGGAAAGTATTCGGAGAGCTGAACCCAACAAAATTTGGTTCACTCGATTTGGAGCTTCCTAGCCGAAGTTATGTGGGTTTGAAGTTTGAACTAAAACTGAAAATTGAAGAAAAGTTTAAACTTCTGCCCGTGGGCCCCACATACAGTGCTTCGTCTCCCTCCTCGCGCCAAATACTCGGCGGCGGCGGTTTCTGGCGGACTCGCCAGAATCGAGCTCCCAGCCACCCCCTGGCCCGAAACTTGCCGCCTGCCCCTTTCCTGACCTCCTGAACTCGACTGAGGGCTCGCCGGCCGCTGGCGATGGCCGGAAAGCCGTGCGCACCGGTGACAGCACCGGCTAGGGTTCCGGTGAGGTCGGTTTTGCTCTACCGTGCACCAAATCGTATGGAAATCGTTCGGAGAGCATCAGTGGAGCACGAGGAACACGAACCTGGGCTTTGTGGAAGCTAGCAACACCGGCAACCCTACTCTTGACGGTGAGCCGAGGAACTTTGCACCGGCGGCGAGGAAAATGGCCATAACACGGCCGATCCTCAACGGTTTTCCTTACTTTCTTATCGAGCGTGCGCGCTAGTACGTGTAGAACATACTGGACAACCGGCCTGACCAACCCTAGCGTGTGGAGTCTGAATTTCACTTGGAGGTGAGCTCGGCTCATATGAACTGGCTGGCAGTAAACTTGGAAATTCTCAACCGATGATTGATCAATTGCCGAACAGCTTTCGGCTACTCCATCTACATACAATAGCGCACCTTTCTTATGTAGAGAAGTGGGCGTGACAACGGCTGCACCAAGCTGCCCACGAGAGCCCGAACAGCGGCGACGTTTGGTCCGCCGGAGAAGATGTCCGGTGTAGCTCGAGGGCACCTGCTCACTGGCCAACACGGGGTCTAGGATGTTGCTCACAAGCTCCCGGTGCCATTTTTCTGCAGAGGAGGCTGGGCTTGCGAGTACTCGGCCTGATCACGAGCAGGGTCGAGGGAGGCGCTGGTTGCGGTGGAGCTCAGTGTGGAAACCGACTGATCGCGCCGGGGCTCCGGAACTATTTAACGGGAGCACGCCGGGGAGGTATAAGGAGCCCGGGCGGCTGGTCTCCAGCTCGGGGAATGCAGAAGGAGCTGGCACCGGCCAGCCCCCTCGGTGGCGCGCTCGGGCTGCACCCGAGAACCGAGTGTTCAGGGCTTCAGTCGGTTTCATTTGAACCAGTGGCTGACATGTGGGTCCACTTTCATTTTTAACCCCTGAACTAAACTCCATGTCACTGTTGTAAACAGTAAGCCCTAAAATTCCCATGGTGATTTGAATTATTCACCCCTGAGCCATTTGAATTGGTTAGAATTCAAATTGGGTTTGGTTTCACTAAATTTCAGCACATGTTCAGTTTGAAATTCAAATAAAGTTTAAATTTGTTACACTTAGATCATGTCAAGATCAACTCCAAATGGAGTGAAAATGGGTGTGTGAGCTCACAAAAATGTGCTGAGTAAGAATATGCCTCCCACTTTTGAATTCATGGGATAAAAACAGTTTGAATTTGAATTTGAGTTCAAACTACCCTCTTTCTAGCTATACCCAAAAGTACCTCAAAGAGGTTTTGAAATAGGGTGAAACTTGGCATGGACATTACTAGCAAAGTGTAGGAGTTTTTCATATGTCCATCCCCTAGATGATGCATGTGGGAAATGCCACTTTTGCATTGTGTGAGTTTGTTCTCTAATGATCATGTTGATAATGGTTACTTGCTCTTCAAATGTGTTCCTCAACTTTCTTCAAATGAGGTGTGTGTGTGTGATGATGAACAATTTGGAATGTGTCAAAAACTGAGGCCTTTAAATTCCTTCCCCCTTAAAAGAATCTCGTCCCAAGATTATAAGGTGTAAATGAGAGAGAGGACGGTGGAAAATTACCGGATATGCGACATGAAAAAGTCGGGGTAGTTAGCGCGAAGAAATCCTTCGCTCTCCCATGTCGCTTCGTCCACGGAGTTATTACTCCATAGAACTTTTTCAAACCACAACGTACGGTTGCGTTTGGTTTGGGCCTTTTCATCTACAATCTGAACCGGTTCCTCTCGATACGTGAGATCCGGTTTCAGTTCTTCAATGTCCTCCAGCTGAACGGTAGTTTATAGCTTAAGACACTTCCTCAGCTGGGAAATAAGAAAGACATCGTGCACACCGGAAAGTGCTTCTGGTAATTTCAGCCGGTATGCTACCGATCCACATCTTTCTGTAATCTGAAATGGACCGATGAATCGGGGTGCCAACTTTCCTCTCACCCCGAATCTGTTCACGCCCTTCATTGGAGACACACGTAAGTATACATGATCCCCGACTTCGAATTGTAGTGGGTGCCTTCTCCGGTCTGCATATTGCTTTTGTCGGGATTGGGCGGCTTTTAGGTTCTCTTGAATCAGTCGAACCTTCTCCTCCGCGTTACTGACAAGGTCAGTCCCGAAGGTAACCCTTTTGCCAGACTCACACCAATTCAGTGGTGTGCGGCATTTCCTCCCGTATAGCGCCTCGTAAGGCGCCATCTTGATGCTGGCTTGGTACCCATTGTTGTACGAGAACCCGGCTAACAGCAAGTGATCATCCCAATTCTTGCCGTGGTTGATAGCGCAAGCTCATCGCATATCTTCTAGAATCTGATTTACCCGCTCGGTTTGCCCATCCGTCTGTGGGTGGTATGCTGAACTACGGATCAGCTTTGTCCCCAATGCAGTGTGTAGCTGCTCCCAAAAACGGGACACAACTAATGTGCCCCGATCCGATATGATGGTACGGGGTACGCCGTATAAGCATAGGATCCGTGAGATGTACAGTTCAGCGTACTTCTTGGCGTTGTAGTTGGTGTTGACCGGGATTAAATGGGCAACTTTGGTGAGCCGGTCGACGATCACCCACACAAAATCATGTTTCTGAAAGGTGGTGGGTAAACCGACGATGAAGTCCATGCTTACATCCTCCCATTTCTAGGCAGGAACGCCTAGTGGTTGTAGCAGTCCCGGTTTCTTCATATGATCTGCCTTCACCCTTCGACATGTATCACACTCGGACACGTACTTGGTGATCCCCCGCTTCATCCGTGTCCACCAAAACTTGCTTCTGAGTTCTTGATACATTTTGTTGCTGCCGGGGTGAATAGAAAATTTTGATAAGTGAGCCTGATCAAAAAATTTCTTCCGTAACTCCGGGTTACGGGGTACAACGATCCGGTCCTTGAACCATAGGACGCCGTCTCTGTCCTTCCAGAAACATTTCAGCTCCCCACTGTGTATACGTATCCGCAAATGCGACATGCCCTTGTCATGTTTCTGAGCTGCCGCTATCTCTTTACGGATGGTGGGGATCAAAGCTAAGTTGTAGAGAGCTCCGTGTGGAATCACATGCAGTGGTAGTTCGCTCTCTTCCAACGGTGTGATGGTCAGATTGTTGACGTGTGACTTGCGACTCAGCGCATCCGCCACTACGTTTGCTTTGCCCGGGTGACAATGGATCTCTATTTCGTAATCCATTATCAATTCTAACCATCTTCGCTGCCTCATGTTCAGCTCCTTCTGAGTGAATATGTACTTGAGGCTCTTGTGGTTGGTATATAAATGTACGAGGTTACCGAGTAGGTAGTGCCTCCACATTTTTAGTGCAAGTACCACAGCAGCGAGCTCCAAGTCGTGAGTTGGATAATTCTGCTCATGGTTTCTAAGCTGCCGTGACCCATACGCGACCACCCTTCGGTCTTGCATCAGCACACATCCGAGCCCAATGCCGGATGCATCGCAGTACACATCGAACGGTTTTGTTGTGTCTGGCTGCACCAAAACCGGTGCTGACGTCAGGTGCTTCACTAATGCCTTGAACGCTGCTTCACATGCTGGACTCCAAACATATAGGGTAGCCTTCTTTAGCAGCTTCGGCATAGGCTTGGCAATCTTCGAGAAGTTCGGGATGAACCTCCGATAATACCCCGCGAGTCCGAGGAAACTCCATACCTCGTGAACAGTTCTCGGGGACTTCCAATTCAGCACTTGTGTGATCTCGCTCGGGTCTACAGTGATACCCTCCGCTGAGATGATATGCCCGAGAAAAGGCACTTGCGATATCCAGAACTCGTATTTGCTGAATTTCTCATATAGTTTGTGATCCCGCAGCCGTTGCAAGACTATACGCAGATGCTTCTTGTGATCTTCCTCCGACTTGGAATATACTAATATGTCGTCGATGAAGACCACGACAAACTTGTCCAGCTCCGGCATGAATACCGAGTCCATCAAATACATGAAGTGAGCTGGAGCGTTGGTGAGGCCGAAAGACATGACCAGGTACTCATAAAGTCCGTACCTCGTCTAGAAAGCCGTCTTCGAAATATCCTCAGCCCGTATCTTAATCTGATGGTACCCTGATCTTAAGTCCATCTTGGAAAAGATCTTTGCTTCTACCAACTGATCAAACAACATGTCGATCCGTGGCAACGGGTACTTGTTCTTGATGGCTATGGCGTTTAATGGACGATAGTCCATGCAAAGCCGCAACGTCTCATCCTTCTTCATCACAAATAATGTCGAACAGCCCCATGGCGAGGAGCTCGGCCTAATAAAATCCTTCTCCAGCAGGTCCGTTAGTTGAGTCTTCAGTTCAGCTAATTCCTTGGGCGCCATCTTGTATGCCCTTCGGGATATTGGCATGGTTCCCGGTGCAAGTTCAATCTTGAACTCCACCTCTCTATCGGGCGGCATCCCCGGTAAATCATCCGGGAACACGTCAGGGAACTCTCGGACCACTGGAATATCTTCCAATCTGATAGCTGTGGATTGATAGACACTTGGAAGTTTTATTTCTGGACTTTCCACAAATAAAGAGTGAGATCCGTGCAATTCTGAGTTCAAGTGCACGATTCGAAGGATGGTGTCTAAAACAGCGCCGTGGCGGGTTAACCACGACATCTCTAGGATGACATCGACCTTCTGTCCCTCTAAGATTATGAGAGACATAGGGTACATTCTACCCGCTAAGCATAATGGTGCTTTGGAAACCATTATGCTTGCTGAAATCTTCCCACCCGGTGAACAAATCAAATATGGACTATCGGTGGGTAGTATTTGCAAGCTGTGTTTAGCAATGAAAGCTTGGATAATAAAATTATGCGTGGCGCCTGAATCAAGCAACACTATAGCGGGATGCTGGTGGAGTTGGAACATACCCGCAAGGATTGGCTCAACCTCCGGCACGTCCTCTATGGCAAGCTGGTGGACAGTGCTGGGCCTCGGGTTTGCCCGCCGCGCATTAGTGGGGTTCCGGGGTTGATTCCTCCCCGTAAGTTGTGGTGCAACTCCGCCGCCTTGCCTCTCCTGGCAACTGCTAGTGAAGTGTCCTGGGCGACCACATTTGTAGCATGTGACCGCTGCTTGTCCGGTGCTTGGGGGATGAAAGCCCGGCATGCGCTGCTGAGGTGCATACGCACGCGGCATCGCCCGCTGCTGATGTTGTTGTTGTGGAGGTGGTACTGGCAGTGCCAGCCTGAATGCCGCTGGAGAATAGGGCCGACTGCGGAATGGCATCGACCTCTGTGGTGGCTGCCAGTGTGAACCTGATTGTGGGCGATTCACCATCCGAAATTTTTGAGAAGGACCGCCTCCTTCTCCGCTGCTTTGCGGCGCGCTTCGCTTTCTTTCGGCCGCCGCTAACTCCTTGCCGGAGTCCTCCTGAACAATTGCAGCATCAATTATGTCGTTGAGGCTGCCGCGATTGAACATCGCCAGTTTGTCCTTCAGGAGCAGGTTAAGCCCCTGGTAGAAGTGGTCCCGCCGCTTCTCGTCAGTATCGGCATGATACGACGCGTAGAGTGCGAGATCGTTGAATGCCCTGGAGTATTCCAGTGCGTTCCGGCTCCATTGCTGCAGGTGTAGAAACTCCTGTGTCTTCCTCTTCATGAGACCCGGCGGTATGTGATAGGCCATGAAGGCCGTCCGGAACTCTGCCCAGGTCATAACTCGATCGGTGGGCTGTGAAGCACAGTAGTTTGCCCACCACGTGCTCACGGATCCCTGGAGTTGTTGGACCACGAACTGAGTCTTGCGCTGCTCACTTATTTGGAGCAGCCCAAAATTCATCTCTATCGTGCGGAGCCAGTTGTCCGCATCGAGGGGTTCATCCGCCCTTGAGAATACCGGGGGATGAGTTACTAGGAAGTCGGAGTAGGAGCTCTGTTGGCGCTCCTCACGATCTTGACGCCTCTCTGGTCGAGACGTATTTGTAATAAGAGTTTGCAGCAACTCCGTGTGCTGCTGATGAGAACCCGCCATTGCCGCAACGATGTCGGCCAATGTAACCGTTGGCGGTGGCGGTGTTTGCTGTTGCTGTTGCTGTCCCGAGGAGTCCTCGGGAGGCTGTTGGGAGGTTTCCCCCCCTTGACTAGGACCCCCAACGTCCGGGTTGGCACGAGTACGAGTCATTCTGAAATTTAAAACAGCAGCGGTCAGCACATGTCATAATTAAAAATTCCATTTGAAACAGTAGGTATTGAAGTGACGCATGAATAATTTGCACAACATTCACATATATTGATAAAGCATAAACTTTATACAAGATACATTATTCTCGGGTCTCTGAGAAGTCGTGCTCATGTCGTGACTATCTATACATACACTACTGCCTACACGACATGTCACCTATTACAAAAGTTTGGGTTACACTACTCTGGCTGCCCTACTTGGCAACCGTAACCCCCTACTCGGAGTACAACTCGACCTCCTGCGGGTCGTCCTCCTCCGGTACCTCTACTGGTGGCTCCGGATCTACAACCTCTTCTCCCATCTCGGGTTTTCCCATTGCCGGAAGACCCAAGACCACCGGCATGCCCAATACCGGAGGTACGAGGTCCTGCAATGCATCCACCTCATCCATGGCCTGGTTGTAGTCTTCTTCCCAGCCTTGCCCTTCCTCAATAGCGTCATCCCGCTCTTGAGTAAGGTCCTTGTTCTGCTGGGTTAGAGTCTCCACCAGTTCTTGCAACACCGCGATGTCGACACGGCTCTTCTTCTTCGCCTTCTTCAGACGATGCAACTGATTATGTTGTTCGTTCAGTCGCTTGATCGTCGGAAGGAACACATTGCGGAGTGCGCTGTGAGCACTCTCGAAATGGTCTCCACGGCTTGTGCTCTCCTTAAGCTTTGCGGCGAGATGCTCCGTATGAACAGCTTGGCTATCCATTACGGCATTTCCCGCCCTCATCTGGAGGCTGAGGTTCGCCTCCATGGGGTTGTACCTTGGGCACCCCGGATCGGTTGCCTCCCGGTACCTCCCTTCCCAAACATGATGAGCCTGTCCCTCCACCGGAATGAGCGCGTATGGAGTGCCCTCCATCGCTCTCACGTGTAGCTGGCAGGAACGTGACATGGTGTCACGGGCTGCCACTTGCCACATTCCCTCGGGTTGTCTACCTCTCACCGTGACGGTGAACGGCGCCCACCCGGGTGGCGTAGGTCCTGCAGGAACCTCGACATGGATTGTCCACGTCTTGTTCCCCTCCTCGCCTTCTTCCTTGGTGAAGTACTGCGGCATCTGGTTGTACCCGAAATATTGAAGCATCTGCCTCAATGCTTCCGCATAGCCGCTGTGGTGAGAACAGTGAGATTCCACCCACCTGTTCTCGAACTGTTTATCCGCTGTCATCTGTAAAAATATATTTGAGAAATGTCAAATATTTATTTGAACAGTAAACTATTGAGTTATAACACAAAACATGTCATTGAACCCATAAAACTTGGAAACATAGTTCAAATTTAAACAAATTTGACTGCTGATCTGCTGTCCAACATGACAGCCCTGACCAGTTTCCATTTCAACCTGATTTAGGCCATGCTAAAAGTAAGACCAATTCTGGAGCTCAACATCAAAATTAAAGCTAACATCAATAGCTTTCCCGAAAGTATTTTCTTGGCCTATGATCTGTCTTGGTTGAAAAGTTATGAGATGTCAAAGTTAACAGAATTTCTGGAGAAAATTGGACAGCACCTCCCTGTTTTAGGTACTGACTTGATCCAAGAATTCCAGTTAATTATGCTCCCCATCTGACAAAACTTTCTGTTGCAAAGCTGTAACACATCTCATGAGATTTCCAGAACTACCTCATTTTCTATTTTTGGATTTTTGTGCAGGAAGTTATGCTCGATTTACAGAGAGTTTACACAGAGTTTTTGTTCTGCCCTGTTTTCTGAACAGTTTCAACTCTACTGCATTTTTCGATTGGTTAAGGGATGAAACACCTCTGGACCTCAACAGAAAAGTTGTAAAGTTCTTCCAAAGATTCCCAGAAATGTGTCATATGACCCCAACCTCGAAAGAACTCAGCTTCTAACCTCTGACTAACTTCAGCCTTAATTCAGCTGGAAACAGAGGACTCTGTCCTTAGTATCCTATAAGTTGAAAACTTGTTAACTTTGAATATCCTGATTAAGGGAAGAAGTTAAATGAAGTTTTAATACTCTGGATTAAAACTTTCAAGTTTTACAATGAAGTTGTTCATTTAGTGGAGTGTGACGTCGATGCGTCACCAGAGCATGTCGGTACTACATCCTCACAAAGAAAAACCTATACCGGATTTAGCCGGCTTCGTTAGTTCAGTGGCACTAAACGTCTCTCACACACGGATGCTACACGTCTACTGTTTCGTGGTTAGACTACCTGCAGATAACTCACACAATCGTCAGACTCGGCTGCACACCGAGCCCGGTATCCATACAGTTCATACACCCGACCGTCATCACTCGCCCGGATGTTCTCAAGCCAAACACGCCTTGAGCTACGTGTTCACGTTACTGACCACGTGACGGGGTCTCCCAAATTGCACCACGCACGTCAGGGACAGACGTTGCTCGAATACCCCAAACGACATGAAGAGTCATAGAGGATATCAAAGCGGGTCGGGTTACCTGCCACCCGTGGGGCTCCACCCTTCAACTTGTGCGCACTGGTGGACAGTGCTTACGTGCACCCCCCAAGACATAAAGCGTCCCGAGATGCACGATTTTCTGACATGATCAAATAGGTTAGTATGCCACTTTCTATACACTAATAACATCCTTATATGGGCTACTAACTCGTTCCTCACTGGATTTTTGAAAAAAAGATGACCTTTGTAGTGCGTCAAACCTCAAGCGAGCTCTGGTACCAACGCTGACACGACCCCACGGTCTTGTCGAACCAGGATCACGCTGAGGGGTGCTGCGTTGCACAGCACCGGATAACACACATCAAAGGTACAAAGCAGAAGAAAAGTTTTATTATATAAACAGGTTTATGGACTTTTTTACAACAAAATATGTTCAGTCTACACTCACGGGCGTAGACTACGCATCGAGTTCATGTTCAGCCCGTGAACGTGTCCCCGCTAGCACGCACACACACTAACATGGTGGTGTGCACGATCCCACTCGACGGGGTTCCCCTCCTGGGGTTCCGTCTCCTCCTCGGGAGTCCCTTCCTCATAGAACCCTGCAAAAGCTTCAAACACAAGCAGTGAGCACGAAGGCTCAGCAAGACTGACCCGTCTCTCCTAAACATGGAACTTCTACATGAGGGGTGATAGGTACATGAGGTAAAACAAGTTGCAAGGACTCGCCTAATTAGTGGGACCTTACTTTCAAATTTTAGCAGCAAGTTGTGGAGAACTTTACGCTAAGGCACATGAGAGAGCCGCAATCAAACAAGAAACGCATTTCTCTCATGTACTTTGCCCAAAGTTGAAAGGAACTTTAATTAGCTGTAAACTACAGCAATCATTAACAATCAAGTCCATCTTTCAATCAGCAACATTTTAACATGTAACTAGCCTGTTCTTTCTACGTCACAGTACAGTGAACAAGTGGTACTCACTGACCGCGAGGGACGGCGATTATAATCGATTTACACCTGCAGGGTTACCCGAATAACCCGTCACATATGCCCGTACTCGATGTTGCCTACAGCAACCGTCACGGACGCCGTACGCAACCACCTTTCACCCGTTAGCCAAATATTGAACTGGTCCCATCGTCCGGAGCAAGAGGACTCTGCACGCACATCTCAGTGCCGCCAGCCGACTTACACCTCAAGCTCTCAACCTACCCTCTGAACGACGGGCAATGCTTCAATACCCAGCTACCCGAGTTACATCGGTTTCCCGGTTCCCATATAGCCGGTAGGTCTTCGGTACTGTTCTAGCTTGTTCAACAGGCCCGCACACGGCTCGGTCCTCAATCGACACAAGCAGAGCTATAGCACACAGGCCCCAAAGTCCTGCTGCCCTTACTCTCTGCTCGGTCTCATTTTTCTTGCCATGTGTATCATGTGCTATCTCTACCCAGTCGAGTGCCTCTAGCCTATGCTCACGAGTAGTTACAACTACTCGACTTGTACCGAATCCTACACTATCTTTAGCATTGCAGTAGCTAACGGGGTTTTCAATCCTAATCCCAACCCATGGCTTTCTTGGCTATGCATTTCGGTTTTCAAACAAGACTCTAGTGCAAGAAATACTGATACTCAAGTAAGTACTCAAAACAATAAAACTTTATGGAAAGGCGAATGCAAACTGGAGCTTGTCTTGCTGCTCTTGGTCGTAGGCTAGCTGCTCCTCCGGAGTAACGAAGTCTAAGACTTCGGGTTCCTCCTCGACCTTAGCGACTACATGAGATATAAGTACATGTATTAATTTAAATGCATTTGATTGAAATTTAAACTTGTGAAGTTTATAAGTCTTACTAGACAGACCCAATGACTCTGAAATTTTTACTGTGGTTTGGTTACAACCTAAACAGAGACTTGGTCAAGTTTTAGTTGCAGCAAGGCTCATGTGAGCTCTCCACAATTAATTACGTCCTTGACCTTAATTGGAGCTCTTATGGTGTTCTAGTGATTTTCATGTTGCAACGCATGACTTTCTGAAAACTAGAGTTTCATAGGGTTCTAATGGAGTTGGTCTCACTTAATTTGAAGGTTCCTAGCTAAAGATATGAGCTAAACAATTTCAGATAAATTCTGAAAATGTTTCTGGACATTTTCTATTTTCTCTGTAACAGTTTCATTAATCACACCATTTGGTGGATCAAAAAATCTCAAATGGACCTCAAATTTTTAAGGTAGATCAGGGATATTTTGGTGAATATCCCAGCAAAATTTCAGAATTTTCCTCCAAGAGATTCTCCAGTTAAAATTCCAAACAGTTTAAATTCTTTGAGGAATTAATTCTGGAGGAATAAGGAGTTTCACGAAGTGAAACTTGATTTGCTGGAAAGTACTCAGAGAGCTGAATCCAATAAAATTTGGTTCACTCGATTTGGAGCTTCCAAGCAAAAGTTATGTGGGTTTGAAATTTGAACTAAAATTGAAAATCAAAGAAAAGTTTAAACTTCTGCCCATGGGCCCCACATACAGTGCTTCGTCTCCCTCCTCGCGCCAAATACTCGGCGGCGGCGGTCTCCGGCGAGACTCGACGGAATCGAGCTCCCGGCCACCCCCTGGCCCGAAACTCGCCGCCTGCCCCTTTCCTGACCTCCTGAACTCGACTGTGGGCTCGCTGGCCGCCGGCGATGGCCGGAAACCTGTGCGCACTGGTGAAAGCACCGGCTAGGGTTCCGGTAAGGATGGTTTTGCTCTACCATGCACCAAATCGTCCGGAAATCGTTCGGAGAGCATCAGTGGAGCACGAGGAACACGAACCCGGGCTTTGTGGAAGCTACCAACGCCGGCAACCCTACTCTCGACGGTGAGCCGGAGTACTTTGCAACGGCGGCGAGGAAAACGGCCATAACATGGCCCATCCTCAACGGTTTTCCTTACTTTCTTCTCGAGCGTGCGTGCCAGTACGTGTAGAACCTACTGGACAACCGGCCTGACCAACCCTAGCGTGTGGAGTCCGAATTTCACTTGGAGGTGAGGTCAGCTCATATGAACTGGCTGGCAGTAAACATGGAAATTCTCAACCGATGGTTGATCAATCGCCGAACAGCTTTCGGCTACTCCATCTACATACAATAAAGCACCTTTCTTGTGTAGAGAAGTGGGCGTGACAACGGCTGCACCGAGCTGCCCACGAGAGCCCAAACAGCGGCGACGTTTGATCCACCGGAGAAGATGTCCGGTGTAGCTCGAGGGCGCCTGCTCACTGGCCAACACGGGGTCTAGGATGTTGCTCACGAGCTCCCGGTGCCATTTTTCTGCAGAGGAGGCTGGGCTTGCGAGTACTCGGCCTGATCACGAGCAGGGTCGAGGGAGCGGCTGGTTGCGGTGGAGCTCGGTGTGGAAACCTACTCATCGCGCCGGGGCTCGGGAACTATTTAACGGGAGCACGCCGGGGAGGGATAAGGAGCCCGGGCAGCTGGTCTACAGCTTGGAGAACGCAGCAGGGGCTGGCGCCGGCTAGCCCCCTCGTTGGCTCGCTCGGGCTGCACCCGAGAACCGAGTGTTCAGGGCTTCAGTCGGTTTCATTTGAACCAGTGGCTGATATGTGGGTCCACTTTCATTTTTAATCCCTGAACTTAACTCCATATCACTGTTGTAAACAGTAAGCCCTAAATGCCCATGGTGATTTGAATTATTCACCCCTGAGCCATTTGAATTGGTTAGAATTCAAATTGGGTTTGGTTTGACTAAATTTCAGCACATGTTCAGTTTGAAATTCAAATAAAGTTTGAATTTGTTACACTTAGCTCATGTCAAGATCAACTCCAAATGGAGTGAAAATGGGTGTGTGAGCTCACAAAAATGTGCTGAGTAAGAATATGCCTCCCACTTTTGAATTCATGGGATAAAAACAGTTTGAATTTGAATTTCAGTTCAAACTACCCTCTTTCTAGCTATACCCAAAAGTACCTCAAAGAGGTTTTGAATTTGGGTGAAACTTGGCATGGACATTACTAGCAAAGTGTAGGAGTTTTTCATAAGTCCAGCCCCTAGATGATGCATGTGGGAAATGCCACTTTTGCATTGTGTGAGTTTGTTCTCTAATGATCATGTTGATAATGGTTACTTGCTCTTCAAATGTGTTCATCAACTTTCTTCAAATGAGGTGTGTGTGTGATGATGATGAACACTTTGGAATGTGTCAAAACTGAGGCCTTTACACCTTTCCAGGGTGATAGTTGATTCCAACATCATAATCCTTGATGAGTTCCAACCACCGACGTTGCCTTAAATTCGGATCCGTTTGCGTGAAGATATACTTGAGGCTTTTGTGATCCGTATAGATCTCACATCAGTGACCGGCGATATAATGCCTCCAAATCTTGAAGGCATGTACCACGGCTGCAAGTTCCAGGTCATGTGTGGGGTAATTCAACAAATGTTCCTCTAATTGCCTCGATGCATAGGCAACCACTTGACCTCCTTGCATAAGCACATATCCAAGCCCTTGTCTTGATGCATCACAATATATGTCGAAATACTTGCTCACGTCCGGTAATACCAAAATTGGTGCTTTTGTTAATATCTTCTTTAGCTCCTCAAAGCTGTCTTGACATGCTTGTGTCCACTGAAATGCTTTCCCTTTCATGAGTAATTCAGTCATAGGGTTCGCTATTTTGGAGAAATCCTTGATGAACCGGTGGTAGTATCCAGCCATCCCAAGGAAACTCTGAATATCCCTCACATTCTGTGGTTGGTTACACTTCAAAACATCTCCTACTTTTCCCGGATCAACCAACACTCCTCCTTCCGAGATAATGTGGCCTAAGAATGATATCTCCTTTAGCCAAAATTGACACTTGTTGAACTTAGCATACAATTGATGCTCTCGGAGTTTCTGCAACGTCAACCTCAAGTGTTCTTCCTCTCTTTTTGAATACACCATGATATCGTCGATGAAAAGCACAACGAACTTGTCCAAGTACTCCATGAAGACCTTATTCATGAGGTACATAAAGTATGCAGGTGCATTCGTCAACTCAAGAGATATAATGGTATACTCATACGAATCATACCGTGTTCCAAATGCAATCTTGGGTATGTAGGAGGGCTTAATCTTCAGCTGTAAGTATCCCAACCGAAGATCAATCTTGGAGAAAATTCGGACACCTTTCATTTGATCGAATAGGTCCTCTATACGGGCAGCGGGTATTTATTCTTGATCGTCACCTTGTTGAGAGACCTATAGTCCACACACATCCTTTGGGTCCCATCTTTCTTGTCTACGAAGAGCACGGGGGCTCCCCACGGTGATGAGCTTGGGCGTATGAAACCCTTTTCTAGCTGCTCCTGAATTTGCTTCTTAGGCTCCACTAATTCATTAGCAGGCATCCTATATGGCCTCTTTGCTATAGGTGCAGTTTCGGGTACTAAATCAATGGCAAATTCAATGTCCCGGTTAGGTGGCATACCTGGAAGTTCTTCCGGGAACACATCTGAATATTCTCGAACCACCGGAATGCTTTCCAATGTCGCTTCTTCGATGTGGTTCAGCACTGCTCTCTCCGTTGCAGGTTGGGCTGCCTCGAACTCAATACGAGTACCGTGCTCACTCGTCAACTGCACGATCCTCTAAGCACATTGAATCACTCTGTTGTGCTTGCTTAACCAGTCCATTCCAAGTATTATGTCAATCCCTTGGGAATCCAAGACGATAAGGTTGGCGAGAAAATCTACCCCCCTTATTTTGATGCTTACTCTCGGAATAGAATGCAGAATTGAATGAAGAGATTTCCCAACTATATGCATCAAGGTGTATGAACTAAGAAACTTCTTTTATTAATATAAGCCTATATGAGGATGTGAACACGTGCTGAAGCATCTCACATCTCTCCACTATGTGTGGATATAGACATTCGCCAATGCATCATACAACTCACATCAGCACACAAACCAAACAATCATCATAAAAAAATCAGCACACTACTCTTATTCAAGCTACTACGATCTAAACGTTCCTATTACAGCTTTATTCAATGGAAACCTAAACTTAATCGTAAGAACTGGTGCTGTTCTCGCCGCGTGACGGGGGTGGTCCACATATGGGCGCATGCCATGGTGAGTCGGCAGTCCATGTAGGGATAGATGACACTGGTGCTCCATTTGCTCCCGCGTTGTCACGAGTCTCCTCCTGTTTTCAAGCAAGTACAGCTTCTTGCGGAGGTAATGGATCTCTTCTTGTGCGCTTGCATAGCGGTTTCCTAACTCCACAAGCAACCTCTGAGACTTGTCAGCAGCTTGTGGGTTGGAAAGAGCTCCTCCATGGGGTCCAATTATATACCTTGTACCACTCTTCCGATACGGGTGCAGCTCAAAAGTAGTGTTCTCAAGCTGCTCACGCAAGGCGTAGCACAGTCCGGTGAGTGCATCCCATGCGCATCATCAATAGATTCTGCCCTTGTAGCTCTCCGTGTGGGTGCGAAGTGCTGAGTGACAATCCTACCATTCTATAGGATGGTTACCTCATCCTTCCACTCTTCATATCCGAGACGAGGGACTTTCTTGAGGAGATACTCCAGGTATAGGCTGCAGCAATCCAGAAATTCTTTGAGCTCCCTGGATATGTGTCCCCCTTCCATTCCGTCGGACCGAAATTCTTGAACTGAATGGTTGGCACGTTCATCACCTTCATTATTGGTATCAGCAAGGGGTGGCTCCTCTTCGGATTCATCTCCTCCCGACATAGCTTCATGAGGCTCCACGGCGTGTAAGCCTGCGTGAAACTCCTCCTGAGGTGTGTACCAATGCCGTTCTTGTGGATCATCCTCCATGTCATCTTCGAATGGTTCCACCTCTTCCGGATCCTCTTCCTCATGCATAGAGCTATTGACTTCATCTTCATCATGAGGTTTCATCTTCACCTCCTCCCAATATGGTCCATCGGACACCTCAATGGGGTTAAGTGCACTCCCACGTGGTGGTGGACAAGTCCTTATGCGTGCTGTGCTCCTAATCACCGGCATCTATAAGACATGAGAAACTTTAGAGAAGGAATAAAATAGCTTCAAAACTTCAGAAGCTATGAAGAAAGAAAGCAAAAGTGTTCCTTTCCAATAGAAGAGAAAAAGAGGGGCTGAAAATAGCACTTTGCGGTGGCTGAATTGACAAGTAAAAGTGCAGCAGCAAGCAATTTTCGAACATAGCAGTTTAGAGGGGTGTTCCTATGTGTTGTAGAGTGTCCATTCTACCTAGGCTTGCGTCCTACGGTCAACATGGCTCTGGTACCAATTTGTGACACCCGGTTCCGAAAATAGAACCAAGTGAATGCATATGTGTGCCCAGGATGTTCATCACACATACACATGTAATCCACAAACTGAATTCAGAATATAACAACGAATAAATAGTGTTTAAATACTTTATTACAATGACTCAATGCCTCACTCATGAATATCCAACTTATTTAGTAGCGGAAGACTCTAAACGACAGCGGAAATTGACTAAGACAGCAGGCTCCAACTTCAACTCCACAGACATGTTGACGGTAGTGCGCACGCCTAGTACTCCACATCTTCCTCGAAATAGATGATATATATGTGGGAATGCAAGGGTGAGTACATGTCGTACTCAGCAAGTGCGGGAAAAGTATGACATGTAGCTCACAACAAGGTAGAGCAATAAAAAGGCTCATTGCAGCAAGCAAATTTTATTTCACAAACAAGGTAAAAACATCAACTATTTCTAGGTGAGTTTAATCCCAATATAACCAAGTAAATCAGCAACATTCTTTCATCATAATTCACCATTTATCATGCTTCAACCAGCCAATAATCTTTCTCAAGTTCATCTCATACTCATAAATATTCATATCCATCTCATTTTCATATAACCGAAACCAAATTCATTGTCATGACTCAAAACAGTTCCAAAACCAATCCAAATGACCATACCACAACCATACAGAATAACCATCCCAAGTTTTGCCTCTAATCATGGAAGTTGGCCAGGTGCTTGTAACCGGAAGCACGGCTATCATGATAGTTTTACGCTATGCAGAGGTGCCACCACTTTACCCACAAGTTTGTGATTTCTTCACCCGTCGGTGACTAGAAAGAACCTCCATTATACCAGTACACAACCGTCGGTGCATGGCCAAGAGATCACAAAATAGCCTTTACAAAGGGGCTACTAGGATGTACGGACCCACTGAGGTTTCACCGGCAGGCTCGAATCTCCATTCTCCCACCCACGGGCCCCCTCTTGTGCCATGCAGTTCCCAGGGAAGTCCCTCTCGACTCTCATTCCCTGCACCATCCAACGGTCCATAACAAGCTAGCAACACACCTAATTAGTCAGCTAAGCCGCACCCATATTTGGCCTTGTGATGGCACTGTTTTCCTAGCATATGCTCGCATGAACCGGTCCTTAGATCTACGGCAAGTAAACCACCATCTCATTCAGCAACATCCACGAACCAAGCTTGCCTAGATCTCCCCGATTCCATGCTCATTGACCTCATAAAGTTATCATCATCATTATTCATATGAGTGCAGTATCAAACCATGTTTTTTTCAGGTTCCCGTATCCCGTGAATTAAGCGAAGCAAAAAGGAAAAACGACCATACCCGACTCATCAACTTTCCCGGCGACAAGGATGGTTAACGAAACTAGTAAACTCCTATAAAAGGGTGTCCCATCGAGTTGACACAAGCATACACGTTTTTAAAAGCAAAACAGTTCCAAAACATGGAATCAATATGGTCAAGGGGCACTTGTCTTGCTCCCGTGGTTCGTGTTGCTCAAGCGTCTTGAAGTCCTGGTGCTGTAGTTCCTCGTAGACGGCCTCTTGAGCTTGTCCTTCTACTTACGACCATGTACATACAAAATTTACAGCAAGCAATCATCATGCACAAACTTTACTCAAGATGCAATGGGGTAGATGAATGCAAATCCTATAGTGCAGTTTTATAAAACCAGTTTGTACGTGTTCTTGCATGTTTTAGTAGGCTTTCATAGGGTTTTATGGTGATCAAGGTTGCTGGGATCAAGTGTGGACTTGGTGATGTTCTTGACACATGATGTATATCAATTTCACCGTCAAAAATTGACCAAAACATGGTCTGTCCACATGCAGAAACTTCTGTTCGCATGGGGTGGAGAAAAATGGGGGCGTACTAACAGCAGCGACGTGGTAACAGGGGTGACAGGGACCTACCTCTCTTCTTCCTCCTCTCCTCCTTGCAGCTGGACTTCTTCCCTTGCAATGGCAGCAGCTGGGGTTTTTCTTTGGAGAAGAATAGGGCTGCGGCTAGGGCTTGGCAGGAGGGGTCTTCTTCTCCGGCGACGGCGAGGTGGGGCAAAGTTTCGACGGTGGCAAAGGCAGCAGCAAAGGGGTGGCGACCAGGGCTTGGCAGCAGGGGGCAACAGGTTTGTTTTGGCAGGGGTGGCGGCCAGGGAAGGCTGTATTTATAAGGGGGAAGATCTCCTACTCAGTTTGGAGGAGGAGAGGGATTCTATCTCCAAGAGATGCAATCTCCTACTCAGTTTGGAGGAGGAGGACTCTATCCCTAAGAGGTGCGGCCAGAAGGGTGTTTTATCTCCAAAACTTTATCTCTAACCTCTATCTTTATGCTTATCTAGAAGCTTTATCTCTAAGGTTCATCTAAAAGATTTATCTCTAAGGTTTATCTCCAATATTATTCTAGAAGCTTTATCTCTAAGGTTTATATCCAAGATTCTTCTAGAAGCTTTATCTCCAGGATTCTTCTAGAAAATTTATCCCCAATATTCTTCTAGAAGATTTATCTCTAAAATTCTTCTAGAAGCTTTATCTCTAAAATTCTTCTAGAAGATTTATCTCTATGATGCGGCCAGGGTTTTATCCCATTTCTCTTCATTTCTATGTTCCTTTCTCTATTTCTATATTCCCTTCTCCATTTCTATGGTTCTTTCTCCATTTCTACTTCTTTTCAAATGCTTCTCTACATGAAAAATGTATGCAATGCATGGTAGTGAAATTGAGGGTGTTACATGGGGGTTGCTCTATGCTGTTCGTTAAGAGGAACGACACGACACTGAGATTAGGTGTGGATTATGTTTCATTGAATGCTGTCACTATAAAGAACAAGTGCCCTGCCCCACATCAATATTTTATTTGAGCAACTAGTTAGTGCAAGGGTACCCTCGAAGATGGTTGTGGTGCCACACAATGCGACACCCAACAGCATACACGATAAGAAACATAGTATTACATTGAAACTTACTGAATTTGTACAAAAGTAGTACACCCTTCGGTCACAACTCCTGTACAGAGTCTACTACAGCGGAAGGTTTTTATACAACTCACGCCAACACCTAACTAGCAAAAGTTGGTTGTCCGGCCCTATGCACAATCCACACTAGCTCCACTCAGCTTCAGGGCGGCGTGGGGTACTCCTCACCTGCAAACACTTATAGAAGCAACCGTGAGCACGATGTCTCAGCAAGTCTTAACCGACTCTCCTACACATGAAACTCTATAGGCAGGTCATACCGAATATAGGATGATAATTTGCAGCAAACAGACACGCCTACAAGTTCCTCCTTAGTTCATCTTGTAGCCACAAGTTAACGGTTCATGAAGCTGAAATTTAGTAAGCAATATTTGGTGGCACACATGTAACAATACAAGTTATTCATATCAGCAATATTGAATCATAACATTCCATATGTTAACCTACGTCACGACACAGTGAACAAGCGGTACTCACAACCGTGAGGGACGGCGAATCGACTCATTGTACACCTGCAGGGATACCCCGAATAGCACGTCCTATACGCTCATCCGTGTAGCTGCACAGCACACTCACTCGATGTCGTACAGAACAACCTTTCACCAAACAGCCCAAACGTCGAACCGGTCGGACCCAAACGGACAGGATGTTTGCTACACGGAGCATCTCTCTATGCCCGTTAGCGGATTTCCACCTTGCTGCCCTCAACCTACACCTATAAATTGGTGAGTTATGCCTCGACACCCGGAGGTATAGGTTACATCAGTTTATCGGATTCCATATATCCGATATTCCTTCGGTACATTCAAACTTATTCAGCGGGACTGCACACGGATCGGTTCTCAATCGACATGGACAGGGCTACGCACACAAAACTTCCTCTTGCTGCGTCCTAGCCCCTGCCTAGTCTCAATTATCTTACTAAAGTTTTCTCACATCTCGAACCAATCCCGTATATGGTGAACCCTATACTTGCGAGTAGATTCCAACTACTCGACTTGTACCGAAGGCTGTAAAAGCCCAAGAAAAGGGAATTGCAAAAAACTTTTCATCACCTCACAACACCACAGTTTTGGTTGTGGATATCTTGTGAAAAATTGTAAAGAGCAAGTAACCTCCATCAAAAGAGTAATTAGAGGAGAAAGCCCTAACCTTCACAAAGTAGGATTTCTACACATGAACATGAGAGGTTGAGCTCACCCCTAGGACATGAAAAGTCTTGGGAAGGTTCAAGCCAAGTTTCATGCAAACCCAACACTTTTTGAGGCAATTTTGGAGGCATTTGAAAAAGAGGCCAATTTGAATGTAAATTCAAATTGCAGCAACTTTCATCCCTCAGATTGAAAAGTTAGCTTCATATTCAAACTCAGCACATTTTTCTGAGTTAGCCCACTAATTTTCATCCCCATTGGAGTTCATCTTGTCGGGAGATAAATTTGCAAGAATTCAAAACTGAATTTGAATTTCAGTTCAAATGTGAAGCAAATTCAGCCAAACAAAGTTCAAATTTGAGAAACTCAAATTCAAACCAAGACTTGGTGATTAAGCCTCACATTCAATTGTGAGTAGCTGGGCATATTTTGGCACAAACAGAAGTGAGAAAAGTTAAAAAGGGAATTAGAGGGGAGGCCCACTTGTCAGCAGCCTTAAGACTGAAGTTTCCTCAGGGATTTTTTACCTCCCTCGGCCGAGACCGCGCGCCAGCGCACGGCAGCGTCGGCGCCCGATCACCTCACCCTGTCACCTCCTGTTTCCTCTCTCGCGCTGGCCAGCTGCTTCCGACCCGATCATCACGCAATAGCACCGCCAAACCGAGGACCGCCTTTGTTCTCTGTCTCGCGTGGGCTGAAGCATGGAACATCTGCCGCCGTTGCTTAGTCGTTCGGGGATTGGCTCCTCTCGCGTGCAAGTGTCGGTAACCCAGCAAAACAGCATCACCAGACATCCCACGACCTTCCCGCACCAGTTCCAGTCGAGCTAAGCCACAGCAACCCGAGAGACGGGTGTTCTTCGCGGCGATCAAAAAGAACCAAGCAGAGGTGCTCTCATGGACAGCTCAGCAGAGAGCTTGTCGCGGCTGAGCAAGAGCGGTTTTGGACGCGCCAAGACTCCACGCTGCTCGACCCCAAATCTGGGACCAAGTGACTGATCGTCACCGGCGTATTTCGCAAACTACTCCCAGCTGGTGCAGAACTACCTTATGGTACGAAATCTGCAAATTCCCGACTTCTATTTGCTTAGAGCCCATCAAACTGCACTCACAGGAGCTAGACTTGACGGCGCCCAAGTTTACTTCGCAACACTAGCTTGATCATGGCTGTAGCCGACGTATTTTCCGTTTTTCCAACCGCGGCTATGGCGGGGATTATCGGGCTCACGGTGACAACTAGGTTAGAGCCTTTCCCGAGCCTTTGCATGACCCTGTTGACCCTCCCTGGGATCCCCTGGTGCTGTAGAGTGAGAGGGCCCGACCTCGATCACGGGGCCGTGCCGCCTCGCCCGGGGATCGCATTGGGTGGTGCCGTGTTATGCGGCACCTAACAGCACACATATAAGGAACACTGTATTACATAAATCAAAAGCGGAAGCTTACCATTGTTATTTGTAAATAATTTACAGAAAATAACTACAGCGGAAGTCTATAACCAGCTCACGTTGAATAACTATGAAGCACCGAGAAGAGGTCCAGCCCGCGGGCTCCTCTCGCTAGCAACACGAAGACATGGCAGCGGCCAGGTTCTCCCAGTGTGACAGGACTCGGAAGTTCTCGAGTCTCACCGGACAACCTTCTTTATAGAGTCGAGGTTTACATGCAAAACCACTTACATAGCAAGAGTGAGCACAAAGGCTCAGCAAGACTTAACTGTCTCTCCTAAGACATGAAACTCTACATGAAAGTAACCTAAGACTTAAGCCTGTCATTTGCGAAAAGACTCGCCAATGAGTTCACCCTTAACTTTCAGATTTTAGCCATAATAGTAGTGACCTTGCGCCCAGCAACATTGGAACTCCACAATCAAATAAGAAACGCTTTATTCCATTGTTACTTGTCCCAAGGTGAAAAATAAATTTAGTTTACTCCATCTCTACTTCAAACAAGGTTCTCATGCAGTTTAACATAATCATAGCAGCAATTATACTTTTGCAAACTGTTCCAACACAACTTGCTTACTACGTCACAACACAGTGAGCAAGCGGTACTCATAACTGCGAGGGACGGTGATTCGAATCAAACACTACCTGGATAACTCGACACATACGCCCGCCTCTGAAGACCCAACTCTGGCGTCCTTCATTACGTCGTATGTGGCAACCTTTCTCAGGACACTAGACTGTAGAACCGGTCGCGCCGTCTCGGGCTCATAGGTCTAACGAGACGATGTGGTATGCCTCTACAATCGAGTGAACCTGGTACATCGGTTTCCTGGTTCCCATATATCAGTAAGCATCCGGTACACAACTCAATACTTGCTCAGCGGGACTGCACACGCTTCGGTCCTTAACTGACACAGGCAGAGCTATTCGACCAAGACCTCGTCTTGTCGCTGCCTAACCCTCCTGCCCGGTCTCATCTTTAGAAATGTCAACTTTAGTTTGCCTCTTTTCCAACCCCACTGATGTAACCTGAACTATAGCTCGCGAGTAGATTCCAACTACTCGACTTCTACCGGATGTCCTAAGCTATTTAGCACGGCATTATTCTACAGCGGTGACCCTTTTCTACCCTCAACTCCAGGGTTCATGTTTGGTCATGCATTTGGGGTGTAAAACATCCTTGACCTAATGCACAACCAACTTTGACCCATAGTAGTGAACAAAGTAAAAACTTTAGAAAACAACTTAAATGCAAACAGGGGCTTGCCTTGGTTTTGCAGGTGACTAAACTCAGATGATATGAAGTTAGTTGCTGATGACTTGAAGTTCAATCCCTGCCCTTCTTGCCCCTTGATCCAAGCTTAACTTCTCTTCCACTCTTCCACGTTTAATCACTACACGTTATGAACATGCACATATGTTTAATTGTAAAACTTTTGCTAACAAGTTCTAAAGACAAGTTTGAAACTGGAACTTTGTTTAAAATTTTAAAATGACACTGGGGCTGGTGGTTTAGGTGTGTGTTTAAGCACTAAGATCAAGTGATGAGTGGGGTTTCATCACTTGGGTGGGGATCAACTAATGGTGGAACAGAACACTACTGATCCAGGGCTCCAATGGAGCTGGAAATTTTCTTGTGAGTTCCTTGTCACAAGAAAGTCCTCTGGACCAAAAGTCAGAATATTTCACTAAGTAGATCACCCAGAATAATTCCTTAAGCATCTAAGCCAAAAGGAATTAATTTTGAATAAATTTGCACTTTCATGCAAATCCACGTGAACTACAATTTCATACATAGCTTAGGTAGCATGCATGAATTTTCCTAGGATTGTTGGAGCTAAGGAATACCCAGAACTGAATTTCAAAGTTTTGAAAATTCTCTGAAAATGTTTCTGTATTAATTTGAATACAGAAATTTGAAATCAGAATTACCCTAAATAAATCAACTCCGAATGAGCTGAAACTTTACAGGAGTCTCCTAATATCCTAAAGAATATCCTGGCAAAATTTGGGAATTTTTGGATGAACCAAACTCCCTCTAAAATTCTTTTGCTGAAAAGATTTAAAGAATTTTCCAGAATTTTCTATTGATTTTCATGCAAATTGGGTTGCATATTGGATAGAGTTTTACCTCCTGAATACAACCCAATTTGAATCACTAATTTTGGATCTTCCTAGCCAAAGTTATGAATTTCTGAAGTTGTAATTGAAACTGGACATTTTCCTTTGAATTGTAATTGCAACCAGTGGCTGACAATTGGGCCCACGGGGATTTAAATGGACCAGTCACTGACTAGCCACACCAGGGACACAGACTATTTACATGTGGACACACTAAATCTGGCCTCACAGCTGATCCGATTTAGGTTTCACTGTGACTGACATGTGGGGCCGGTCCCTTCTCCAACTTCCGGCTCTTCCCTCTTTCCCGCGCCCGCGCTCGCTCGCCGGCAAGAAATCCCCCTTTTGGTTCCCTCGTTCCCCGGTCGTCTCCCGGCCCGAAGTCTGCCGCCTGGGGGTTTTTGAGGGCGGGAAAGCCATTCCCGGGGTCTTCGTGGGCTGTGGAGGACCGCAAGGGGTCGGGCGACGGGCAGCGGCCTCGGCCCTTGTCCGGCGACGTCATCCGGACTCCCTACCAACCCAAATTAACGGATTTCTTGGTCCAGAGCACCAGTGACTCATGGCCAAGGTCATCCTGCAAGCAACCGAGCTCGGAAACGCCCCCAACTACCAAGTCATCGTGCGCCCTAGCTTAAAAACGGGTGTCCGACGCTAAAACTCGAAGAACACCGTCGAGGCTCTATTTTTCTTCCAGATTTTTGATGTCAGGGATGCACCAGGATGTCTCTAGCCTATCACGTTATCAGAATGAGCAAAGAACTGCTGTTGATCACAAATTTTGGGAAATCCACCCACCACGGCTTATGTACACCTCGTCGGTTTTTCTAGAAATTCCCGGGCTACCGTGGATGAATTGCCTAGGGTCTTTGGTAGTGTGAAGAGGAGGGAGTGGCGCACCTTTTCGCTGCTCAACCCGTGGTGTGACACGGCCTGTACCGCCAGGGCGTCGAGGAGGCACGGCGGCGGCTCCCACCGGACTCCGATGAAAATAATTCGGCTGTGCGCCGCGCACCGAGGCTGGTGGGTCGGCTGAGCCCGCTCGGGGAGTGTCCATGGATTCTTGCGCCCGTTTCCACACTCTATGATGGTCACGCGAGGGACGAGCAGCACCGGGCGAAGATCAGTCCGAGGATCGGTCGAGCGGCAGGAAACTCGGCCCGTGTGTACTCCTCTCGGGGAAGTAGTGAAGGGACCGAAGGTAAGGCCGAAGTGTAACGTTTGCCTTGCTCTGCTGAGGTGTTACACGCGGGAGACATCGACCACAGGGGCTGCACGTCGACTCCTCGGTGGCGCCTCGAGCTCGCTCGGCCACTCGGGTGAGAGCCGATACACAGAAATTGCCTTAAGCAGTAAGTAATAATCCCCCTCTCAATGACAAGTGGGGCCCACCACTCCCCTCTGCCCCAAAAGATCTCCAAATTTTTGGCACATGCAAATTCAGCTATGAGGTACTCAAATTCAAAAGCCAATTTGCCATTTGACCATTTGTGCCACAGTTTCAAATTTAAATTCAAATTTGGATGAAATTTTCAAGTTCCTTTGATATTCATATCAAAGCACCTCCAAATTTTCTCAAAAATTTTCTCCCTCATAATTTGGACCTGAGGAATTCAATTATGCAATCTGATCCTTAAGTTGGCCATTTCAAATACAAATTTTCAAACAACAGTTTGAATTTCCTTTTTGGAAAGGGCCTTCTTTGCCTTGAAGAAAACCATTTAATTCAAACTGAAATTTAAATCCTCTTTTGTGATGACCCATTTAAATTTGGGTGAAACACTTTGGTTTGCTCCTAGCCCATGCTTGATCAATCTTGGTCCCAAGCTGAACCTCACAAGTTCAGTTGGACCATGCCCCTCCAATTTGAATTTGAAGGTGACCTCAAACAATGCTTTGAACAAGTGGTATATGAGCTTAAAATCTCTCAAATTTTGGAACTTAAGCTCTTTAATACCTGAGGACTGCAATGGTCATATCACATATATGCTTTTGGACCATTTGAACTTGAATGCTTTTCAAGGGTTCAAAAATGGGGTTTAAACTTCCCTCCCCTCTACTCATAGAGAATGTGCCTATGAGTTAGGTTTTTTGGGAGTGAAATCCTTCCCTAGGTTAACATGTGTTCAGTATGAGCTAAAGACATTTTTAGCTCTCCCCACATGTCCAGGTTTGAGTTTATCATTTCATGTGACATAACTCAAGTCATTTCCCTTGCCTTAACATTTGAATTCAGCATGAACCCAATCCTTTTTACCTCACCCTCAAATCAGAAAGTTGCTACCACATTCTCCTCAATTCAAATGTATGAGGCTCCATGTGTATACAAAAGTTTGGCGGCAATTTGAGCTGAGCCTTTGAGACTAAAGACTTTATTTTTGTTCTTTCTCATGTTCATGTATGCTTACACCTGAGTCTAACTCCACCTTGGTCCAACACTTTAAAGGCATGCTTGAACCCATGTAGTTGCACCTCATGTGTACCATCCCATGTAAGAAAGTTTTTTGTAAGTCCCATTTTTCATGAACAGAAACACAATGACGTTCAATCATCCGTTCCTTTGCATTCACATTTTTTGGGACTTTTACATTCCTCCCCCCTTAAAAAGAATCTCGCCCCGAGATTCCAATAGGAGAACGAGATGGGAGAGGTAACGCCAAGCGGTACGATGATAAAAATTCTGGATAGTTCGTGCGGAGGTAATCTTTGCTTGCCACGTTGTTTCTTCTGTGATAAGATTACTCTCGGGGAGCAAAATCCCCCCTTTACATCGGACCGGTGAATTCCTTTCATCGGCAACACGCAAAGACGACGTGTTCTACGCCGTCAAAATGCAACGGTCGATGCCTTTGACCATCGTGATTTTTCTGTCGGGATTGAACAGCCTCCAAGTTCGCTTCTACCGTTCGAACTCGGCCATCGGCTTTGTTGTCAAATCAACCCCGAACAGTACTCTTGCACCGTACTCACACCACTTCCGCGGTTGTGACATTTCGACTGTAGAGCTTCCTCTTACGAGGTATAACTGTACGGTCCTTAAACCATATAGTACCCTCATTGTCCTTCCTGAACCACTTCATCTCTCCATTGTCTATTCCCATCTGTAGGTGAGACATACCCTTGTCTCTCCTTTGCACATCAGCAATCTCTCATCAGTTTGCTGGAATGGGGGCAGTGTTATAAGGTACTCCATACGGAATGACACGGAGACTGGGTTTTTCTTCTTCTAACTCAGCATTCGCCAAGTTGTGAACGTAGCCTTTCCGACTAAACGTGTCGGTAACCGTGTTCACTTTTTCCCGTATGATAGTGGCTCTTGATGTCATACTGTCTTATGAGCCCCAACCATCTTCGAGAACACCCTGGCATCAACTAGTTGATCAGTTAAACCATCGATGCGGGGCAGGGTCCTTATTCTTTATAATGACGGCATTAAGCGAACGATAATCAACACTTAATCTTAGTGTCTGGTCGCTCTTCTTAACAAACAGTGCAGAGCAACCCCAAGGTAATGAGCTTGGTCGTATAAAATCTTTGCTCATAAGTTCACTTAGTTGCTCCTTCAACTCCGCTAGTTCATTGGGTGCCATCTTATACGGCCTTCGTGAAATCGGTGTTGTTTCCAGCGTCAGTTCAATCTTGAACTTGACGTCCCGTTAGCAGGCATTGCCCGGTAACTCATCGGAAACACATTGGATATTCACGTCCCACCGGAAACTCCTCGAGTTTAATCACTTCCGTGGGATAGGCCTAGCCAGTCTTCTTTTCTGTTCAGAATGGATTCTCCTGTCTTTACCCAGATTTTGATAAGTTTAGCAGCATTTTCGTAACTCAAGTCGAATACCAAAGTTAAAGTTAACTTCAGTATCTTTCCAACGAGTACTCAAATGCTTCCAGATCATCTCTGGATCAAAAGTTATGATTTCTCAAAGTTGACAGAATTCCTGGATAAAATTTGCCAGCATGACCTTTGTATGGGGCTACTTTTATCACAGTTGTATATAAAAATACAATGAGAATCTGTGCAAACTCTGAGCTACAACAATTTGCACATTTCCTAAACTTTCCAACGGTGTATCATAGGCACCTTAAGGATTTTTCTACAGGAAGCTATGGTTTAAAAACAGAAAGGTCCAGAGAGGTCTTTGCTACTGTCCTGGTTTTGAACAGTTTACCTTCAACTGGACTTTTCACCAACTTAACTTGTGATTTTGCTCTGGAGGTCTACAAAGAAGTTGTAGAGCCCTTGAAAATATTTCCAGAACTGTATCATACACCTTAATTGGTTAAGACTACTAAGAGTTATACTCTGTTAAAGTCCAGCAAGGATTCCTGCCAGAAACAGAGCACTCTGTTTTTGAAAACTTTGACGCCTAGTTGTACTCTCATTTGAGTCTTAGCTCAAAATAAGAGTTCAGTAACTAATATTTGTTTTAAACTTCCATTTTTAGTTTAAAGTTATTTCATGACTCATTTCTTTATAGGGAAGAGGTTATTAAGTGTAGTACGGTGTCGATGCACCGTAAGAAACATGTCGGTACTACGTTGCCTCACCAAAAGAAAATCCTAAACCGGATTACACCGGCATATCCATTTTATCAGTGGCACTAAGATGGTCTCTCGCACACGGGTACTACACGGGATACGTACGTGGTTAGTACCTGCAGAAAAACACTCAATAGTGGTGCACTCAAAGGTTGTTTCATTTCAGGCAGTATCATAATTGAAAGTAAATACAAACGCCCGCATCATTGTCATACGGCTGTCCTTGAGTTAAGCCACGTCTCAAGGTACGTGATCGTGTTTCAACACCACACGACAGGGAACCCGAGTATGTCATGAACGGGTTGTCACGGTTGGTAATGTTATCAACCCAACGGATACCACCTACTGCCCGGCAGGGCATGCCGATGGCAAGCGCTGCGTATGTCCTCCTAGGCTATTTCCAGACGAACACACTATCGCGTTACTGACCACACAATGGGGTCTCCACTTACTTGCCTAATTCACACTAGGGATCAGCGTTTCATATGAGCTCAGGAACATGAAGAGTCCAAGATTCTCATATTGACGTCCCACTCCAAGCTGTGAGACCTATCCCTGAACCACTTTCCTCGTCAGGGGAGCTAACCGAAATTGAACCGCTTTTGGTGGCGTTCCTTACCATGCTTACCAGAACGTAGGTGCGATGTTACATAATCAAAAATTCAGAATTATAACACGTAAGTTAGTACTGCCACTTTAAGTAACTATACTACTATAGTCCGTATGTGGGCCTAATACCGTTTCCTCACCGCATCCTAAGTTTTTGTCGTAATACCATCCTTATTCCGTGCGCTATTACCAATGCGGCTCTGATACCACGCTGAGAGGGCCCGACCTCGATCACGGGGCCATGCCGCCTCGCCTGTGGATCGCATTGGGTGGTGCCGTGTTATGCGGCACCTAACAGCACACATATAAGGAACACTGTATTACATAAATCAAAAGCGGAAGCTTACCATTGTTCTTTGTAAATAATTTATAGAAAATAACTACAGCGGAAGTCTATAACCAGCTCACGTTGAATAACTATGAAGCACCGAGAAGAGGTCCAGCCTGCGGGCTCCTCTCGCTAGCAACACGAAGACATGGCAGCGGCCAGGTTCTCCCAGTGTGACAGGACTCAGAAGTTCTCGAGTCTCACCGGACAAACTTCTTTATAGCGTCGAGGTTTACCTGCAAAACCACTTATATAGCAAGAGTGAGCACAAAGGCTCAGCAAGACTTAACCGTCTCTCCTAAGACATGAAACTCTACATGAAAGTAACCTAAGACTTAAGCCTGTCATTTGCAAAAAGACTGACCTACGAGTTCACCCTTAACTTTCAGAATTTAGCCATAATAGTAGTGACCTTGCGCCCAGCAACATTGGAACTCCACAATCAAACAAGAAACGCTTTATTCCAATGTTACTTGTCCCAAGGTGAAAAATAAATTTAGTTTACTCTATCTCTACTTCAAACAAGGTTCTCATGCAGTTTAACATAATCATAGCAGCAATTATACTTTTGCAAACTGTTCCCACACAACTTGCTTACTACGTTACAACACAGTGAGCAAGCGGTACTCATAACCGTGAGGGACAGTGATTCGGATCAAACACTACCCGGATAACTCGACACATACGCCCGCCTCTGAAGACCCAACTCTGGCGTCCTTCATTACGTCGTATGTGGCAACCTTTCTCAGGACACTAGACTGTAGAACCGGTCGCGCCGTCTCGGGCTCATAGGTCTAACAAGACGATGTGGTATGCCTCTACAATCTAGTGAACCTGGTACATTGGTTTCCTGGTTCCCATATATCAGTAAGCATCCGGTACACAACTCAATACTTGCTCAGCGGGGCTGCACACGCTTCGGTCCTTAACTGACACAGGCAGAGCTATTCGACCAAGACCTCGTCTTGCCACTGCCTAACCCTCCTGCCCGGTCTCATCTTTAGAAATGTAAACTTTAGTTTGCCTCTTTTCCAACCCCACTGATGTAACCTGAACTATAGCTCGCGAGTAGATTCCAACTACTCGACTTCTACCGGATGTCCTAAGCTATTTAGCACGGCATTCTTCTACAGCGGTGACCCTTTTCTACCCTAAACTCCAGGGTTCATGTTTGGTCATGCATTTGGGGTGTAAAACATACTTGACCTAATGCACATCCAACTTTGACCCATAGTAGTGAACAAAGTAAAAACTTTAGAAAACAACTTAAATGCAAACCGGGGCTTGCCTTGGTTTTGCAGGTGACTAAAGTCAGATGATATGAAGTTAGTTGCTGATGACTTGAAGTTCAATCCCTGCCCTTCTTGCTCCTTGATCCAAGCTTAACTTCTCTTTCACTCTTCCACGTTTAATCACTACACGTTATGAACATGCACATATGTTTAATTGTAAAACTTTTGCTAACAAGTTCTAAAGACAAGTTTGAAACTGGAACTTTGTTTAAGAATTTAAAATGACACTGGGGCTGGTGGTTTGGGTGTTGGGGTTTCATCACTTGGGTGGGGATCAACTAATGGTGGAACAGAACACTACTGATCCAAGGCTCCAATGGAGCTGGAAATTTTCTTGTGAGTTCCTTGTCACAAGAAATTCCTCTGGACCAAAATTCAGAATATTTCACTAAGTAGATCACCCAGAATAATTCCTTAAGCATCCAAGCCAAAAGTAATTAATTTTGAATAAATTTGCACTTTCATGCAAATCCACGTGAACTACAATTTCATACATAGCTTAGGGAGCATGCATGAATTTTTCTAGGATTTTTGGAGCTAAGGAATACCCAGAACTGAATTTCCAAGTTTTGGAAATTCTCTGAAAATGTTTCTGTATTCATTTGAATACAGAAACTTGAAATCCGAATTACCCTTACTAAATCAACTCCCAATGAGCTGAAACTTTTACAGGAGTCTGCTAATATCCTAAAGAATATCCTGGCAAAATTTGGGAGTTTTTGGATGAACCAAACTCCCTCTAAAATTCTTTTGCTGAGAAGCTTTAAAGAATTTTCCAGAATTTTCTATTGATTTTCATGCAAATTGGGTTGCATATTTGGATAGAGTTTTACCTCCTGATATAACCCAATTTGAATCACTAATTTTGGAGCTTCCTAGCCAAAGTTATGAATTTCTGAAATTGTAATTCAAACTGGACATTTTCCTTTGAATTGTAATTGCAACCAGTGGCTGACAATTGGGCCCACGGGGATTTAAATGGACCAGTCACTGACTAGCCACACCGGGGCCAAAGACTATTTACATGTGGACACACTAAATCCAGCCTCACAGCTGATCCGATTTAGGTTTCACTGTGACTGACATGTGGGGCCGGTCCCTTCTTCAACCTCCGGCTCTTCCCTCTTTCCCGCGCCCGCGCTCGCTCGCCGGCAAGAAATCCCCCTTTTGGTTCCCTCGTTCCCCGGTCGTCTCCCAGCCCGAAGTCCACCGTCTGGGGGTTTTTGAGGGCGGGAAAGCCATTCCTGGGGTTGTAACACCCCAAAATTTTGATTCAAAACAATAAACCATGTTCAGAGGGGAATTTAAAATTTTTTGAACGTGTTGCATGTTTTGCAAAAATTCAAATTCAAACTGGAATTCAAATTAAACTCAAATCAGAAAAGAAATGGAAAAAGAAAAAGAGAAAACAGAAAAAACCGGCCAGTGGGCCGAAACCCGCCAGCCAGCCCAGTTTCCCCCGCGCCAGCCCGCAGCCGCGCGCACCCGCGCTCTCTCACACAGACAGGTGGGACCCACCTGTCATCCCCAACCTCGCTCGCGCCGACCCCGGACTCTGTCCCGCGCGCGCGCGATCTTAACCGATCGGAATACCGCGTCCCTCAGCCCGAATTCCGGTCCCAGAAGACTCAAACTCGATCACAACTGACCCACCGCCCTCCCCCGGCTATAAAAACCCCAGCCCCGATCGGTTTTTCCCACGCGATCGCCGATTTTTACTCCGGTGAGCACTGAGACTTCGCCGGTGAATTCTGGCCGATCTAAGCTCGGAAACTCTGATCTAACTCGCTGGTCTTGATCCACCGCCTCCGGGGAGCTTTGCAGGTGCAGAAAACTCGGAGACTTACGGTGTAAACACAGCGCCGACGAGCTTCGCCGTGGTTTTGCCTCGGACCTCGCCGCCGATCACTTTCAAGGACCCCCGAGCTCAAGAAAACCCCCGAGGTGAGATCCCTGACCTCCCCTCTACCGATTTATGCCATAAGACCACAGTTCTAGGCAGAATTCTCGAGGATCCGAAACTTTCCGGCGAGATCGCCGCTTCCCGCCGCCGTGCGCCGCCGGCAGCGCCGCCCGCGCTCGATCAGAGCGACGTGGCCGCTTGTGCGCCGTTTATTTTAAATCGCACGGTAGGGTTTAAATCCCCGCGTACCGGTTCGATGTTATAATCTCAGCCGTCGGTTTAAAATCGGACGGTCCACGTCAGCCCCGCATTATAAAGACTGGAATTCTTACGTGCTACCCCCTGGGGTTCTCGGGAATTAAGAGCTAGCCCCGGAAACTTTAGATCTAGCCCCTGGAACTCCAGAAAATCATGTAAATTCATTTAAAAATCAGTTTTAGCCCCTGGACTTAATAAGAATTAGGAAAAACACCTCTGATAAGTGTAGCTAGACCCCTGGAAATTCTGAAAATAATATTATAGACCCTGTAATGGGGTGAGTTTACTTTTTAACCCTGTTTAGTATTTAATTTAGAAAATTGAATATGTAACTAGTGTTTAAAAATTAAAAAGTGGGACAAACATATTGTCAAAATTAAGTTAAAGACTTTCTCAGTGTTTAGAAAACTTTGGAGTGGGATAAAAACATATTTTGACAAAATTGAATCTGTTTAATTTATTATTCACATTTAGGGACACATTTTTAAGTAAAGAATAGTTATAGAAAATAGGTAAAATAATTATAAAATAGTTTACATCAGAGGCAAAGGTCAAAATATGTTATTAAATTATTTAGGACCAGAACCTATTCTGTTTAGATGATGTGTATTACTAATTTCATAATAAAATACACATTTATGCATAGGAGAATAAATCTGAAAATATAGCAACTAGCAAATGATAAATGGAGTTTCTAAAATCCAAAGAATTCAGTTTAGGGTTGGTAGAAATTCTGAAGGCACATATGGAGAAGAAAAATACTTTTCATACATACTTGGTAGTGAAAAGGTGTAGTAGTTTAATATAAGGAATTCATTTAAAACTGAAACACACATATATATATATATATATATATAGTATGTAAGTATAAATATGAACACCAAAGTAGGAATCATATACATATAAATAAAAGTGTATGCAAGCCACAGATCAACACACACAGAGTAACCACAACACATATAATGGTGAATGAATTTCATAAATGTGAATGTGTGGTTTGTATGAAGTGGAAGTGTGAACTATGTCTTATGGATTGTTGTTTTTCTTTTGCTATGTGTGATGGTGTAATGTAGAACCTGCTCAAGAGCAAGTTATCCCTTTCCAAGACCAGGACTACCCATTTCAAGAGCAGCAAGAAGGAGGCAAGTGTCCTTGACCACTTTGATCCTATGCTAGGATGTGTAGATAGAATTATTTGCATTGTCAATTGAAATATGAAACCCATGATAGGAAAGTTTCCCTAGAATTGCATTACCTTGTTTCCTTGTAGCTTGGGTTGGGATTTATTTTACCATGTCATTTATTTCCATGCATATGCTTATTCATGCTTAGAATGGGATATTTGGGACATGAGATCATCAGTTTATATTACCATACTCTTGAATGAGACGTTGTGAGTTATGTAGAGGTAGGGATCAAGGCAAGTTGGATGTTTTGGTTGTGTGCTGTGTGCACGAGACTTGGGTTTGTGTTTAGTACTTGCCTGGATCCTAAGAACCGGTTCATGGAGCACGTAACCCGGCTTTACAGTGCCAACCACATGCTGAGATGGGGCAGCTTGGCCAATTAATTAGGTGTATCCCCGGCGTAGTATGGGTGTGTTGGATGGTGCGGGGAGTAGGTGTCAGCTGGACTACCATATGAACCGCAAGGCTCAAGAGGGGGCCACTGCAGCGGGGTTGGAGCCTCTTGTATGCTGTTAGGGGTGAAACCTCAGTGGGCCCACGCTCGTCGGGAATCCCTTTGTAAAGGCTTCGTAGTGATCTCCTGGCTGCACACCTGGGAAGTGTGAATGTGGATCGTAGCCACTGGCATAATGGAGGTTCTTTTAGTCCACCCGGCAACGGGGGATGAAATCACTACATGTGGGTACAGTGGTACAAACTCTGCAGAGTCAAAACTGTCTTGACAGCCGTTCTCACGGTTAAGAGCGGCCTGGACTTATTCATGAATAGAGGAGTGATGGTTTTTGGAAGTTGTGGATGTTAAGCGGGGAGCTTAACATTGGAAATGATGTTATGGTTATTAGATTATGATGATGGGATGGGAGATTGGGACCATTTCACCTGTGTAGTAATGTAGGTGCTTAATAAGCTAAGGTGATAGGTATTAATTGCGTAGTGCTTTAACCATGAGTTCAATCTCTCCTTGTTCTAGCCATGCATGATATAAATTTTCCACACTTGCTGAGTACCATTGGTACTCAACCTTGCATTTTTGTTGGTTTATATTGCTGCTCAGGTCAAGATAATGAGGTGGTGTATAATGACCAAGACTTTGGACCCGAAGAAGGTTTCTAGGTTCATGGAGACCCCCGGGCAACGCCTGTAATGGAGCCCTAAAAGAATAATATTCCGCTGCTAGTTTATTTACTTGTGATGAAGCATTAGTGTCCATTGAGACATTTGCGATGTAAGACTTATTTATATTCGACACCTGGCTTGTAATAAATGATGCTTCACTATTTGTCATCACATGTATGAAAAAATGATCCTGGCATACATGTGATATTCACTTGGTTGTTTCTTCGGAAAAACCGGGTGTGACAGAGATGGTATCAGAGCCAAGTTTGCCCGTAGGAACGTGGACCTAGGTAGAAATGGACGTATTTAAGGTCCCTATTTTCTTAAAAAAAACTATTTTCCAAGGTGTGGGTTGAAAAGTGTTATTAAAGGAGTCATTTTCTTCATCTTACCCCAACTTTCATTCAAAATAGGATTTTTGTTTGAGAATTTATCTAATCTAATTTTAAATTCTTTTGTTTTAGATGGTTCGCATGATTCGCACCGCTCGTAAGTCCACAGGAGGGAGAGTTCCCGTAGTTGCCCTTGCCGAAAGAGAGGAAAGCCGTCCGGTGACGTACCTTTCCTACGGATTGGCAGTAGGAGGCTTATTGCGCCGTCTTCGGCGTATGCTCGAAGCCGCCGGCAATACGGGCAAGCTCATCATCCACTATAACTCCACCAGGACCATCCGTGAGAAGAGGGAAGAATGGAGTTCGGAGATGAGGATTATACACGAGAATCAGCTGCTGAAGATCCACCATTCTCCAGCTAGTAGAGCAACACAGGTCGATGCGGAGAAAGATGTCACCTGGGAGGCCATCACCTGCCAGAGTCACATCTATCGTCGCCACTTGGACAAAACTGAGTACATGTATGTCCTCCAACGTGAGAGTGGTACCACGGAGTACAAATACCCACCAGTGCAGCAAGGGACTTCCCATGAGCACATGGACTTGTGCTTGGAGGATGCGGCTATGCTCAGCACTCGACTGCAGGAGTGTCAACAAGAGCTTCAGGATGTCCGAGACACCCTGAAGGACACGGAGGCGTTGCTGCGAGCTTGCTTAAAGGCGAGAGAAAGAGGAGATGGGAATGAACTGTGCGTCACCGTGAATGATACATGGACTCCTGACTCCCCGGATCGCCGAGCAATCAGGCGTCGTCGCACTTCTCCACCAGCAGCCTCCCCACCCAAAGCAGAGTCAGAAGGTAGCCGAAATGAGGAGGAAGATCCCGAGGAGCCAGCTCAAGAGGACGAGTAGTGTAGAGTCTTTCCCCTAGCTAGCAAGAGGTCGAGTAGTCGAGTCGTTACGTAGTTAATGGTGTGATAATGATTGGTGTGTGACGTGAGTTGTGGAAGCCATGAGCAATTGACCACAGCCTTGTCTTCAGATTGTTTTTCTTTGGTGTGTGAACCCACAGGAAATAATAGTGCATTTATTTGGTGTGAGATATAAACCCTCGTAAAATTTTAACAAAGCCTCAACACCTCAAAGTACCAACAAATGAAAGTAGTAAGATGATACTAAATGGTATCAAATTAACATTTGTTGATTCTGCCAGATGGCCGGAAGAGGAAAAGGGCGTGCTGCCAACCCCGCCAACAACAACAATGATGAGGCATGCAACCCTCATCTTTCTGGAGGCCAGGACCGGGGTGGTCGCCGTGAAGAAGTTGATCCTCTCCACCAAATGCTGGAGAATCAAAATCAGCTCATCCAGAACTTGACTCAGGTGGTGGCCAACTTGCATCAAGTTCCACCTACACAAGCTGCACCACGCCAACCAAGGTTGAGTGAGTTTCTAGGAACTCAACCTCCAAAGTTTGCAAGTGCTGCTGAACCTCTGGAGGCAGATGATTGGCTGAAGACCATTGAAAGTAAGATGAGGATAATACAATGCCAAGGGTATGAGAGGGTGCTGTTTGCCTCTCATCAATTGCATGGACCTGCTGCTGATTGGTGGACCGCCTACGTGGCCGCCCATCATGACCCTGAGAACATCACTTGGGAAGAGTTCAAGCGTAGCTTCCGCAACCATTACATCCCAAGAGGTGAACTCAAAAACAAGAGGAAGGAGTTTTTGGGACTGCAGCAGGGAAACATGACTGTGAGGGAATACCTCACTAAATTTACTCAACTATCCCGTTATGCTCCACGAGACATAGAGACTGATGAGCAGAAACAAGATTGTTTCGTGGAAGGACTTACCGCAGAGATGCAGTGTGCAATGTCCTCCAATGAGTATGAAAGCTTCCAAAAGATGGTGGACCGAGCGTTTGTGGTAGAAAGGAAGCTAAAGGCCCTGGAAAATGAGAATAAGAGGAAGGCTGGGTGGTCACATCAAGCCTCAGGGAGCAACACCCGCCCACGTATGATGCAGCAACCTACGGGGCAGACAAGCCGTGCTGCGGTACCCTATTCAGCACCAAGAGGGTACAACCCAAACTACAGGCCTCCCGCAGCACCAGCACAGCCGCAACGTCAGTTTGTGCAGCAGCCTCGCCCCGCATATCCACCTCGACCAGCAGTGCAAGGACCCCCAAACCAACCCCAAGACAACAAGGGCCAGGCATCTAAGATTGGGGTGCAATGTTTCAGCTGTGGTGAAGTGGGGCACTACGCCCATAAATGCCCAAAGAAGAAGCCTGCGCCGCCACAACAGCAGAATGTAATGAGAGGACGGGTGAACCATGTCACTATGGAGGAAGCACAAGAGGCACCCGACGTGGTAGTTGGTAAGTTTCCTGCCAATTTACACCTTGCAACTCTGCTGTTTGATTCTGGTGCTACCCACTCGTTCATTGCTCAAGGGTTTGTTAAGAAGCATGACCTAGCAACCACACAAATGAACCATATGCTAGCGGTAAACTCTCCAGGTGGAGAAATAAGGACAAGACAAGTGTGTCCCAAAGTGAACCTAGACATTAATGGGGTAGTATTTACAGCTAACCTCATAGTGATAGATTCACAAGGGATAGATATTATTTTGGGTATGGATTGGTTGACCAAACATCAAGGAATCATCCATTGTTCGACCAGAACGGTGGAACTAACTCATCCCAGTGGCACAAGAGTAAAGTTCATAACGATACACGAGCCTAGGAGGGACATTAAATTAAATCAAGTGGAGGTGAAAGTTGAGGAAATCAGGACTATCAGGGAATATCCAGATGTTTTTCCGGAGGAGTTGCCAGGTATGCTTCCCGACCGTGACGTGGAATTCGCAATTGAGCTAGTACCGGGAACAGCCCCGATATACAAGAGACCTTATCGAATGGACTCCAAGCAGCTAGAAGAGCTCAAGGATCATTTGAGAGAATTGACGGAGAAGGGGTATATTCGCCCTAGTTCCTCACCATGGGGAGCTCCGGTGATATTTGTGCCCAAGAAAGACGGAACCCAAAGGTTATGCGTGGATTACCGTGCTTTGAATGAGGTAACCATCAAGAACAAATACCCATTGCCTCGCATTGAAGACTTGTTTGATCAGTTGAGGGGAGCTTGTGTGTTCTCGAAAATTGATCTCAGGTTGGGATACCACCAACTCAAGATAAGGCAATCTGATATTCCCAAGACAACTTTCGTATCTCGGTACGGACTGTATGAATACACTGTCATGCCTTTCGGGCTAACCAATGCCCCGGCATATTTCATGTACCTCATGAACAAGGTATTCATGGAATATCTGGACAAATTTGTGGTGGTTTTCATAGATGATATTCTCGTCTTCTCCAAAGATGAAGAAGAACATGAGAAACATCTAAGGTTGGTGTTGCAGAGGCTGAGAGGACACCAACTATATGCCAAGTTGAGCAAGTGTGAGTTTTGGCTGAAGAGAGTTTCCTTTTTAGGACATATAATCTCGGAGGGAGGAATTTCCGTAGATCCCGCCAAAATCGAGGATATCCAGAAGTGGAAGACCCCTGAAAATGTCGGGGAAGTTCGAAGCTTTTTGGGATTGGCTGGATACTATCGATGGTTTATTGAGGGATTCTCCAAGATCTCGAGACCTCTCACCAAACTGTTGGAAAAGGGAATCACATTCACCTGGACGCCACAGTGCGATACGAGCTTTCAGGAACTAAAGAAGAGATTGACAACAGCCCCAGTGTTGGTTATGCCAGATATGCAGAAGAATTTCACAGTGTACTGCGATGCCTCTGGAAATGGGTTGGGATGTGTTCTCATGCAAGAAGGACATGTCGTGGCATATGCATCCCGGCAGCTTCGGAAGCACGAGAAGAACTATCCTACACATGACCTAGAACTAGCCGCAGTGGTACACGCGTTGAAAATTTGGCGGCACTATTTGATGGGGAAGAGGACAGAGATATATACGGATCATAAGAGTTTGAAGTACATATTCACACAGCCAGATCTCAACCTCAGACAAAGAAGATGGTTAGAGCTAATCAATGACTTTGATATAGGCATCAACTATCATCCTGGGAAAGCAAACGTCGTGGCCGATGCTTTGAGTCGGAAAGTGCAGGTCAATAAGTTGAGCTTGAAGGACATGCCTGCAGAATTAAAGGACGAGGTTATAAGGCTCAATCTATGTCTAGTAAATAGTGGTGAAGCCATCGCCATGGAAGTGGACTCCACACTCGAGCGAGACATACGCGAGGGCCAAAAGAATGATGAGAAGATACAAGAGATCAGACAGCTTATCAAGGAAAATAAAGCTCCTGGTTTTAGAGAGGATGAACAAGGAACGGTGTGGCACGGGAAAAGAATCTGTGTGCTAGAAGTAAAGGAGATCCGTGAATTGATTTTAAATGAGGCTCATGATTCTGACTATTCCATTCATACTGGGAGTACGAAGATGTACCAGGACCTCAAAAGCAGGTATTGGTGGTATGGCATGAAGCGAGATGTCACGGAACATGTGGCCCTATGTGACACATGTCAGTTGGTGAAAGCAGAACATCAACGACCCGCGGGATTATTGCAACCACTCAAAGTGCATGAATGGAAGTGGGAAGAAATCAGCATGGATTTTGTCGTGGGATTGCCTAGGACCCAATCCGGGTATGATTCAATATGGGTCATTATTGATAGGCTAACCAAGGTAGCTCATTTCATCCCTGTGAAAGAAAGCTACAGCGGATCCAAATTGGCAGAATTGTACATGTCAAGGATTGTGTGTTACCATGGAGTGCCAAAGAATATAGTGTCGGACCGAGGGACACAGTTCACCTCGAGGTTTTGGCAGAAGTTGCATGAAACCATGGGAACCCATCTGAACTTCAGCTCTGCCTATCATCCCCAAACTGACGGGCAGACGGAGAGAACCAATCAGATCCTTGAACATATGTTAAGGGCATGTGCACTCAAAAACAATAGGAGTTGGGACAAGAACTTACCGTATGCGGAGTTTTCCTATAACAACAGCTATCAAGCTAGTATGAAGATGTCACCGTTTGAAGCTTTGTATGGAAGAAAGTGCAGAACTCTCCTATTTTGGAACCAAACAGGAGAAAGTAAAGTGTTTGGTCCAGAAGTGCTACAAGAAGCCGAGCGAAGGTGAGGGAGATTCGCAACAACTTGAGGATAGCACAAACACGCCAGAAGAGTTATGCTGATGTACGAAGAAGAGAGCTCGTTTTCAACGTGGGAGACTATGTTTATCTCAAGGTGTCCCCTATCAGAGGACTTCGTCGGTTCAAGGTGAAAGGGAAGTTGTCACCTCGATACATCGGACCCTTTCAAGTTTTGGAAAGAAAAGGCGAAGTGGCGTACCAACTAGAGTTACCGGTTCATCTATCGGACGTGCACGATGTATTCCATGTGTCACAACTCAAGAAATGCCTGAGGACGCCTGAAGAGGTGTTACCCATGAATGAAGTGGATGTAGATGAAGATTTGTCTTATGCCGAGCAACCATACAAGATTTTGGAGACAATGGAACGCCTCACCAGAAATAAAAGAATCCGGATGTGCAAGGTGCAGTGGAAGCATCACTCAGAAGAGGAAGCTACCTGGGAACGGGAAGATGAGCTCAAGGCACAATTTCCGGAATTGTTTTCTTAGAAACACCAATCTCGAGGACGAGATTTCTTTTAAGGGGGGTAGAGCTGTAACACCCCAAAATTTTGATTCAAAACACTAAACCATGTTCAGAGGGGAATTTAAAAATTTTTGGACGTGTTGCATGTTTTGCAAAAATTCAAATTCAAACTGGAATTCAAATTAAACTCAAATCAGAAAAGAAATGGAAAAAGAAAAAGAGAAAACGGAAAAAACCGGCCAGTGGGCCGAAACCCGCCAGCCGGCCCAGTTTCCCCCGAGCCAGCCCGCAGCCGCGCGCACCCGCGCTCTCTCACACAGACAGGTGGGACCCACCTGTCATCCCCAACCTCGCTCGCGCCGACCCCGGACTCTCTCCCGCGCGCGCGCGATCTTAACCGATCGGAATACCGCGTCCCTCAGCCCGAATTCCGGTCCCAGAAGACTCAAACTCGATCACAACTGACCCACCGCCCTCCCCCGGCTATAAAAACCCCAGCCCCGATCGGTTTTTCCCACGCGATCGCCGATTTTTACTCCGGTGAGCACCGAGACTTCGCCGGTGAATTCTGGCCGATCTAAGCTCGGAAACTCTGATCTAACTCGCTGGTCTTGATCCACCGCCTCCGGGGAGCTTTGCAGGTGCAGAAAACTCGGAGACTTACGGTGTAAACACAGCGCCGACGAGCTTCGCCGTGGTTTTGCCTCGGACCTCGCCGCCGATCACTTTCCAGGACCCCCGAGCTCAAGAAAACCCCCGAGGTGAGATCCCTGACCTCCCCTCTACCGATTTATGCCATAAGATCACAGTTCTAGGCAGAATTCTCGAGGATCCGAAACTTTCCGGCGAGATCGCCGCTTCCCGCCGCCGTGCGCCGCCGGCAGCGCCGCCCGCGCTCGATCAGAGCGACGTGGCCGCTTGTGCGCCGTTTATTTTAAATCGCACGGTAGGGTTTAAATCCCCGCGTACCGGTTCGATGTTATAATCTCAGCCGTCGGTTTAAAATCGGACGGTCCACGTCAGCCCCGCATTATAAAGACTGGAATTCTTACGTGCTACCCCCTGGGGTTCTCGGGAATTAAGAGCTAGCCCCGGAAACTTTAGATCTAGCCCCTGGAACTCCAGAAAATCATGTAAATTCATTTAAAAATCAGTTTTAGCCCCTGGACTTAATAAAAATTAGGAAAAACACCTCTGATAAGTGTAGCTTGACCCCTGGAAATTCTGAAAATAATATTATAGACCCTGTAATGGGGTGAGTTTACTTTTTAACCCTGTTTAGTATTTAATTTAGAAAATTGAATATGTAACTAGTGTTTAAAAATTAAAAAGTGGGACAAACATATTGTCAAAATTAAGTTAAAGACTTTCTCAGTGTTTAGAAAACTTTGGAGTGGGATAAAAACATATTTTGACAAAATTGAATCTGTTTAATTTATTATTCACATTTAGGGACACATTTTTAAGTAAAGAATAGTTATAGAAAATAGGTAAAATAATTATAAAATAGTTTACATCAGAGGCAAAGGTCAAAATATGTTATTAAATTATTTAGGACCAGAACCTATTCTGTTTAGATGATGTGTATTACTAATTTCATAATAAAATACACATTTATGCATAGGAGAATAAATCTGAAAATATAGCAACTAGCAAATGATAAATGGAGTTTCTAAAATCCAAAGAATTCAGTTTAGGGTTGGTAGAAATTCTGAAGGCACATATGGAGAAGAAAAATACTTTTCATACATACTTGGTAGTGAAAAGGTGTAGTAGTTTAATATAAGGAATTTATTTAAAACTGAAACACACATATATATATATAGTATGTAAGTATAAATATGAACACCAAAGTAGGAATCATATACATATAAATAAAAGTGTATGCAAGCCACAGATCAACACACACAGAGTAACCACAACACATATAATGGTGAATGAATTTCATAAATATGAATGTGTGGTTTGTATGAATTGGAAGTGTGAACTATGTCTTATGGATGGTTGTTTTTCTTTTGCTATGTGTGATGGTGTAATGTAGAACCTGCTCAGAGCAAGTTATCCCTTTCCAAGACCAGGACTACCCATTTCAAGAGCAGCAAGAAGGAGGCAAGTGTCCTTGACCACTTTGATCCTATGCTAGGATGTGTAGATAGAATTATTTGCATTGTCAATTGAAATATGAAACCCATGATAGGAAAGTTTCCCTAGAATTGCATTACCTTGTTTCCTTGTAGCTTGGGTTGGGATTTATTTTACCATGTCATTTATTTCCATGCATATGCTTAGCCATGCTTAGAATGGGATATTTGGGACATGAGATCATCAGTTTATATTACCATACTCTTGAATGAGACGTTGTGAGTTATGTAGAGGTAGGGATCAAGGCAAGTTGGATGTTTTGGTTGTGTGCTGTGTGCACGAGACTTGGGTTTGTGTTTAGTACTTGCCTGGATCCTAAGGACCGGTTCATGGAGCATGTAACCCGGCTTTACAGTGCCAACCACATGCTGAGATGGGGCAGCTTGGCCAATTAATTAGGTGTATCCCCGGCGTAGTATGGGTGTGTTGGATGGTGCGGGGAGTAGGTGTCAGCTGGACTACCATATGAACCGCAAGGCTCAAGAGGGAGCCACTGCAGCGGGGTTGGAGCCTCTTGTATGCTGTTAGGGGTGAAACCTCAGTGGGCCCACGCTCGTCGGGAATCCCTTTGTAAAGGCTTCGTAGTGATCTCCTGGCTGCACACCTGGGAAGTGTGAATGTGGATCGTAGCCACTGGCATAATGGAGGTTATTTTAGTCCACCCGGCAACGGGGGATGAAATCACTACATGTGGGTACAGTGGTACAAACTCTGTAGAGTCAAAACTGTCTTGACAGCCGTGCTCACGGTTAAGAGCGGCCTGGACTTATTCATGAATAGAGGAGTGATGGTTTTTGGAAGTTGTGGATGTTAAGCGGGGGGCTTAACATTGGAAATGATGTTATGGTTATTAGATTATGATGATGGGATGGGAGATTGGGACCATTTCACCTGTGTAGTAATGTAGGTGCTTAATAAGCTAAGGTGATAGGTATTAATTGCGTAGTGCTTTAACCATGAGTTCAATCTCTCCTTGTTCTAGCCATGCATGATATAAATTTTCCACACTTGTTGAGTACCATTGGTACTCAACCTTGCATTTTTGTTGGTTTATATTGCTGCTCAGGTCAAGATAATGAGGTGGTGTATAATGACCAAGACTTTGGACCCGAAGAAGGTTTCTAGGTTCATGGAGACCCCCGGGCAACGCCTGTAATGGAGCCCTAAAAGAATAATATTCCGCTGCTAGTTTATTTACTTGTGATGAAGCATTGGTGTCCATTGAGACATTTGCGATGTAAGACTTATTTATATTCAACACCTGGCTTGTAATAAATGATGCTTCACTATTTGTCATCACATGTATGAGAAAATGATCCTGGCATACATGTGATATTCACTTGGTTGTTTCTTCGGAAAAACCGGGTGTGACAGGGGTCTTCGTGGGCTGTAGAAGACCGCAAGGGGTCGGGCGACGGGCAGCGGCCTCGGCCCTTGTCTGGCCACGTCGGCCGGCCTCCCTACCGACCCAAATTCGCGGATTTCTTGCTCCAGAGCACCAGTGACTCATGGCCAAGGTTGTCCTGCAAGCAACCGAGCTCGGAAATGCCCCCAACTACCAAGTCATCGTGCGCCCTAGCTTAGAAACGGGTGTCCGACGCTAAAACTCGAAGAACACCGTCGAGGCTCTATTTTTCTTCCGGATTTTTGATGTCAGCGATGCACCAGGATGTCTCTAGCCTATCCCGTGATCAGAATGAGCAAAGAACTGCTGTTGATCACAAATTTTGGGAAATCCCCCACCACGGCTTATGGACACCTCATCGGTTTTTCTAGAAATTCCCGGGCTACCGTGGATGAATTGCCTAGGGTCTTTGGTAGTGTGAAGAGGAGGGAGTGGCGCACCTTTTTGCTTCTCAACCCGTGGTGTGACACGGCCTGTACCGCCGGGGCGTCGAGGAGGCGCGGCAGCGGCTCCCACCGGACTCCGATGAAAATAATTCGGCTGTGCGCCGCGCACAGAGGCTGCTGGGTCGGCTGAGCCCGCTCGGGGAGTGTCCGTGGATTCTTGCGCCCGTTTCCACGCTCTCTGATGGTCACGCGAGGGACGAGCGGCACCGGGCGAAGATCAGTCCGAGGATCGGTCGAGCGGCAGGAAACTCGGCCCGTGTGTACTCCTCTCGGGGAAGTAGTGAAGGGACCGAAGGTAAGGCCGAAGTGTAACGTTTTCCTTGCTCTGCTGAGGTGTTACACGCGGGAGACATCGACCACAGGGGCTGCACGTCGACTCCTCGGTGGCGCCTCGAGCTTGCTCGGCCACTCGGGTGAGAGCCGATACACAGAAACTGCCTTAAGCAGTAAGTAATAATCCCCCTCTCAATGACAAGTGGGGCCCACCACTCCCCTCTGCCCCAAAAGATCTCCAAATTTTTGGCACATGCAAATTCAGCTATGAGGTACTCAAATTCAAAAGCCAATTTTCCATTTGACCATTTGTGCCACAGTTTCAAATTTAAATTCAAATTTGGATGAAATTTTCAAGTTCCTTTGATATTCATATCAAAGCACCTCCAAATTTTCTCAAAATTTGTCTCCCTCATAATTTGGACCTGAGGAATTCAATTATGCCATCTGATCCTTAAGTTGGCCATTTCAAATACAAATTTTCAAACAACAGTTTGAATTTCCTTTTTGGAAAGGGCCTTCTTTGCCTTGAAGAAAACCATTTAATTCAAACTGAAATTTAAATCCTCTTTTGTGATGACCCATTTAAATTTGGGTGAAACACTTTGGTTTGCTCCTAGCCCATGCTTGATCAATCTTGGTCCCAAGCTGAACCTCACAAGTTCAGTTGGACCATGCCCCTCCAATTTGAATTTGAAGGTGACCTCAAACAATGCTTTGAACAAGTGGTATATGAGCTTAAAATCTCTCAAATTTTGGAACTTAAGCTCTTTAATACCTGAGGACTGCAATGGTCATATCACATATATGCTTTTGGACCATTTTAACATGAATGCTTTGCAAGGGTTCAAAAATGGGGTTTAAACTTCCCTCCCCTCTACTCATAGAGAATGTGCCTATGAGTTAGGTTTTTTTGGGAGTGAAATCCTTCCCTAGGTTAACATGTGTTCAGTATGAGCTAAAGACATTTTTAGCTCTCCCCACATGTCCAGGTTTGAGTTTATCATTTCATGTGACATAACTCAAGTCATTTCCCTTGCCTTAACATGTTTGAATTCAGCATGAACCCAATCCTTTTTACCTCACCCTCAAATCAGAAAGTTGCCACCACATTCTCCTCAATTCAAATGTATGAGGCTCCATGTGTATACAAAAGTTTGGCGGCAATTTGAGCTGAGCCTTTGAGACTAAAGACCTTATTTTTGTTCTTTCTCATGTTCATGTATGCTTACACCTGAGTCTAACTCCACCTTGGTCCAACACTTTCAAAGGCATGCTTGAACCCATGTGGTTGCACCTCATGTGTACCATCCCATGTAAGAAAGTTTTTTGTAAGTCCCATTTTTCATGAACAGAAACACAATGACGTTCAATCATCCGTTCCTTTGCATTCACATTTTTTGGGACTTTTACATAGATCCCTTTCACCGAGGTTTTGGCGGGCTAAAGGAGTCGGGTTACATAGCCGAAGTGATCCCGAGCCGCTGCACCGTCACCGGCTAGGTTAGGGCCACCGCCGGCCGGGGAAGATGGTGCCATCGTGTTCAGCGCACGAATTTAGGCCCTGGCGGCGAGGGAGAGCGCAAGAGTTGGCCGTACAGCAAGGATCAGCGCGGCTACGGCGAGCCCGGCGGCACGCGGGCGCGGGAGCGCGAGGAAGAAGACGATTGGTCGGGCCCGCTCGTCAGTCGCTAGGTAAACAGTGTGGGGATTTTCTGTTGCACCGGATCATCTGTGACAATGCGGAGAACAGTACTGTGGCCCCGTGTGGTGTAGCCGAGGGGGTGACACGTGTGGGCTGGACCTGCTGTCATGGATTTGAACTTTTCCCGGTTAATTCAAATTCCAGAATTTCCCCGAACTTTAGAACCTCATAACTTTTTGCTAGGAAGCTCCAAATTTGGTGATTCAAATTGGATTGGATTCATCTTGAATAGCTCTATCCAAATATGCAACCCAATTTGTATGAAACCCATTATTTAATTCTGGAAAATTCTTTAAAGCTTTTCAGAAAAAGAATTTTAGAGGGAGTTTGGTTAATCCAAAAATCCTCCAATTTTGCCAGAACATTCTCTGGGATGTTAGGGAAGTCCTGTAAAAGTTTCAGATCATTTGGAGTTGATTTGATCAGGGCAATTTAAATTTGAAGATGCTGTATTCACTTAAATACAGAAACATTTTCAGAGAATTTTCAAAACTTGGAAATTCAGTTCTGGGCAAATCTTAGCTCCAAAAATGCTAGGAAAATTTATGCAAACTCTATGAGCTATAATTGAAATTTTAGTTCACTAAGTTTGGCAAGAACATGGGTGTTATCCCAGAATTAATTTTTCTTTGCTTAATTACTTAGAAAATTATTCTGAACCAACCACTCAATAAAAAGTGCTAATCTTTGGTACAGAGGGTTTTCTTGTGACAAGAAACTCACATGAAAATTCTCAGCTGAAACTCACATGAAAATCCTGTCCTGTTTAATGTGTATATTCATTAACGTGTGCATATTCATTAACGTGTAGTCGCTGAAGGTGAGGAGACTCCGGAAGTGCTCGACTTCCTCCTTCCGGAAGAAGACCTAACCACTGACCAGCAGCAACAAGGCAAGCCCCAGTTTGCATTAACCCCTTTTATAAAGTTTTACTTTATTTACATGTCTAGTGTGAAGTATGTATGTGCAGTAGGTGTAGGGTGGATGAAACACAAATGCATAACCAGATGTTCCCATAGAAGTGAGGGTAGTGTCTAAGGCCTCAACTAGACAGACTATGCTTAATGATTCATAGGACTTTGGTACAAGTCGAGTAGTTGGAATCTACTCGTGAGTTAGGCTTGGGACACACGGGATTAGTTCGAGTGATGTGAGATCACTTTAGTAATGAAAATGAGACTAGGCAGGGGCTAGGGCGCAGCAAGAGGAAGTCTTGTGTGTGCAGCCCTGTCTGTGTCGATTGAGGGCCAATCCATGTGCGGCCTTGCTGAACAAGTATTGAACGTACCGAAGGCATATCGGATATATGGGCCCCGATAAACCGATGTAACCTAAACCTCCGGGCGTCGAGGCATAACGCACCGATTTATAGGTGTAGGCTGAGGGCAGCAAGGTGGAAATCTGCTAACGGGCATAGAGAGATGCTCCATGTAGGGAACCTCCTACTCGTTTCGGTGCGACCGGTTCGACGTTTGGGCTGTTGGGTGAAAGGTTGTCCCGTATGACATCGAGTGAGCATGCTGTGCAGCTCCACGGGTGGGCGTACGTGACGTGCTCTTTGGGTATCCCTGCAGGTGTATATCGAGTCGATTCGCCGGCCCTCGCGGTGACGAGTACCGCTTGTTCACTGCATCGTAACGTAGTTAATGTATGAAATGTGATGATTCAATATTTCTGTTATGATATAATATTGTGTTACTACATGTGTGCCACCAAATATTGCTTACTAAATTTCAGATTCATAAACTGTTAACTTGTGCCTAAAAGATGAACTAAGGATGAACTTGTAGGCGCGTCCGTTTGCTGCAATTGTACCATCCCGTGTTCGTTGTACCCTACATGTAGAGTTTCATGCTTAGGTGAGTCGGTTAAGTCTTGTTGAGCCATCGTGCTCATGGTTGCTGCTTAAGTGTTTTTCAGGTGAGGTGCCACCCACGGACTCGGAGTACGAGTCCACCGGCGAGGGTTACCCTCCATCGGGGACCATGACTGAGTGGGAGCCGTACACGCCGCGCTGAGCTGAGGAGTGCAGCTAGTGTGAGTTGCCCTAGGGCTGGGCAACCGACTTTTGCTAGATAGGCGGGCGTGAGTTATAAAGTAGACTTCCGCTGTGCAATATAAACAATAGTTTTTAACTGAAGGTTGTACTGTTTGTACAGTTTCAGTTTGTTTTTCCATGTAATACAACGTATCCTTATGATGTGTGCTGTCGGGTATCACATCGTGCGGCATCACCCTCTGCGATCCTGGATGAGCGGATCCCGGTCCGCCACAAAGCCTATTAACATTAAGAAATGCATGATCTACTCGATGACTTAGACACTACCCTCACTCCTTTTGGAATAATCTGGTTATGCATTTGGGGTTTCATCCATTCTACACCTAATGCACACACATATTTCAAGCTAAGTGAATATAAAGCAAAACTTTACAGAACTTGTTAAATGCAAATCGGGGCTTGCCTTGTTGCTGCTGGTCGGTAGTATATAATTCAGTTAAAGTCTTCTCTCCCTTGAGGCTTGATCAAATGATCCCCTTCAATGGATTCACTCCATCGAACTCCGTTGTTGACCGCCTTTGATGTAAATACTATCGACATGTATATGTACATGTTTCATAATGGCATTCATATAATTAAAGACATGAATTTGTGATGAACAGAGGAATCTGTGAGAGTGATAAGAATGATTTTTTTGCCTCTGTTGTGCAAAAAAGTTTAAAGGTTAACTTCATCTGCCTTAGGAGTTTAGGTATAAAACTATCTAAGTTTCCTAAGGAGCATATACGATTAACTGAACTAATGTGAAGAAAACAGAAGAACCTAAACTCCAATGATCCTGAAAATTTTACAGGAAGTCCTATCCTACAAAGGAATTCAGATTTCCAAATTTCATCTAAATTTGAAGGAATTTGTGCCCCTCATAATTCCCACAATATTTCCTATGTAATTCTCAAATACATAAGAATGGAGAACCAATACAGGGAGTTCTAAGGCTCAACTTGAGCTGAAACTTTACATGTGAGTTCCTGGTCACAGAAAAGTACTTTGGTACGAGTTTCAGGACTTTTCATTGAGTATTTCCCCCAGAATAATTCTCTAAGCAGTTATGCAAAAAGGATTTAATTCTCAAGTAATTTGCATTTTCATGCTAAATCAAGTGAACTACCATTTCAAACATTGCTCGTAGAGAATGCATGAATTTTCGTATGATTTTTGGAGCTAAGGATTTCCTAGAATGAATTTTTCAAAATGGAAACTTTTTCTGAAAAGTTTCTGGAAACTTTTTAGTACAGCAGATTGTACTCTGAAAATTCCTACTCAAATCAACTCCAAATGAGCTGAAAATTTGCTAGGAGGTCAATAATATCCTAAATAATATTCTGGCAAAATTTAGTAATTTTTTGATAAACCAAACTCCCCTCAATAATTCTTTTACAGAAAATTTTAAAAGAATTATCCAGAATTTTTTTTTACTTTCATACAAATTTGAATAGATCTTTGTAAACTGAATCTAACCCAATTTTAATCACTAAATTTGGAGTTTCCTACACAAAGTTATGAATTTTCAAAGTTGTAGCAAAGTCTGGAATTTATTTGCTACTGAAAATCGGACTGGGCCCATGGTTTGAAGTACAACCAATGAAATGCGAGGACACACGGGGCCGCAGGGTTTTAACTGTTTATCCACACCGGATCCACAGCCACATTAAATCCCATTTTAAACATAGGGTCGCTGACAGGTGGGCCAGCCCCACCCTTCTTCAACCTCCCGCGCGCGCCCTCCTCGCGGGCCGCGGGTTCCCCGCCGTCTCTTGGCCCAAGACTCGCCGACGGGGGGTTTTGGGGTAAGGGAACTCATTGGTGGGGTCGGTACGGGCGCTAGAGGACTGGAACTATGCCGGCGACATGTGACGGCCTCGGGAGAGGTTCGGCGCCATTGGCCGGTGGTCCTAGCCCGCCAAACTCTCTAGTGATCGGCTCTAAAGCAACCTTGGATGCTAGGAAAGCTTGGCTAATACGCAAACAGACACGGGAACGGCGGCTACCATGCTTTCACCGTGCACCCGAGAGGTGCGGTGATGTTCGGGCTCGGGAAAACATGAAATAACTCGCACACCGTCGGTTTCTGTAAGGGCCTAAGTTTTTGGCACATATTCAAAGTGTTCTTCACCACACACACACTACATTTGAAGAAACTTGATGAGTACATTTGAAGAGCAAGTAAACACCATCAACATGCTCATTAGAGAATAAATTTATAAAATGGAAAAGTGGCATTTCCCACATGCATCATCTAGGGGCTGAGCTTGTGAAAAACTCCAACACCTTGCTAGGAATGCTCATGCCAAATTTCACCCAAATTCAAACCTTTTTGAAGTCTCTTTGGGTATAACTAGAAAGAGGGTGGTTTGAACTCAAATTCAAACTATTTCCATCCCATGAATTCAAAAGTGGAAGGCATATTCTTACTCAGCACATTTTTGTGAGCTCACACACCAATTTTCACTCCATTTGGAGTTGATCTTGACATGAGCTAAGTTGGCAAATTCAAACTTTATTTGAATTTCAAACTGCATATGTGCTGAAAATATATTCAAACAAACCCCAATTTGAATTCTATCCAATTCAAATGGCCAAAGGGTAGATAATTCAAATGACCAAGGTTAATTGGGTCTCTACTGTTTAGAGCAGTGGGGAAAATGTAACACCCCAAAACCTGCTAAAGAGGGGAATTTAAAAATTTTTGGACGTAATGCATGTGATAAAGCAATTAAATTCAAACTGGAATTCAAATTCAAATCAAAACAGAAAAAGAAAAGGAAAAAGAAAAAGAAAAAGAAAACCGAAACCGGCCAGTGGGCCAAAACCCGCCAGCTGGCCCAAGACCCGCGCCAGCCAGCCCAACCCGCGCCCCCCCTCTCTCCCTCTCTCTGACGTGTGGGGCCCACCGTCGTCTTCTTCCCCCGCGCGCCCAACCGACCCTAGACTCTCTCCCGCGCCCGATCAAAACCAACCCCGGAACCCACGCTCCCAGCCCCGATTTCCGGTCCCAGACGCCCCAACGTGATCTCAACAGACCGCCGCCCTCCCTCGTCTATTTAAACGCCAAAATCCGCCCTTTTTTCCTCCCCGATCGGCCGTTTTTCTCTCCGGTGAGAACCGAAGCTTCTACAGCCGATTTCCTTCGATCCTTGCTCAAATTTTCTAATCTAACGTGCTGATCACGTTCCACCGCCGCCGGGGAGCCCTGCAGTTGAAGGAAACAGCGTGTCTTGCGCCCCGACTGCCACTTCGACGTGCACCGAAGACCATCACCGTTGAAGCTCGCCGCCGACCGACTTCCAGGGCCTCCGAGTGCAAAAAAACCCCTTAGTGAGCATCCCCTAACCCTCCGCAGCCGATCCGTGCAAAAAGATGCGAGTTCCCGCGTGTAGCGGCAAAAACCGAGGCTGCGCCCGCGAGATCACCACCCCCGCCGCCGCGGGCCGCCGCGCGTGCGGGCTGGCTCCGGCCAGGGCGACGTGGCCCCTTGAGGGCCGTCTGTTTAAATCGCACGGTAGAAATAAGACCGACGCGTACCGTTTCGGCGATCTAATCTGAGCCGTCTGTTTTAAATCAGACGGTCCACGTCGGCCCCGCATTATAAAGGCCGGGATTCTTACGTGCTACCCCCTAGGGATCTCGGAAAACATGAGCTAGCCCCAGAAACTTCTGATCTAGCCCCTGGACCCTCAGAAATTCGTGTAAATTCATTTAAAAATCAGTTTTAGCCCCTGGACTCAATAAAAATTAGGAAAACCCCTCTGTTATGTGTAGTTAGACCCCTAGAAATTTAGGAAATAGTAAATTAAACCCTTCAGTAGGGTGGATTTTCCTTTTAGACCCTATAAGATATTAAATTCAGAAATTTGAACATAGGAGTAGAATTTAAACTCAAAAGGTAATATAAACACATGTGCAAATACAAATTTAAACTCTCCTAGCACTTGGAAAACCTTTAGAGGGAGTTAAAAATAGATTTTAGGCTGAAATGAAATGTGCCTAAGTGTTGCAAATTTTAATTATCTCTAGAGACACATTTTAGGCTAGGAAATAATTCTAAAAATTGTTAAATAAATTTAAATTGTTTCACATCAGAGAGGAAGTTCAGAAATATTTTATTGAACATTTTAGATCAGAACCTATTCTGTTTAGATGATATGTCTTACTATTTTAATATTGAAATTTACTTTTAGGCATAGAAAATAAATCTGAAAATATAGGAAACTAAGTATGCAGAATTTGAAAATGTTAAATGAGGTCTTTATTTTTAAAAACTTCAAATTAAGATTTTGAAGAAGATCTGAAAACCTATTTGAAGTAGGAAACTTTCTTTCTTGCAAATTTCGTGGCTAAGGAGTGTATTAATTAAATATAGAGAATTTGTTCAAATGGTCTCAATACAAAAGTTAGAAATAATATATATATATATATATATATATGTGTGTGTGTGTGTGTGTGTGTGTGTGTGTGTGTGTTTAAAATTGTATGTAGGCCTAAAATCAACACATCTAGGGTAACCACAACACTTAAACATGTGAATGACTTTAATATGTATGTATGTGTGGTTTGCATGAGTGAAAGTGTGGACTATGGGTTATGGATTGTTGTTTTCTTTTGCTATGTGTATTGGCATGAGTAGAACCAACCCCAGAGCAGGTTCTCACCTTTCAAGACCAAGGCTTTCCACTCCCAGAGCAGCAAGTAGAAGGCAAGTGTCCTTGACCACTTTGATCCTATGCTAGGATGTGTAGATAGAATTATTTGCATTGTCCATTGAAATATGAAACCCATGCTAGGAAGTTTCCCTAGAATTATATTATCTTGTTTCCTTGTAGCTTGGGTTGGGATTTGTTTTATTATGTCATTCATTCATATCACTTATGCTTAGCCATGCTTAGAATGGGATAAGTGGGATATGAGGTCATCAACTTGTTTACCTTACTCTTGAAAGAGACATTATGAGTTATGTAGAGGTAGGGATCGAGGCAAGTTGGATGATTTGGTTGGTGCTGGGTGCACGAGACTCGGGTTTGTGTTTAGTACTTCCCTGGATCCTAAGGACCGGTTCATGGAGCAAGTAACCTGGCTTTACCTTGCCAACCACATGCTGAGATGGGGCAGCTTGGCCAAGTAATTAGGTGTATCCCCGGCGTAGTATGGGTGTTTTGGATGGTGCGGGGAATAGGTGTCAGCTGGACTACCATATGAACCGCAAGGCTCAAGAGGGGGCCACTGCAGCGGGGTTGGAGCCTCTTGTATGCTGTTAGGGGTGGAACCTCAGTGGGCCCACGCTCGTCGGGAATCCCTTTGTAAAGGCTTCGTAGTGATCTCCTGGCTACACACCTAGGAAGTGTGAATGTGGTTCGCGGCCAATGGCATAATGGAGGTTCTTTTAGTCCACCCGGCAACGGGGGATGAAATCACTACATGTGGGTACAGTGATGCAAACTCTGCAGAGTCAACTGCCATGACAGCCGTGCTCATGGTCAAGAGCGGCTTGGACTTATTCATGATTAGAGGATGATGGATTGGGAAGTTGAGGATGTTAAGCGGGAAGCTTAACATTTGAGTTGAGACTGTGTGTACTTGATATTGATGATGGGTTGAGGGATAGGAACCATTTCACCTATGTAGTAATGTAGGTGCTTAATAAGCTAAGGTGATAGGTATTAATTGCGTAGTGCTCTAACCATGAGTTCAACCTCTCCTTGCTCTAGCCATGCATGACATAACTTTCCCACACTTGCTGAGTACCAACGGTACTCAAACATGCATTTCTGTTGGTTTAAAATTGTTGCTCAGGTCAAAGGGATGATGTGGTGTTCAATGACCAAGACTTTGGACCCGATGAAGGTTTCTAGGTTCACGGAGTCCCCCAGGCAACGCCTGTGACGAAGCCCACAAGATTTATGTTCCGCTGCTGTTTTATTTACATGTTATGAACTTATTATCGTCCATCGAGACGTATGCTATGTAAGACTTATTTATATTCGAACACCTGGCTTGTAATATGATGATGCTTCACTATTTGTCGTCACATGTATGAGAAAATGATCCGGGCATACATGTGATATTCACTCGGTTGTTCTTCGGAGAAACCGGGTGTGACAGAAGTGGTATCAGAGCCAAGGTTGCCCGTAGGAACGTGGACCTAGGTAGAAACGGACGTATTTAAGGACCCTATTCTCTTAAAAACTATTTTACAAAGGTGTGGGTTGAAAGTGTTATTTAATAGGGTCACTTTATTTGTTCATCTTGCCCCAAGTTTTGTTCAAAATAAAATTTTTATTTAAATTCTTATCTAACTTAATTGTAAATGCTTTATGTTTTAGATGGTTCGCATGATCTGCACCGCCCGCAAGTCCACCGGAGGGAGAGTTCCTGTAGTTGCCCTTGCCCTGAGAGAGGAGAATCGTCCGGTGACGTACCACTCCTACGGGTTGGTAGTAGGAGGCTTGTTGCACCGTCTTCGGCGTATGCTCCACGCCGCCGGCAATATGGGCATGCTGATCATACACTACAGCTCCACCAGAACGATCCATGGGAAGCGGGATGAATGGAGTTCAGAGATGAGGATTATCCATGAAAATCAGCTGCTCAAGATCCACCGCTCTCCAGCTTGTCGGGCGACACAGGTCGATGCTGAGAAGGATGTCACCTGGGAGGCCATCACCTGCCAGAGTTACATCAACCGTCACCACCTGGACAGGACTGAGTATATGTATGTCCTCCAGCGTGAGAGTGGCACCGCGGAGTACAAGTACCCACCAGTGCAGCAGGGGACTTCCCATGAGCACATGGACTTGTGCTTGGAGGATGCTGCTATGCTCAGCACTCGACTATAGGAGTGCCAGCAGGAGCTTCAGGATGTTCGTGACACCCTGAAGGAGACTGAGGCATTGCTTCGCGCCAGCCTGAGGGCGAGAGAAAGAGGAGATGGGAACGAATTGTGTGTCACTGTGAATGACACAGAGACTCCTGACTCTCCAGACCGCCAGGCGAGCAAGCGTCGCTGCGCTTCTCCACCAGCAGCTTCCTCACCCAAAGCGGAATCAGAGGGCAGCCGCAATAATGAGGAAGACCCCGAAGAGCCAGCTCAGTGATACGAGTCGTTTAGAGTCCTTTCCCTTATTTCAGCAGGTTATCAAGTAGTCAAATCAATATCTTAGTTATTTGTGTGTTAATGTTGGTGTGTGACGTGAGTTGTGGAAGCCATGGGCATTTGTCCACAACCTCGTCTTTAGGTTTCTTTGCTTTGATGTGTGAGCCCCTATGAATTAAGAGTGCATTTATTTTCGCGTGAGACGTGACTCCCAAAAATCTACGTGAAACCCTCAGAAAATGTTTAATATATTAAGGCCTCAAAAGTTTAAGTTTAAACAAGCAATTTGGGAAGTTAATACGTAATGCTTTAAGTTAACATTTGGTTGATCATGATAGATGGCTGGAAGAGGAAAGGGTCGTGGTGCCAACCCCACCAACAACAATGATGAGGCCGGCAACCCTCATCTTTCTGGAGGACAAGACAGGGGTGGTCGCCGTGAAGGAGCTGATCCTATCCACCAAATGCTTGAAAATCACAGAATTAGCTCATCCAGAGTCTAACTCAAGTGGTGGCCAACTTGCACCAAGCTCCACCCCCACAAGCTGCACCACGCCAACCAAGGTTGAGTGAGTTTCTGGGGACTCAACCTCCAAAGTTTGCAAGTGCTGCTGAACCTCTGGAGGTAGATGACTGGCTAAAGACCATTAAGAGCAAGATGAGGATCATACAATGCCAAGGGTATGAGAGGGTGCTGTTTGCCTCTCACCAATTACATTGAACAGCTGCTGATTGGTGGACCGCTTACGTGGCAGCCCATCATGACCCCGAGAACTTCACTTGGGAAGAGTTCAAGCGCAGTTTCCGCAACAATTACATACCAAGGGTGAACTCAAAAACAAGAGAAAGGAGTTCTTGGGACTGCAGCAGGGAAACATGACTGTGAGGGAATACCTCACTAAGTTCACCCAACTATCCCGTTATGCACCACGGGACATCGAAACTGATGAGCAAAAACAGGACTGTTTTGTGGAAGGACTTACTATGGAAATGCAATGTGCAGTGTCCTCCAACGAGTATGGAAGCTTCCAAAAGATGGTAGACAGAGCATTTGTCGTGGAGAGGAAGCTGAAGGCCTTGGAGAATGAAAAAAAAGAGGAAGGCGGGATGGTCACACCAAGCCTCAGGTAGCAACACACGCCCACGTATGATGCAGCAACCCGCAGGGCAGACGAGCCGTGCTGTGGTACCCTACTCAGCACCCCGAGGGTACAACCCGAATTTCAGGCCTCCGTCAGCACCAGCACCACCGCAGCGTCAGTTTGTACAGCAGCCTCGCCCCACATATCAACCTCGACCAGCAGGACAAGGACCACCGAACCAACCCCAAGACAACAAAGGCCAGACACCTAAGGTTGGGGTGCAATGCTTCAACTGTGGTGAAGTGGGGCACTACGCCCATAAGTGCCCAAAGAAGAAGCCCATGCAGCCACAACAGCAGAATGTGATGCGAGGACGGGTGAACCACGTGACCATGGAGGAAGCACAAGAGGCACCTGACGTGGTAATTGGTAAGTTTCCTGCCAACTTACACATTGCAACCCTGTTGTTCGATTCTGGTGCCACCCACTCGTTCATTGCTCAAGGGTTTGTTAAGAAGCATGATCTAGCAACAACACAAATGAACCATATGCTAGCAGTAAACTCTGCAGGGGGAGAAATAAGGACAAGACAAGTGTGTCCCAAGGTGAATCTAGACATTAATGGGGTAGTATTTACTGCAAACCTCATAGTGATAGACTCACAAGGGATAGATATTATTTTGGGTATGGATTGGTTGACCAAACATAAGGGAATCATCCATTGTTCGACAAGAACGGTGGAACTAACTCACCCTAGTGGCACAAAAGTGAAGTTCATAACTGTACAAAACCCTAGGAGGGACCTTAAACTCAACCAAGTTGAGGTGCAAGTGGAAGAGATCAGGATTATCATGGAATATCCAGACGTTTTTCCGGAGGAGTTGCCAGGTATGCCTCCCGATGATGAAGTGGAATTTGCGATTGAGCTAGTGCCTGGAACAACTCCAATATACAAGAGGCCTTATCGGATGGACTCCAAACAGCTGGAAGAACTCAGAGAGCATATAAGAGAATTGACGGAGAAGGGGTATATTCGTCCTAGTTCCTCACCATGGGGAGCTCCAGTGATATTTGTGCCCAAGAAGGACGGGACCCAAAGGTTATGCGTAGACTACCATGCGTTGAACGAAGTAACCATCGAGAAAAAGTACCCATTACCCCGCATTGAAGATTTATTTGATCAGTTGAGGGGAGCTTGTGTGTTCTCAAAAATTGATCTCAGGTCGGAATACCACCAACTTAAGATAAGGCAAACCGACATTCCAAAGACAGCTTTCGTATCTCGGTACGGGTTGTATGAATACACCGTCATGCCGTTCGGGCTAACCAATGCCCCGGCATATTTCATGTATCTCATGAACAAGGTATTCATGGAATATCTGGACAAATTTGTGGTGGTTTTCATTGATGACATTCTCGTCTTCTCCAAAGATGAAAAAGAACATGAGGAACATTTAAGATTGGTGTTGCAAAAGCTGAGGGAACACCAACTATATGCCAAGTTGGGCAAGTGTGAGTTTTGGCTGAAGAGAGTTCCCTTCTTAGGACATATAATCTCGGAGAGAGGAATCTCCGTAGATCCCGCCAAGATCGAGGATGTACAGAAGTGGAAGACCCCTGAGAATGTTGGGGAAGTTCGAAGCTTCTTAGGATTGGCTAAGTATTATTGACGGTTTATTGAGGGTTTCTCTAAGATCTCGAGATCCCTCACCGAATTGTTAGAGAAGGGAATCACATTCACATGGATACCGTAGTGCGAGACGAGTTTTCAAGAATCGAAGAAAAGATTGACAACAGCCCCAGTGCTAGTTATGCCAGATATGCAGAAGAATTTTTCGGTGTACTGCGATGGATCTGGACACGGGTTGGGATGTGTTCTCATGCAAGAGGGGCATGTCGTGGCATATGCGTCCCGGCAGCTCCGAAAACACGAGAAGAACTATCCTACACATGACCTAGAGCTAGCTGCAGTGGTACACGCATTGAAGATTTGGCGGCATTACTTGATGGGGAAGAGGACAGAGATATATACGGATCATAAGAGCTTAAAGTATATTTTCACACAGCCAGATCTCAACCTCAGACAAAGGAGATGGTTAGAGCTAATCAACGACTTTGATGTGGGCATCAACTATCATCCTTGGAAAGCGAACGTCGTAGCGGATGCTTTAAGCCGGAAAGTGCAGGTCCACATGTTGAGTTCGAAGGATATGCCTACAGAATTGAAGGAAGAGATTGCAAAACTCAATCTATGTCTGGTGAATAGTGGTGAGGCCATCGCAATGGAAGTGGACTCCACATTAGAGCAAGACATACGCAACGGTCAGAAGAATGACGGGAAGATACAAGAAATTAGAGAACTCATCAAAGAAAATAAAGCCCCTGGGTTTAGAGAGGATGAACAAGGTACGGTGTGGCATGGGAAAAGAATCTGTGAGCCTGAAGTGAAGGAGATCCATGAATTGATTTTGAAGGAGGCTCATGATTCTGACTATTCCATTCATCCTGGGAGTACGAAGATGTATCAGGTCCTCAAGAGCAGATATTGATGGTATGGCATGAAGCGAGACGTCGCGGAACATGTTGCCCTATGTGACACATGTCAGTTGGTGAAAGCAGAACATCAACGACCCGTGGGACTATTGCAACCACTCAAAGTGCCGGAATGGAAGTGGGAAGAAATAGGTATGGACTTCATAGTGGGACTTCCCAGGACCTAATCGGGATATGATTCGATATGGGTCATCGTCGACAGGCTAACCAAGGTAGCTCATTTCATCCCCGTGAAAGAAAGCTACAACGGATCCAAACTGGCGGAATTGTACATGTCAAGGATCGTGTGTTTTCATGGAGTGCCAAAGAAGGTAGTGTCAGATCGAGGGACACAGTTCACCTCAAGGTTCCGGCAGAAGTTACATGAAACCATGGGAACTCATCTAAATTTTAGTTCTGCCTATCACCCCCAGACTAACGGGCAGACGGAAAGAACCAATCAGATCCTTGAGGATATGCTAAGAGCGTGTGTGCTCAAGAACAATAGGAGTTGGGATAAGAACTTACCGTATGCGGAGTTCTCCTATAACAACAGCTATCAGGCTAGTATGGAGATGTCACCATTTGAGGCGTTGTATGGAAGGAAGTGCAGGACTCCACTATTTTGGAACCAAACAGGGGAAAGTAAAGTGTTTGGGCCCAAAGTACTACAAGAAGCCGAGGCGAAAGTGAGGGAAATCCACAACAACTTGAGGATAGCACAGACCCGACAAAAGAGCTATGCCGATGTACGGAGAAGAGAGCTCATTTTCAAAGTGGGGGGCTATGTCTATCTCAAGGTGTCCCCTATCTGAGGACTTCGTCGGTTCAAAGTGAAAGGGAAGTTATCACCTCGATACATCGGACCCTTTCAGATTCTGGAGAGGAAAGGCGAAGTGGCATATCAACTAGAACTACCGGCTTGCTTATCGGATGTGCACGATGTATTCCATGTGTCACAGCTCAAGAAATGTCTAAGGACGCCTGAAGAGATGTTACCCATGAATGAGGTTGACGTACGAGAGCATCTGTCTTATGCCGAGCAACCGGTCAAGGTTTTGCAGACAATGGAATGCCTCACAAGAAATAAAAGAATCCGGATGTGCAAGGTGCAGTGGAAGCGTCACTCGGAAGAGGAAGCCACATGGGAGCGAGAAGACGAGCTTAAGGCACAGTTTCCGAAATTGTTTTCCTAGAACCACCAATCTCGAGGACGAGATTTCTTTTAAGGGGGGTAGAGCTGTAACACCCCAAAACCTGCTAAAGAGGGGAATTTTAAATTTTTTTGACGTAATGCATGTGATAAAGCAATTCAAATTCAAACTGGAATTCAAATTCAAATCAAAACAGAAAAAGAAAAGGAAAAAGAAAAAGAAAAAGAAAACCGAAACCGGCCAGTGGGCCGAAACCCGCTAGCCGGCCCAAGACCCCGCGCCAGCCAGCCCAACCCGCGCCCCCCCTCTCTCCCTCTCTCTGACGTGCGGGGCCCGTCGTCGTCTTCTTCCCCCGCGCGCCCAACCGACCCGGACTCTCTCCCGCGCCCGATCAAAATCAAAACCGGAACCCATGCTCCCAGCCCCGATTTCCGGTCCCGGATGCCCCAACATGATCTCAACAGACCGCCACCCTCCCTCGTCTATTTAAACGCCGAAATCCGCCCCTTTTTCCTCCCCGATCGGCCGTTTTTCTCTCCGGTGAGAACCGAAGCTTCTACAGCCGATTTCCTTCGATCCTTGCTCAAATTTCCTGATCAAACGTGCTGATCACGTTCCACCACCGCCGGGGAGCCCTGCAGGTGAAGGAAACAGCGTGTCTTGCGCCCCGACTGCCACTTCGACGTGCACCGAAGACCATCACCGTTGAAGCTCGCCGCCGACCGACTTCCAGGGCCTCCGAGTGCAGGAAAACCCCTCGGTGAGCATCCCCTAACCCTCCGCAGCCGATCCGTGCAAAAAGATGCGAGTTCCAGCATGTAGCGGCAAAAACCGAGGCTGCGCCGGCGAGATCACAACCCCCGCCGCCGCGCGCGGGCTGGCTCCGGCCAGGGCGACGTGGCCCCTTGAGGGTCGTCTATTTTAAATCGCACGGTAGAAATAAAACCGACGTGTACCGTTTCGGCGATCTAATCTGAGTCGTCTGTTTTAAATCGGACGGTCCACGTCGGCCCCGCATTATAAAGGTCGGGATTCTTACGCGCTACCCCCTGGGGATCTCGGAAAACACGAGCTAGCCCCGGAAACTTCTGATCTACCCCCTGGACCCTCAGAAATTCGTGTAAATTCATTTAAAAATCAGTTTTAGCCCCTGGACTCAATAAAAATTAGGAAAACCCCTCTGTTATGTGTAGTTAGATCCCTAGAAATTTAGGAAATAGTAAATTAAACCCTGCAGTAGGTTGGATTTGCCTTTTAGACCATATAAGATATTAAATTCAGAAATTTGAACATAGGAGTAGAATTTAAATTCAAAAGGTAATATAAACACATCTGCAAATACAAATTTAAACTCTCCTAGCACTTGGAAAACCTTTAGAGGGAGTTAAAAATAGATTTTAGGCTGAAATAAAATCTGCCTAAGTGTTGCTCATTTTTATTATCTCTAGAGACACATTTTAGGCTAGGAAATAATTCTAAAAACTGGTAAAATAAATTTAAATTGTTTCACATCAGAGAGGAAGTTCAAAAATATTTTATTGAACATTTTAGATCAGAACCTATTCTGTTTAGATGATATGTATTACTATTTTAATATTGAAATTTACTTTTAGGCATAGAAAAGAAATCTGAAAATATAGGAAACTAACTATGCAGAATTTGAAAATGTTAAATGAGGTCTTTATTTTCAAAAACTTCAAATTAAGATTTTGAAGAAGATCTGAAAACCTATTTGAAGTAGGAAACTTTCTTTCATGCAATTTTGTGGCTAAGGAGTGTATTAATTAAATATAGAGAATTTGTTCAAATGGGGAATTAATATATAGTGTGCAACTAGAAATCTGAATACAAAAGTTAGAAATAATATATATATATATATATATATATATATATATATATATATATATATATATATATATATATATATGTTTAAAAGTGTATGTAGGCCTAAAATCAACACATCTAGGGTAACCACAACACTTAAACATGTGAATGACTTTAATATGTTTGTATGTGTGGTTTGCATGAGTGAAAGTGTGGACTATGGCTTATGGATTGTTGTTTTCTTTTGCTATGTGTATTGGCATGAGTAGAACCAACTCCAGAGCAGGTTCTCACCTTTCAAGACCAAGGCTTTCCACTCCCAGAGCAGCAAGAAGAAGGCAAGTGTCCTTGACCACTTTGATCCTATGCTAGGATGTGTAGATAGAATTATTTGCATTGTCCATTGAAATATGAAACCCATGCTAGGAAGTTTCCCTAGAATTGCATTATCTTGTTTCCTTGTAGCTTGGGTTGAGATTTGTTTTATTATGTCATTCATTCATATCACTTATGCTTAGCCATGCTTAGAATGGGATAAGTGGGATATGAGGTCATCAAATTGTTTACCTTACTCTTGAAAGAGACATTATGAGTTATGTAGAGGTAGGGATCGAGGCAAGTTGGATGATTTGGTTGGTGTTGGGTGCACGAGACTCGGGTTTGTGTTTAGTACTTGCCTGGATCCTAAGGACCGGTTCATGGAGCATGTAACCTGGCTTTACCGTGCCAACCACATGCTGAGATGGGGCAGCTTGGCCAAGTAATTAGGTGTATCCCCGGCGGGTGTTTTGGATGGTGCGGGGAATAGGTGTCAGCTGGACTACCATATGAACCGCAAGGCTCAAGAGGGGGCCACTGCAGCGGGGTTGGAGCCTCTTTATGCTGTTAGGGGTGAAACCTCAGTGGGCCCACGCTCGTCAGGAATCCCTTTGTAAAGGCTTCGTAGTTATCTCCTGGCTACACACCTGGGAAGTGTGAATGTGGTTCGCGGCCACTGGCATAATGGAGGTTCTTTTAGTCCACCCGACAACGGGGGATGAAATCACTACATGTGGGTACAGTGGTGCAAACTCTACAGAGTCAAAACTGTCATGACAGCCGTGCTCACGGTCAAGAGCGGCTTGGACTTATTCATGATTAGAGGATGATGGATTGGGAAGTTGAGGATGTTAAGCGGGAAGCTTAACATTCGAGTTGAGACTATGTGTACTTGATATTGATGATGGGTTGACGGATTGGGACCATTTCACCTATGTAGTAATGTAGGTGCTTAATAAGCTAAGGTGATAGGTATTAATTGCGTAGTGCTTTAACCATGAGTTCAACCTCTCCTTGCTCTAGCCATGCATGACATAACTTTCCCACACTTGCCGAGTACCAACGGTACTCAAACTTGCATTTCTGTTGGTTTAAAATTGCTGCTCAGGTCAAAGGGATGATGTGGTGTTCAATGACCAAGACTTTGGACCGATGAAGGTTTCTAGGTTCACGGAGTCCCCCGGGCAACGCCTGTGACGCAGCCCACAAGATTTATGTTCCGCTGCTGTTTTATTTACATGTTATGAACTTATTATCGTCCATCGAGACGTATGCTATGTAAGACTTATTTATATTCGAACACCTGGCTTGTAATATGATGATGCTTCACTATTTGTTGTCACGTGTATGAGAAAATGATCCTGGCATACATGTGATATTCACTCGGTTGTTCTTCGGAGAAACCGGGTGTGACAGAAAATTCAATTTCACAGGTTAAAACCGGGGTGGGACCCACATGTCAGACTCACCAGTGTAACCGACTGAAGGCGCCGCAGCTCGGGTCTTGCGCGTGACCGCGCGAGCGCCACGGCGAATTTCCACCGCTGCCACCTCTTGGTCGCCGATCAGCGCCCCAAACCGATGTCCTCAGCTATATATCTTCGAGCTGCCGCCGGCAGCGAACCATTTTCCCACTGCCTCGACGTTTCCAGCGCTGAGAATACCGAGCTGATCATCGCACAGCCCCACCGCATCACCTCGCCGTCGACCAGCCAGCACAGTTCCTTCCACCGTGAGCTGAGGCCACAAACGGCACCGCCGGTCCTTGCTCGATGTGTTACAGCCCTCAGCTGCTCGTGATCAGCTTCGGTGGAGCTTGTCCGAGCCGATCTTCCATTACTCTGTCAACCCGAGAGCTCCTCCAACTCGACGCCGTCGCCCGAGCAGCACAAAGCTTCTCCAGTGTGACAAACGTGTCTCTGAGGTTAGCATCGAGGTCTAGTAGCTCTCTCCGAACCCCCTAGGCCCCTCTTAGCGCCGGATAGCCGGAATTTCCACTTTTCCCGAGGATCACCGTATAGAACACCGAGAACCAAAACTCAAAATTCGTCTCGATCACTTGATCACTGGTAATCCTGGCCGAGCTGAAGCTAGGGTAGCACCTCACGGTCATCTCAGCCGAATCCTAGCGGTGATGATCAACCCAGTGAGCAGAGCACCTGAGTTTGGCCACCGCCGGTGAAAACAGCTCGGGTCGCCAGTGAAATCTACTTTCCCGGCGATCTCCGGCCAAGAGGAGGGTAGGGTTAGCTTCCCCGTGCCCCAGTGGTGCTTTGCGACCCATTGGTTGATCGTGTTCACCACCGAGACGAGCTAGCACTGTCGGACCCGAGCTCATCTTCCGCCTCCACTGTCACCAACTAGGTTTCAGGCGATGTCGAGGTCCGAGAAGGTGCCCGGCGTGTGCGCCATGCTCCAAGGATCACGTAGGAAGAAACCGCATCGAAAATTAGGCATTAGCGGCCAAGGACGAACTGCGCCACCATCGCTGGACGTCGCGCGCTCGGGCGCTGGCGGGACGTAGATGAAGGCACTGTGCATGGGACCCACGTGCAGTGTTTTAAACATTTCCCGATTTTCAGTTTTAGTTCAAACTTCAAACCCACACAACTTTGGCTAGGAAGCTCCAAATCGAGTGAAACAAATTTTTTTGGATTCAGCTCTCTGAGTACTTTCAAGCAAATCAAGTTTCACCCTATGAAAATCCTTATTTCGCCAGAATTAATTCTTCAAAGTTTAAAATGTTTAGAATTTTAACTGGAGAACCCTTTGGAGGAAATTTCTGAAATTTTGCTAGGATGTTCACCAAAATATCCCTGAGCCACCATAAAAATGTCAGATCCATCTGAGCTCATTTTATCCACCTAATGGTGTGATTAATAAAACTGTTCCAGAAAAAATAGAAAATGTCCAGAAACATTTTCAGAAATTCTTTGAAATTGTTTAGCTCATATCTTTAGCTAGGAACCTTCAAATTAAGTGAGACTAACTCCATTATAACCCTCTGAAAATCAAGTTTTCAGAAAGTCATGGCTTGCTCCATGAAAATCCCTAGAACACCCTAGGAGCTCCAATTAAGGTCAAGTACATAATTATTTGTGGAGAGCTCAAATGAGCTTTGCTGCAAATAAAACTTGGCCAAGTCTCTGTTTAGGTTGTATCCAAACCACAGTAAAAATTTCAGAGTCATTGGGTCTGTCTAGTGAGACTTATAGTCTTCACAAGTTTAAATTCAATTCAAATGCATTTAAATTGATACATATACATGTTATCTCATGTAGTCGCTAAGGTCGAGGAGGAACCCGGAGTCTTAGACTTCGTCACTCCGGAAGAGCAGCTAGCCTACGAAAAAGAGCAGAAAGGCAAGCTCCGGTTTGCATTAACCCATTTTTACAAATTTTTACTGTTTTGAGAACTTACTTTGAGCACCCACTTATTTCTTGCATTAGAGTCTGGTTTGAAACCCAATTGCATAGCCAAGAAAACCATGGGTTGGGATTAGGATTGAAAACCCCATTTAGCTACTGCAATGCTAAGATAGTGTAGGATTTAGTACAAGTCGAGTAGTTGGAGCTACTCGCGAGGATAGGCTAGAGGCACTCGACTTGGGTAAAGATAGCAAATGAAATACATGGCAAGAAAAATGAGACCGAGAGGAGAGTAAGGGCAGCAGGACTTTGGGTCCTGGGTGCTATAGATCCGCTCATGTCGATTGAGGACCGAGCCATGTGCGGGCCTGTTGAACAAGCTAGAACAGTACCGAAGACCTACCGTCTATACGGGAACCGGGAAACCGATGTAACTCGGGTAGCTGGGTATTGAGGCATTGCCTGTCGTTCAGAGGATAGGTTGAGAGCTCGAGGTGTAAATCGGCTGGCGGCACTGCAGATGCACGCACAGAGACCTCTTGCTCGGGACGATAGGACTGGTTCAATATTTGGCTGACGGGTGAAAGGTGGTTCCGTACGAAGTCTGGGATGGTTGCTGTAGGCAACATCGAGTACGGGCGTACGTGACAGGTTATTCGGGTAACCCTGCAGGTGTAAATCGATTATAATTGCCGTCCCTCGTGGTCAGTGAGTACCACTTGTTCACTGTACCGTGACGTAGAAAGAACAGGCTAGATACATGTTAAAAGTTTGCTGATTTGAAAGACATACTTTGCTTCTTAATGTCTTCTTGTAGTTTAGAGCTAATTAAAGTTCTTTTCAACTTTGGGCAAAGTACATGAGAGAAATGCATTTCTTGTTTGATTGCGGATCTCTCATGTGCCTTAGCGTAAGGTTCTCCACAACCTGCTGCTAAAACTTGAAAGTAAGGTTCAAATAATTAGGCGAGTCCTTTGCAACTTATCTTACCTCATGTACCCTAAAACTATCCATGTAGAAGTTTCATGTATAGGAGAGACGGGTCACTCTTGCTGAGCCATCGTGCTCACTGATTGTGTTTGAAGCTTTTGCTGGGGTCTATGAGGAAGGGACTCCTGAGGAGGATACGGAACCCCAGGAGGGGAACCCCGTCGAGTGGGAGTCGTGCACGCCACCGTGTTAGTGTGTGTGCGTGCTAGCGGGGACACGTTCACGGGCTGAACGTGAACTCGATGCGTAGTCTATGCCCGTGAGTGTAGACTTAACATATTTTGTTGTACAAATGTTTATAAACCTGTTTATGTAATAAAACTTTGCTCCACTTTGTATCTTTGATGTGCGTTATCCGGTGCTGTGCAACGCAGCACCCCTCAGCGTGATCCTGGCTCGACAAGGCCGTTGGGGCCGTGTCAGTTTCTAACTAGGGTTGTGAAGGAAAATAGACCGCTAGCCAATCTAGTTCACATGTGCACGATTTGGTGGCCTAGAAACAAGAATTGCGATCGAATTTTGATAAATTCTCACCCGGGGTCACTTTGCACGCTCTGAGAGCAAATTGCCAAATTCTCGCTCGGGAGTTCACGGTTTGAGCTGAGGTTTAGCGAGGAGTAACCGGGAGCTCCGACACTCCTCTGGGCGTTGCTCGGGCATGAAAGCCCCTCGGTTGCGTTGTCCACGTGAGCACCTAGTTGCAGTAAAGCTTGGCCGCTGTGAAAAGCAACCGGACTAGGGTCGGGGAGCCCGAAACTTGCGCTTTTTTGTGCCGAGGTTATGGAGGATGATAACTCAGTACCATTTTGTGGTTCCGAGAGGCGTTGTGCGCACGCGTTTGCCGGCTCCCAATTGATTTTCAGAGATGGCGGTGATCGGCTGGGTTCTGTACTTGTGCGAGGGGGACAGAGCCTCGGTGTGGCGGTTTGTGCACGAAAAGATCACCTCGCACGCTGATGAGGGTGCAAGCAGGTCTCCAGCGCAATGGAGCAGCAGCACAGTGGCTGGCCTCGGTGGCGCGCGGAGGTCGTTCGGTTGGTTCGAGTCTGAACAGAGAAACAACAACTCGATGACTTCAGTTGCAAGTCTGAGTGGCTCACTGCCCAGTGGGGCCCACTTCTTTCCCCCCTCTTTTTATCCTCCCCAAAAGATCTAAATTTTTGGCAGGTGATCCAAATTCCATTTGGAGAGTTCAAATTCAGATGTCACTTCGATGTACGACAAAGTTTCATCCAAACGCAAATTTGAATTTGAATTCAAATGTTTATTCGATGGTCCCCTCGAATTACTTAATCATGCACCTCCAACTTTTTGCAAAATTTGCATTCCCACACATTTGAAGCTGAGGATTTCAAATGTGGACTCAGATTTTAAAATTGGATGCTGCACATATAAAATTTGAATCAACAGTTTAAAAGCCTCCTTTATGATGACCCATTTCAATTTGAGTGAAAAACTTTGGTTTGCTCCCAGCCCATGCTCGATCACTCTTGGTCCTAATCTGAACCTCACAAGTTCAGTTTGAATTTGCCCCTCAAATTTGAATTCAGCACAAATTCACAAATGATCTTAATTAACCCCTTTTTAGCTCACCCTAAACTCAGAAGGTTACCACCATCTAGTTCCTCAATTTCAAATGTATGAGGTTCCATGTGTATTCAAAAATTTGGCGGCAATTTGAGGTGAGAATTTGAGTCTAAAGATCTGCTTTTTATTCTTTCTCATACACAGGTATGATTTACACATCAGTTTAACTTTACATTAGTCCAACACATTCAAATGAATCCTTGAACCCATGTTGTTGAACCCCATGTACACCATCCCGTGTAAGAAAGTTTTTGTAAGTCCCATTTTTCATGAACCCGAAACACAATGATGCTCAAACATCCTTTTCTTTTCATTCACATTTTTGGGACTTTTACACCTCGGCTTCACACTCGATGGTGATACCACCATCCTCGCTTGCATGGCGACGGTTTAGCTCAACCCTGAGGTCAGCTGTGGCCGTCACGCGCAAAGCTGCCGTCCCACTTGCCACGGTCGGCGTACGCGACTAGACCAGCAATGGTTCAGCCTGCTGTCTCGTGTATGCAGGAGAGTTCATGGCTGCGGCAACGAGGTGGTGGACGTCGTGTCGCCACTCCTCTGCTGCCTCGGGGGCGGCGCCTTCGCTCGGAGGGTTGAGGAGAAGTGTGCGAGCTGCTGCTAGCACGCTCTCCGGGCTTGTACATGGTGGCACAGTCGCCACCGTTGGGTAGTGGGCCGCCGTGAAGTAGCGGCCGCTAGAGCTAAGGGCTTTGAGGGGGCGGCGACCGTCGGGTCGCCGCCCTGGCCAGACCTGGGCACCGTGGGTGCCGCAGGCATGCCGACTGACTGGTTGCCGGCCCTACTAGACCTACCCGCCCTGGAGCGGGAGGTGGCCTCGTCGTCTCCTGCTTGGAGACGGCGGCGAGTAGGGCGAGAAGTCTTGCCGAGACGGGTGATGTTCACCATGGTCGCCTAGAGAGCGCGAAAAGCCCTCTTACTGGCGCGCCAAATGTTGGAGTGTGAGCTGCGACACTCCCCCCGGCCTGCTACAGGAGCAGCCCGCGGAGGTTCTTTTTTGGAGGGGCTTGGCGTCCCTAGCGCGATCCGGCTCGAGAGAGCAGGTGAACACAGAGATTTACGTGGTTCGGGCCGCTGGAGCGTAATACCCTACGTCCACAGGGGTGTGTGCTGTATTACTTGCGCGTATGAGTGTGGGAGTTGCTGAGTTGCGGACCCTTTGTTGGGTGGACACCCCGGTCCTTTTATAGCCCAAGGCCGGGGTGGTTACAGTGAGGCTTGTGGCCTGACAGGTGACCCCGAAGCTGTATGAACCCTATACACGATCTAGGGTTTTCACTACCCTGAGTAGATTAGTCGGTGGGGAGTTAAGACTCGCCACCTGGTGCGCTGAACGCCCCTGTCCATGTGGTAGGTGATAATGAAGACGCCGTCTTGTCGCCACGTCCTCTCGCTCTGCTGGGTGGTTCTGTGCCGTTGGGCTGCACTGTACCGCTGTAATGCCTCGCCACCCTGTCTTGTCACCCTAATGATGACCGGGCGGAGGATGGAGGCGTGCGCCGTGCTCCATGTTTCTGGGGAAGACACGAGCCTTGAATGCACGGTCTGACAACGCATTTCCTCCTTGACTTCGTCGACCCACGGCACACTACGGATTGTGAGGCACATGGTGGCTCCGGAGCTCTCCTTGGTGGATTCGGAGCTGGGATAAACATGGCAGCTTTGGACCTCGCCTCAGCGGGAGGTTTGGTCCGGGCCAAGGGCACGTGTCCGCTCAAGAGTCCTCCTAAGAAGGGAGGAGGTTCGGAGCCCACCGACACGTGGCTGCTCCATACCACACCTCAGTGGGGAGGCTCGGTCCGGGGCTTAGGGCACAAGTCGGCTCCGGAGCCCTCCTCAGCAGGGAGGAGGTTCGGAGCCAACAGACACGTGGCAGCTCTGTACCTCACTTTAGCGGGGAGGCTCGGGCCGAAGCCAAGGGCACGTGTTGGCTCCGGAGCCCTCCTCAGCAGGGAGGGGGTTCGGAGTCCACCAACACATGGCAGCTCCGGACCCCACCTCAGCAGGGAGGCTCGGGCCAGAGCCAAGGGCACGTGTCGGCTCCGGAGCCCTCCTCAGCAGGGAGGAGGTTCGGAGCCTACCGACACCTGGCAGCCCCGTACCTCACCTCAGCTGAGAGGTTCGTTAAAAGCCCCGAATTTAAGCATGCACAGCTCTTTGTAGAATTTAAATCTGCTGGGTCAAATTGAATCTTAACTAGGGTTTGAAATTCAAACTTCGGCTACATGAAATAGAGGAAAGGTTACAAAAGGAATTTAGTCGAAAAGGAAATAAACCCGACAGTTAAAATGCGAGCACAAACAAGGGTTAACGCCCTGGGATTTCAATTTCAACTTACATAATTTGCTGAAATCTTTGAATTCGAGTTTGGGAGCTACGGTTGTTTGGAGGGGGAGACTTGGTGGGACCCGCAGGTCAGTGTAACAGAGGCCACAAGTGAGTTTGCTGCTGCTGTGCGTTCAACACCAAGGCACCGGCGATTTGCCACCGAGCTGCCTGTGCTCTACCTCCCGGGAGGCGGTTCAACCTCTGTACGACCGGCAATCGCTAAATATCACCGGGGCACAAGCGAATAGCTCTTTCTCTGCTCGCACGGTCTCTGCTCACACGGTTTCGCGCTCAACCGCAAGAACAACGCGTGGCCACTCTCGGCTGCCTCGGCGCCGATCACTCTCCATCCGAGTTAGCGCCCGGTTGAGCCACCCACGAGCTGCGCCTGTCGTTCCTCTACCTCCCCAACACGTCCTCAGCCCTTGTCTGGACGTATACAGCCGGTGCCAACCCGTTCTTCCTCCAGGAAAAGCAGAACAAGCCGCACGTTGCTGCTACTCGATGTCCGGGCTACTCCGAGCGGCTCCGGTCCGAGCAAACACACACAGAGGTTAGTACGTCTGTCTAGCTCATCACCCCGTAGCCCCCTTGCTCTTCCCCGTTGCCAGCTAGCCGGAATTCAGGTTTTACCGCCTGGGTACTTGAAGAGCCGACTGATTTAGAATCGGGAAATTCGTCCAACGTGGTTGATCATCGTTTCTCCGGTTCAAACCACAGAAACTAGTAGCCCTAGCGCCCTCCCATGCCGAAGCACGAAGCAAACCGCCCCCCTCCTCCCCGGGCGACGATAAATCACCGCCGGTGGCTAAAACCGCTGCGGTCCACGGTGACAACTAGTTTTCTGCCGTTTGCTGCCAGAGTTGAGCTCGGTGCCGACCCGTTTCCAGCTGTTTTCTTGAGGTGAGACCTTGCCCGGCAGCTGCTCCACGTTCCAAGGGTCGTGTAGGGCGAAAGCGGAGCTAATTTGGTGGAGAATTGAGGGAGAACAAGCCGTGCCACGATCTCTTCTGGTGTGCACGCGCGTGCTCTGGCGAGAGATTGAAGAAACACCTAACCCGTGGGCCCCACTTTTGAATTGTTCTGTGTAGAATTCAAACAGAAAGTTGTTCAAACTTGAAAAACCCATAACTCTGGGTAGAAAGCTCCAAAATTAGTGAGACAAATTTTGTTGGATTCCTCATAAGAACTAATTTGCATAGAAACAAAGTGCTTGCTATGAAAATGCCCAGGAGTTTCTATAGAATTGTTTTTAGTCAATCTTTTAGGAATTTATTCCAGGAGCAATTCCTTATGAAACATTCCCAATTTTGGGAAGAAAATCTTTCTCCTAGTTCCTGAGATCCAATAAAAATCTTAGGATTTTTGGAGATGATTAAGATGGCTTAATCAGTAGGTTTTCTCAGGGTTATGTAAATGGGCTGAAAAATCACAGGAACAAATTCCAGAAAATAGAATTAAATTTCACCAAGCCATTCTGACCAGCTAAAAGGCTTAGAAAATTTTGGAACAAATTTTCCTAGGAACCTTAGGTCCAGACCTATTAGGATATCAAATTTCTCCATGTGACCAAGTCTATATAAATTCCTATAAATCATGGAAGGGTAAAAGTTCCAAGAATTTTTGTGGCCATATCCTTCCTCAAAAACATCTGAAAATTTTACCATAAGCTTATCATGAGATTAGAAAGCACCTGTAAAAATTTCAACCACAGAAGCTGCTGTCTACATATAGTTTAATTCTGTAGTCTTATATCTCAGTTAAATCCATAATATGATGTATATCTTTATTTGATCATTTCGATAGAAATATTGCTCGCGAAGACTTCGGAGGCTACTGACTTGCTCCGATTGACAGAAACTTTAGTTGGGATCAACACTAAGGCAAGCCCCGGTTTGCATCAAAATTTACAAGTTTCTATTTGTATTCGCTTTATAATGTCTAGCATTTTGATTATTGCACTAAGTCTACTTTATATGACACTCCACTTGCATGATCCACTTGCATGACCCAATAAATTCCAGAAGTTTGATTTAGAGTAGGTTTTTACTTAATTATAACTGCTGTTATCAATTTAAGAAAAGTGGATTAAAAGAGGCATAACTCGAGTGGGCCATTTCCTACTCGTGAACCGGAATTTAGGGGGGATCAATCAGAAGAGTTGGAAATTGATCCTCTTAGTTGGGAAATAGAGACTGGGCAGTATGTATGGAAGGCTCAAGGACGTTGTCCTGTTAAACTAGTCTCTGCCTAAGTCGATTAATGCTCGTTCTCGTGTGCGGCCCCGTTGGACAAGTTTGAGTTGTGTACCGGACGCATACTGGCTATATGGGACCCAGGAAACCGATGTAACATGTTAACCTGGGTGTCAAGGAAATCCCCACCGTCTTATTCAGATACTGAAAGGATAGAGAAGTCGGCTCTATGAGGGTTTGCCGTAGTGAGACTTAATCCAAGTCGGTGGGACCAGTTCGAAATTTGGGTGTCGTGTGAAAGGTTGCCACATAATGTTGAGGGGATCGGTTGATCACCGGTCTCGGACGGGCGTATGTGTCGTGTCAGCCAGGTGTTTTTGATTCGAATCACTGTCGCTCACGGTAGTGAGCATACTTGTACATTGAGTCATGACGTAGTGAGAATTTGGGGAAAAGTTAATATGCTTCGTGAATAATCCTCATATTGGAGATGAGGGACGATCAACACTTTCACTAAATTTACTTTCTACCTTGGGCTAGTGGCGTCGAGACAAAGCGTTTATTGTTTGATCATGAAGTCTCGGCGTTGATAGCGCAAGGTATGTATGGGTCTAGGGTAGCTCACTAAATTTATTTTCTTCTCAGGCAAATGGCATCAGATGAAGTGTTTCTTGTTTGATTGTTGATTCTCGATGTAAATTGTACCAGGGTTATAAAAGTTGCTAAAAACTTGAAGTAACGACTCTCCATTAGCTCAAGTTCATTGTTTATGCAAACTTCTCTATTCAGCCCTCTATTTTCAGCATCTAGAGTTCCATGTGTAGGTTTTCGGTTAAGTCTTGCTGAGCATAAGCTCACGGTTTGTTGATCCATTGTTTTGCAGGTAACTTTGCATAAGGCAACGTTAGAGAGGAAGGGAGAGCCAAGCAGGGCAGCACCCAATGAGGGGTGTGAGTCTCGTTTGGAACCCTGCACGCCGCCGGGTTTTTGATGTGGAGCTAGTGTGAAACATCCACGGGCAGGATGGCTTCATTGTGCTTAGCGTAGGCTATAGTCCGTGAGTGTTTCCTTATCTTCCGCTGCAATGTACACTTGTACATTATTTATAAAATGAGACAATAATATGTATGATAGACATATATTGTTGTGTATGTGTGTTTTTCGGATGTGTGCTGTTGGGTGCCGCATCGCACGGCACCACCAGATGCGATTACTGTACTGTAGGGACGAAAGTACTCACAGGCCGCATTGGGAATAGTGCACCTGAAAAGACATGTATTTTGAAAAAACATAGATTTTACAAGTGAGGAATCAGTACTAGGCCCACATAAGGTCTATTAGTAGTATAAGTGATGTATGGTGGCAAACTAACATACTTGTTATTATATTTTGTAACGACGCACCGTCGACCAGGTAAAAGGTAAGGTACGCCACTGTCACACCCGGTATTCCGTAAGAAATACCCGAGCGTGTACTCACATGTATGCCAGGATCAATTGACTCATACATGTGCCGACAAGAGTGAAATATCATTGTATTACAAGCCAATTTCAACGTACGTCTTAATATTACATCATATTACATAAAATATCAAATGTAGTATCATTACACTATAATACAACAGCGGAAGACTACATCGTGGGTGCTCCAGTTCCACAGGCGTTGCCCGGGGGTTTCGCCAACCTAGAATAACTCCTCGGGATCGAAGTCCTCCTCATCAAAGTCTATATCTTCATTTGCACCTGAGCCAACATATGATATCCAACAAAAGCAAGTTTGAGTACCAAAGGTACTCATCAAGTGTAGGAAAGAATGTTATGAAGGCCAATAGCAAGGGAAGGCTAACATGGTTAAGCACTATGCATTAATCCTAAGCCTTAGCTTTAATTAGCAACCTATCTTACTAAGTGATAATCCCACCATCATTATAATTTAAGTCATTAATGTTAGGTTACACCACCCAACAACCTCTTTCAACTCACATCCATGTTTCTCTAATCATGGACAAGTCCAAGCCGCTCTTGACCGTGAGCACGGCTGTCATGACAGTTTGGTTCTCTGTAGAGATTGTACCACTTTACCCACAAGTAGTGATTTCATCCCCTGTTGCCTGGTGGACTAAGAAACCTCCCTGATATCCGTGGTTGCAAGCCACATTACACACTTCCTTTGGTGTGCGATCAGGAGATCACTACATGGCCTTTACAAAGGATCTACCGGCAAGTACAAGCCCACTGAGGTTTCACCGCTGTAGTTCCTGGGAGTAACCCTCCCCTACAGAAGCCCCCTCTTGAGCCTTGCAGTTCCCAGGGCAGTCAAAAATGGACTCCCATTCCCCGCACCATCCAAACACTCATACTATACCGGCAAACTCCTAATTAATTGGCCAAGCTGCCCCATCTCAGTCTTGCGGTGGCACTGTAAAGCCGGTTTAACTGTTCCATGAACCGGTCCTTAGAATCTAAGACAGGCACTAACTCATTCCCGAGTCTCGTGCACGAAGCACCAACCAAACAACCAGCCTGGCTAGATTCTTAATACCATGACACACTCTTGTGTCTTTCATATAATTCCACAAGACAAGTAACATCAATGTTCCATTCATTCTCTAAGTTCTAAGTATGCATGGCTAAGCACATAAAATGATAACCATCAAATATCAACTAAGTCCCTCCATGGTTCAACAAGGAATGATAAAGGAATATAACTAGGGAAACAATGCTAAATTAGGTTTCATATTAATGACATCATGCAAGCATTCTAACTAAACACCCTAGAATAGGAACAAAGTGGTCAAGGAACACTTGCCTTTGAAGGAAGGGTGATTCACTTCAAATTCTTGCTCTTGAAGATTTGGGTGTAGTTCTTGATTTGGCTCTAGCCATTCATATGCACACAAAACAATGCCCAAACATACCATAAGAATCCTATCAATGTATTACAATCATATATGTTTGTATACACACATGCACTTATTGTTTTTGTATCATTTCATGTGGGTTAGAGTGAAAGTAGGTTTCATTTGGGATACCTATATCTTTCTATTTTGCTACAGCCAAACACTCATTTTCAGTTTGTGAGATGGTTTGGAATAATTTTAGAATTTTATGTGTACACATGTTAATTTTATAATTATTTAAATCCTAAAAATCATTTAAATTATTACTATAATGATTTTCAGAATTCATATTATTATTTTTATACATTTTAGAACCTATTTATACATTTGAAATAGTTTCCAAAATTTTCCTTCATTATATACTATTTTTATCTATATTTCAGCATTTATTTTATATTTAAAAATGCTTTTTCAGCCATTTAAATAATTATTCTGGACTACAGAAACTTCAAATACATAAAAATATAAAAACATAATAGTCTTATACTATTTAATAAGTTTCCATAATTTTTCTGACATTTATATTGTTTTTATTTCAATTTTCAGAATTAATTTGTCATTATATGATTAATTTCAGCCTTTGGAATTATTTAATTTTAGTTTCAAATTTAATATTCTGATCAGAACATTTAATCAGGACTCTTATAAATTTTCCAACATTTTTCAGAAATTATTTAGCCCTAATTTGATTGTTTTCAGAATTAAAAATAGGTTTTTAATTTGATTTGGGCTAATCTGTAATAAATTCAAACTTTCTATGGTTCAATTTGAATTTACAGCACTTTTTTATCAATTTCTATAATGTGCAGGGACTATTTGGTTATTTTAAACTGAGTTTACAAATTTCTAATAAGCCTAGGGTTAATTCTGCAAAAATCAGGGGCTATTTCCTATTTGTTTAAATCTCCAGGGGCCTACCTAGAAAATTCCCAACGTATATAACTGTTTTGAATGTGGGCCGTTGGATCTAATCTGGACGGTTCAGATTTAATGAACCGAAGGGGTACGCCCCCTTCTAATCCTAGCCGTATAAAATAAAATGGAGAGCCAGGATTCGGCCACGTCGCCCCCGACCTCTTCTCCTTCGCGCGCGGAGACTTTCGGTTTCCTTAATTTCTCTACTATTCTTTGACATTTCTGTACCAGAACGAAGAGGAGGTCCTCAGGAACTCACCTAGGGTGCCCCTTTGGTCTTGGAACGGCCGGAAGGACGTCGGCGACGGTGTTTGGCGGAAAACTCCGGCGATCTTCGTCGGTAGAGTGTTCCGAGCGCGTTTCTTCGTAGCTTCTCGTCGGGAATTCTTCCTCTCGGCCTTGTGACGATGTAGGATGAGTTAGGGTGAAGAATATTGCGACGGTTGTGTCGAATTTCGGAATTAGGGCTACGGGGTGGCGGTTTTTGTTGAGGGCAATTGCGTGCGATCGGTGAATGAATGGGGGGGGCTCGGGTGGGTTTTATAGGGGACACAGAGGCGACGAAATGGGGGCGCCGTTTGGGGAGAAAACGTGGAGAGGCGGTTGCCGCCGAAGGAATTTGTTCACATGTGATATAAGGGGGAGAGAGAGGAGGAGGAGAAGGGCTTTGGCGGTTTTGGGAGAGCAGCAACCGCTGCCGGGGCTTCCTTGAGCGAGAGAGAGAGAGAGAGATGAGTGTCACAATTCTACCTCCCTTAAGAGGAATCTCGTCCTCGAGATTGGGGTTTTCAAGGGAATAGATTAGGAAATTGTGATTTTAACTCGTCTTCCCTTTCCCATGTAGCTTCTGCCTCGAAATGATGTTTCCATTGAACCTTATGCATGCGAATTATTTTGTTTCTTGTAACTTTTTCCATTGTGTCAAGGATTTTGACGGGGTACTCGGTATATGAAAGATCTTCCTGTATGTCCAACTCATCCATTGGCAGATGTTCTTCTGGTGTTCTCAAACATTTCTTGAGTTGTGATACGTGGAACACATCGTGTACATCCGACAATCGAGAGGGTAACTCTAACTGATATGCTACCTCTCCTTTGCGTTCCAGTATCTTGAATGGTCCGATATACCGAGGTGATAGTTTCCCTCTTACTTTGAATCTCCTTAGCCCATGCATGGGTGACACTTTAAGATACACATAGTCTCCCACTTCGAAGACTAGTTCTCTTCGCCTTGTGTCTGCATAGCTCTTTTGTCTTATTTGAGCTATCTTTAGATTATTGCGAATTTCTCTCACTTTCGTTTCTGCATCTTTTAGTACTTCAGGTCCAAACACCTTATTCTCTCCTATTTGATCCCAAAATAGTGGAGTTCTACATCTTCTTCCATATAAAGCCTCAAATGGGGACATCTTCATACTTGCTTGGTAGCTATTATTATATGAGAATTCTGCATATGGTAAATTCTTATCCCAACTCCTACTATTTTTGAGTGCACAAGCTTGGAGCATATCTTCAAGAATCTGGTTGGTCCTTTCTGTTTGCCCATCAGTTTGTGGATGATATGCAGAACTGAAATTTAATCGAGTCCCCATAGACTCATGTAATTTCTGCCAAAACCTTGAAGTGAACTGTGTACCTCTATCTGATACTATCTTTTTGGGTACACCATGTAAACAGACTATTCTCGACATATACAGTTCTGCTAGTTTGGAACCATTAAAATTTTCTTTCACTGGAATAAAGTGAGCAACTTTCGTCAATCTATCCACTATCACCCATATTGAATCATACCCTGTTTGTGTCCTGGGCAAACCCACTATGAAGTCCATCCCTATTTCTTCCCACTTCCATTCAGGTATCTTTAGTGGTTGTAATAGCCCTGCAGGCCTTTGATGTTCTGCTTTGACTAGTTGACATGTGTCGCACAGTGCCACATGCTCTGCAACATCTCTTTTCATTCCATACCACCAATACCTTGTTTTAAGATCGTGATACATCTTTGTGCTTCCAGGATGGATAGAATAATCAGAATCATGAGCCTCTTTTAAAATTAACTTCTTTATTTCCTTGATGTCTGGCACACATATTCTTTTACCATGCCATAAGATACCATTCTCATCTTCTCTAAATCCTGGAGCCTTGTTTTCTTTGATCAACTTCTTGATTTCTTTGATCTTTTCGTCATCCTTTTGACCTTTTCGTATATCTTGTTCCAGGGTTGAATCAACCTCCATTGCTATGGCTTCTGTATGATTCACCAAGCATAAGTTGAGCTTTGCGAACTCTTCACAAAGTTGGGGTTGTAGATCTCTTATGGTTAACATGTTAACATGTGTCTTTCTGCTCAAGACGTGTGCAACCACATTAGCTTTTCCAGGATGGTAATTGATTCCCACATCAAAATCGTTAATGAACTCCAACCATCTCCTTTGCCGAAGGTTGAGATCTGGCTGAGTGAAGATATACTTCAAACTCTTATGATCGGTATAGATCTCAGTTCTTTTACCCATTAGGTAATGTCTCCATAACTTCAATGCGTGTACAACTGCTGCCAACTCTAGGTCATGGGTAGGGTAGTTCTTCTCATGCTTCCGAAGTTGTCGGGAAGCATAGGCAATAACATGTCCTTCTTGCATAAGCACACATCCTAACCCTTGCCCTGAAGCATCACAATATACGGAGAATGATTTCTCCATATCGGGCATAACCAAGACTGGGGCAGTTGTTAACTTCTTCTTTAATTCTTGGAAACTTGATTCACACTCTTGAGACCATACAAAAGCAGCTCCCTTTTCCAACATCTTTGTGAGTGGCTTAGCTATCTTTGAAAATCCTTCAATGAACCTTCGGTAATAGCCTGCCAATCCTAAGAAGCTTCGGATCTCACCGACATTCTCTGGTGTTTTCCACTTCTGCACACCGGATATCTTTTCTGGGTCTACTGAGATTCCTCCTTCGGAGATAATATGTCCCAGAAAAGCAACTTTCTTAAGCCAAAATTCACACTTACTGAATTTGGCATAAAGTTAGTTTTCCCTTAGCTTTTGTAATACTATTCTTAGGTGCTCTTCATGTTCTTTCTCATTCTTTGAGTATATGAGGTGTAAAAGTCCCAAAACTTGTAAATAGAAAACTTGAGCTATGAATAAAGTTGAGTTTATATGCAAGAAATGGGACTTACAAAAACTTTTGGGTACTCATGAAAGTGTTGGCATGAGCGATAAAAACTTTGAATTCAGTTTGAATTAAGAGGGTCACTTCCAAAAGAGGAGGGGCCATCTCCAAAGAGGAAAATGCAAACTGATGTTTAAAAAGTTGTATTTGCAATGACCAACTCATAGATCAGAGGGCATATTCAAACTCCCCAGGTTCAAATTGTAGAGGGGGCAAATTTGGAGCAAATTTGGAGGTGCTTTGATATGAATATCAAAGGGACTTGTGAATTCCATCCAAATTTGAATTTAAATTTGAAACTGTGTCACAAATTGTCAAATGTCAAAATGGCTTTTGGATTTGGGGCCTGCATGGACGAATTTACAATGTGTCAAAAATTTGGAGATATTTTGGGGCAGAGGGGAGCTGTGGGCCCCACTGGTCAGTGAGAGGAGGGGGACCTAACTTACTGCCGAAGTCACTCTGTTCTCAGTTCACACCCGACCTCACACCGAGCCACCGCGAGGCGCCACGCGCTGCCGACCGAGGAACCGGAAGCACCTCCCGAGCTGCTCCGGAGTCGGTTTGCTCGCGCCCTTATCAACCCCACCGAGTGAACGACGCTCCCGCAAACCGCCTCCCACAGCTGCCGTCGGTCACCTCGCGTTCTCGTCGCCGAGCTGCTGCCGCACGGAAGAACACGGTCGGTTCCTCGACGCCCGGTCAGCTCAACGAGTCGCACGCCGCGCTGAGTCCCTCCACCGCGTCGCCAGACCTCACTGAACGTGACCGACGCAAGAAATCGGTGCTAAACCCACGGGAAGCCCGGCGGCGAGCTCAATCCTTTCCCACGGCACCGGGCGAAGTCGCCGCTGCAAGAATCCGTCGCCCAGCCACAACAGAGCACCTCCCGTTGAGTTGCAAAAGCGAAAAGGTGCGCCTGTAACTCTTCTTGCTTCACAGCAACGCCGGCAGCATGCCACAGCCCGTGCTCGCCGGAATTTAACTTTTCCCGCGGACATGCGATATGAACCGTAGGCAGCAGACCGAGAAATTAGAGAAGCACGGTGCACCACTCATCACCAGACCTATAAACCCAGTTGTAGACATCCGTGCGGGCACGTGGGATCAAGAACTAGGGAGGACCGTTGAGGAAACCCTCGGTTCTTCGAGTTTTTCGCAGTTTTCCCCGAAATCGCCCTAGGTCGCACGGTGAGACCCTAGTTGCTGTCGTTTCTCGCAAGATCAGAGCCCTGGACGTTGCTCCCGAGGTGGTGGCGATGCTGTAGGAGCTAACCGGAGCAAGGTTAGAGCACTACAGTGCCCTAGCAACATCACCGAAGTTGCCACAGCCGCCATCGCCGTCGCACCTAGGTTTCCGGCCATCGTCGAGCTGAGATAAGCCCGGCAACGTGTTCCTGGCACGAGAATACGTGGGGGCGGCGAGATCCAGCAAGTTCCGAGCACCGGAACCCACTCCCGGCGAGAGCTCCGGCGAGCTCGGCGGCGCGGGAGTGCGGGCGTCTGGAGGAAGACGAAGACGGGGGCTGGCCCACGCGTCAGTTGCTGTTACGAGGGAGTGGGATTGTCTGTGGCTTCGGATCAGTTTGTGACAACGCGGGGACAGGTCCGTGGCCCCGTGTGGCATGAACGCAGCAGCTGACACGTGGGGATGGGACCACTGTCAGAGTTTAAACTTTTCCCGAATTAATTTGAATTCCAGATTCGGTTCAAACTTTGGGTCTGCATAACTTTTGCTAGAGAGCTCCAAATTTAGTGATTCAAATTGGGTTGGATTCAGGATGAAATGCTCTATCCAAATATGCAACCCCATTTGCATGAAAACCAATAGGAAATTCTGGAAAATTCTTTAAAGCTTTTCAGCACAAGAATTTTAGAGGGAGTTTGGTTCATCCAAAATTTCCCAAATTTTGCCAGAATATTCTTTAGGATATTAGGAGAGTCCTGTTAAAGTTTCAGCTCATTTGAAGTTGATTTAGTTAGGGTAATTCTAATTCCAAGTTTCTGTATTCAAATAAGTACAGAAACATTTTCAGAGAATTTCCAAAACTTGGAAATTCAGTTCTGGGCATTCCTTAACTCCAAAAATCCTGGGAAAATTCAGACATACTCTCTGAGCTATGTATGAAATTATAGTTCACTTGGAATTGCATGAAAGTGCAAATTTAATCAGAATTAATTCCTTTTTGCTTAAATGCTTAGGGAATTGTTCTGGGTGATCCAATTAGTGAAATGTTCTGAATTTTGGTCCAGAGGACTTTCTTGTGACAAGGAACTCACAAGAAAATTTCCAGCTCCATTGGAGCCCTGGATCATTATGTCCTGTCCAACCATTATTAGTTGATCTCCCCACCCAAGTGATGAACCTCACTTCTCACTTGAGGATAGTGCTTAGACACACATCCAAACCACCACCCCCAGTGTCATTTTAAATTCTTAAACAAAGTTCCAGTTTTAAACTTGTCTGTAGCATTTGTTAGCAAAAAGCTTTATTATTAAACATATATACATATTTATAACGTGTAGTGCTTAAACGTGGATAAGTGAAGATTTGATCAAGGAGCAAGAAGGCAGGGATTAAGCTTCAAGTCATCATCAGCAACTAACTTCATCTTATCTGACTTAAGTCACCTGCAAAACCAAGGCAAGCCCCGGTTTGCACTTAAGTTGTTTTAAAGTTTTCCCTTTGTTCACTATATTTGGTCAAGGTTTATATGTGCATTAGGTTAAGGATGAGTGATACTCCACTTGCATAACCAAACATGAACCCTGAGGTCAAGGGTAGAAATGTGTCATCGCTGTAGCATAGGGCAATGCTAAATAGACTAGGGCAGCCGGTAGAAGACGAGTAGTTGGAATCTACTCGCGAGCTTTGTTCCAGGACCACATAAGTGGGGTTGGAAAAGGTAGCAAACTAAAGTTTACGTTTCTAAAGATGAGACCGGGCAGAGGGGTTAGACAGCGACAAGACGAGGTCTTGGTCGAGTAGCTCTGCCCGTGTCGGTCAAGGACCGAAGCGTATGCGGCCCTGGGAGCAAGTATTGAGTTGTGTACCGGATGCTTACTGACATATGGGAATCGGGAAACCGATGTACCAGGTTCACTGGGTTGTAGAGGCATACCACATCGTCTCGTTAGACCTATGAGCCCGAGACGGCGCGACCGGTTCTACAGTCTAGTGTCCTGAGAAAGGTTGCCACATACGACATAATGAAGGACGCCAGAGTTGGGTCTTCAGAGGCGGGCGTATGTGTCGAGTTATCCGGGTAGTGTTTGATTCGAATCACCGTCCCTCGCGGTTATGAGTACCGCTTGCTCACTGCGCTGTGACGTAGTAATCAACTTGTGTGGAAACAGTTTGCAAAAGTATAATTGCTGTTATGATTATGTTAAGTTGCATGATAACCATGTTTGAAGTAGAGATAGAGCAAACAAAAATTTATTTTTCACCTTGGGACAAGTAACATTGGAATGAAGCGTTTCCTGTTTGATTGTGGAGTTCCAATGTTGCTGGGCGCAAGGTCACTACTATTATGGCTAAAATCTGAAAGTTAAGGATGAACTCGTAGGCGAGTCTTTTCGCAAAGGACAGGCTTAGGTCTTAGGTTACTTTCACATAGAGTTCCATGCTTTAGGAGAGACGGTTAAGTCTTGCTGAGCCTTTGTGCTCACTCTTGCTATATAAGTGGTTTTGCAGGTAAACCTCGACGCTATAAAGAGGGTTGTCCGGTGAGACTCGGAAACTTCCAAGTCACGTCACACTTGGAGAACCTAGCCGCTGCCTTGTCTTCGTGTTGCTAGCGAGAGGAGTCCGCGGGCTGGACCTCGTCTCGGTGCTTCATAGTTATTCAACGTGAGCTGGTTATAGACTTCCGCTGTAGCTAATTTTTGTAAATTATTTACAAAGAATAATTGTAACCTTCCGCTTTTGATTTATGTAATACTGTGTTCTTTATATGTGTGCTGTTGGGTGCCGCATAACACGGCACCACACAATGCGATTCCTCGGGCAAGGCGGCACGGCCCTGTGATCGGGGCCGGGCCCCCTCAGCGTGGTATCAGAGCCGCATTGGTAATAGCACACGGAGTAAGGATCGTATTACGACAAAAACTTAGGATACGGTGAGGAAACGATATTAGGCCCACATAAGGACTATAGTAGTGTAGTTACTTAAAGTGGCAAGACTAACATATGTGTTTTAATTCTGAATTTTCATTATGTAACGACGCACCTACATTCAGGTAAGAATGGTAAGTAACGCCACCGAAAGTGGTTCAATTTCGGTTAGCTCCCCTGACGAGGAAAGTGGTTCAGGGTTAGATCTCACAGCTTGGTGTGAGATGTTAATATGAAACTCTTGGACTCTTCATGTTCCTGAGTTCATATGAAACGCTGATCCCTAGCGTGCATTAGGCAAGTAAGTGGAGACCCCATCGTGTGGTCAGTAACGCGATAGTGTGTTCTTCTGGAAGTAGCCCAGGAGGACATACGCAGCGCTTGCCATCGGCGTGCCCTGCAGGGCAGTAGGTGGTATCTGTTGGGTTGATAACATTCCCAACCGTGACGACCCGTTCATGACATACTCGGGTTCCCCGTCGTGTGGTGTTGAAACACGATCACGTACCTTGAGACGTGACTTAACTCAAGGACGGCCGTATGACAATGATACGGGCGTTTGTATTTACTTTCCAATATGGAACTGCCTGTAATGAAACAACCTTTGAGTGCACCATCATTAAGTGTTTTTCTGCAGGTACTAACCACGTACGTATCCCGGGTAGTACACGTGTGCGAGAGACCGTCTTAGTGCCACTGATAGTACGTATATGCCGGTGTAATCCGGTTAGGATTTTTATTTGGTGAGGCTACGTAGTACCGACATGATTCTTACGGTGCATCGACACCGTACTACACATAAGAACCTCTTCCCTATGAAGAAATGATTCATGAGCTAACTTTCAACTAAATATGGAAGTTTGAAACAATTATTAGTTATTGAACTCTTGTTTTGAGCTAAGATTCAAATGGGAGTATAACTAGGTGTCAAAGTTTTCAAAAACAGAGAGCTCTGTTTCTGGCAGAAATTCTTGCTGGACTTTAACATAGCATAACTCTGAGTAGCTTGACCCAAATAAGGTGTATGATATAGTTCTGGAAATATTTTCAAGTGCTCTACAACTTCCTTGTAGGCCTCCAGAGCAGAATTACATGTTGCATGGGTGAAAAGTCCAGTTGAAGGCAAACTGTTCAGAACCAGGACAGTAACAAAAACCTCTCTGGACCTTTCTGTTTTTAAGTCATAACTTCCTGTAGAAAAATCCTTAAGGAGCACATAAGTACTTGTTGGAAAGCTACTGGAGTTTACTATAACTTTGGTATTGAACTCAAGTCTAGAATCTGTTGATGACTTGAGTAAAATTTGGAGTTTGTGTGAGCTGGTCAGGGTAGTCCCGCTGATTAGCTTAGCGTACATAAGATTTGTTCAAACATGAATGTGGTTATGCTTTCATAAAGTTCATGACATGTTCATGTTTTACTTATCTTTACTTACTACTGAGATAGAATTTTGATTGACTCAAAATTTTGTTTCGTGCAGTATGGTACGTACACATTCTCAAATGGAAATTGGAGGTTCCAGTCGAGGTGGGAATGACTCGACTTCATCACAAGAGCCATCGCCAACCGGATTGGCAGAAATTATGGCCAAAATGAATGAAACTCTCCAAACTCTAGTTCAGCAAGGCATAGATCGAGAAGCTCAACATCACATGCCAACCCAGAGCACGTATCTGGATTTCTTGGCGACACAACCGCCGGTATTCTCCGAGGCGGCTGACCATTGTGAAGCAAATCACTGGTTACGTGTCATTGAGTCCAAGCTTGGGTTGATCCGATGTGACGAGTTCTCAAAGACTCTATATGCCGCTCAACAGCTTCACGGTTTTGCTGGAGCATGGTGGGCAGAGTACCTTGCTGTTCAACCAGCAGGGCATCGTGTCACATGGGCGGAGTTCCAGGCTGCATTTCGTGCTCGTTTCATCCCTGCGGGCATAATGCAAACCAGTCTGGATGAGTTCTGGAGTCTGAATCAAGGGGACATGAGTGTTATTGAGTATGCGAAGGAATTCAATCGCTTAGCTCAATATGTCCCTGACTATGTGAAATCACCATCCATGAGGGGTTATCATTTTTATCGAGGGCTGACTGCTAGGCTGCGATGTGAATTGGCTCAAGTTAGCCAAGAGAATTTTGATGAGTTTGTGAGCTGTGCTATCGCTCAAGAATATTATTCCAACCTCTACCTCAAAGAAAAGAGGGAGAGGGACTCATCACAAGATGAAGACAATCGTCTACCTCAGAAGTATCGGTTGGTAATCCGTTCACCTTCCGGTCGAGAGATTCCACAAGAGGTGCAATCATTTTGGGAGTGTGACGACTCGTCTACTCCACAGAGATCATATTCACCTCCACCGCAGCAGCAACTTGTTTCTTATGCACCTCAGTGTCAACGAGGTGCACTAGAATATTATTACCCTCAAGAGGTTGAAGGTGGACAAGGTGATTTCTCAGCTGAACCAAGTGCTGTCTCACTTCATGTTGACAACAAGCTCAACGTCAATGAAGCGACTGAACCGGGCAGTAACATTGTGTCTGCGAGTCCAGTCCCAAAAAGTGATCTTGGGCAGCCCAGGAAAGCTATGTCAAAAGTGGGAACAGTCAATTATGTGTCAGTCGATGATCTGCCTAAGGGAGGACCTGTTCTTGCCGGCAGGTTCACCTTAAATGACAAGCCGGTTGTCATTTTATTCGACTCTGGTGCGACACATAACTTTGTTAGCAGGGCAACGGTGATCCGGGATCAGATCTCCACAACTGTCACAAAAGGTTCTTACCTTATTCATTCGCCAGGTGGAGACATCTCAACTAATGAAGTCGTCTCTCGAGCACCACTTTGCTTGGGTGGAAAATTTATCCTACCACCCTTATCATTCTCGAAGACCAGGGAATCAATGCCATATTGGGAATATCATGGTTGACCTTCCATAAGGCTGTCCTGGACATCGAGAATAGGAGTGTTCACTTGGACTCTCCACTTCACGGACGTCAAACTTTGTACCTCGGCGAAGCGATTTCCATGAACCTGGAAGTATGTAATGCCGAGGCGTGCAAGTTAGAAGACATTCCGGTAGTCCGTGAATATCCGGACGTGTTTCTCGAAGATCTTCCAGGCTTACCACCTGAGCGCGAGGTGGAATTCAAAATAGAGTTGATACCGGGAACCACGCCGATCTCTCGGAGACCATACAAAATGGCTCCGAATGAATTAGCCGAGCTGAAGGAGCAACTCAAAGATCTGATGGACAAAGGGTTTATTCGTCCAAGTTCGTCACCCTGGGGTTGCTCAGCTTTGTTTGTAAAGAAGAAGGATGAGACGCTGAGGTTATGCGTCGATTATCGTCCTTTGAATGCTGTGACCATAAAGAACAAGTATCCACTACCAAGAATTGATATCCTCTTCGATCAGCTAGTGGGTGCTAAAGTCTTTTCTAAGATGGACTTAAGGTCGGGATATCATCAAATCAAGATTCGCGCGGAAGATGTCCTGAAAACAGCATTCTCGACAAGATATGGACTCTATGAATATCTTGTCATGTCATTTGGGTTGACCAATGCTCCGGCCCACTTTATGTATCTTATGAACTCGGTGTTCATGCCGGAGCTGGATCAGTTCGTCGTGGTATTCATCGACGACATCTTGGTCTACTCCAAATCTGAAGAGGAACACGCTAAACATTTGCATATTGTACTCCAACGACTGAGAGATCACAAGCTCTATGCAAAGTTTAGTAAATGTGAATTCTGGATCAACCAAGTGCCATTTCTTGGGCACATTATTTCAGCAGAAGGCATTGCTGTTGATCCAAGCAAGATTGAACAAGTGCTGAAGTGGAAGTCTCCAACATCAGTCCATGAAGTTCGTAGCTTCTTGGGTTTGGCGGGATATTATCGGAGGTTCATCCCGAGCTTCTCAAAAATCTCCAAACCTATGACAGAGCTACTGAAGAAGGGCATCAAGTATGATTGGAGCAAGCCATGTGAGGAAGCTTTTCAAGCGTTGGTGAAACACCTCACAACAGCCCCGGTTCTAGCTCAACCGGATACAACCAAGCCTTTTGATGTTTATTGTGATGCATCCGGCGTCGGGCTTGGTTGTGTACTCATGCAAGGAGGACGTGTGGTCGCATATGGATCACGGCAATTACGGAATCATGAGAAACATTATCCAACTCATGATCTCGAGCTTGCTGCCGTGGTACTCGCTTTGAAGATGTGGAGACATTACCTAATGGGAAATCTGGTTCATCTCTACACCGACCACAAGAGTTTGAAGTACATATTCACTCAGAAAGAGTTGAATATGCGACAACGGCGATGGTTGGAGTTGATCAAGGACTATGAGATTGAAATTCATTATCATCCGGGCAAGGCAAATGTGGTTGCCGATGCACTCAGCCGGAAGTCTCATATTTATAGCCTGTCCATCACGCCGATAGAAGAGGAAGAACCAAGTCTTTACTTGGTTCCATTTGGAGCCCTACATAACCTAGCCCTCATACCCACAATAAAAGAGGAGGTTATTGCAGCTCAAAAGAAAGACAAGGGCATGGCTCATATCAGAAGGAGATTGAAGAACGGGGAAATGAAATGTTTCCGGTTAGATGATGAAGACACTTTATGGTTCAAGGACCGGATAGTCGTACCCCGTGATATGAGGCTGCGGAAGAAAATTTTGGATGAGGCTCACTTATCCAAATTTTCTATTCATCCGGGCAGCAACAAGATGTACCAAGAATTGAGGACTAAATTCTGGTGGACCCGGATGAAGAGAGAAGTTGCTAAATACGTATCAGAATGTGATACGTGCCGGCGAGTTAAAGCCGACCACATGAAGAAAGCGGGAACCTTACAACCGTTAAGCGTTCCGGCATGGAAGTGGGAGGATATTAGTATGGACTTCATCGTTGGACTACCTCTCACGGCTAATAAGCATGATTCGATTTGGGTAATCGTGGACCGGTTGACCAAATCAGCACGCTTCATTCCGGTGCGTACCAAATACAGCGCCAAAAAGTATGCGGAGTTGTACATAGCACGAATCTTTTGCTTGTATGGGGTTCCCCGTACCATTGTGTCCGACAGAGGATCGCTGTTCGTATCCCGCTTCTGGGAACAGCTGCACACATCCTTGGGAACTAAATTGATTCGAAGCTCCGCGTATCACCCTCAAACCGATGGGCAAACTGAGAGGGTGAATCAAATACTTGAAGATATGCTGAGAGCATGTGCCATTCATCATGGTAAGAGCTGGGACGATCACTTACCGTTGGCGGAGTTCTCTTATAACAACGGGTATCAATCAAGTATCAAAATGGCGCCTTATGAAGATCTCTACGGCCGGAAGTGCCGCACACCCTTGAACTGGTGTGAAGCCGGCGAGAGAGTTATTTACGGGATTGATCTCGTAAATGAAGCGGAAGAGCGGGTATGGCTTATTCAAGCAAATCTTAAAGCCGCTCAGTCCAGACAAAGGAGCTATGCGGATAAGAGACGTCGTCCTCTGGATTTCCATGTTGGGGACCACGTATACCTCCGCGTGTCTCCTATGAAGGGCATTCACCGATTCGGAGTGAAAGGAAAATTAGCTCCGCGTTTTATCGGCCCCTTCGTCATCATTGAAAGATGTGGCCCCGTAGCATACCGTTTGGAGTTGCCGGCAACCTTAGCCGGAGTACATAACGTCTTCCACATATCTCAGTTGCGGAAGTGTTTAAAAGTTCCAACAGAGATTATCACGGGGGACATAGAAAATTTGAAGCCGGACCTCACGTATGTTGAGCATCCAACCCGGATAATTGATGAAAAGACTCGCGAAACCAGAAATCGGACGCTGCGATCTTTCAAGGTGCTATGGGAAAATCACACGTCCGACGAAGCTACATGGGAAAGCGAGGAGTATTTGCAACGCAATCATCCGGAGTTGTTGGAGGCGTATGTTAAGTAACTGTCCTCTCCACCTTGTCCTTAATCATGAATCTCGGGACGAGATTCTTTTTAAGGGGGGAGGAATGTAAAAGTCCCAAAACTTGTAAATAGAAAACTTGAGCTATGAATAAAGTTGAGTTTATATGCAAGAAATGGGACTTACAAAAACTTTTGGGTACTCATGAAAGTGTTGGCATGAGCGATAAAAACTTTGAATTCAGTTTGAATTAAGAGGGTCACTTCCAAAAGAGGAGGGGCCATCTCCAAAGAGGAAAATGCAAACTGATGTTTAAAAAGTTGTATTTGCAATGACCAACTCATAGATCAGAGGGCATATTCAAACTCCCCAGGTTCAAATTGTAGAGGGGGCAAATTTGGAGGTGCTTTGATATGAATATCAAAGGGACTTGTGAATTCCATCCAAATTTGAATTTAAATTTGAAACTGTGTCACAAATTGTCAAATGTCAAAATGGCTTTTGGATTTGGGGCCTGCATGGACGAATTTACAATGTGTCAAAAATTTGGAGATATTTTGGGGCAGAGGGGAGCTGTGGGCCCCACTGGTCAGTGAGAGGAGGGGGACCTAACTTACTGCCGAAGTCACTCTGTTCTCAGTTCACACCCGACCTCACACCGAGCCACCGCGAGGCGCCACGCGCTGCCGACCGAGGAACCGGAAGCACCTCCCGAGCTGCTCCGGAGTCGGTTTGCTCGCGCCCTTATCAACCCCACCGAGTGAACGACGCTCCCGCAAACCGCCTCCCACAGCTGCCGTCGGTCACCTCGCGTTCTCGTCGCCGAGCTGCTGCCGCACGGAAGAACACGGTCGGTTCCTCGACGCCCGGTCAGCTCAACGAGTCGCACGCCGCGCTGAGTCCCTCCACCGTGTCGCCAGACCTCACTGAACGTGACCGACGCAAGAAATCGGTGCTAAACCCACGGGAAGCCCGGCGGCGAGCTCAATCCTTTCCCACGGCACCGGGCGAAGTCGCCGCTGCAAGAATCCGTCGCCCAGCCACAACAGAGCACCTCCCGTTGAGTTGCAAAAGCGAAAAGGTGCGCCTGTAACTCTTCTTGCTTCACAGCAACGCCGGCAGCATGCCACAGCCCGTGCTCGCCGGAATTTAACTTTTCCCGTGGACATGCGATATGAACCGTAGGCAGCAGACCGAGAAATTAGAGAAGCACGGTGCACCACTCATCACCAGACCTATAAACCCAGTTGTAGACATCCGTGCGGGCACGTGGGATCAAGAACTAGGGAGGACCGTTGAGGAAACCCTCGGTTCTTCGAGTTTTTCGCAGTTTTCCCCGAAATCGCCCTAGGTCGCACGGTGAGACCCTAGTTGCTGTCGTTTCTCGCAAGATCAGAGCCCTGGACGTTGCTCCCGAGGTGGTGGCGATGCTGTAGGAGCTAACCGGAGCAAGGTTAGAGCACTACAGTGCCCTAGCAACATCACCGAAGTTGCCACAGCCGCCATCGCCGTCGCACCTAGGTTTCCGGCCATCGTCGAGCTGAGATAAGCCCGGCAACGTGTTCCTGGCACGAGAATACGTGGGGGCGGCGAGATCCAGCAAGTTCCGAGCACCGGAACCCACTCCCGGCGAGAGCTCCGGCGAGCTCGGCGGCGCGGGAGTGCGGGCGTCTGGAGGAAGACGAAGACGGGGGCTGGCCCACGCGTCAGTCGCTGTTACGAGGGAGTGGGATTGTCTGTGGCCTCGGATCAGTTTGTGACAACGCGGGGACAGGTCCGTGGCCCCGTGTGGCATGAACGCAGCAGCTGACACGTGGGGATGGGACCACTGTCAGAGTTTAAACTTTTCCCGAATTAATTTGAATTCCAGATTCGGTTCAAACTTTGGGTCTGCATAACTTTTGCTAGAGAGCTCCAAATTTAGTGATTCAAATTGGGTTGGATTCAGGATGAAATGCTCTATCCAAATATGCAACCCCATTTGCATGAAAACCAATAGGAAATTCTGGAAAATTCTTTAAAGCTTTTCAGCACAAGAATTTTAGAGGGAGTTTGGTTCATCCAAAATTTCCCAAATTTTGCCAGAATATTCTTTAGGATATTAGGAGAGTCCTGTTAAAGTTTCAGCTCATTTGGAGTTGATTTAGTTAGGGTAATTCTAATTCCAAGTTTCTGTATTCAAATAAGTACAGAAACATTTTCAGAGAATTTCCGAAACTTGGAAATTCAGTTCTGGGCATTCCTTAACTCCAAAAATCCTGGGAAAATTCAGACATACTCTCTGAGCTATGTATGAAATTATAGTTCACTTGGAATTGCATGAAAGTGCAAATTTAATCAGAATTAATTCCTTTTTGCTTAAATGCTTAGGGAATTGTTCTGGGTGATCCAATTAGTGAAATGTTCTGAATTTTGGTCCAGAGGACTTTCTTGTGACAAGGAACTCACAAGAAAATTTCCAGCTCCATTGGAGCCCTGTATCATTATGTCCTGTCCAACCATTATTAGTTGATCTCCCCACCCAAGTGATGAACCTCACTTCTCACTTGAGGATAGTGCTTAGACACACATCCAAACCACCACCCCCAGTGTCATTTTAAATTCTTAAACAAAGTTCCAGTTTTAAACTTGTCTGTAGCATTTGTTAGCAAAAAGCTTTATTATTAAACATATATACATATTTATAACGTGTAGTGCTTAAACGTGGATAAGTGAAGATTTGATCAAGGAGCAAGAAGGCAGGGATTAAGCTTCAAGTCATCATCAGCAACTAACTTCATCTTATCTGACTTAAGTCACCTGCAAAACCAAGGCAAGCCCCGGTTTGCACTTAAGTTGTTTTAAAGTTTTCCCTTTGTTCACTACATTTGGTCAAGGTTTATATGTGCATTAGGTTAAGGATGAGTGATACTCCACTTGCATAACCAAACATGAACCCTGAGGTCAAGGGTAGAAATGTGTCATCGCTGTAGCATACGGCAATGCTAAATAGACTAGGGCAGCCGGTAGAAGACGAGTAGTTGGAATCTACTCGCGAGCTTTGTTCCAGGACCACATAAGTGGGGTTGGAAAAGGTAGCAAACTAAAGTTTACGTTTCTAAAGATGAGACCGGGCAGAGGGGTTAGACAGCGACAAGACGAGGTCTTGGTCGAGTAGCTCTGCCCGTGTCGGTCAAGGACCGAAGCGTATGCGGCCCTGGGAGCAAGTATTGAGTTGTGTACCGGATGCTTACTGACATATGGGAATCGGGAAACCGATGTACCAGGTTCACTGGGTTGTAGAGGCATACCACATCGTCTCGTTAGACCTATGAGCCCGAGACGGCGCGACCGGTTCTACAGTCTAGTGTCCTGAGAAAGGTTGCCACATACGACGTAATGAAGGACGCCAGAGTTGGGTCTTCAGAGGCGGGCGTATGTGTCGAGTTATCCGGGTAGTGTTTGATTCGAATCACCGTCCCTCGCGGTTATGAGTACCGCTTGCTCACTGCGCTGTGACGTAGTAATCAACTTGTGTGGAAACAGTTTGCAAAAGTATAATTGCTGTTATGATTATGTTAAGTTGCATGATAACCATGTTTGAAGTAGAGATAGAGCAAACAAAAATTTATTTTTGACCTTGGGACAAGTAACATTGGAATGAAGTGTTTCCTGTTTGATTGTGGAGTTCCAATGTTGCTGGGCGCAAGGTCACTACTATTATGGCTAAAATCTGAAAGTTAAGGATGAACTCGTAGGCGAGTCTTTTCGCAAAGGACAGGCTTAGGTCTTAGGTTACTTTCACATAGAGTTCCATGCTTTAGGAGAGACGGTTAAGTCTTGCTGAGCCTTTGTGCTCACTCTTGCTATATAAGTGGTTTTGCAGGTAAACCTCGATGCTATAAAGAGGGTTGTCCGGTGAGACTCGGAAACTTCCAAGTCACGTCACACTTGGAGAACCTAGCCGCTGCCTTGTCTTCGTGTTGCTAGCGAGAGGAGTCCGCGGGCTGGACCTCGTCTCGGTGCTTCATAGTTATTCAACGTGAGCTGGTTATAGACTTCCGCTGTAGCTAATTTGTGTAAATTATTTACAAAGAATAATTGTAACCTTCCGCTTTTGATTTATGTAATACTGTGTTCTTTATATGTGTGCTGTTGGGTGCCGCATAACACGGCACCACCCAATGCGATTCCTCGGGCAAGGCGGCACGGCCCTGTGATCGGGGCCGGGCCCCCTCATGAGGATATCATCAATAAACACTACTACAAACTTGTCCAAATATTTCATGAACACCTTGTTCATAAGGTACATGAAATATGCCGGAGCATTTGTTAGTCCAAAAGGCATAACTGTATATTCATACAGTCCATACCTAGAAACAAATGCCGTCTTCGGGATATCCGATTCTCTTATCTTTAGTTGATGATATCCGGAACGGAGGTCAATCTTGGAGAATACGCATGAACCTCTTAATTGATCAAACAAGTCCTCAATACGAGGTAAAGGGTACTTGTTTTTGATTGTCACTTCATTGAGGGCACGGTAATCTACACATAACCTCTTGGTTCCATCCTTCTTCGGTACAAATATGACCGGAGCTCCCCATGGTGAGGAACTGGGACGGATATACCCTTTCTCCGATAACTCTTGGATATGATCCTTGAGTTCTGCTAGTTGTTGGGTATCCATCCGGTATGGCCTTTTATATATAGGAGCAGTACCAGGTACTAATTCTATTATGAACTCTACTTCTCGATCCGGTGGCATACCTGGTAACTCCTCGGGAAATACATCTGGAAATTCATTGACCACCTTTATGTTCTCAATAGCTACTTTGGTCTTGTTGAGTTGAATATTTCCAGAGGGTACTTGAATAGATGTGAACTCAACTTTTGTTCCATCCGTATGTGTTAGTTCCACTGTTCTCGTTGAGCAATGTATAACTCCTTTATACTTGGTTAACCAATCCATCCCCAAGATGATATCTATCCCTCGTGATTCTATCACAATGAGATTTGCAAGGAATTCTACTCCATTAACTCCTAGCTTTACCTTGGGACATATTTGTTTTGTCTTTATTTCTCCTCCAGGAGAATTCACTAATAACACTCGATTCATAGATGTAATTTGTAAGTTGTGCTTGGTTATGAATTCCTTGGCTATGAATGAGTGTGTTGCACCCGAGTCAAACAGAATTGTAGCAGGATAAGTGTTTGCGGAGAACATACCAATCACCACATCTGGTGCCTCCTGTGCTTCCTCCATGGTCACATGATTCACCTTGCCACGCACAAGATTCTGTGGTGGGGGTGGCTTCTTGTTGGGGCACCGGTTGGCATAATGTCCCGTTTCTCCACAGTTGAAGCATTGCCCCGTGACCTTGTTCATTGGTGCTTTGTTGCCCGATTGTGCATTTGGAGGGTTTGGCCCTGCAGGACGAGGTTGAAAGGCAGGACGTTGTTGCTGCACTTGTTGTCTCTGCTGTTGTGGTTGGAAAGTTGGGTTCCTAGCAGCAGGGTTGTAGCCCCTCTGAAACTGATTGGGAGCCATAGCTCGATTCATTGCTCCCGTCGGCGGTGATGAGAAACGGGGCCCACTGTTGCTGCTGGAAGACTGTCCTTGCCAATTCATTTTCCTCTTTCGCTCTTCAACTAACTTCTGTCTTTTTCTTTCCACTATGAAATCCTTGTTGATGAGCTTTTGGAAACTTTCATAGTCACTTGAGGACATAGCATATTGTATTTCTGAGTTCAATCCCTCAATGAAACAATCTTGTTTCTTTTCATCCGTGTCTGTCTCCCGGAGCATAGCGAGATAACTGTGTGAACTTGGTAAGGTACTCTCGCACGGACATGCTACCTTGTTTCGAGTTGAGGAACTCCTTCCACTTGTTCTTGATCTCTCCTGCTGTAACATAGTGATTGCAAAAGGCAAGTTTGAACTCATTCCATGAGATACTTTCTGGATCCTCATGGGCTTCTTTGTATGCCGTCCACCAGTCTGCTGCAGATCCATATAGTTGGTGAGAAGCAAAAAGCACTCTCTCACGACCTAGGCACTGTATGATCTGCAACTTGTTCTCAATACTCTTAAACCAATCATCAGCTTCCAATGGCTCTGTAGCGTTGTCGAACCTTGGTGGTTGAGTGCTTAGAAACTCATTTAATTTGGGTTGACGCGGTGCATTCTGAATTTGTGGTTGCATGTTGGCCACCACTTGTGTCAAGTTCTGAAGGAGTTGGTTTTGCATGTTCATCATTTGTTGTATAACCTCTCCTTCTGCTCTGCGTGCAACTCGTGGCTGCCATCCAGGCAAAGGGAACTCTGCAGCCTCATTGTTGTTGTTCCCTTCATTGCGTCTCCTTCTTCCTGCCATCTATTGTGAAAGACTATGTTTAAAATTAATGTATAGATGTTCTCTTAGGTGTATTACATTGTATACTTACTTCATCCATTCTATACAAGAGTTACTAAAGTTTCTACTTCGTTTATTAGATGGTCATGATTGAAACAAACTAAGCACTTATATTCCTTAATAGATATTTACATACACTAACGAGGTTGTGAACATAAGCCTACGGCTTTCACAACTCACGTTCATACACTAACATACATTACATCATCATTCTAAACAAGTTCACTAATCAAGCATTACACACTAGTCAATACACTACCATACATACGTACTACACGAGTTACTACATGAACAAGGACACCTATCCTAGTTGTCCCCTGGGTTCTGTGCATCCTCCTGTGGGTTTCCGCCATCACCATCAGGGTTGCTAACCTCTGACTCAGCTGTGGAGGCCTCAGGTGCTGGAGTAATATGAGGGCGTTTGGCTGCCCTATGGTCTGGAGAGTCCGGAGTCCAAGTGTCTCCATCCGAAGCATAGAGATCACTCACTTCTCCATCCCTCATCCTCATTAGTCCACGCATAATGGCCTCCGTTTTCTTCAGAAGGTCCCGGACGTCTTGGAGTTCCTGTTGGCAGTTCTGCAGCCTCGTACTGACGTCCACTCCTACCTGGAGGCTCATATCCATCTGCACTACGTCACAACCTTCATGAAAGGGCTCGTAGTTGAATACCGCACTTCCACTTTGTCGCCGAGGGGTGTACATGTATTGGGTCCCCTCAAGGCGACCACGGTGGGTGTAGCTCTGGCAAGTGATTGCCTCCCAAGTGGCATCCTTCTCAGCCTCTGCCATGGTGGACCTCCATGCTGGCGAGTTGTGGATCTTGAGCAGCCTGTTCTCGTAGTAGATCCTCGCCTGCGACTTCCACTCGTCCCGTTCTGCGCGAGAGACTCGCATGGTGTCGTACTGCACCTCTAGCTTGCCGGTATAACCAGCACAGCGAAGGAGGTGTCTAAGACGATCCACCATGCCTCTAGTGGACTCCCCGTGGGTCTGATAGATGGCGGGGTTGTCCACCTCCTCAGTAGTGTGCTCAGCCAGCTGGTGTCGAGGAACTCGTCCTCCGGTGGACTTACGGGCCGTGAGACGTGTGCGTGCCATCTGTTTTAAGAAAAATTTAAAATGTGTTAGAAAATAAACAATAATATAATTTTGAGTATAGATGAGGTTAGATAACATATATATAATTTAAATAATCCTCCTTCTAACAAAATATTTAGTAAAATAGTTTTTAATAAAATAGTGATATCTATCCCGTCCATTTCTAACTAGGTTTGCGTCCTACGGGTAACCTTGGCTCTGATACCACTTTGTCACACCCGGTATTCCATAAGAAATACCCGAGCGTATACTCACATGTATGCCAGGATCAATTGACTCATACATGTGCCGACAAGAGTGAAATATCATTGTATTACAAGCCAATTTCAACGTACGTCATAATATTACATCATATTACATAAAATATCAAATATAGTATCATTACACTATAATACAACAGCGGAAGACTACATCGTGGGTGCTCCAGTTCCACAGGCGTTGCCCGGGGGTTTCGCCAACCTAGAATAACTCCTCGGGATCGAAGTCCTCCTCATCAAAGTCTATATCTTTATTTGCACCTGAGCCAACATATGATATCCAACAAAAGCAAGTTTGAGTACCAAAGGTACTCAGCAAGTGTAGGAAAGAATGTTATGAAGGCCAATAGCAAGGGAAGACTAACATGGTTAAGCACTATGCATTAATCCTAAGCCTTAGCTTTAATTAGCAACCTATCTTACTAAGTGATAATCCCACCATCGTTATAATTTAAGTCATTAATGTTAGGTTACACCACCCAACAACCTCTTTCAACTCACATCCATATTTCTCTAATCATGGACAAGTCCAAGCCGCTTTTGACCGTGAACCCGACTGTCATGACAGTTTGGTTCTCTGCAGAGATTGTACCACTTTACCCACAAGTAGTGATTTCATCCCTTGTTGCCAGGTGGACTAAGAAACCTCCCTGATATCCGTGGTTGCAAGCCACATTACACACTTCCTTTTGTGTGCGATCAGGAGCCCACTACATGGCCTTTACAAAGGATCTACCGGCAAGTACAAGCCCACTGAGGTTTCACCGCTGTAGTTCCTGGGAGTAACCCTCCCCTACAGAAGCCCCCTCTTGAGCCTTGCAGTTCCCAGGGCAGTCAAAAATGGACTCCCATTCCCCGCACCATCCAAACACTCATACTATACCGGCAAACTCCTAATTAATTGGCCAAGCTGCCCCATCTCAGTCTTGTGGTGGCACTGTAAAGCCGGGTTAACTGTTCCATGAACCGGTCCTTAGAATCTAAGACAGGCACTAACTCATTACCGAGTCTCGTGCACGAAGCACCAACCAAACAACCAGCCTGCCTAGATTCTTAATACTATGACACACTCTTGTGTCTTTCATATAATTCCACAAGACGAGTAACATCAATGTTCCATTCATTCTCTAAGTTCTAAGAATACATGGCTAAGCACATAAAATGATAACCATCAAATATCAACTAAGTCCCTCCATGGTTCAACAAGGAATGATAAAGGAATATAACTAGGGAAACAATCCTAAATTAGGTTTCATATTAATGACATCATGCAAGCATTCTAACTAAACACCCTAGAATAGGAACAAAGTGCTCAAGGAACACTTGCCTTTGAAGGAAGGGTGATTCACTTCAAATTCTTGCTCTTGAAGATTTGGGTGTAGTTCTTGATTTGGCTCTAGCCATTCATATGCACACAAAACAATGCCCAAACATACCATAAGAATCCTATCAATGTATTACAATCATATATGTTTGTATACACACATGCACTTATTGTTTTTGTATCATTTCATGTGGGTTAGAGTGAAAGTAGGTTTCATTTGGGATACCTATATCTTTCCATTTTGCTACAGCCAAACACTCATTTTCAGTTTGTGAGATGGTTTGGAATAATTTTAGAATTTTATGTGTACACATGTTAATTTTATAATTATTTAAATCCTAAAAATCATTTAAATTATTACTACAATGATTTTCAGAATTCATATTATTATTTTTCTACATTTTAGAACCTATTTATACATTTGAAATAGTTTCCAAAATTTTCCTTCATTATACACTATTTTTATCTATATTTCAGCATTTATTTTATATTTAAAAATGCTTTTTCAGCCATTTAAAATAATTATTCTGGACTACAGAAACTTCAAATACATAAAAATATAAAAACATAATAGTCTTATACTATTTAATAAGTTTCCATAATTTTTTTGACATTTATATTGTTTTTATTTCAATTTTCAGAATTAATTTATCATTATATGATTAATTTCAGCCTTTGGAATTATTTAATTTTAGTTTCAAATTTAATATTCTGATCAGAACATTTAATCAGGACTCTTAAAAATTTTCCAACATTTTTCAGAAATTATTTAGCCCTAATTTGATTGTTTTCAGAATTAAAAACAGGTTTTTAATTTGATTTGGGCTAATCTGTAATAAATTCAAACTTTCTAGGGTTCAATTTGAATTTACAGCACTGTTTTATCAATTTCTATAATGTGCAGGGACTATTTGGTTATTTTAAACTGAGTTTACAAATTTCTAATAAGCCTAGGGTTAATTCTGCAAAAATCAGGAGCTATTTCCTATTTGTTTAAATCTCCAGGGGCCTACCAAGAAAATTCCCAACGTATATAACTATTTTGAATGTGGGCCGTTGGATCTAATATGGACGGTTCAGATTTAATGAACCGAAGGGGTACGCCCCCTTCTAATCCTAGCCGTATAAAATAAAATGGAGAGCCAGGATTCGGCCACGTCGCCCCCGACCTCTTCTCCTTCGCGCGCCGTGGCGCGCTCGCCGGCGAGCGGCGGCGGCATCGCCGGAGACTTTCGGTTTCCTTAATTTCTCTACTATTCTTCGACATTTCTGTACCAGAACGAAGAGGAGGTCCTCAGGAACTCACCTAGGGTGCCCCTTTGGTCTTGGAACGGCCGGAAGGACGTCTGCGACGGTGTTTGGCGGAAAACTCCGGCGATCTTCGTCGGTAGAGTGTTCCCAGCGCGTTTCTTCGTAGCTTCTCGTCGGGAATTCTTCCTCTCGGCCTTGTGACGATGTAGGAGGAGTTAGGGTGAAGGATATTGCGACGGTTGTGTCGAATTTCGGAATTAGGGCTACGGGGTGGCGGTTTTTGTTGAGGGCAATTGCGTGCGATCGGTGAATGAACGGGGGGGGGGGCCTCGGTTGGGTTTTATAGGGGACACAGAGGCGACGAAATGGGGGCGCCGTTTGGGGAGAAAACGTGGAGAGGCGGTTGCCGCCGAAGGAATTTGTTCACATGTGATATAAGGGGGAGAGAGAGGAGGAGGAGAAGGGCTTCGGCGGTTTTGGGAGAGCAGCAACCGCTGCCGGGGCTTCCTTGAGCGAGAGAGAGAGATGAGTGTCACAGCCACCGAAAGCAGATCACTTTCGGTTAGCTCCCCTGATGAGGAAAGTGGTTCAGGGTATAGGTATCATAGCTTGTTGTGAGACGTTAATATGAAACTCTTGAACTCTTCACGTTCCTAACCTCATATGAAACGCTGGTCCCTGGCGTGCATTAGGAAAGAAAGTGGAAACCCCATCATGTTGTCAGTAACACGCGATAGTGTGTTCTTTTGGAGATAGCCTAGGAGTACATACGCAACGCTTGCCATCGGCGTGCCCTAGACTTGCGTCCTACGGTCAACGTGGCTCTGGTACCAATTTGTGAGACCCGGTTCTGAAAATAGAACCAAGTGAATGCATATGTGTGCCCATGATGTTCATCACACATACATACGTAATCCACAAATTGAATTCAGAATATAACCATGAATAAATAGTGTTTAAGTACTTTATTATATCGACTCATTGTCTCACTCATGAATCTCTAACTTATTCTTGCAGCGGAAGTCTCTAAACGACAGCGGAAATAACTAAATAGCAGCAGGCTCCATCTTTAACTCCATGGGCATGTTGACGGTAGTTCACACGCCTAGTACTCCACATGGTCCTCGAAGTACTCTTCTCCTGTTGCTGATGTTTATGTGATAATGCAAGGGTGAGAACATGTCGTACTCAGCAAGTGCGGGAAACGTATGACATGTAGCTTACCAAGGTAGGAAATAAAAAGGCTCATTGCAGCAAGCAAATTTTTTTCATAAACATGGTAGAAACAGCAACTATCTCTAGATGAATTTAATCCCAATATAATCAAGTAAAACAGCATCATTCTTTCATCATAATTCACCATTTATCAAGTCTCATCCAGTCATTAAGCTTTCTCAAGTTCATCTCATGCTCATAAATATTCATAACCATCTCATATTCATATAACCGAAACCAAACTCAATGTCATGACTCAAAACAGTCCCAAAACCAATCCCAATGACCATACCATAACCATACCAAATAACCATCCCAAGTTTTCCCTCTAATCATGGAAGTTGGCCAGGTGCTTGTGACCAGAAGTACGGCTATCATGATAGTTTTACACTCTGCAGAGGTGGCACCACTTTACCCACAAGTTCGTGATTTTGTCACCCTTCGGCGACTGCAGAACCTCCATTATACCAGTACACAACCGTCGGTGTATGGCCAAGAGATAAAAAAATAGCCTTTACAAAGGGGCTACTAGATGTATGGACTCACTGAGGTTTCACCGGCAGGCTCGAATCACCATTCTCCCTCCCACGGGCCCCCTCTTGTGCCATGCAGTTCCCAGGGCAGTCCTCCTCGACTCCCATTCCCCGCGCCATCCACGATCCATAACAAGCTAGCAACACACCTAATTAATCAGCTAAGCCGCACCCATATTTGGCCTTGTGGTGGCACTGTTTTCTTGGCATATTCTCGCATGAACCAGTCCTTAGATCTACGGCAAGTACCACCATCTCATCCAGCAACATTTGCGAACCAAGCTTGCCTAGATCTCCCCGATTCCCTGCTCATTAACATCATCAAGTTCTCATCTTCATTATTCATATGAGTGCAGTAGCTAAACATGTTTTAATTCAGCTTCCCGTATCCCGTAGTTTAAGCGAAGGAAAAAGGAAAAATGACCATACCCGACTCATCAACTTTCTCGGCGACAAGGATGGTTAACAAAACTAGTAAGATCCTATAAAAAGGATGTCCCATCAAGTTGACTCAAGGGTACACGTTTTCACAAATAAAACAGTTTCAAAACATGGGATCAATATGGTCAAGGGGCACTTGCCTTGCTCCCGTGGTTCTTGTTGTTCGAGTGTCTCGAAGCCTTGGTGCTGTATATCCTCGTAGATGGCCTCTTGAGCTTGTTCTTCTACTCATGATCACGCACATACAAAATTTACAGCAATCAATCATCATGCACAAACTTTACTCAAGATGCGATGAGGTAGATGAATGCAAATCCCATGGTGCAGTTTTATTAGTCCAGTTTGTATGTGTTTTTGCATGTTTTAACAGGCTTTTATGGGGTTTTATGATGAACAAGGGTGCTGGGACGAAGTGTGGACGTGGTGATGATCTTGACTCAAGATCTAGATCAATTCCACCATAAAAAATCGATCAAAAACGATCTGTCCACACGTAAAAGTTTCTGTTCGAAGGGGCGAAGAAAACGGATGCGTAGAAACAGCAGCGACGTCGTAAGATGGGTAATGGAGACCTACCTCACTTCCTCCTTGGTGGCAGGGCCTTCCTTGTATCAATGGCAGCAGTGGGAAGTTTTTCTATGGATGATTAGGGCAGGACAGATCGTCGGCTCTATTCTGGCGATGGCGATGCGTGACTGGGCTCGTCGGCGGGGCTCGACGGCGGGGCTCACCAGCGGGGCTCGACGGCGGGGCTCTTCGGCGGGGCTCACCGGTGACCGAACTCTGGCGAGGGTGCGCGAGTTGGGGCTAGGGCCTCCAAGTCGCCGACTTGGGAGGGGGGAGAGAGGAGGGGGGCTGCGGCCAAAAGGGGGGATTTGGGTTCTATTTATAAGGGGGGAGAGGGGAGAATCCTAATCCAATTGGAACTAAATCCTAATAAACTTTTCCCCATTTAATTTGGTGCGGCAGCAATGGGGGATTCCCAAATGTTGGTAAAATTCCCCTTTTTTGGGGAATTTGGAGATTTTGGGGGAAAGTTTGGGGAAATTGGAATTAGCTCATTTCAGCTATCTTTTTCCCATTCCTCACCATTTCTATGTCACTTACTCCAATTCTACATTCCCCTCTCCATTTCTATGTCCCACTCTCCATTTCTACATTGCCTTTCTCCATTTCTATGCCCCATTCTCCATTTCTATTTGCCCTTCTCCATTCCTATGGTTCCTTCCTCCAATTATATGGTTTTGTCTCCATTACCATGGTTCTTTCTCCATTTCTATAGTTCTTTCTCCATTTCTATAGTTTTCTCCATTTCTACTTCTTTTATAATGCTTCTCTACATGAAAAGTGTGTGCAATGCATGGGAATGAATTTTGAGGGTGTTACACCACAAGCGAGTTTGCTACTGCTGTGCGTTCAACATCGAGGCACCGGCGATTTTTCCACCAAGCTGTATGTGCTCTAGCTTCCAGGAGGCGGTTCAACCTCTGTACGATCGGCAATAGCTAAATATCACCGGGGCACAAGCGAATTGCTCTTTCTCTGCTCGCACGGTCTCTGCTCACACGGTTTCACGCTCAACCGCAAGAACAACGTGCGGCCACTCTCGGCTGCCTCGGCGCCTATCACCCTCCATCCGAGTTAGCACCTGGTTGATCCACCCACGAGCTGCTCCCATCGTTCCTCTACCTCCCCAACACGTCCTCAGCCCGTGGCCGGCCGTCTACAACCGGTGCCAACCCGTTCTTCCTCCGGGAAAAGCAGAACACGCCGCACGTTGCTGCTACTCGACGTCCGGGCTACTTCGAGCCAGTGGCTCCGGTCTGATCAAACACACACAGAGGTTAGCACGGGTGTCTAGCACATCACCCCGTAGCCCCCTTGCTCTTCCCCGTCGCCGGCTAGCCGGAATTCGGGTTTTACCGCCAGAGTACATGAAGAGCCGACCGATTTAAAATCGGGAAATTCGTCCAACGTGGTTGATCATCGTTTCTCCGGTTCAAACCACAGAAACTAGTAGCCCTAGCGTCCTCCCACGCCGAAGCACGAAGCAAACCCCCCTCCTCTGCCCCGGGCGACGAGAAATCGTCGCCGGCGGCTAAAATTGCAGCGGTCCACGGTGACAACTAGTTTTCCGCTGTTTGCTGCGAGAGTTGAGCTCCGTTCCATGTTCTACGACCACTAGGGATACTGTACGGAAACTTAGCTCGTTGGGAGAGGCAAGGGACACTCCGGAACGCGTTGATGCCGCACCGTCGAGCGCCACTGTCGGTGCCGACCCGTTTCCGGCTGTTATCTTGAGGTCAGACCTTGCCCGGCAGCTGCGCCACATTCCAAGGGTCGTTTAGGGCGCAACCGTAGCTAATTTTGTGGAGAATTGAGGGAGAACAAGCCACACCACGATCTGTGCCGGTGTGCACGCGCGTGCTCTGGCGAGAGGTTGAAGAAACACCTGACCATGGGCCCCACTTTTGAATTGCTCTGTGTAGAATTCAAACAGAAAGTTGTTCAAACTTGAAAAACCCATAACTCTGGATAGAAATCCCCAAAATTAGTGAGACAAATTTTTTGGATTCCTCATAAGAAGTACTTTGCAGAGAAACAAAGTGCTTGCTATGAAATGCCCATGAATTTCTATAGAATTGTTTTTAGTAAATCTTTTAGGGATTTATTCCAGGAGCAATTCCTTATGAAACATTCCCAATTTTGGGCATCAAATCTTTCTCCTAGTTCCTGAGATCCAGTAAAAATCTTAGGATTTTTGGAGATGATTAAGGTGGCTTAATCAGTAGGTTTTCTCAGGGTTATGTAAATGGGCTGAAAAATCACAGGAACAAATTCCAGAAAATAGAATTAAACTTCACCAAGCTATTATGACCAGCTAAAAGGCTTAGAAAATTTTGGAACAAATTTTCCTAGGAACATTAGGTCCAGACCTATTAGGATATCAAATTTCTCCATGTGACCAAGTCTAATTAAATTCCTATAGATCATGGAAGGGTAAAGGTTCCAAGAATTTTTGTGGCCATGTCCTTCCTCAAAAACCTCTGAAAATTTTACCATAAGTTTATCATGAGATTAGAAAGCCCCTGTAAAAATTTCAACCACAGAAGCTGCTGTCTTCATATAGTTTAATTCTGTAGTCATATATCTCACTTAAATTCATAATATGACGTATATCTTTATTTGATCATTTCGATAGAAATATTGCTCACAAAGACTTCGGAGGCTACTGACTTGCTTCGATTGACAGAAACTTTGGTTGGGATCAATACTAAGGAAGGCCCCGGTTTACATCAAAATTTACAAGTTTCTATTTGTATTCACTTTATAATGTCTAGCATTTTGATTATTGAACTAAGTCTACTTTATATGACACTCCACCTGCATGACCCAATAAATTCCAGAAGTTTGATTTGGAGTAGGTTTTTACTTAATTATAACTTCTGTTATCAAGTTAAGAAAAGTGTATTAAAAGAGGCATAACTCGAGTAGGCCGTTTCCTACTTGTGAACCGGGATTTAGGGAGATCAATCGGAAGAGTTGGGAATTGATCCTCTTAGTTGGGAAATGGAGACCGGGCAGTATGGATGGAAGGCTCAAGGACGTGGTCCTGTTAACCTTGTCTCTGTCTGAGTCGATTATGGCCCGTTCTCATGTGCGGCCCTGCTGGACAAGTTTGAGTTGTGTACCGGATGCATATAGGCTATATGGGACCCAGGAAACTGATGTAACATGTTAAACTGGGTGTCGAGGCAATCCCAACTGCCTTATGCAGATGCTAAAATGATAGAGAAGTCGGCTCTACGAGGGTTTGCTGTAGTGAGACTTAATCCAAGTCGGTGGGACCGGTTCGATATTTGGGTGTCGCGTGAAAGGTTGCACATACGACATTGAGGGGATCGGTTGATCACCAGTCTCGGATCGGCATATGTATCGTGTCAGCCATGTGTTTTTCATTCGAATCACCGTCGCTCGCGGTAGTGAGCATACTTGTACACTGTGTCGTGACGTAGTAAGAATCTGGGGAAAAGTTAATATGCTTCTTGAATAATCCTCATATTGGAGATGAGGGATGATTAACACTTTCACTAAATTTACTTTCTACCTTGGGCTAGTGGCGTCGAGACAAAGTGTCTCTTGTTTGATTGTGGAGTCTCGGCGTTGACGGCGCAAGGTATGCATGGGTCTAGTGTAGCTTACTAAATTTATTTTCTCATCGGGCAAGTAGCATCAGATGAAGTGTTTCCTGTTTGGTTGTGGAGTCTCGATGTAAATTCTGCGAGGGTTATAAAAGTTGCTAAGAACTTGAAGTACGGACTCTCCATTAGCTCAAGTTCATTGTTTATGCAAAATTCTCTATTCAGCCCTCAGTTTTCAGCATCTAGAGTTCCATGTGTAGGTTTTCGGTTAAGTCTTTCTGAGCATAAGCTCACGATTTGTTGATCCATTATTTTGCAGGTAATGTTGCATAAGGCAACGTTAGAGGGGAAGGGAGAGCTGAGCAGGGCAGCACCCAATGAGGGGTGTTAGTCTCTCTTGGAACTCTGCACGCCGCCGGGTTTCTGATGTGGTGCTAGTGTGAAGCATCCGCGGGCAGGATGGCTTCATTGTGCTTAGCGTAGGCTATAGTCCGTGAGTGTATCCTTATCTTCCGCTGCAATGTACACTTGTACATAATTTATAAAATGAGACAATAATATGTATGACAGACATATATTGTTGTGCATGTGTGTTTTCCGGATGTGTCCTGTTGGGTGCCGCATCGCATGGCACCACCCAATGCGATTCCTGGACTGTAGGGGCGGAAGTACCAACAGTTCGGGCCGGAGACAAGGGCACGTGTCAGCTCCGGATCCCTCCTCAGCAGGTAGGAGGTTTGTAGTCCATCAACACGTGGCAGCTCCGGACCTCACCTCAGCTGGGAGGTTCGGGCTGGGGCCAAGGGCACGTGTGGGTTTCATAGCCCAAGCGCAGGTGGCAGCTCCGAGACTGACCTCAGGGCTAAATACATGTGGCTACGTTGGCGCTCGCCTCAGCGGGGAGGCAAGTCCTGGGCTGTCTTTTTCCCTCCACGCGGGGGTACCTGGTCCGCAGGGTACCGACAGCCGCCTACGAAGTTGATATTGAACTAAAATATTTGAATTTTGTAGGAGGGAATTTATCTTCAGAGGCGGTTTCCCTCCACCCCCTTCGTTTGTTGTGTGTCGCGCCTTCTAATACCTATTGTCTGGTTTTTTCATCTGGAAATGCAAAATATAAAGTCCATTTTTCACCTCTGATACATCAACCCTGCCTCACGTTACCTTTTCTTCAAGCTCTATTCTCATGCGGCGAGGTGGTAGTTAAGGGCCGCCTGTAAAGAAAAAAATTTGGTCATCCTAGGTTCATTTAAAAACCCATTTGAACTTCTATCATAATAGTGATTTAAAAAAATTCGGGCAACAACTCAGGCAGTCAGGCTCAACAAAGTTGTGAGTGCGTGAAGCAGTGCAAGTAGGCCAGTCAGGCCCAGCCGCACAACAGTGTCGCAAGCCCATGGGAGAACCGAGAGTAATTGGTTTAGAGTAGTAAGAGTTCAAGTGAGTTTGATGCAACAAAGGCATCCAAGCTTATACAGTGGATGCGGCCGAGTTAGGTACCCAAGGTGGGACTAAATAATCCCACCTCGAAACTAAAACCAAACTTCACAGGTGACTCTTATGTAAAACCGCCTGTGAAGATATTGGGCCGCGCTAATTTTGGGTCGCGCTAATATTCCCACCTATCCAACTCAGATATTTCGCAACTTCACAGGCACCTCTAAAAACAACCGCATGTGAAGATAAATTCCCTCCCTCCCATCCAATTCAAATATTTTGTCAACTTCAAAGGCGGTTACAGTTACTACCCGCCTGTGAAAATAATCTAACAATTTTTTTATTATTGTTTCTCTTTATATATGTTTTGTTTTCATAAACTTTTACATGCATCAGTATAACCAATTCATGTTCAGATTTCAATAGGATACTCAAAGTTATTTTTCTACTGTTATTTGCTCACTTCCAAATGTCGGAACTTTACAAACAAAATAGTAGAAGGGGTCGCATATAAGATTAAACCTGAAGTATATTATACTTCATTGTTATGTGGATAAATAATATACTTCAGAGTTAAATAAACTTTACAGATTATAATGTATGTTTTATATATTTGTGAAAATGAAGGGATGATAAATAAGATAAGAATTTAAAATGTCATGGCAAATTTTCACAGGCGGTCTTAGTTGAAATCGCCTGCGATAATACATCTTCACGGGCGGTTGTACTAACTGCCCGCCTGTGAAAATAATTTAACAATTTTTTTATTATTGTTTCTCTTTCTATATATTTTGTTTTCATAAACTTTTTCATGCATCATTATGACCAACTCATGTTTAGATTTCAATAGGAAACTCAAAGTTATTTTTTTACTGTTATTTCTCAATTCCAAATGTCGAAACTTTACAAACAAAAGAGTAGAAGGGATGGCATATAAGATTAAACCTTAAGTATATTATACTGCAGCGTTATGTGGACAAATAATATACTTCAGAGTTCAATGAACTTTACACATAATAATGTATGTTTTATATATTTGTGAAAATGAAGGGATGATAAAAAAAGATAAGAATTTGAAATGTCATGGCAAATTTTTTTAGACAGTCTTTTTTTCAAACCGCCTGCAATAATACCTCTTCACATGCTGTACTTACTGCCCGTCTGTGAAAAATAATTTAACATTTTTTATTATTGTCTCTCTTTGTATATGTTTTATTTTCATAAACTTTTTCATGCATCATTATAACGAATTAATGTTCAGATTATAATAGGATACTCAAAGTTATCTCTTTAATGTTATTTGCTCACTTCCAAATGTCTAAACTTTACAAACAAAAGAGTAGAAGGGATGGCATATAAGATTAAACCTGAAGTATATTATACTTTAGTGTTATGTGGACAAATAATATAATTTTGAGTTAAATGAACTTTACAGATTATAATATGTGTTTTATATATTTGTGAAAATGAAGGAGTGATAAATAAGATAAGAATTTAAAATGTCATGGCAATTTTTCACAGACGGTCTTTGTTTCAAACCGCCTGAGACAATACATCTTCACAGACGGCCCTATTAAGAGCCACCTGTGAAAATACATATTCACAGGTGGTTCTTGTTTACGGCCGCCTGTGAAATTTCTGGCTCTATAAAGCCTCACAGCCGCACCCTACAAAACCTAAGTACTGGTGTTTGAAACAACGCCGTTAGGCTGCAAAAAATTTTCACGCGCGCCTTGCCGCCGAGCCCCGCTTTGCCACCGTCTCCATCATGCCGCCGCCGTCTCGATCGCGCGCCAACGCCGCCTCCCTCCTTCTCCTGTACGCCGCTAGGTACACGCCGCCGCCTCCCTCCTCCTCCCGCCCGCCGCTAGGTAAATACTGCCGCCTTCCTCCTCCCCCATCCCCCCCCCCCCACGAGGACTTAATCTATACTATTAATCTATACTTTTTTTCATCCTAACAGATTTTGTCCTATAGTTCTTATTAAAACTTTCAGAATTAACTATGTGTTTCAGACAATATATTTGTGTATATATACATGTTCTTAAGGTGTACACTGTTTTTAATGCAATTTCCTAACTTATATTACACCTACAATGTGCTTTCAGCCTTAAACATATTTTTCTCTCAATTACAATCTCAAATATAATATTACATCCAAAATGTTATAAATTTCAGATTTCAATGTACATTAATTTGGTTTTATACATTGTCTAAAACATAATTATGGACTGCTGCAGGGTTAAAATGTGGATTCCTAATATTTCCAGGGGTATTAATCACTTAATACAGTGTTAATTTCCTAATTTATAAGAATTTCAGGGGCTAATTAATTCAACTTTTTACAACAAGTTTCACAATTCTGGTGAATTACAAGGCCTAATTCCTAAATTTCAGGGCTTCTATTGAATTCCTAAAGTTTGAGGTGTGTAAGTGTGAAACCCGAAGGGGTATGGTCTCATTTAATGTCAGCCATTGGATTTATATAGTGTTGATTTAAATTAATTGAAAATGTATGTGTCTTCTAATCTTGGCCGTTGCTTCGTTGATGAACGGCTTTCACGTGTCCGACGAAGTTTGTGGCGACCTGTAGTGAAGAAGGTGGCGGTGCCATGGCCGGAGCTCACCGAAGTTGGCCGAAGTGGCGCTCCGGTAGCACAAACTCGATGGAAAAATGGGGGAAACGGAGAGGGGATCAAGGGGAATCTTAGCAAGGTGTTGCGCGGGCGGTGAAAATGCTGGAGACAAGAGTTCTGCAGTGAGGCGTGGTGGTCGGGCTTCAGCGTTGACGTAAGGTGATTAGGCATCTAGGACGATTAGTCGTCCAAGTCAACGATTAGTCGTCCTGGTCGACCAAGTCAGTGATTAGGTGACTAGGATCGATTAGATGACTAGGGTTATCCTACTATAACCTCAGTTCATTCTAAAATGAGATGATAAGCAATCACTTTCTTGTCTTATTAGTACTAATATGGAAGGCTCTAAGAAGACCATCTCGTAAGGCGAGGCTTCCGGTAACAAGGAAGGCCAGAATATTGATTGGAACTCAGACCACTCCGGTAATGAGTCCAGTAATGATGGATCGAATCAAAGTCCACAAGATCCTTTTGCTCAACTAATGATTAAAACTAAAAAACTTCAAAGGGTCTTGGCCCGGAATACAATCCTGCCGATGAGGTATGGTACTTCTTCGGTTTAATAAATCACAAATATTTTTGTTTAAGTTAATCTTGCTTGTCAAGTAAATAAATTCTTTTATTCTTTTCTATCTAGCTTAACTTTCAAGAGAAGGAGGTGACTTCTGCTCCTAAACACACAGAAGATTCTCCAATGGCTGAATCCTCAAGTTCACAAAAGCGAAAACGAGGGCAGTGAGGTGCAAATAAGGGTCCAGAAGGCATTATATATATAAAAAGAATCAATGAAGGTGAGCTTCCCCAAGAACCACTTGATGTTGTTACAAAGTACAATGCCTGTGGTTGTCTCGTTAGAGCGTTCGTGCCGGTCACAACGGACAATTGGAAAAAAATCCCTGAGGCGGGCAAGAACTAGTTGTGAGAGAGGTTGAAGAAACAATTCAAGTTCCCAAAAGGCACGGAAGAAGTTGTAAAGAAAGCAGCATGATCTCTTGCGGCAAGAAGTTTCATGGCTGGAAGAGTGAGATGAATGCTTATGTTAAGAATAATAAGGTCCCTAGCCCTAAGAAGATGGGAGAAATCACGCGAGCTCCGTGGGATAAATTTGTTCGTCAAAAGACAACACCTGAGGCTATAGCCCTAAGTCAAGCTAGGTCTAAGATTGCGAAGAAGAACACTTACCACCATCGCTTGGGGTCTACCGGATATGCCCTAAAAATTGAGAAATGGCATAAGATAATAGAGGACACTGTCAGCACGGGCAATCCTGACCAGCTAAAAGGCTGCGATGAGAGAACTAGGCGATGGGTGTTAGCTCGGTCAGGTTTGACCAACGACGACCAACTTGCAAAGCCTGAATCAATGTTCGAAGTAGGGACGAGATTATCAGATATAATTGAAAAGCAAGAGAAGGGTCTCTTCAAGCCGGTGAGGGAGATGGACCAACTTACTGCTGCCCTAGGCAATCTTGAACACAGTGGACCGGTCCGAGCAATCTCTTCTCAAATGTCCTGGAAAGAGGAGTTCCTGAACAATGCAGCATCATATAGAAAACATGATAAAATCAAGAAGACACTTGAAGATACGGTTGGAGAAAAGATCAAGGCCTCTGTACAACAAATATTACACGAACTTAGAGAATCAGGACAATTGCCGTCTGAGACTAAATCATTGGTACCCAATGAAAATACGGCTTTGCTTTCTCCAACTGTCCTGCCTAGCGGCGTAGGATCAGTGTCAACTGCCTTCCCTGTCGTTGATATCGTTGAGAACAAATCTTCTTGTCTTCTCATCCCCATCGGTAGAACAGAGAACAAAACAAAAATGGTTGCCACTACTATGGCAAAACCATATCAAGTCTTCAACGATAATCCCTTCCTATGCACTATGCTATGGTGCAAGTTCTTAAGATCATTGACAATAATTTTGGAAATTATGAAATAGACCACAACACTCCTGAGGGGATCATGACACTGGGGCAGACTGTCAACAAGTTAATCCTTTGGCACTGACGTGACATAATATTGGACGATTAGCCGATGTCGAGCCCCATCATCGCATCTCTAAAGACCTCAACCCCGTCTTCTGTGTTGAAGGTTCACAAGCATCCACTCCCACTATCTCCTAGCAAGTACGATAGTAAAGATAAACAAGAGCAACCATTTGAACAATAGGTTGAAGCAGTACAGAAGCACGCTGAAGAAGTTGAACCTCAGGTTGAAGCAGTTTTAGAGCATGCTGAAACCGTCCAACTTCGAACAACTGCTCCTCCCACAATTCATATGTAAGTTTTCTCATACCAAAATAAGGAACCTTCAGAGTCAGTGACAAACTATCCAGAAAAGATGAAGAAAACAAATTCAACAACATTACATGCTTCATACGTGCCAACAATACAAAATAATGAGACGTGGGAAGAAGACGAAGAAGTTCATAGTTGGGACTCTTGTTGTGTTAAAAATGGGATCCTGATATACAAGAAGGAGGACGTCCCTTCTGAATTTGAGAATGGGAAACTGATTATGACAACGTTACAACTTAGAAAACAACTTTACCAGGTCAGGAGAATGCACGAGTGGTACATTACGTGCAGCAAAAAATATGATATTGCTAATATCACATTTCATGTGCTGGAAGAAGCATTTTGGGGCGTAGAAGGAAACAATAAACGACCAATTTTCTATGAAGATCTATGGGGTTTGTTCTATCGAGGAATGCTTGAAATCAACTTTTTACTCATCTAGTGCTTGTAAGTGTCTTTAATCTTTCGTACTTGTTTTTATTACCACACGTATACATTGCATGATTTTATAACGATTCCGGACTTATTCCTTAGGATGCAATACATGGATAATGAAAAGTGAAGGGCAAGACGGGTATCCTTGACCAGACAAGGATTGCCAAGTCGACTTTCAAAATGACGGTGAAGCGGGATTCAGCCCAATACTGGCACATGACACAAAAATAATTTACAAAGACAATCAACGATACGATAAAGAAGAAAAATATGGAAGTGGCAACCTACATAGGACGAGCCTTGTATAACTTTGTCAAATGTGGCAAGGAGCTCATAAAGGCTACATATCACTTCGAGTAAGTTTGATACATGACGTTAAAATTGCAATTACTGTTAATCGTCAACTTAACAGTGTGTTCGTACGTGTGTAGTACCCACTAATTTGTATCTTCATCAACCCAAAGCATGGTTCAGCGTTGGTCATGTTCTCGACTGATTTCGACCCAAGCAGATACAAAGATTTCATTACCATTTTAAAAAAGTATTGCTATTTTATACTGTTATATACACACGTATGTAGGTTGGCAATTCTTATATGACATTCCTTATATGACAGAGCTTGGGTATTCTACTGGAAAAACATGGCTGTGAGTGATCTAAGGATAGGACCATATTGCACGTATTGACAAGTTTTCCTTGTGCCAAGCAGCCTCCTGGTAGTGTCCTCTGCGGATATTATGTCTATAAGAATTGCGAGGGCCTCACGGCCTCGACGAGCCAGGATCACGCTGAGGGGTGCTGCATTGCACAGCACCGGATAACACACGTAAAAAGTACATATCGGAAGCAGATTTTTATTACATAAAAGAGTTTAGGGACATGTTTACAACAAAATATGTTCAGTCTACACTCATGGGCGTAGACTAAGCACAGAGTTCACATTCAGCCTGTGAACGTGTTCTCTCTAGCACGCACACACACTAACACGGTGGCGTGCACGACAACCATTCGACAAGGTTGCCCTCTTCGGTTTCCGTCTCCTGCTCGGGAGTCTCCTCCTCATAGTACCCTACAAAAGCTTCAAACACAAGCAGTGAGCACAATGACTCAGCAAGACTTAACCCGACTTTCCTATTCATGAAACTTCTACATGCTGGAGTACAGTGTGAAGGAGAAAGTAAGATGCAAAGGACACGCCTAAGTAGTTGAACCTTACTTTCAAGTTTTAGCAGCATGTTGTAGAGAACCTCACGCTAAGGCACATGAGAGAGCCGCAATCAAACAAAAAACACATTTCTCTCATGTACTTTGCCCAAGGTCAAAAAGAACTTTAATTTGCTCTAGACTACCACAAGTCATTAACAATCAAGATATAGCTTTCAATCAGCAACTTTTACATGACTCTAGCCTGTTCTTCCTACGTCACGGTACAGTGAACAAGTGGTACTCACTGACCGTGAGGGACGGCGATTATAATCGATTTACACCTGCAGGGTTACCCGAATAACCCGTCACGTATGCCCCTACACGATGTTGCCTACAGCAACCATCCCGGATGTCGTACGCAACCACCTTTCATCCGTAAGCCAAATGTTGAACCGGTCCTATCGTTCAGAGCAAGAGGTCTCTGCGCGCGCATCTGCAGTGCCGCCAGCCGATTTACACCTCAAGCTCTCAATCTACCCTCTGGACGACAAGCAATGCCTCAACACCCAGCTACCCGAATTACATCGGTTTCCCAGTTCCCATATATCCGGTAGGTCTTCGGTACTGTTCTAGCTTGTTCAACAGGTCCGCACACGGCTTGGTCCTCAATCGACACAAGCAGAGCTATGGCACCCAGGCCCCAACGTCCTTCTGCCCTTACTCTCCGCTCGATCTCATTTTTCTTGCCATGTGTTCCATTGCTATCTTTACCCGAGTAGTGTGCCTCTAGCCTATTGCAGTAGATAATCGAGGTTTAAAAACCTAAGCCCTAACCAGGGTTTTCTTGGCTATGCATTTGGGTTTTCAAACAAGACTCTAATGCATAATTGAAGTGGATACTTAAAGTAAGTTCTCAAAACAGTAAAATTTATAAAAAGGCTAATGCAAACCAGAGCTTGCCTTAATGCTGTTGGTCGTAGGCTAGCTGTTCCTCCAGAGTTATGAAGTCTAAGACTTCGGGCTCCTCCTCAACCTTAGCGACTACATGAAACAAATACATGTATGTATCAATTTAAATGCATGCGTGTTTGGAGTTAATCTTATTAAGACCATAGGTACTGCTAGACAGGCTCAATGACTCTGAAATTTTTACTGTGGTTTGGATACTACCTAAACAGAGACTTGGCCAAATTTCGTTTGCAGCAAAGCTCATTTGAGCCCTCCACAAATAATTGTGTATTTGGCCTTACTTGGAGCTCTTAGGGTGTTCTAGGGATTTTCATGGAGCAAGCCATGACTTTGTGGAAACTAGATTTTCCAAAGATTCTAATGGAATTGGCTTCACCTAATCTGAATATTCCTAGCCAAAGATATGAGCTAAACAAGTTCAGAGAAAATCTGAAAAATGTTTCTGGACATTTTTCATTTTCTCTGGAACAGTTTTATTAATCACACTATTAGGTGGATAAAATTAGCTCAAATTGATCTGAAATTATTATGGTAGCTCAGGGATATTATGAGAAACAACCTGGCCAAATTTCAGAATTTTCCACTGAAGGGTTCTCCAGTTAAAATTCTAGACAGTTTAAACTTTGAAGAATTAATTCTGGAGAAATAAAGGTTTTCATGAAGTAAAACTTAATGTGTTGGAAAGTACTCATAGAGCTGAATCCAACAAAATTTGGTTACCCGATTTGGAGTTTCCTAGCCAAAGTTATGTGGGTTTGAATTTTGAACTAGAAAGTGAAATTCGGGGAATGTTTAAATCCCTGCCGGTGGGCCCCACGATGCAGAGCTTCTTCAACCTTGCGCCAACAGAGTCCCCCGGCGGCGCCCTCCGGCGAGGGTCACCAGAATCAGTTTCCCGGCCACCTCCCGACCACCTACTCGCCACCCCCACCCCCTCCATATTCGGACCCGCTGAGCTCATTGGTATGGTCGCCGGCGGCTGAAGATCGCTGGAAAGGGGTGCGCGATGGTGGCAGTGGAGGTTAGGGTTCTGGTGACGTCGGAAACCCTCATTTCCCCACTAAAGGTTCGGTTCTTTAGCCCTAGAGCATCAGTGGCGTGTGTAGAACATGAAATGAAGACGCCTTGGGGCTGAAAACGTCGGCAACTACATCCTCGATGGTGAGCCGTGGTGATTTTTGCCGGCGTTGAGAAAAACAGTTCTAACATAGCCAATCCTCCACGGTTTCCATTGATTCTTCTTCGAGGATGACCGCTAGGATGTGAGGAAGCCTTCCCCGAGTGAACTATTTTATGGTAAACGGTAAAATTCGTGCTACTAGTGCTAGCAAACGATAAATGGCCACCGGCTACATTATCAGGACATGCAAGCACACCTATTTTGTATAGAGAAGTGGCGGCGAAGAGGCTCTTAGTTTGCTGTCCACGGTGGACAAAACGACTTCTGCCGGTTTCTCTTCGGTTCTCGGCGGGGATCGTTGCTTTGCGAGCAACACGAGCTAAGAACGTTGGAGGGTTGGTGATAGCATGGTAGAGCACGTGTGGGTGAAGCTTTTTCGTGTGTACAGCTCAAGCAACTCGGAAATGGAGAATGGCGGTGTTCGGGTGTGTTTTTGCGGGAGCCGGCAACCGAGCGACGTGAGCGAGTGAGAACAGAGAAGAACTCGGCTTTGAGCTGCTCGGGGAGGGATAGCAACGCCGAACGGCGGCTCCAGCAGGGCGTGGGCGAAGCAGCTGCTGGCACCGAGGATTCAGCACAGTGGCATCCACTGCTGCAGCCCGAGAACCCGAGCGCCCATTGCTTCAGTCGGTTGATCAAAGGAGAGGCTAACATGAGGGCCCCACTCCCAATTTAACCTCTGAAATTCAATTCTTCCCACTGCTATAAACAGTAGAGACACTAATACCCTTTGTAAGTTGATCAAACTTCAAAATGGCCAATTGACTTTGAATAATTCAAAGTGTGATTTGATTTGATCAAATTTGCAGCAAAGGCTAACTGAAATTCAAATTTAGTTTGAATTTAACCAAATTAGCTCATGTCAAGATGAACTCCAAATGGAGTGAAAATTGGTGTGTGATATCACAAAAATGTGCTGAGTGTGAATATGAATCCCACTTTTGAATTCATGGGATGAAAAGAGTTTGAATTTGAATTTAAGTTCCAACTAGCCTCTTTCTAATTATACCCAAAAATACCTCAAAAGGTTTTGGATTTGGGTGAAATTTGGCATGAGCATTCCTAGCAAAGTTTAGGAGTTTTTCATATGCTCAGCCCCTATATGATGCATGTGGGAAATACCACTTTTGCATTTTGTGAGTTTATCCTCTAATGACCATGTTGATGGTGTTTACTTGCTCTTCAAATGTGTTCATAAGTTTTCCTCAAATGAGGTGTGTGTGGTGTGATGAAGACTTTGAATGTGTGCAAAAACTTAGGCCCTTACAAGAATCTTATTGTCGCCAGTGAATATAGAGTGAGTTCTGAGGATGTAAATTATCCTTACTGTCGATATTGTATTTTCTTACTTTGAGTTACATTTTAATTGTCACTATCGTATTCTAATATTTCTATTATGTTTTTATTGCAGTACATGGATTCAAACAGATATTGGCCGATTCCTAGGAATATGGTAAAAGGAGTCGATAGAATTGTGGGTGAACTGTGTATGTTCATGCGTCGTGAAGTTATTCACCGAAGAGGGTTGTTCTTCAAAGACATAGGCCCACATGCCGATGTGCCAGAACTCTGCAATTATGAATCAACTACTTTTTAGAGAAACATGTAAAATATGTGTACTTGTGAACTACGATTGAGATATACATGTAAAATTACATTGTATGTATATGATACTTATATTTTATGATAGTTTTCTGAATTTTATTTGAATCTGAGCGGGTGCAAATTGTGTTTGTGCTATTTGTATTTGAATTTTAGCTGGAAATTAGAAATAACAACATGTAGTTATGTATAGGGTATATATCTTCACAGGTAGTTCTAAAATATGAACCGCCTGTGGTAGTAGATTTTCAAAGGCAGTTGCTTAATTTGAACCGTTGGTGATAATAGATTTCCACAGGCAGTCACTGTTGGTACCCAGTAGACCGCGTACCTTTGCGTAGTGGGTAAAAGACAGCCTGGGCCCTGCCTCCCTGTTGAAGCGGGCCCCAGCGTAGCCACGTGTCCTTGGCCCCATGGTCAGCCCTGGGGCTGCCACGTGCACTTGAGATCCGGAGCTGACACGTGCCCCGGGCTCAAGTCCGAGCCTCCCCGCTGGGGTGAATTCCGGAGCTGACACATGTCCCCTTGCTCAGAGCCACCTCCCTGCTAAGGACAGCTCCGGTGCTGACATGTGCCTCGGGCTCCAGTCCGAGCCTCCCCGTTGGGGTGAGGTTTGGAGCTGCCACGTGTCCCCTGGCTCAGAGCCACCTCCCTGCTAAGGACAGCTCCGGCGCTGACACGTGCCCTGGGCTCCGGTTTGAGCCTCCCCGCTGAGGTGAGATCCGGAGCTGCCATGTGTTCCCTTGCTCAGAGCCACCTCCCTTCTGAGGACAGCTCTAGTGCTGACACGTGCTCTGGGCTCCGGTCCGAGCCTCCCCGCTGAGGTGAGGTCCGGAGCTGCTACGTGTCCCCTGGCTCAGAGCCACCTCCCTGCTGAGGACAACTCCGGTGCTGACGCGTGCCCTGGGCTCTGGTCTAAGCCTCCCTGCTAAGGTGAGGTCCGGAGCTGCCAAGTGTCCCCTGGCTCAAAACCCGTCGATAAGAGCTCCAGAGCCGCCACGTGCCCCACAATCCATCGTGGGCCGTGGGTGGATGAAGTCAAGAAGGAAGTGCGTTGTCAGGCTTCTCATTCAAGGCTCACGCCTTCCCCAGAACATGGCGCACTACGCACTCTCCGTAGCGTACAGGTCTGGCCAGACCGGTGATTAGACAACCGGCGTACCAGTGGCGCCCCCAGCACCCAAATCCAGACGAACCGGCGGCCAGACCGCTGGTGCCCCTGTGGCGCCCATGGTGCCCAGGTCAGGACGAGCCGGTGACCGTACGGATGGTGTGCCTCCAGCGCTCGCACCGCCAGAGGCCGCTTCCTCTCGGCAGCCCTCTACTCTAACGGTGGTGACAGCTCCGCCACGACCGAGCCCGGGCAGCGTGCTGGCCGCAGCATGCACTCTGCTCCACAACCCTCCGAGCATGGGCGCCATTCCCGAGGTGGAAGAACAGTGGCAACACGATGTCGACCATCTCGTCGCCGCTGCCATGAACTGTCCTGCCTACAGCAGACAGCAGGCTGAACCCTCCCCCTGGGATTCCCTGGGAGTGGATGAGGGACTGGCCCAGTCTCGTACGCCGACGGTGGCCGTGGGACGGCAGCCCCACGCGTGATGGCCACGGCTGACCTCAGGGTCGAGCTGAACCGTCGCCTCACAAGCGAAGATGGTCGCACCACCATCGAGCAACGCCGAGAGAGGCGTCGCAACCTCGAAGGGGAGCACCGCTCACCGAGCGCTGTACCAGCGGGTCATGCTCCTCCTTCCCCTGCCTCTCTAGGGGCAGTAGGGGGCTGCATGGCTCTTGCCCTGCACCTTTGTACGGTGGTCTGGCCACCTAAGTTCCAGCCCCACTTGCCGGAAAAATACGACGGGACAGCTAATCCCGCCGAGTTCCTGCAGATCTACTCCACCTCCATCCTAGCTGCAGGAGGGGATGAGGCCGTCATGGCCAACTACTTCCCCGTCGCCCTGACCGGCACGGCCCGTTCATGGCTCATGAACCTTCCCCCAGGCTCCATCGCATCCTGGGAAGAGTTGTTCTGGAGGTTCACAACCAACTTTGGGAGTTCCTACACGCGCCCCCCCACCGAGCTCGACCTCCACGCCGTGTGTCAGTGTGATGGGGAGTCGCTGTGATCCTTCATCCAGCGGTTCTCCCAGGTCAGGAACACCATCCCCCGCATCTCCAACGCCTCCATCGTCGTCGCCTTTCAGCAAGGCGTCTGCGACAAGAAGATAGCCACGCACGATGTGCAGGACTTCACCGAGCTATTCAGCCTGGCCGACAAATGTGCCAGGATGGCGGAAGGCTAAAACTGGCACTCACGACCTGCCTCCACGGCAGGGAGTGCCGGAGAGGCTGCTGCTCCGCGCAGCAGAAAAAAGAACAAGACCGTAGGCAGGAACAAGCCTCTGGCCGGGGCACCCACTGCTGCCCTAGCAGCGGCCAGTGGGGGCCGAGCCCCACGCACTGACAAGCGCTTAAGACCGTCATCTGCCAGCAACGACGGCCAATGGTGCCCGATGCACAACTCCGTCCACCACAGCGCTAGCGACTGCCGTGAGATCAAGAAGCTTGCGGAACGCTTCCGTGAGCTACAACAACAGCGGTCGCGCCAATACGGCGCACGGGAGGGTAAAAACAAAAGGCCAAACCCGAGGCCAGCACTAAGCAAAAGATGGAGTATCAAGACGCCCAGCGGGTGTTGGAAGCCGTCTACGGCCATTCCGACTCCGACTCCAGCGCCGGCAGCGAGCAATGAAAGACGCTCCACGTCTAAACCAGATGTTCCCCCATCGTTCGACTAAGGAAATGCCCTCTTACGCTGGTGTAGGGGGTCGAGGCCGCCCTCTCCTCGAAACATACCAAGGGCTCATCCTACGTCCGGACAAACAATGAAGCCACGCAGGACCAGCTTCTGCGTGAAGAAATCGACCTCATCGACGAGGTAACATGGCTAGAGGCTGCTCGATACGCACTACACTGCTAAGCACTCTGGCGATACCAGCAATGGTATGAGCAGAGCAGACAGCCATGGCAGGGCCACCTGGTGCCTCGGCTAAACACTTCCTCGAGAAGGGATGACACACCCTCCTCCCAGATGGAAAAGTCCCTTCTGAGCAGCACATGTACGCCACCCTAGGTGCACCCACCTAGCCATGGAGGATGGGTACCCCTACCCAATCCGCAGAACATAGAACACCTCTGTAAGTTCTATCCTTAGCGCAGCGGTAGGGTGTTTTTTCTTTTTCTCTCTTTGTAGAGGTAGCATAGTGTCTAGGAACAGCGCTTAGAACAGCTAAGCCCCGGAGGGGTCCTGCTACTCTTGTCATACGGGGCGGGCCGCTGCCTTCTTGCACGGCCTGTTTCCTTCTATCACCCGAAGGAAGCCAGAAATAAGAAAAACTTATCCTACCCTGTGTACCTTCTTTACAGTTTGTGCTTGCCCATGCATATCAACTGTAAATGGCATGTCCGGAGCCTGTCCTACACACTTGTCCTAGGACCCGTGGTGCTGGAAGGTCTCCTCGCTGAAAGGTTAATGCCCGCGGGGGGTCCAGGGTGTGTAGCCTGCTGTTCCTGGTTCCGTACCCCTAGCGTACACATCCTGCCTCCCCTGCGCTACAACTTAGTACTTGGGGGCCAGAAAGAACACGCCTATGGTCAAACAAACTAACTGGACCCCGGACATTGCCCCCATACTCTTCGTGTTTTCTTTCCATACCGCTCCGGCCATGTGGCCAGTCACTTTTTTCTTGTGTTAAACCGTAGCAAGGGTTGTGCTATCCTTCTGCAGGCGGGTCTGCTTGAGGTACCTATGGCGTACCCGGGATCCTGTGGTTGTCTCATTGCTCGGGGGCCCTATGGCGCTGAATGGTCCCTCCCCCGAAAGGCTTACGCCAGCGGGAGGTCCAGGGTGCATAGCCTGCTATGCCTGGTTCCGTACCCCTAGAGTGCGCACCCTGCCTCTCCAGCGCTACAGCTCGGTACCGGGGAGCCAGACGGCTCATACCCCGAGCAAAGTCCTAACCGTAACTTGGGGACCTTTGGTTGTCTCATTGTCTGGGGGTCCTATGGCGCCGAATGACCCTCCTCTGAAAGGCTTACGCCAGCGGGAGGTCCAGGGTGTGTAGCCTGCTATGCCTGGTTCCGTACTCCTAGAGTGCACACCCTGCCTTTCAAGCGCTACAGCCTGGTACCGAGGAACTAGACGGCTCATACCCCTGGGCAAAGCTTTAACCATAACTCGTACAACCCACACCGAATTACCCAAGCCCCGCAGCTGAACTGAGGACCGTAAGCCACAGTAAAGCTACCAAACAAGGAAGAGTGGCCAGAGAGCACAACTACTCCCGCTTTCTGCCATGACTGCAGGTCCACACAGGTCCTTAGCGTCTCGGACCTCCCAGGGGGCCCGATGTTGACATCCTGCCTCATCCAGTGGTAGGTGCGCCCCAACACAAGGGCCACAACTACCAGGGAACCATCACGTTGAACCACACGGGCAGGACGTCGGACCACTGCAGCAGTGAGCAGAAGACTCGGAGCACCAGCCACGACAAGCTGAAGACAAGGGCCGAACTTCCCTTGGGTCCTTGCCTCGCCGAGGACCCGGAAGGAGTGGTAGCCACACTGCCGGAGCGCCGTGGGTCCTTACGCTACTAAGGACCTAGAGGAACAAGCTCGGTACATTGGCAAAGAGCTATCCACGTCGGCTATGTCATCCCGGACCTTTGCGCTGCCAAGGGTCCGAAGTCTACATCAACAATTCAAGACAACATAAGACTTGGAACAAAAAGTCTTCAACAACAACAGAGCTCCGGCATACATAGGAGGATACAAGGCAAGCGGGAGACCTAGGAGCTATCCACGCTGGAACCTAGCAGCTACAAGTCGGGCGGCCTCCTCCACGGAAGACTTCGCCGCCCCCGACAGCTCTGCGCTGTGGCCCTGCACCACAGGTTCCAAGGAGATGCTGGGGTCGCAGCTCCGAAGGCAAGTGAGCATATGCCCTGCCACCATCTGGGCCAGAGCTTTGCCTTCGGCCTCCAGATGCTCCCCCATGACATTCTCCAGCGTCAGGAGCTTCTCCCCGACTGAGTCCAGGGCAGAGAGCACCTAGCTCACCTCCTGGACCGGCCCTCCGGGCGCAAGGGGCCAAAGCCGAAGGGTTCCAGAGCCGCCTCCACATGGCAGAGGAACTCCCAGACCTTCTCTACCGCAGCGGCATGAGAAGCCCGGAGATCTTCGATCTCCTTGGCGGAGGAAGCCAGCTCCCCCGCCGAACTCCTCCTTGCAAGCTCCTATTCCTGAGTGGCCAGCTCCTGCTCCCGAGTAATCAGGGCCTGCTCCTTGGTAGTCAGCCATGTGGCCCGCTTGCCTAGGTTAGACTCCCTGGATGCGACGACGAGCTCTCGGTCTTGGACGCCCTGAAATCGCTCCTTCAGGCGCCCTTGCTCCTCCTCATGGGCAGCCAGGCGGTCGAAGAGATCCCTCACCTCCGCCTCCTTCTCCCGACGAAGGAGCGTCTTCCAGAGCTCCATCAGTACCATGAGACATGCATCGGCTGAGGCATGGAGGCTCTCGACCTCAGCCTGGAGGTTCGCTGCATTCTTGTGGAGGTTGGCGACAGCGGCCTCTTTCTCCTCTAGCACCTCCTCCCGAGCCTCGAGCTGCTCCTCCCGAGCATGGGCCTTCGCCCTGGCAGACTGGACCCGCACCTTCAGCAGGTTATCCAAGTCTTGTAGGTGCTCCCGCTCAGACCTCAGTTCAGCCCACTCCTGCTCGAGTGCGTCCTGCATCTGGTCCAGACTAGAGCGGACGGCCCTTGCGGCCCTGGGGACCAGGACAGCCTTCGGAATGGCCAGGCGAGGTACTGCCTCGACACCCTCGGCTCTTCACCCACCGGTGGTGTTGCCACAATGGCAACATGCGAAGGGAGAGGAGGAGGGCTAGCAGCCTGCCCAGCAGCAGCCGCACTGCTACCAGTGGCGTCCGCGCCCACAGGTTGGCTGGCCTCGGGGGCCCAGGTGCCGACATCCGGAGCTGCCCAAGGCACAGGCTCAGGCACTGCCGCCGGTGTTGGAACTTCGGCAGAAAAGGAGCTCCGGCTCCTGGACTGCTGTGGCAGAAGAGGAACAGAGGTGCTCTGCTGACGAGCCCTACAAAAGGAAGCACCAAGCGTCAACTACGCCACCCAGTGGCTCGGTACACAGCCCTACGAGGTTGAGCTGTACCTGGAGGTATGGAAGCTTCACTCCGCGTGGAGATTCTTACGCGGAGGTGTAAAATCCACAAAAAAATGGTACCAAGAAAAATTCAGCTCATGTACACTTAGGAAAAATGAGGGGAGTTAAAACTTTGAATTATAACGGTGTAAGTTCAAAGTGAGGGTCTAGACTTCCCAAAAACTTCCCAACATGGAGATCTAAATTCATAACTTGAGTCTTCATATTTCAAATATTCAACCTTCCAAATTTCAGCTCATTTGGAGGGGTTTTAGTATTTGTTTGGGATTAAAAGAGGAAGCCCTCTAATCTGAATTTCAAATTCAGTTTCAAATTCCAAATTCCTCAATTTGCAAATTTGGTTCCACAAATGTGTTCGCCACATTTGAATTAGCAGCCATGCCAAAAATGAGAAACTTTGGAGTTGGTTTGATATGCTTTTGGAACAATGAAAAAGGGATAATTCAAATTTCAATTCAAATTCAAATGACCATACCCAATTCAAACCCCACACCAGAATTCAAACTATTTGAATTCAGCATAAACCATGAATTGGTTTGGAAGTACAGCCTTAATTATTGAGTAGCTGGGGAAGAAATATCAGTGGAAATTGGATAGAAATTGGAGGTTGTGGGACCCAATTGTCAGCCACACAGAAGAGTTAACCGACCTGTTTTTCACCTCGGTTGATCACAGCGCGCCAGCGCTCGGCTGAAACCCACGCCCGAAGCTCCACCGAGCTGGTTCTCGCTGCCCCCAACGTCGGCGCGTGCGTGGGCGATCGGAGCAGCCGCCCAAGTGCCCCAGCCCTACTTCTCTTCCCCCCCTCAGCTCGTGTTGCGCCTCAGCTGTTTCTTCACACCGAACACCGCCGCCGTTTCTTCCCCGATCATCCACAGCCACCGATCTCGATTGCTCGAGCTCCCAACAGCAAAGAACTGCACCCACCAGTGCTCTAGCCGGATAGCCACTCCTCCCCACGGTCCCGAACTTGTTTGCACCGGGAAACAGCAAAGTTGCTGCGGTTCTCGGGTGAACACTGAAAAACCGAGCGAGGTCACCGTGGACAGCTCACACCGAGCAAGATCATGCCAAATCAAGCCAGCCCCTCGGTGTATCCTCGACGCTAGCTGCTCAAGCCCAAAACTCAGCCCTAACCGTTGATCACAGAAGGAGAATTTTGAGTTTTTCCCCCGGGCAGCGCAACGTGACCCCGAGGTAAAGAGTTGCTAAATTCAGCTTCAATTCGTGTTGTGAGTAGCTCAAATCTTGCACACAGGTTCTAGACTAGCTAGCACCCTTCCTCCCGCGTTCTAGGTCGGGAAATTAGGTGTAGAGCGAGGATTTCACGTTCTTGTCACGGGGACATCTTCGGACCGCTTCAGGCGCACGGTGCCGATCGGTTTGGAGGGCTCTCCGGCGGTTTTGGCTGTCGTGCCTAGCTTCTACACCTCCCATTGGTGCTCTAGGGACAAAAAACCCATTGTTTAGTGGATAATTCACCATGCACGACCTCGTCGGAGCTCGAGTTCTCACTGTTGTCGGTGCGCGGTGGTTTCCAGGGAGATCCGGCCGCCGGCGACCCCACCAGGGTGTTCAGCGTGCCTGAAAACAGGGGGGCGGCCAGTATGGGGCTGGGAGACGGCCGGGAAGGCCTTTCCCGCCACCCTCGCCGGAGCAACGCCGCGGGTTCCTCTGTTTAGCGCGAGGTAGAAGAGGGAGCTGATGGGTGGGGCCCACAACCAGGATTTAAACATTTCTTCAATTTCCAGATTTAGTGCAAACTTCAAAGGACCATAACTCTCAGTAGGAATATCCAAAATTTGTGAAACAAATTTTGCTGGATTCCCCTCAGTCAGTACTTTGCAGAAATGCAAAGAAATGGATCTGATGATCTCTGGAAATTTCTCCAAAATTTTGTCAAAGTTAAATCTTTGGGAATTAATTCCAGAAGATCCCTGTTATGGAATTTCTTCAAATTTGTCTAGGATGTTTCTTATTATATTACTGATCTCCATTAAAAATTTGAGCTTCATTGCAGTCAATTTGCTAGGCTGAATTGCCTTCCAAAGTTCAGCCTTTATTTGAAAATTCAAATTTAAACAGAAACTTTTCAGAACTCCTATCCAACTTCAAAAATTCATATCTCTCTGTTGGTAGCTCCAACAATGGTGAAACAAATTTTGTTAGAACCATGGAGACTTACCCTAATCAGATCTTCCACTGTTAGCCATGTCAAAGCTCCTGATTTGGGCTCAAATATCAGAGAAGTCTTGTGCTTGTGGGAATTTTGGAGACCACAATGTGCAATAACATTTCTCCAAATTTTGCTCAGATCATCCTTAGAGAGTCTAGTATCCACTGTAAAAATCCCAAAGCCAATTAAAGATCCTAAATAGCAGTAGCTATGAATAGAAGTTACTTCTCATAATCCCTTAAATACTTATACATATATTTTGCTCTATTTCATTTAGTGACCGAAGTTGAGGACGCACCGGAGCCCTTGGACGTCCTCCCACCTGAAGCTAACTTCCTGTTTGACTCGCAACCAAGCAAGCCCCGGTTTGCATTTAAGTACTTTTTTGCACATTCTTTATTTGTATCACTTATGTCTAGGGTGGATGCTTGCATTAGAGTTAGGGTGATTGAAACCCCACTTGCATAGCCTTTTAAATCCTATGAAGGGTTGGGTAGTCTACAAACTCGACAAGTAGAGAATGACGTGCTAATGTTCTTAGGATCTTGGTAGAAGTCGAGTGGTTGAAAGCTACTCGCGCGATAGAATTTATCACACGGGATGAGAAGAGGTAGAAAATGGCTTAAGTTGTGAAAATGAGACCCAGCAGGGGGGATAGGATACAGTGAGCGGAGGTCTCACGTGCGTAGCCCTGTTGACGTCGATTGAGGACCGAGCCGTGTGCGGCCCTGCAGGACAAGTATCGAACGGTACCGGATGCATACTGGCATAAGGGAACCAGGAAACCGATGTAATTGGTTAACCTGGGTGCCGAGGCTTACCCAACCGTTTTATAGGAGTGGGTTGAGGGTAGCAAGGTGTAAATCTGCCGGTGGGCACAGTCACGCTCCACGCGGGGACCTCCTGCCCGTTACAGATGGACCAGTTCGGCATTTGGGTTGCCTTTGAAAGGTTGTTGCATACAACAGAGTAAGAAGGGGTGTGGAATCACGCTTCTGAAAGTGGGTGTATGTGACGTGTTATCCGGGTGTGTCCTGATTGCAATCAGCGTCCCTCGCGGTTATTTGAGTACCCGCTTGTTCACTGCGCTGTGACGTAGTAAGAAGTGAAATAAGCCAACTGAATATGTTGTATTGAACTATTAATGTCTTGAAACCTTGTATGCTGTAGTTATAGAGCTAATTAAGTTTATATTCAACTTTGGGCATCACCACATCGGAGGAAAGCGTTTCTTGTTTGATTGTGGACTTCCGATGTGAGGGCTGCCTAAGGCTCCATAAACTGTTGCTATAAAACTGAAAGTAAGGATCAACATGTAGGCGTGTCTTTATTGCAAAGTCATTTTTCCTATCTTACACATCCTTGCATGTAGAGTTCCATGCCTAGGGTTGTCGTTAAGCCTTGCTGAGCCATCGTGCTCACGGTTGCAATATTTTGAGCTGTGTGCAGGTGAGAGTTATGAGGAAGGTTCCGAGGATGAGGCGATGCCCTCGTCGGGGTACACGGCCGAGATGGAGCCCTGCATGTCACCGTGATCTCCGGTTACTTGCTGCTAGTGTGTAGCGTCCCCAGGCTGGACCGCTGCACTTTTGCATAGTTAGGATGAGAGGCCATCTATGTATAATACTTCCGCTGTTAATTAAGTTTTGTAAAAGACTTCCGCTGTTTTATATCAAATAAAAGTTTGTATGTTGTTCTTAAATTCTTTTCGTGTGTGCTGTTGGGTGCCGCATCGCACGGCACCACCCTATGCGATCCTGGAGTGGGTGAACCACGGGGTGGTCCCCACAGGAGGGCTTGAGCCACTCGCCCCCGCGGGCGTTGAGGTCACCTCCGCTGGCTTCGTAGCCGGCGGAACCTCAGGGGTCTTCATCGCCCAAGACGGCGCAGCAGGAGCCTTCCCTGCTGAGAACCTCGACGCTGAAAATGCGCCCTGAGCTGGGGCTGGCCTTGACGACTGAGAAGCCGACGACGTTGCTGGAACCATCGTTGCCGCTGACGTCGCCTCAGGAGTCTTCCCCGACGATGGCTTCCGAGCCGGGGACACGCCTGAAGACTTATTCTGCATCGTGAGTGTGTTGGGTGCCCGTATTGAAGGTCCAGCAGCGTCAGACGCCCTTCTTGTGGCCGCCGGGACTGCTCCATCAGTGGCAGCTCCAGAACTGCCCCCGGCGCCAGTCGCCAAGCCCGGTGTGGGACCAGCTTCCTCTTTGGCGCCCTGTTCGACTCTGGGGCATCCTTGGGTGGCGAACGAGGGCGCGCCGCAGGCGCAGGCCTCCCTGCTGACTCCTTCCCTCTGTTTGGGAGTGAGTTCGGCACAGGCCCTGCCTGACCACTGACGCCGTCTGCTCCGGGGATCTTGATGCCCCGCGAGGGATCACCAATCTGCGGCACTGCAACATCGATGTCATCCAGCGTTGGCAGTTCCCTCACCAGCCTCGACCACTCCTGCGGGTTGAGGTAGACGGGCTGGCAGTTTGCCTGCGGGGTGATGGCGTCGTCAGAGATCAGGTCACAGGAGAGCTTCTGCAGCATCGTCTCCAGCATCTCCCGATCCGGCGACGACCCTGCTCCACGCTCCATCCGGGTCAGGTCACCCTCCCCAGTGTACTGCCAAGCGGCTCGGACGCGCTGCTGAAGAGGGGCGATCCGTCGGGACAGGAAGTCAGCCCGAATCATCAGCGAGGTCAGGCGTTCCTCCGCCAAGTATCTGATCCTCTCCAGCACCGGTGTGTAGGCGTCCTGCAGGTCGGGGATCTCATCCCCCAACAGCCACCTCGGCCATCGGCGGGCCACCCGGCAGCTCCACGCAGTCGTGGACGTTGGTCTGGATAATCACCCAGACCTCCCTCCAGTGCTCCCGCTTCCCGGGAGTAAAGGTCGCGATGTAAGGCGCAGATTTCCTCCCTCAGTGCTGGAAGTAGTAAGCCCCCAGCTGGCTTGTGCTTCTCCCTGAGGCCCTTAAGGAGAAGAACACCTTGAAGAGCCGCACGAAGGCTGCAAACACGAACATCTCGCAGATGTGGACGAAGACGGCCACTAGTGCAAGGGCGCGCGGAGTGAGGTGCTGCAGCTGGAGCCCATACACCTCCAGCAGGGTGAGGAGGAAGGACGACGCCGGAAGTGCGAACCCGGACAGCACGTCCGAGGTGAAGAGAACCACCTTGCCGGGTTGCATGTCGGTCAGCGGAACCCTCCCACGACGGATCTTTCCGTTGAACGTGGCCGACTACCAGCCGAGCAGGTGCCTCACAAGAGTGATGTCGCCATTGCTGCAAAACCAGGATGAACGGAGGCCGGAAGACATGGTGGCGAGAAAAGGGTTGTCAGTGTGGGGGACCACCCCGTGGTTCACCCACTCCGGGATCGCATAGGGTGGTGCCGTGCAATGCGGCACCCAACAGCACACACGAAAAGAATTAAGAACAACATACAAACTTTTATTTGATATAAAACAGCGGAAGTCTTTTTACAAAACTTAATTATACAGCGGAAGTCTTATACATAGATGGCCTCTCATCCTAACTATGCAAAAGTGCAGCCGTCCAGCCCGGGACGCTACACACTAGCAGCACTCAAGCGTAGATCACGGCGGCGTGCAGGGCTCCAGCTCGGCCGTGTACCCCGACGGGGGCATCACCTCGTCCTCGTAACCTTCCTCATAACTCTACCTGCACACAGCTCAAATATTGCAACCGTGAGCACGATGGCTCAACAAGTCTTAACCGACAACCCTAGGCATGGAACTCTACATGCAAGGATGTGTAAGACAGGAAAAAGGACTTTGCAATAAAGACACGCCTACATGTTGATCCTTACTTCCAGTTTTATAGCAACAGTTTAATGAGCCTTAGGCAGCTCTCACATCGAAAGTCCACAATCAAACAAGAAATGCTTTCCTCTGATGTGGTGATGCCTAAAGTGGAAGATAAACTTAATTAGCTCTACAACTACAACATGCAAGGTTTCAAGACATTAGTAATTCAATGCATCATATTCAGTTAGCTTATGTCACTTCTTACTACGTCACAGCGCAGTGAACAAGCGGGTACTCAAATAACCGCGAGGGACGGTGATTGCAATCAGGACACACCCAGATAACACGTCACATACACCCACTTTCAGAAGCGTGATTCCACACCCCTTCCTACTCTGTTGTATGCAACAACCTTTCAAAGGCAACCCAAATGCCGAACCGTTCCATCCGTAATGGGCAGGAGGTCCCCGCGTGGAGCGTGACTGTGACCACCGGCAGATTTACACCTTGCTACCCTCAACCCACTCCTATAAAACGGTTGGGTAAGCCTCGACACCCAGGTTAACCAATTACATCGGTTTCCTGGTTCCCATATGCCAGTATGCATCCGGTACTGTTCGATACTTGTCCAGCAGTGCCGCTCACGGCTCGGTCCTCAATCGACACCAACAGGGCTACGCACGTGAGACCTCCGCTCACTGCATCCTATCCCCCCTGCTGGGTCTCAGTATCACAACTTAAGCCTTTATCTACCTCTTCTCATCCCGTGTGATAAGAACCTATCTCGCGAGTAGATTCCAACCACTCGACTTCTACCGAGATCCTAAGAACATTAGCACGGCATGCTCTACTCGTCGAGTTTGTAAACTACCCAACTCTCCATAGGATTTAAAAGGTTATGCAAGTGGGGTTTCAATCACCCTAACTCTAATGCAAGCATTCACCCTAAACATAAGTGATACAAATGAAGAATTTGCAAAAGTACTTAAATGCAAACCAGGGCTTACCTTGTTGCGAGTTAAATGGGAAGTCAGATTCTGGTGGGAGGACGTCCAATGGCTCCAGTGCGTCCTCAACTTCGGTCACTATTATGAAATGTAGCAAAATACATGCATAAGTGCAAGTTTTATATAAGAAGTACACTTTTATTTAGAGCTACTGTTATTTAGGTCCCTTAATTGGCTTTGGGATTTTTACAGTGTATACTAGACTCTCTAAGGATGATCTGAGCAAAATTTGGAGAATTTTCATTGCACCTTGTGGCCTCAAAAATTCCCACAAGCACAATGCTTCTCTGAACTTTGAGCCCAAATCAGGAGCTTTGACATGACTAACAGTTTAAGATCTGATTAGGGTAGGTCTCCATGGTTCTAAAAAAATTTGTTTCACCATTTTTGGAGCTACCAACAGAGAGATATGAATTTTTGAAGTTGGACAGCAGTTCTGAAAAGTTTCTGTTTAATTTGAATTTTCAAATAAAGGCTGAACTTTGGAAGGCAATTTAGCCTAGCAAATGAACTCCAATGAAGCTCAAATTTTTACTGGAGACCGGTTACTATGAAAAGGATTAGCTGCCCAAATTTGGAAATGTTTCATAAAGAATTGCTCCTGAAATAAATCTCCAAAGGATTTAGTAAAAACAATTCTACAGAAATTCCTGGGCATTTTCGTAGCAAGAAATTTGTTCCACTGTGAAGTACTCCTAATGAGGATTCCAAAAAATTGGTCTCACCCTTTTTGGAGTTTTCTACACAAAGTTATGGGACTCCAAATGAGTTAGGAAAATCTGGAAATGTTTAAACTGACAGTGGGTCCCACTTGCCAGTCCTGTCTTCTACCTCGCGCCAAAACAGAGGACCCGGCGGTTTGCTCCAGCGAGGGTCACCGGAAGCCATTTTCCAGCCACCTCCTGGCCTCCTAGTTGCCGCTCCCCCCTGTTACAAACCACTGAACTCTCTGGGAGGGTCGCCAGCGGCCAAAACTCGCCGGAAGATGGCGCGCACCAGCAACAGCGAAACCTAGGTCTCCGGCTAGGTCGCGGCGGCCCATTCCATCAACAAATGATTGGGTTTTTTGCTCTAGAGCATCAGTGGACGGTGTAGAAGCTCGACATGGAGTCTAAACGTATCGGGGAGCGCTGCAAACCCATCGGCACCGTGCGCCCGATGGGGTCCGGCGGTGCGCCATGATCAAAACACGGAAATTCTCCCTCTACACCCCATATCAAGGTCTAAAATCGATGGAGGAAGTGCGCCAAGTAGTTAGGAAGCTTTGTGCACAGTTTGAATCAACGAGAACATGAATTAACAAAGAATTTGGCAAATTCCTACCTCAGGGTCGGTTTGTACCACCCGGGAGAAAAACTCGAAATTCTCCTTCTGTGGTCAACGGCTAGGGCTGAGTTTTTAGGATTGAGCAGCTAGGGTCGAGGGTGCACCGAGGGGTTGGCTTGATTTTGCGTGACCTTGCTCGGTGTGAGCTGTCCACGGTCACCTTGCTCGGTTTTTCAGTTTTTACCCGAGAACCGCAGCAACTTTGCCGTTTTCCGGTGCAAACAAGCTTGGGACAGGGAAGGAGAAGGGCTGGCCGGCTAGAGCACTGGTGGGCACAGCTCTTTGCTGTTGGGAGCTCGAGCAATCGGTGCTCGGTTGCTGTGGTGTGATCGGGAGGAAATGCGCGGCGGTGTTCGGTGCGAAGAGGCAGTTGAGGCGCAACACGAGCTGAGGGGGGAAGCGAAGTAGGGCTGTGGCACTCGGGCGGCCGCTTTGATCGCCCACACGCGCGAGCCGATGTTGGGAGCAGCGAGGAAGCAGCTCGGTGGAAACATCGGGCAGAGGATTTAGCCGGGAGCTGGAGCGCTGTGATCAACTGGGGAAAACAGAGAGAGAGAAAAATGACTTGGTGAGGCTGACTGCTGGGCCCCACCACTTTATTTTTTTAAAACAAAATTTTCCCCCAGCACTCATAATTGAATGCCTTACTTCACCCCAAAGCTAAGGTTTGAAATGTTGAATTCAAATGATTTGAATTCTGTTGTGGAGTTTGAATTGAATATGGTCATTTGAATTTGAATTTCTTCCTTTTGCATTGTTCCAAAAACATAGCAAACCAAGTCCAAGGTTTCTGATTTTTGACATGGCTGCTAATTCAAATGTGGAGAACACATTTGTGGAACCAAATTTGCAAATTGGGGAAGTTGGAATTTGAAACTGAATTTGAAATTCAGATTAGAGGGCTTCCTCTTTTAATCCCAAGCAAATATTAAAACTCCTCCACATGAACTGAAATTTGGAAGGTTGAATATTTGGAATATGAATATCCAAGTTATGCCTTTAGATCTCCATGTTTGGAAGTTTTTGGGAAGTCTAAATCCTCACTTTGAACTTACACCATTATAATTCAAAGTTTCAATTCCCCTCATTTTTCCTAAGTGTACATGAGCTGAATTTTTCTTGCTACCACTTTTTGGGGATTTTACATCCCTCCCCCCTTAAAAGAATCTCGTCCCGAGATTCCAAAAGAAATGCAAAATGGGGAAACTTTACCGGGTATATGATGATAGCAAGTACGGATAATTAGTTCGTAGATATTCCTCGCTTTCCCATGTCGCCTCATCAGCGGTATGGTTACTCCACAAGACCTTGTAGAACCATAAGGTCCGGTTCCTTGTGGCGCGAGTCTTTTCATCGATAATAAGGATCGGACACTCCGTGTAGGTGAGGTCCGGTTGAAGAACTTCTATATCTTCTGTGCGGATTTCAGCCGAGGGTTTGAGGCATTTCTTCAGCTGAGAGATATGGAAGACGTTGTGAATTCCTGCGAGCAACGCTGGTAAATCCAGGCGATAGACCATGGGTCCACATTTTTCAATGACGGCGAACGGACCGATGAATTATGGCGCAAGTTTGCCTTTCACTCCGAAACGGTGAACTCCCATCATCGGAGACACACGGACATAAACATGGTCCCCGATGTCGAAGTGAAGAGGGTGGCGTCTTTTATCCGCATAGCTCTTCTGACGAGATTGAGCAGCCTTGAGATTGGCTTGTATTACTCGCACTCGTTCTTCAGCCTCATTCACAAGTTCAATGCCGTAGATAACTCGCTCGCCGGACTCGCACCAGTTGAGAGGTGTGCGACATTTCCGGCCGTAGAGAGCTTCATACGGCGCCATTTTGATGCTGGCTTGGTAGCCAATGTTGTAAGAAAACTCTGCCAACGGCAAATGATCGTCCCAATTCTTGCCGTGGTGGATGGCACAAGCGCGTAGCATGTCTTCCAGCACTTGATTCACCCGTTCAGTTTGACCATCCGTCTGCGGGTGATATGCGGAGCTGCAGATCAGTTTGGTCCCCAACGACGCGTGCAGCTGTTCCCAAAACCGAGCGACGAACAGCACACCGCAATCTAAAATAATGGAGCGGGGAACACCGTGCAAGCACAAGATCCTTGCGATATACAACTCCGCATATTGCTTGGCCACGTACTTTGTATGTACGGGGATAAAAGTAGCCGACTTGGTTAGTCGATCGACTATCACCCAAATCGAATCATGCTTGTGAGATGTGAGAGGTAACCCGACTATGAAGTTAATGCTGATAGCCTCCCACTTCCACGCTGGAATGTTCAATGGTTCCAGCTGTCCGGCTTTACGCATATGGTCGGCTTTCACCCGCCGACACGTATCACATTCGGATACGTACTTTGCGATTTCTCTTTTCATCCGTGTCCACCAAAACCTGGTTTTCAGATCCTGGTACATCTTGTTGCTGCCCGGATGAATAGAATACTTGGACAAATGAGCCTCGTCCAAGATTTTCTTCCGAAGCTTCATATCACGGGGTACCACTATACGGTCTTTAAACCATAGAGTGTCGTGTTCATCTCTTCGGAAGCATTTCATTTCGCCATTCTTCATCCTTCTCCGAATGTGCGACATTCCCATGTCTTTCTTCTGAGCTTCCATAATCTCCTCTCGTATGGTAGGTACGAGAGCAAGATTATATAATGCCCCATAGAGAACCAAGTACAGACTCGGCTCCTCCTCTTCAAGTGGGGTGATGGTCAGATTGTTGACATGAGATTTGCGTCTTAAGGCATCGGCAACCACGTTTGCCTTTCCGGGATGGTAGTGAATATCGATCCCATAGTCTTTGATCAGTTCTAGTCATCTCCGTTGCCGCATATTCAACTCCTTTTGAGTGAATATATACTTCAGACTCTTGTGGTCGGTGTAGAAGTGCACTAGGTTCTCGAGTAAATAGTGCCTCCACATTTTCAAGGCCAACACCACAGCAGCGAGCTCAAGATCATGAGTCGGATAGTGCTGCTCGTGGTTATGAAGTTGACGTGAGCCATAGGAAACCACTCTTCCTCCTTGCATCAATACACAGCCAAGCCCGATACCGGACGCATCGCAATATACGTCGAAGGGCTTGGTTGTATCCGGTTAAGCTAACACCGGGCCTGTTGTAAGATGCTTCACTAATGCTTGGAAAGCTTCTTCACAAGCTGAGTTCCAAACATATTTGATCCCCTTCATCAACAGTTCAGTCATCGGCTTAGCAAGCTTGGAGAAATTCGGTATGAATCTCCGATAATATCCTGCTAACCCGAGGAAACTTCTGACTTCGTGGACTGATGTGGGGGACTTCCATTTCAGCACTTGTTCTATTTTGCTTGGATCAACTGCAATGCCTTCCGCAGAAATAATATGACCAAGAAATGGCACTTGGCTGATCCAGAACTCGCACTTGCTGAACTTGGCATAAAGCTTATGGTCTCGCAATCGTTGCAGCACGATATGCAGATGTCTGCCGTGTTCCTCTTCGGACTTGGAGTAAACCAAGGTGTCGTCTATGAACACCACCACAAACTTGTCCAACTCCGACATGAACACTGAGTTCATGAGATACATGAGGTGTGCCAGGGCGTTGGTGAGACCAAAGGACATGACGAGGTATTCATACAACCCATATCTCGTCAAGAAGGCCGTCTTTGGAATATCCTCCGCTCAGATCTTGATTTGATGATATCCGGAGTGAAGATACATCTTTGAAAATACACTCGCACCCACAAGTTGATTGAAGAGAATATCAATGCGGGGCAGTGGATAGTTATTCTTGATGGTGATGGTGTTGAGAGGTCGGTAATCCACACACAACCTCAAGGTTCCATCCTTCTTCTTCACAAACAGTGCCGAGCATCCCCATGGCGAGGAACTCGGTCGAATGGAACCCTTCTTCATTAAATCATTGAGTTGCTCTTTTAATTCAGCTAGCTCATTCGGAGCCATCTTGTACGGTATCCGTGATATTGGTATCGTCCTAGGTACAAGTTCGATCTAGAACTCGACATCCCTTTTCGGGTGGCATGCCCGGGAGGTCATCTGGAAAGACATCCGGGTATTCACGGACCACACGAATATCCTCCAGTTTCGTGGCTTCCGTGTCATATGTAGCTGGAGCCTCTTGAACCGAACGGTCAAGAATAAGAACATGTGGTTCATGAAGTGGAGAGTTTAAATGAACCACACGTGGAATGATGTCAAGAACAGCACCATGGCGATGCAGCCATGACATTCCTAGAATGACATCAAGTTTTTGACTCTCTAACATGATTAGAGAAGTCGGATATAGATTCCCACCCAACTGTAATGGTGCTCTATAGACCATCCTATCAGCTGTTATTTTCCCACCCGGAGAGCATATCAAGTATGAACCATTTGTGGGAATGACAGGCAATTGATATTTAATAACATAAGACTGACTTATGAAATTATGGGTGGCACCGGAATCAAAAAGTATGACTACGGGATGATCTAAGTAAGAAAACGTACCCGCAAGGATGGGTTCGCCTTCCGGCACATCTTCGATAGCTAAGTGGTGGATGTTGCCAGGTTTTGGTGCTAGTTTCTTGGGCTGATTGTGGGGCTGATTAGCACCCTGATACGGTGCTGCACCCCTGCCCTGTCGCGGCTCGGGGCAGTCCCTTGAAATATGCCCGACACGGCCACAAGTGAAGCACGTGTAAGGTGTCGGAGTCCCTCCGACTTGAGGATGGAATCCCGGTGCACGCGCGACCATCCTTTGCTGCTGCTGTTGCTGTGGTAGATACGATGGTAAGAAGCCTGGCGCATTATATTGCCGACCGTAAAACTGAGGCGGTCGCGCCGGTGGCTGCCATCTCTGACCGGATGGTGAGCGATACACCATGTGGTATTTTTGTGGCGCTCCACCACTGCTGCTCGTCAGCGTGCTGCATTTCCTCTTATCAGAACCGTGCTTGCGCTGAGCATTCTCTTGTAGAATCGCGGCATTAACAAGGTCGTTGAATGTGCCGTGATTGCTTTGGGCGAGATGGACCTTCATCTTGGAATTCAGGCCCTGGAAGAATGCGTTTCGCTTGTCGTCTTCCATTCCCACAAATCCTGGCGCATACTGCTCCAGCCAGTTGAATAACCTGGAGTACTCATGAGCACTCCTCTCACCTTGTTTCAGCGCCAGGAACTCCTGGAGATTTCTCTCCATAACACCGGGAGGTATATGGTAGGCGATGAACGTCTCCCGGAACTCCGTCCATGTGACGGCATGGCCAGCCGCTAAGGAGGCGGTGTAGTTCGCCCACCATGTACCGGCTTCTCCTTGAAGCTGTTGCGCTGCATACAGCGCCTTTTGGTGTTCGGTGCATCGTAGCAGCCTGAACTTCGCCTCCAGAGTGCGGATAAAACTGTCCGCCTCCAGAGGCTCTTCGGCCTCCATAAAGATCTGTGGATGGGTCGCCAGGAAGTCCGAGTATGAGCTTTGTTGGGGCTGGCATTTCCTATTGTCTTGGCGTCCTCCCTGATGGGACGCATTCTGTTGCACTAACATTCACAACAACTCGGTTTACTCGTCGCGCGAGCCAAGCACCGCGGCGAGAACCACCGCAAGATTTCTTGGAAGTTCTGGGGGTGGAGGAGGTGGTTGCTGCTGCGTCGTGGTTTGCTCCGGAGGGGGAGACTCATCACCACGAACCTGACTCGGACCTCCCTCCTCTTGTGTTGAATGTGTACGCACCATTCTGCATTCATACCATTCAAATGATCAGCACATGTTGGTTTATTTCATCCAGTCTATACAATAGTAGTGCGAGAATGGAACAAATAATATGCATAACAATCACACACATGGATAAAGTATAAACTTTATACAACATGTACGTCCCTGGACCATGTCACACGATCGAGTTCCAAAGTATTGAACTTTATGGGTTAAAAGTTCATTTCGACCATCGTGGGTCGCCACGGGATGTTAAGTGTGTTAGCATGCGTAGTTCCTCGCTATTGTACTGGACCCAAACATGCACTCGCTCAAAGTATATTTCAAATGCATAAACTTTTCGACTCCACTCGCTGTTTCACAACCGCCGCTGGAGATCAAAAGGTAAAACTAAATGTTTTGGTTGAAAAACTTCAACATGGTGTTCTGTCCAGTTTCTGGTCCAGCTGACCAGTCTGGATGATTCAACTGTTTTGGCCATCTTGAAGGCAAAACTTGGACTAGAGTTCAACAACAAAGTTGTAGTAGACTCAAAAAGGAATCCAGATTGTATTTATTGTCTCCATATCCTTCCTAGTTTATGAGTTATGATCTCTACAATTTGACAGAATTTTCTCAGGAATTTTGGACAGCACCTCCTTTGCAAGTGGCTGTTTTATTCACAAATTCCATCTATTTTTGCCCTCAATCTAGGAAACCACTGTACTGCAAAGTTGTAGCACATTTCCTATACTTTCCAAAGGTGTCTTACGTGACCCTTAGAAATTTTTCTACAGAAAGTTGTGGTCGAAATACAGAAAATTCCAGAGAGCATTCTTGGACTGCCCTGTTTCTGGACAGTGCATACTCATCTGATATTTTCATCCATTTGGAAGGAGATTCTGTTCTGGAGATCTACAGAAAAGTTGTAGAGGACTTCAAAACCTTTTCAGAATTGTATCCCACACATCCATTGGTTCAACCAATCCTAAGTTATGCCCTGTTTAACTTCAGCAAAGTTTCTGCCAAAAACAGGGGATGTGGTTCCTAAGTCTATAGAAATGATTCTACACTCCCAATTGACTCTTAGTTCAATATAGGAGTTTACTAACCTCTAAATGGAATCCTAAACCTCATTTTAACTCTTTTATTTAAAAATATCCTTTTATTTAGTCTTGGTACTACGTTTCCTCACCAAAGAAAAATCCTAAGCCGGTATTCCGGCATATACGTGTCAAATGGTGGAACTAAGAACGTCTCACAAACGGTTGCTAAACGTCATGCACTAACGTGGTTAATGTACCTGCAGAAGAAAACACAATAATGGTGCACACAAAGGTTTTTGACATTCCAGGCAGATCCATATCATAATAAAAACATACGGTCTGTATCATTGCCATACGGATCGTCCTTGAGTCAAGCCACGTCTCAAGGTACATGGTCATGTTTTCACACCACACGACGGGGAACCCGAGTAGAGCGCGAACGGGTTATCACGGTTGGGAATTTTATCAACCCAACGGATACCACCTACTGCCTCATGACCGTTGAGGCACGCCGATGGCGAGCGCTGCGTATGGCCCTTTGAACATTGAATGTTCAAGAGTTGCATACTATCGTGTTGCGTACCACACGATGGGATATTCTCACTTTTGCCTAAAGCAAGCTGGAGATCAGCGTTTTCATATGCTCTCAGAACCATGGAGAGGTTCAGAGACTCATATTAACTACCGTGCCAAGCCACGGTATTCCATCCCATACTATTGCTCATATGGCGAGCTTACCGCAATTGATCCGCCTGCGGTGGCGCACATTACCTCTTACCTGATGTCAGAGCGTCGTTACAGAATGTATAACAAGTAGGTTAGCATTTCCACCATAATATCTACTACTATCATAGACCTTATGTGGGCTTAATGACTAATCCTCACTCGACTACTTCTAAGTTTTCAAAAATAGTCTCTTTTCGAGCGTGCTATTCCCAATGCGGCTCTAATACCACGACTGTGGGGGACCACCCCGTGGTTCACTCACTCCGGGATCGCATAGGGTGGTGCCGTGCGATGCGGCACCCAACAGCACACACGAAAAGAATTAAGAACAACATACAAACTTTTATTTGATATAAAACAGCGGAAGTCTTTTTACAAAACTTAATTATACAGCGGAAGTCTTATACATAGATGGCCTCTCATCCTATGCAAAAGTGCAGCCGTCCAGCCCGGGACGCTACACACTAGCAGCACTCAAGCGTAGATCATAGCGGCGTGCAGGGCTCCAGATCAGCCGTGTACCCTAACGGGGGCATCGCCTCGTCCTCGGAACCTTCCTCATAACTCTCACCTGCACACAGCTCAAATATTGCAACCGTGAGCACAATGGCTCAGCAAGTCTTAACCGACAACCCTAGGCATGGAACTCTACATGCAAGGATGTGTAAGATAGGAAAAAGGACTTTGCAATAAAGACACGCCTACATGTTGATCCTTACTTCCAGTGTTATAGCAACAGTTTAATGAGCCTTAGTCAGCTCTCACATTGGAAGTCCATAATCAAACAAGAAATGCTTTCCTCCGATGTGGTGATGCTTAAAGTGGAAGATAAACTTAATTAGCTTTACAACTACAGCATGCAAGGTTTCAAGACATTAGTAATTCAATGCAGCATATTCAGTTGGCTTATCTCACTTCTTACTACGTCACAGCGCGGTGAACAAGCGGGTACTCAAATAACCGCGAGGGACGGTGATTGCAATCAGGACACACCCGAATTACACGTCACGTACACCCACTTTCAGAAGCGTGATTCCACACCCCTTCCTACTCTGTTGTATGCAACAACCTTTCAAAGGCAACCCAAATGCCGAACCGGTCCATTCGTAACGGGCAGGAGGTCCCGTGTGGAGTGTGACTATGCCCACCTGCAGATTTACACCTTGCTACCCTCAACCCACTCCTATAAAACGGTTGGGTAAGCCTCGGCACCCAGGTTAACCAATTACATTGGTTTCCTGGTTTCCATATGCCAATATGCATCTGGTACTGTTCCATACTTGTCCAGCAGGGCCGCACACGGCTCAGTTCTCAATCGACACCAACAGGGTTACGCACGTGAGACCTCCGCTCACTGCATCCTATCCCCCCTGCTGGGTCTCAGTTTGAGCCATTATCTACCTCTTCTCATCCTGTGTGATAAAAACCTATCTCGCGAGTAGATTCCAACCACTCGACTTCTACCGAGATCCTAATAACATTAGCACGGCATGCTCTACTCATCGAGTTTGTAAACTACCCAACCCTCCATAGGATTTAAAAGGTTATGCAAGTGGAATTTCAATCACCCTAACTCTAATGCAAGCATTCACCCTAAATACAAATGAAGAATTTGCAAAAGTACTTAAATGCAAACCGGGGCTTGCCTGGTTGCGAGTTAAATGGGAAGTCAGCTTCTGGTGGGAGGACGTCTAATGGCTCCGGTGCGTCCTCAACTTCGGTCACTATTATGAAATGTAGCAAAATACATGCACAAGTGCAAGTTTTATATAAGAAGTACACTTTTATTTAGAGCTACTGTTATTTAGGTCCCTTAATTGGCTTTGCGATTTTTACACTGGATACTAGACACTCTAAGGATGATCTGAGCAAAATTTGGAGAATTTTCATTGCACCTTGTGGCCTCCAAAATTCCCACAAGCACAATGCTTCTCTGAACTTTGAGCCCAAATCAGGAGCTTTGACATGACTAACAGTTGAATATCTGATTAGGGTAGGTCTCCATGGTTCTAACAAAATTTGTTTCACCATTTTTGGAACTACCAACAGAGAGATATGAATTTTTGAAGTTGGACAGGAGTTCTGAAAAGTTTCTGTTTAAATTTGAATTTTCAAATAAAGGCTGAACTTTGGAAGGCAATTTAGCCTAGCAAATGAACTCCAATGAAGCTCAAATTTTTACTGGAGATCAGTTACTATGACAAGGATTAGCTTCCCAAATTTGGAAATGTTTCATAAAGAATTGCTCCTGAAATAAATCTCCAAAGGATTTATTAAATCAATTCTACAGAAATTCCTGGGCATTTTCATAGCAAGCAATTTGTTCCTATGTGAAGTAATCCTTATGAGGATTCCAACAAAATTGGTCTCACCCTATTTGGAGTTTTCTACACAAAGTTATGGGTCTCCAAAGATTGAACTGAATTAGGAAAATCTGGAAATGTTTAAACCGACAGTGGGTCCCACTTGCCAGTCCTGTCTTCAACCTCGCGCAAAACAGTGGACCCGGCGATTTTCTCCGGCGAGGGTCACCGGAAGCCATTTTCCGGCCACCTCCCGGCCTCCTAGTCGCCGCTCCCCCCTCTTACAAACCGCTGAACTCTCTAGGAGGGTCGCCGGCGGCCAAAACTCGCCGGAAGATGGCGCGCACCGGCAACAGCGAAACCTAGGTCTCCGGCTAGGTCGTGGCAGCCCATTCCTTCACCAAATGATCGGGTTTTTCGCTCTAGAGCATCAGTGGACGGTGTAGAAGCTCGACATGGAGTCTAAACGGATCGGGGAGCGCTGCAAACCCATCGGCACCGTGCACCCGATGGGGTCCGGCGGTGCGCCATGATCAAAACACAGAAATTCTCCCTATACACCCCATATATAGGTCTAAAATCGATGGAGGAAGTGTGCCAAGTAGTTAGGAAGCTTTGTGCACAGTTTGAATCAACAAGAACACGAATTAACGAAGAATTTGGCAAATTCCTACCTCGGGGTCGGTTTGTACCGCCCGGGAGAAAAACTCGAAATTCTCCTTCTGTGATCAACGGCTAGGGCTGAGTTTTTGGGCTTGAGCAGATAGGGTCGAGGGTGCACCGAGGGGCTGGCTTGCTTTGGCGTGACCTTGCTCGGTGTGAGCTGTCCACGGTGACCTTGCTCGGTTTTTCAGTGTTTACCCGAGAACCGCAGCAACTTTGCCATTTTCCGGTGCAAACAAGGGCTCGGGACAGGGAAGGAGAAGGGCTGGCCGGCTAGAGCACTGGTGGGCGCAGCTCTTTGCTGTTGGGAGCTCGAGCAATCAGTGCTCGGTTGCTGTGTTGTGATCGGGAGGAAACGGGCGGCGGTGTTTGGTGCGAAGAAGCAGCTGAGGCGCAACACGAGCTGAGGGGGGAAGCGAAGTAGGGCTGTGGCACTCAGGCGGCTGCTTTGATCGTCCATGTGTGTGAGCCGACATTGGGTGCAGCGAGGAAGCAGCTCGGTGAAAACGTCGGGCGGAGGATTTAGCCGGGAGCTGGCGCACTGTGATCAACCGGGGAAAACAGAGAGAGGGGAAAATGACTTGGTGAGGCTGACTGCTGGGCCGCACCACTTTATTTTCTTAATCAAAAATTTCCCCCAGCTACTCATAATTGAATGCCTTACTTCACCCCAAAGCTAAGGTTTGAAATGTTGAATTCAAATGATTTGAATTCTGTTGTGGAGTTTGAATTGAATATGGTCATTTGAATTTGAAAAATGGAATATGAATTTCTTCCTTTTGCATTGTTCCAAAAACATAGCAAACCAACTCCAAAGTTTCTGATTTTTGACATGGCTGCTAATTCAAATGTGGAGAACACATTTGTGGAACCAAATTTGCAAATTGGGGAAGTTGGAATTTGAAACTGAATTTGAATTTCAGATTAGAGGGCTTCCTCTTTTAATCCCAAACAAATATTAAAACTCCTCCACATGAGCTGAAATTTGGAAGGTTAAATATTTGGAATATGAAGATCCAAGTTATGCCTTTAGATCTCCATGTTTGGGAGTTTTTGGGAAGTCTAAATCCTCACTTTGAACTTACAACGTTATAATTCAAAGTTTCAATTCCCCTCGTTCCTAAGTGTACATGAGCTGAATTTTTCTTGCTACCACTTTTGGGGATTTTACAGTCAGCACTGGGAGCGGAGGCTTCGAGTGCGCAGGAGGAAGACGAAGATTGCAAAAGGCAGAAGGGAACCGTCCTTCTCCGGAAGGCTTCCCTTTATGCTTCCGCAACCTTTGGCAGGGCAATAGGAGCGACGTTTGGGTTTCCACCGTACCACGCCGCGGACTGACTGCCTCAACCAACGATGTATAGGACCCAGGTCCACCCATCAGACATTGGGGGCCAGGCGGGTAACTCCTTGGGGATGTTCGGCAGTTTTCGAGAAATGTGGCATGGTGGAACTGCAGCGGTCGACCCGAGGGCTGCTGCAGTAAATGCTCGGGGGCAACCCCTTGAGCACGTCGCCACAACCCACCAGCCAGGAGCAAGCGTGTGCCCACTACGCCAAGGACCTGCAGCCTTTTCGTCTCCCAGGTACAACCACTCGTCCACTACGCGAAAATCTCGCCATTACTTTGGTTTCCAAAGTACAGGTTCAAAACCACCACGCGGGAGAGATGGGAGCCCCACCTGCGGGCTCGTTGCCACCCCCGAGATGGGCTCGGTGGCCACTGTCGGTACCCTGTAGATCGGGTACCCCTGCGTAGTGGGTAAAAGACAGCCTAGGCCCCGCCTACCTGTTGAAGCGTGCCCTAGCATAGCCACGTGTCCTTGGCCCCATGGTCAGCCCTGAGGCTGCCACGTGCACTTGAGTTCCGGAGCTGACACGTGTCCCGGCCTCCAGTCCGAGGCTCCCCGCTTGGGTGAGGTCCAGAACTGCCACGTGTTCCTTGGCTCAGAGCCACCTCCCTGCTGAGGACAGCTCCGGTGCTGACACGTGCCCCGGGCTGCAGTCCGAGCCTCCCTGCTGGGGTGAGGTCTGAAGCTGCCATGTGTCCCCTGGCTCAGAGCCACCTCCCTGCTGAGGACAGCTCCGGTGCTGACACGTGCCCTGGGCTCCAATTCGTGCCTCCCCGCCGAGGTGAGGTCCAGAGCTGCCACATGTCCCCTGGCTCAAAACCCGTCGATAAGAGCTCTAGAGCCGCCATGTGCCCTACAATCCGTCGTGGCCCGTGGGTCAACAAAGTGAAGAAGGAAGTGCGTTGTCAGGCTTCGCATTTGATGCTCGCGCCTTCCCCAGAAGCATGGTGCACTACGCATGCCTTCATCCTCTGCCCATTCGCCATTACGGTGACAAGATAGGACGGCTAGGCGTGACAGCAGTACAGTGCCGCCCAACGGCACAAAGCCGCCCGAGCAGGGCGAGAAGACGCGGCGACAATACGGCGTCTTCATCATCACCTAACACACGGACAGGAGCGCTCAGCATGCCGGGCGGCGAGTCTTAACTCCTCCGTTAACCACTCTACTCAGAGGATGAAGCCCTAGATCATGTACAGGGTTTACCTAGATTTTGGGCCACCTGTCAGGCCCCAAGCCTCAATATAACCACACCGGCCTTGGACTATAAAAGGACTGAGGTGACCACCCAACAAGGGGTTTGCATTCTATATCCCGCAACGCACAAGCACACATGCGCAAGAAATAGAACAAACACTCCCATGGACGTAGGGTATTACGCTCCGGTGGCCCGAACCACGTAAATCTTAGTGTTCATCCGCTCCCTTGAGCCCAGGTTGTGTAGGGCGCCAAGCCCCCTCCGATCAAAGAGCCTCGCTAGTTGCTTCCGAGCAGGCCGAGAGGAGTGTCGTAGCTCACACACTTCGACAACCACATATAGAAAGCCGCCTGTGATAACAAATTTTCACAACTGGTCCACCACGAAGAACCGCCTGAGGTATGCTTTTTTACAAGTGGTCCTTCATGTAGAGCCACCTGTGATATTGAATTTCACAAGCGATCTGTAATGATGTAGCGCCTGTGATATCCATTTTCACAAGCGGTCCTTCATTTAGAGCCACCTCTGGTAGTCCATTTTCACAAGCGGTCCTTCCTAAGGAGCCGTCTATGATAATTCTTTGTCACAGGTGGTCTGCTTTAATGAACCGTCGGCGATAATATATTTTCATAGGTGGTTCTTGATGTCGCCTATGAAAATGGGCCATTTTCACAAGCGCTTTGTCACAGGCGATTTTCAAAACCGACTGTGATAATATGTTTATAGCCGCCTGTGAAAATGTTTTCTGTAGTAGTGTGAGATCCTCATCGGTGTCCAGTATATCTAGACCTATACACAAAGTATGCTAGAGACTTGGGTTTAAGGAAATAAGGTGCATTTTAGTATTATGCTTCCACATAGTATAATCATTTCCATCAAAATGTGGAGGTTTCACCATGGAAATAGAAAGACAGTGGTTATTGGAATTAAGATGTTCATAATTAAAAGGATATCAGGATAGTCTTGATGACCACATCCGTTGGCTTGTCTTCGCCCTTCTTCTTGTCCTTTTAATTTAGGAGCTTCTTTTTAAGAAGTGCCTTGAGTTGGCGAACCTTCTCATCATCGTCTTCAAATTCTCTCAACACGTCGAGCACCTTGTTCATGTCTTGAGATTGATCGTCGGTGGGCTTCATTGGAATTTGAGTTTCCTTCTCATCGGCCATCGTCTCTGTGAGCGGTTAGTCTATTGATGGAGAGTTTGGCTCTAATACCAATTGAATGAAGCCTAGAGGCGTGAATAGGCTTTATGAATTTCTGCAACACTTAATTGAACGAATCAAATTCCAGAGACCGGACTAGTCCAGTATGAGTGCGGACTAATCTGGGGTTAGTCAGAAAATTGACAAAGATAAATGTTGTTTTGATCTTTTGTCCGTTTTTGTTTCAGCGGAAGATGATAAACTATGCCAGTGATTCTACTACGTATGTGGGAACTCAAATTAACAAGTAGATCACAAATGTAACTTTGATTTCAACTATAAATAATATGGAGTCCTAATTTGCAAGTATATTGAATAATCAAGAGAGGGTAGAACAAACACAAGAATTTATCCTGAGGTTCAATCCCATCCAGGGATCTACGTCCTCATTGAGGAGCCCACAAAGGGTCAGGTCTTCTCCAACCCTTTCCTATCCAAGTTACCACAAAGGCCAACTCGTTTCTTCACTACCATAAGGGGTAACTACACTGGCTTGGGGCTTTCTCACAAGTTGAGGGCTCTCACAATGTTACAATCAAAGCTGAGATCAACTTCACACGAAAGATTACACAAATTATAGGAAGAATGTGAGAGATTAAACCAAGAGCTCAATAGCAATGAGATCTTCCCTCTCCCTTTCCCAATCTCCCAAATCCCCAAGGATTCAATATTTGGGCTTTAGAATGCATGGAGAGAAGTGTTTTTTGAGCTCTTGGAGGCAGTGGCGGCGCTAGGGTCCATGAGGGGTTAGGAATGAGTCGGGGGGGTCTCCTTTTTATAGAAGTCCTGACATGTTTCCGTTGGGATCTCAAGAGTTCGGACTAGTCAGTTGTCAACACCGGACTAGTCCGGTGTTCTGTTTCAGGTTAAGTCCCACCGTCATTTATGTTTTGAAAGAGTTAAACCCTAATATTACGGGTTAAATTGTCTAAAGGGATGTTTGTGGAAAACCTGGCCTGATCGGCAGTTTGTGCTCCACAAGGCCTAGGCTTACTTCTGGCATCTCGGTGTATTCCCATGAAAAGTAATCCATGTATTCTTTGAGGAGTTTGCTCATCTCTTCCTTTTGGGCCTTTCCAAGATTGGTGTTGATGAATGTGGGTCGATATGCCAATCCTTCTCCGAGGTTTATCTCCTCTAACTTGTGTACATAAGAAAACCCTTGTCCAAGTTTGCCTAGGTCGTCAAGTTCTTTGACCAATTCACCCATATCATTTTTACCCAAATGACACTGCTCGGTTTCATTGTGCAGCCAAGTTAAAAGGTCATGTTTATCTAACATACTTATGATACATTGCTGAGCTGAGTAATGTATGTCGGCTTTACACACACAAGCACAAATCTGTCCCTTCTGACACTTACAGTCATAATCGGTGAGATCTCGACCTGTGATACACCTAATGTCATCATGTTGGAGCTCAGACGACTCAGCTAACGCCAGCCGAGTTGTCAGCCTCTATGATCTCAACTTTGTCGCAAACCCACTGGATGAGACATTGATGCAATGTGGATGGTACACACCCATTGGCATGTATCCAATGAAGTCCAAGTAGATGGTTGTACCTGCTCTGGATGTTTACCATGAAGAAAGCAGTGGGTATCATCTTGCTACCGATGGTGAGCTCCACAGACATCACTCCCTTAGCCTCTATCGGGTCTCCTGCAAATCCACTTAGCGTGGTGTTGGTCTATATGAGATCATTTTCCTGTTTACCAAGCTTTTCAAACATGGTTACTGGCATGATGTTGACCCCAGCTCCTCCATCGACCAACTTGCGCCCAACCGGTGTCCCATTCACGTAGCCATGGATGTAGAGAGGTTTCATGTGTTATCCGAACTTTTCTTGTTTCTCAAAGATCACATTCTTGGCTCCTAGATCATGTTCAGGCACCTCAGTCTCTGGGATGCAAAACTCGGCCAGTAGTTGAAACAGCATATTAATCCCAACCTAGTTTTCATCCTCATTTGAGATGTTTCCATCCTTTTCCTCGTTCCTAGCTTCTTACCGAGCTATTCTTTTCTCCTTCCAGGTTTTCTTTGTGATCATTGGTCTTGCCTTGTTGAACCAACGATCCCTCTGCCTCTTTCATCTTCTCAGCAAGCTCTAGGGCCCTATAAGTCTTTGAACACGTATCTTCTGCGTCTTTTTAAGACCTATGGGACACCACTGAGGTTCTGTCTTCGTTCCCGGATCCACTTCCTTGATCATGCTTTGCTTTACCCCCTCTGGTGTCATGTCCCACCTGCTAAGTCATCGTTGTGGAGCTGCAGTGGTGTGGTAGACTGGTGTCTTGTGTTGTGGAGGTTGTGAACGCTGAACCAACCCTTGCATCCTATCTTTGGGTGCTTGTTTGGTACCCAGACCGGCTATTATCCTCCCATCCGGAGATATCAACCGAGAACGCTTGATAGGAGGCACTTGATCACTTTTGGCATTCTTCGTTTTGTTTGCACCAGCCTCAGTCTTCACACTAGAGCTGCCGGCCTTGAGTCGCTTACTTGAGTCTTGTCTGGCAAACTGGCCTTCACTTCGTGGGTTGCCAGTGGCCAATTTACCTTGGATTATGCAAGGTGCCGGTCTGATCATCAGCAGTTTTTGTTCCGGTCTTGCGTTTTCCTCAACTTGGGTCTTCCCAACACGTCTCTGGGGTGCAGTACGAGTTCCAGCACCAGTTGGGGGTATTTGCTTTGGTTTCCATGCGGTGGTTCTACTCCCACATCCAACTTGCTTCCTCTCTTGTGTCCGTGCCCCCTGAGCCCCTTGGGAAGGCTGTTTACCTTGGAAAACTATTGGTTTCCCGAGATGCCGATAGTTCCTAAACCCAGTTTTGCCCAAAGTGCTTCCGAGGTTTCTATTGACATAGGTCGGGGACCTGTCATGCTTGTAACCACTAAGCCTCTGGAAACACTCCTCCCCTGCCACTTCAAGTATTTGCCGATCAGAGACTCAGCAGTTTGTTTGAACACAGTGGTCTTCCTTGGCTCGTTGATCTTCCACACGCCAACTTCGGGGTTCTTTGGCTTTATCATCCTCTTCCTCAGTTCATCGGACACGATCACATCTTTCCCTTCATTGTTGCTGCTTGATCGGTCCTCACTAGTATATTCTTACCTTCAAAGTGAACCATGTTCACAGGGAAGGGATCTGTGTCAAGATTTATTCGGTTGCTATCACCGAGTGTCAACTGGCCATCGTTGAGAGCCGATTGTACATGTCGACAGAAGAAATTGCAATCATTAGTGGAATGAGAGTATGAGTCGTGCCGCTTACAGTATCGTTTGTTAGCTAGTTTCTCGGGTAACGGGATAACGTGTTCACTCTTGAGCTTGAACACACGGTTTTCTAAGAGCACGTCAAAAAGCTTGTCACACTTGGTCACGTCGAAGGTAAACTTGACTTCTTCCTTTCTTCTGGGGCTGGGCTTTAGGAATGTACAATCCAATAGCTTGCTCTTGTGGTTTTCAACCCCACTCGGTCACACACACCTCCATGTTGTCCTCACTGGCCGAGTCTTCCCCGAGATTATTGATGTTTTTATCTTTCCCGGTCCCTGTGGTTTGCTTCTTTAAACCAACCATGTACCTTGGTCCCTTTGACATGGTTCTCATGTGCTACTGCCCTTTGTAGGACTTGGTTTACTTCACCAAACTCTACACCCTCCATTTTTTCCTTGAGGTATGGTAGAAGCCTTGCAAAAGCTAAATCGGCCAAGTCTTTCTCCCCTATGGTTAGACTAAAGAAATTATTCTGAGTTTCCCTGAACCTCTTGATGTAATCAGCCACGAGCTCATTGTTCTTTTGTTTAACAGGTTTTAAGTGAAACAACCTAAGTTCAGTCTCTCCATTGTAAAAGTACTCATGGAATTTTTGCTCAATACACCGCCAAGTCATGATAGAGTTGGGAGATAACGATGTAAACCACTTAAAGGCCGTGCCGCTTAAGGACAAAGTGGACAATCTAATCCTATGATTGTCTTTGATCCCTACGTCGCTAGATTGGATTAGGAATTGGCCAATGTGTTCATGCATGGTTTTTGAATCCTCCCCGGTAAACATGGAGAAGTTAGGCACCCTAAAACCCCTAGGATACGGGACAGTGTCAAAGTACTCGGGATAGGCTTTTGGTAGTTCTAACGTGTCCCCTGATTGATATCCCAAGCTCCCTAAGTGTTATAGCCGCTTGGTCCCTAAGATCATCATGTTGAGTAGTGGGAGGGTTAGGCAAGTTGCACAGCGTGTCTTAGGTTACACTGGAGGAAAACATGTATCGGACACTGGCCCGAGCGGTACACCACTCCCTGTGGGTGGTAGAGTAGGTCCATATACGACAGTTTGATAGTAAGGCTGTTGAATGTTTGCTGCCGGTTGCTTAGCTGGGGTAAAGGTTGGCGGTATGCAAGGTGGGGTAGTGTTTGTCACGTTGAGTGCCACACTACTCGTGTTTGGATCTTCCCGTTTACCCTATGATTCGTCTCGGACTTGTTGAATCGTAGATCGTATCTGCGGATGCAAGTTCTTGGCTATGCTCTGCTCAAAATCGGCTTTAAACGAATCAAAAGAGTGCTTCAATCTATCAGCAACCGTGAGGGCCATCTGCTCGAAATCGGCACCGTACTTACTAGCTACCGACACGTCTTCAAGATGCATGATATCTTCGAGTGAGAACTCGTGTTTACCTTACCTGAAGTTGCTTCCCCTGTGTTGGCTTTTGAACGATGCCACCGCAAGCCTTTTGGAAGCACACCAGCTTAGATTGCAAACATGCCATCTTCTCTTGTTCAATCCCTCGCTCAAGCTCTTCCTGGATGCGTTACCGATCCTCCTGCGTTAGATCTTCAAGTTGAACACCGATGATGTTGCTAGCGTCAACGGGCAGGCCGTTGGATTTCCTCCTAGATGCACCTGCCATGCTTTCTTCTGGTTGATCGGTACAAAAACCACGCCGATCATCGGGTAGAAGCGAAGCTCAATGCACTTGACGTTGTTCCCAGCGGAGTCACCAATTCTGTTGGTATGTTTCGGTGTTAGTCACCGAAAGTTGAATGTATCTTGAGGTTTCTGAGGTAGAAACATGGTAAGTTCTCACTTTCGGAAAGAATAACCGGATACTTTTCTCAGCGAAGTACAAAGAACTATAAACTAATCTTAGAACTATGAAGAACTAAGTAAAAGAATAAATGTTTGACCGGAATTCTGGATGTTTTATCTCGGAAGATAGCTGCCCTTATATAGACTCGATACAAACTTGAACATTTTGAGCTATCTCGACTATTCTAATTTAAAATCTAATCTATCTTATCTTTTAGTCTATCTCTAATGCATGTTCACGTCAATGTGTCATGCTTGACTCCTTCCAGAAGCTATCTTTACTATGACATGTACAAATACTAGATGATACATCTTTTGAGTCAGCTTGAAATTCGTTAAGTTCTTCCTCGGCCTCGGTATCTTGCGGTTTAGCCTGTTTATCTTGCAGCCGTGAGGTAAATCTTGTTTTTGACTGACTCTTCCATCCGAACGCCTGTTATCTTGGGTTTCCGAGGTAAAACCGCTTCCCGCAAGGTGAACTTCGGATTCCAGCAGGCTGTCGGAACCCCCGATCAACGTCTGTGATGAAGCACCACGTGTTTATTCCCACTGTTGTGTTTACTCTTGTTTAGTCTTAAAAACATATATGTAATCTTTTAATATACATTATACTTGGCTTTCAATATAATTATGATGTTTCACTCTTGTCGACACATGTATGAATAAACTGATCCTGACATACTTGTGAGATATGCCCGGTTGTTCTTCTTTGAGAATCGGGTGTGACAAGACCCCTTCCCCATGCAAGGCCTGCACCTATTACAGTATTGGGAGGTTTCTTACAATTCGTCCAGATCAAAAATGTCTCCTCCAACTCTGGGATAGCAGAATACGGAAGAGCGGAAGATGATCAGGGGCCACAAAGACTTAATTCAAAAAGCAATGAAATACGGCAGGGCCAAGCTGGACCTGGCTCTAAATCAGTTTTCAAGTCTTTTAATAAAACACTAAGGGCCAAACTACTGCAGCAGCCTCTGTCGTGCAATACACAGACTCCAAAACCTTCATGCTGTAATCCACAAAAAACAACCACAGCCGCCGCCAGAACATACACCACGCAAACCATCATAACGGCAGCTTCAACCCTGGCAATCAATATCTTCCAAAACCCTCACGCTGCACGCCACCAAAACATAGGCAGCCGCCGCCAGAACAGACACCATGCGAGCCACCAGAACAGGCATCACGCCGGCCGGCACAACTCTTGCTGGATACCTCCACAGATCGCCACGACGTACGCCACCAAAAGTTCCATAGCAGCTGAAGCAAGTCAGGGCGCATCCGTTGTATGCTGAGATGGCAACGAGACCTCCACTAGTCTCTGGTCCTGCCTGGCACGGCCCGGTTCCTAACAGAGAGCCGCAAGGAAGGAGACAAGGGATCCATCTGAGGTCATCAGCAGGGTGGAGCAATTTAGGCCAGGCCAGATATACGTTGCGTTTCTCAAGCAGGCAGGGATTCTACTCAGGAGGTTCCACTAAGGCAGTTCAAAAATACAAACCGGACCACGTTGAAGTTGGGCAATCATAATGAAAGTGAAAGGCCCAGGTGTACTAAATACATTGGTAATATAGTATTAGAGTGAGGTTCATGTAAAGTTTTGAGAATCCACGTGGTGTTTGGCAAGTGGGTTGGCATGGTATGTGTTAAGCTTGTCTTTAATGTGTGGGAGAGTATGTTTGGTGCTCATTAACTGAGTTTTGGTGTGGTTATAGCTGGTTGAGGTGTACAACATGCTTGTATGAGGTGCTCATGCAAGGTGTTGTGGTGTGGACTAACGAGAGTCAAGTCGTGGACTTGTGCTTGCAAGGAATTTGTTGTTTGCTCATGTGCAGGTGTTGCTTGAGATCAAGACATGGCTGGTGATGGTGATCCTTGACCTAAACTTAGGAAGAAGTTGAGGTTCAACAACCAAATTCATGATGAATTATGGTTGAGGCAATCAAAGGTGTCATGCAGCATGTTTGGATCGGTGCATATGATGATACTTGAGACGTGTCAACTGGTGCTGCAAACGTGCGTGGAAGTCGTGGGCACAAGTGCAGGGATGGCACGAGGTTGTGACGAGATTCCAACATGTTTGTATAATGAAAGTGAAGGTTGAACGTGTTTGGATGGTGTTTCACGTGTGCAAGGAGTGCAAGGACGTGGGAACATGGTTCCAAGGCTTGGTGAAGGTGTTTGAATGTTTGTTGAGGTTGTCATAGGTTTGTGGCATGATCCCAGCACGTTCAAACGTGATAAAGATGGTTTTGTAGGATATGCAAATTGGTTGTGTATTTTGCAGGTGAGAAATGCTGAAAAACGAGCTACGGGGGGTCATTTTATCTTGGAGATTCGGGGTGTGAGTGCCTAAACGGGAGAACCTACCGGAATCCCATGAAACACCATGAGGGAAGCGGTTTTATCTCGGAAATCCAAGATGTGGGCGCTCGGGTGGAGGAGCTAGCTGGGAACCAGATTTACCTCGGGGCCGCAAGATACTGAGGCCGAGGCAGGACTTGGCGAATTCCGGGCTGACTCAAATAATGTATCATTTAGTATTGTTACGTGTCATTGTAAAGAGAGTCTCTAGAAGATGTCAGCATGATACGTTTACGTATACGTGCCTTAGAGATAAATTAGAGTTAAGGAAGCTTAGAGTTTAGAGATAGAATAGTTGGGATAACTTAGAAACTTCAAAGTTGTATCGGGTCTATATAAAGGAAGCCCTCTGCCGAGAGAAAGACATCCACAATTCCAGTCAAAACTTTTGTTCTCTTACTTTTTGTAGTTCTTAGATTAGTTCATAGTTCTTTGATACTTTACCGAGAAAAGTATCCATCCCTTCTCCCCGAAAGGAGAACCTACCTCATTTTATCTAAGAAACCTTGTGTTCCATCCAAATTTCGGTGATCACCACCGAAACACACCAACAGAATTGGCGACTCCGCTGGGGAGCGATGTCAAGCGCATCAAGCTTCGCTTCTACTCGACGATCGGCGAGGTTCTTGTAGCGATCAACTAGCAAAGAGCATGGCAGATGCATCTAAGAGGAAGCCCGACGGCTTGGCCGTCAGCGTGAGCAATGTCATTGGTATTCAACTCGAAGATCTCACGCAGGAGGACCGAGAACACATCCAAGGAAAGTTGGAGCAACAGATCGAGCAAGAGAAGATGGCGCAGCTACAATCTAAGTTGGCATGCTTCCAAAAGACTCAGGGAGGCAATGTCCAAAAGGCCGACACACAGGAAGCGACTGCATGTAAGGTAAACACACAAATCTCACTCGAAGATCTTGTGCATCTAGTAGACGTGTCGGTAGCCAGCAAGTATGGTGCGGATGTCGAACAGATGGTTATCACGGCAGCAGATAGATTGAAAAGTTCTTTCGACACGTTTAAAGCTGACTTTGAGCAAAACATGGACAAAAACTTACATCGGCAGATTCGATCTACTAATCAACAAGTCCAGGATGAGGTTGGGGGTAAACTGATAGATCCTAACACGAGTAGTGCAGCAGCAAACATACCAAACACCTTGTCACCTTGCATGCCGCAATCTTTCACCCCAGCTAGGAAACCAGTAGTGAATGTGCAACAGCCATACTACCAAACTATCGCGTATAGACCTGCTCTACCTCCCACAGGGAGTGATGTACCGCTCGGGCCAGTGCCTGATTCATACTTTCCTCCTGCACAGCCACAAGTTGCACCTTGCAACTTGCCTAACCCTCCCAATGCTACACACGATGATCTTAGGGATCAAGTGGCTAGAACCCTCAGAGAACTCGGGATATCAACCAGGGGACACGTTAGAACGTACCAAAAGCCTTATCCCGAATACTTTGACACTGTCCCGTATCCAGGGGTTTTAGGGTGCCCGACTTCTCCAAGTTTATTGGGGAGAACTCAAAGAGCACGCAGGAACACATCGGCCAATTTCTAATCCAATCTAGCAACGTGGGAGTCACAGACATTTATAGTATTAGGTTGTTCCCCTTGTCCCTAACTGGCACGGCCTTTAACTGGTTCACACCGTTGCCTCCCAATTCTATCACAACTTGGCCGTGTTTAGAACAAAGGTTCCACGAGTATTTTTACAATGGAGAAACTGAGTAAGATTATTTACCTAACAACTGTTAAGCAAAAGTATAATGAGCTTGTGACTGATTACATCAAAAGGTTTAGGGGAACACGCAACAAGTACTTTAGCCTAACAATAGGGGAAAAGACTTGGCCGACCTAGCTTTTGCAGGAATCTTACCTTACCTCAAGGAAAAGATGGAGGGTCTGGAGTTTGGAGACGTCAACCAAGTCCTGCAGCGAGCTATGGCACATGAGAACCGAGCCAAAGAAACTAGGATGTATTGCCGGTTCAAGGAAGCAAACCACAAGGACCGGTAGAGGCAAAACATCAACAACCTCGGTGAAGACTCGGCTAGTGAGGATGATATGGACGTTTGTGTGGCGGAGTGGGTTGAAAACAACAGAAACAAGCCCCTGGCTTGTACCTTTTTGAAGCCCAGACCCGGGAAGAAGGAGGATATCAAGTTTACCTTCGATGTGACTAAGTGCGACAAGATTTTCAACATGCTCTTACATAACCGGGTGATCAAGCTCAAGAGTGGAAACGTTATCCTGTCACCCAAACAACTATCCAACAAACGTTCAGTAAGTGGAACGGTTCGTACTATCATTCTACTAATGATTGCAATTTCTTCCATCGACAGGTGCAATCAGCTGTCAACGACGGCCGGTTGACACTGGTGATGGAGACCGAATGAAAATTGACACCGATCCCTTCCCCATGAACATGGTTCACTTTGAAGGCAAGAAGATCCTTGTAAGGGTCGATCAAGCAGCTACCAAAAAGGGAAAAGATTTGACCGTGTCTGATTAGTTGAGGAAAAGAATGATCAAGCCAAGAAACCCTGAAGTCGGCGTGTGGAAGCTCAATGAATCAAGGAAGACCACTTTGCGCAAGACAACTTCGGAGTTTCTGATCGGCAAATACCTAAGAAAGAAGCAGGAGAGAAGTGTTTTCCAAATAAGATAAGTGGTTACAAGCATGACAGGTCCCTGACCTACGCCAACAGAATCCTCAGAAGCACTTTGGACAAAACCGGATTCGGGAACTACCGGCATCTTGAGAGACCGATAGTTTTCCAAGGTAAACAGCCTTCCCAAGGGGCTTGGGGGGCGCAGACCAAAGAGCAGCAGCAGGTTGGGCGTGGGAGTGACACCACTGCATGGAGATCGAAGCAGAAAACTCTAGCCGGTGCTGGAACTCCTACTTTGTCCCAGAAGTTCGTTGGGAAAACCCAAATCGAGGAAAATGCAGGACCGAGACAATACATGCTGATGATCGGGTCGGTACCTTGCGTGGTCCAAGGTAAATTGGCCACTAGAAACATTGGGAGTGGAGGCTAGCTTGCCAAACGGGACTCGGGTAAGCAACACGAAGCCTGGAGCTCCATTGTGAAGGCTGGGGCTGGTGCAAACAAGACCGAGAATGCCAAGAGTGAGGGCCTCCTATCAAGTGTTCTCAGTTGGTATCTCCAGAAGGGGGATCATCATTTGTCCGGGCATCGCACCAGTACCCAAGGACATGATGCCAAGGCTGGTTGAGCGTGCACCACTCCAAAGACCCAAGGCATCAACCAGCCAGATCAGGACGGCACCTCAACGACTTAGCAGGTGGGACATGACACAAGAGGAGGTAAAAAAGCATGATCAAGGTAGCGGCCCCGGGAATGAAGCCAGAACCTCAGTGGTGTCCCACAGGGCTTAACAAGACGCAGAAGAGATGTGTCCAAATACTTAGGACCCTAGAGCTTGCTGAGAAGAAGAATAAAGAGCAGAGGGATCATTGGTTCAACAAGGCAAGACCGATGACCACAAAGAAGACTTGGAAGGAGAAGAGGATCGCTTGGGAGGAAGCTAGCAACAAAGAAAAGGAGGGAAACACCTCGAGTGAGGATGATAACCGAGTAGAAATCAATATGGTGTTCCAACTACCAGCTCAATTTTGCATCCTAGAAGCTGAGGTGGCCGAACTTGATCTGGGGGCTAAAAATGTGGTCTTTGAAAAACCAGAAAAGTTCGGGCAACACATGAAACCACTTTACGTATCAGGATACGTGAATGGAAAATCAGTTGGGTGCATGGTCGTCGATGGGGGAGCAGGAGTAAACATTATGCTTATGTACGTGTTTGAGAAACTTGGTTACCGGGAACATGATCTCATAAAGACCAACACGATCCTAAGTGGATTTGCAGGAGACCCGATAGAGGCTAGAGGAGTATTTTCCATAGAGCTCACCGTGGGAAGCAAGACTATACTTATTGCCTTCTTTGTCGTGAACGTTCGGAGTAGGTACAATCTGCTTCTTGGACATGATTGGATACATGCCAACGGGTGTGTGCCATCCACACTACATCAATGTCTCATACAGTGGGTCGGCGACGAGGTTGAGATGGTAGAAGCCGACAACTCGGCTTGTGTGGTGATGGCTGAGTCATCCAAACTTCAACATGACGATATTAGGTGTCCCGCACGAAAAGATCTCACCGATTATGACTTTGTAAGTGTTGGAAGGGATGGGTTTGTGCCCGTATGTGCAAAGCCAATAGACATCACTCGGCTTAGTAGTCTTCTTTTATTCATATGCTTGGATTTAGCGTTTCTTGTTTGATTGTGGAGTCCATGCATGTGCTAGGTTTAGTTGTTATTGCGATAGTATAGTAACCTTGTTATTATATTATCATAAACATCATAGGCCTCAAATATAGTCTAAAGGTATGATATGAATATGTTAGTATGAATAACATAGTGCTTGGTCCCAACATTGGTTCAAACATGTTTAGGTTAGTCATTGCCTTAGGATGGTACTTGTATCGTGATGCTTAAGCTATTTACTAAGCATGCAAGTGTGATGCTTGGATTGTTAAGTAGCGTTGGATGTCTCGTAGACCCACGGATTGTAGGGGTAGGCGGCAGGTGGTGAGAGCCCTGTCCGTCAATTGTAATCCCTCATGTTTGGCTATGACACAGGCTATTGGTGGGAGTCGCTCTGGTATTATCAGGGGTAAGCCCGTGCCCGATATGTTGGACCACTAAGCCCTATTATTCACTACTAGCATACCGATATGTACATTATTAGGCTATGCATATGTATACTAGAATCACATTAGGAACGGCCCCTAACTTTAGCTTACCTCTCACTAGGACCATCTTACATTTACAGTAGATTGCTTAGTGTGTCTCACACTACCCATTGATATTCTTTTTACCCATCCTCCTTGGTTTACTACTGGAACACCCTATCCTATACTTCATCTTGCCACACTTCACCTTCCTTTTGGAAATATGATGTGAAAGCCCAGATTTACACGGTTGGTTTAGCACCAAAAAGGTGGAGGAAATTCAAATTTCTAAATGTATGTGCAACTAGCCATACACATATGATACTAGTGCAAATTCAAATCTGAACATTCCCCGAAGTTTGTCAAATTGCAAATTGGATTTCACCAATGTGTTCTACACATTTGAACTAGCACCTAGGCAAAAATTCATTAAATTTGGGCTTGGTTTGCTATGTATTTGAATCAATGGAAAAGGAGGGATTCAAATTCAAATATTCAAATGCAATTCAAACTCCACAACCAAAACTGAATTCATTTGAATTCCAAATTTAAATCAATGACTTTGGAAGGAAGTAAAGATTTTAATTTTGAGGCAAAGAGGGAAAATATCATCAGCTATTAGGTGGAGTGGGACCCACAGTGTCAGCCACACATTTCCACTCAGTCGGTTCTCGGCTCTTAACCAAGAGCCACTGAGCTGCTTGGGTGCGGCCAGCCTAGGCAAGGCTGCCGACATGCCTTTCACCTCACGCCACGCATCTTAAGCATCAGGGACGGCCACAGAACAGTCTATTCACGTGCTTCCTCGTTTCACTGAACCCTGAGCATCGAGTGCATGAGAAGGAGTTCTCCCACTGATGACAGAGCCGCGCCGCCTCTGACATTGATCGTGAACCGGCGATTTATGCCGTGCCAAACCCTGCTGAGCAGAAAAACAGAACCCTGAGATTGTCCTTGACGTCCTTAATGTGAGAGTGGTCAACCTCCGGCTTGCACGAGCTTGGGCGCGGCAAAAAATTCTTTGGCGGTCCAAAGTTTGACACCTCTTCGGTTCACCGTCGACTGGCCGCCTCCGACATGTTCACGCCCGACCAACCAGCATAATAGGTTCGTCGTCAACCCTTTCTGCTGTCCTCCAAGTTTGGAGCTATGCCCTAGCATAGGCCGGCCAGAATTTGAAGATTTCCCACGGCGGTTTCGTTGAACCGAGGTGATGGAAACGGAAAATAGTCGCGCATGAGTAGTTAGGAGTCATTCTGGTCTAGAAGAAGCTTGCTAGGTCGCTACGGTCCTTCTCGATCAAACGGCGATCGAAACCATCAAGGATCGGGTGAGTTCTTTGAGTTTTTCCCCGCCGCCGCTAAAAATCTCCTCGGTTGCACGGTGAACTCCATGTTGGTGTAGTTTTCATCGCAGCTACCGTTCTGATCCTTGGTCAGCGTGTTCGTGCGGGGCTTTTGGCACAATCCGTTGGCAAAAAGATGGACCTTCGACGAAACCCGAGCTCACTGGAGTTTCATTTCCTGCTGTCACCATCGCGAGGAGGTTTCCGGCCATTCCCGGTCATCGCCTACCCCCTCAGCATATTCCCCGTGCGAACTTAGGCCCAGGCGGCGAGATTTAGCAAATTCCGAGATGGGGAACGACGGGCGGCGAGCCGGAGTGCTCCGCCGCGGGGGAGCACGAGCGTCGAGAAGTTGAAGAAAGGGTGGGTCCCAGCTGTCAGTGGGTGGGACACCGTGGGAGGATCCGTTGTGGCGCTGGGATCTTCTGTGACAACACATAAATAACCCTGCGGCCTCGGTGTTGCCGCCATCTGAGTGGAAAGCGCCGCGGATGGGGCCCATGTCAGGGATTTAAACCTTTCTCGAATTTCAGATTTGAGCTGAACTTTGAAGCCCTATAACTTTCAGTAGGGTTGTCCAAATTTTGTGAAACAATTTTTTTTATTCCTCTCAACCAGTATTTTGAATCAATGCAAAGAAATTGGTCTGAAAATCCCTGGAATTTTCTCCAAAATCCTTCAAATTAAATCTTCAGGAATTAATTCCAGGAGATCCCTGTAATGGAATTGCCTCAATTTTGGTCAGAAGATCCTTCATAAATCTAGTGACCTGCTGCAAAAATTTGAGCGGTATTGGACTCAATTTACTAGGCCAAACTGTATTCCAATGTTCAGTGTTCTTTGAAAATTCAGAAATAAACATAATCCTATTTCAGAATTTCCCACAAACTTGTAAAATCAATTTCTCCCTGTAGACAGCTCAAAAAATCATGAAAAAATTTGCTAGAACCAGAGGGACCTCCTCTATTCAGATTTTCCACTGTTAGCTTTTCAAAGCTACAGAATTAGGATCAAAATTCAGATCAGCTAATTACTTGTTAGAGCTTTAGAGACCACAAGCTTCCATGAAACCTTCTCCATTTTGGCTTAGATCCTCCTCATGACCTCTAGTCTCCACTGGAAAAATCCCAAAGCCAATTAAGAATCATTAGGAACAGTAACTGTAATTAGAAGTTTGCTTCTTCTAAATTAAACATCACTCTTATACATATTTTGTTGCATATCATATAGTGACCGGGATTGAGGAAGCTCCAGAGGCCTTGGACATCATACCTCCAGACGTTAACTTCCCTTCTGACTCACGACCAAGCAAGCCCTGGTTTGCATTTAACTACTTTTGCAAAGTTTTGATTTGTATCACTTATGTCTAGGATGAGATGTTTGCATTAGAGTTAAGGTGATTGAAACTCCACTTGCAAGACCCTCAAATCCTATGGAATATTGGATAGCCTACAGCTCTATGGGTAGAATATGCCATGCTAATGTTCGTAGAATCTCAATAGAAGTCGAGTAGTTGGAATCTACTCGCGAGATAGAATTTTATCACACAGGATAGAATGAATTAAAGAATGGCTTAAGAATATGAAATTGAGAAGCAGAAGGGGGATAGGATGCAGCGAGACGAGGTCTCACATGCGTAGCCCTGCTGGTGTTGGTTGAGGACTGATCCGTGTGCGGCCCTGCTGGACAAGTTTGAACAATACCAGATGCATACTGGCTATATGGGAACCAGGAAACCGATGTAATTGGTTAACCTTGGTTCCGAGGCTTACCCTACCGTTTTATAGGAGTGGGTTGAGGGTAGCAAGGTGTAAATCTGCCAGCGGGCATAGACACGCCCCACACGGGGACCTCCTGCCTGTTACGGATGGACCGGTTCGGCAATTGGGTTTCCATTGAAAGGTTGTTGCATACAACAGAGTAGGAAAGTGTGATTCAATACACTTCTGAAATGGGTGTATGTGACGTGTTATCTGGGTGTCTATTGATTGCAGTCACCGTCCCTCGCGGTTATTTGAGCATCACTTGTTCACGGTGTTGTGACGTAGTAATTACTGAAAGATGCCAGAAGAATATGATGCATTGAATTATTATTGTGTTGCAACCATGAGTGTTATAGATTGTGCTCACTAAAGTTACTTGTTATAAACTCTTAACCCATGAAAGTAAGGATTAATGTGTAGGCGAGTTCTTTCTTGCAATATCGTTTCCTATGTTAGCATCCCTGCATGTAGAGTTTCATATTTAGGGTGTCGGATAAGTCTTGTTGAGCCATCGTGCCCACGGTTGCTATATTAGGTTGTTGCAGGTGAGACCTATAAAGAAGGGTCCGAGGACGTGGCGATGCCCCCTTCGGGGTATACGGCCGAGTGGGATCCCTGCACGCCGCCGTAATCTTCATCTGTGTGCTGCTAGTGTGTAGCTTCCCCGGGCTGGACGGCTGCACTTTTGCATAGCTAGGCTGAGAGTTTATCTATGAGTATTAAACTTCCGCTGTTCATTAGGTTTTGTAAAATAGTTCAGCTGTTTATATTAATAAAAGTTTGTATGTTTCTCATATTCTTTTCATGTGTGTTGTTGGGTGTCGCATCGCACGGCATCACCCTCTGCGATCCTGGAATGTGAGGACCCGGTCCCCACAGCCTGGTATCAGAGACGCATTGGGAATAGCACGCTCGAAAAGAGCCTACGTTGAAAATTTAGAAGTAGTCGAGTGAGGATTAGTCACTATGCCCACATAAGATCTATTATAGTAGTAGATACTTAAGGTGGAAAAGCTAACTTGTGTGTTATTAATTTTTAACGACGCCGCCAGGGCCCGATGGTCCCGACATTCCAGGATCTCGAGAGGTGCTGCGATGGATAACACCGGATAACACACAGAGAAAGGAAATAAGCGGAAGCTAAGTTTTATTACATAAACTGTTTATCAACATATTTACAACAAAATAATGTTGTATCCTACACTCTCGAGCGTAGACTAAGCAAAAGGTTTCACGTTCAGCCCGTGAATGTGATCCCACTAGCTACATACACCACACTAACATGGTGGCATGCACGGCTCTCATTCGACGGTGGTTCCCTTTGGGAGATCCGTCTCCTCCTCGGAAGCATCCTCCTCATAAGACCCTGCAGATGCTTCAACAAACAAGCAGTGAGCATGATGGCTCAGCAAGACTGAACCGTCTCACCTAAACATGTAACTCTACATGCTGGGTTTGCAGTGTACGATAGGAAAGTAGTTTGCAGAAAGACTCGCCTAATTAGTTGACTCTTACTTTCAACTTTTAGCCTCAAGTTAGTGGAAAACCTTGTGCTAAGCCACATAGGAAGTCAGCAATCAAACAAGAAATGCATTCCTCTTATGGGACCTGCCTAAGGTTGAAAAGAACTTTGATTTGCTCTAAACTAAAGCATGCATTAACAAACAACATAAGACTTTAAAACAGCAACTTTTAATCATGACATCTAGCCTGTTATTTCTACGTCACGGTACAATGAACAAGTGGTACTCACTAACTGTGAGGGGCGGCGATTATAATCAATTTACACCTGCAAGATTACCCGAATAACCCGTCACGTACGCCTGTACTCGATGTTGCCTACAGAAACCATCACGGATGTCGTACGCAACCACCTTTCATTCGTTAACCAAGTGTTGAACCGGTCCTGTCGTCCCGAGCAGGAGGTCTCTATGCGGAGTATCCTCGGTGCCCGCTAGCCAATTTACACCTCGCTGCTGTCAACCTACCCTCTGGACGACGAGCAATGTCTCAACATATCGCTACTCGAATTACATCGGTTTCCCGGTTCCCATATAGCCGGTATGCCTTCAGTACAGTTCTAGCTTGTTCAACAGGCACGCACACGGCTCGGTCCTCAATCGACAAAAGCAGAGCTATGGCACCCAGGCCCAAAAGTCCTGCTACCCTTACTCTCCGCTCGGTCTCATTTTCAGTCCATGTGATTCATTGTCTATCTCTCTAACCGAGGGGTGTGCCTCTAAGCCTATTCTCGCGAGTAGTTCCAACTACTCGACGTGTACCAAATCCTATACCATTTGAGCATTGCAGTGCCTACTCGAGGTTCAACTCTTAGACCCAAAATCCCTGGTTATCTTAGCTATGCAAGCGGGTTTTAATTCAAGACTCTAATGCACATCATAAGAAATGCATAATGGAAGTGACCAAAACAATAAACTTTATAAATTGGTTAATGCAAACTGGAGCTTGCCTTGCTGCTGGTCATCGATTAAACTCTCTTCCGGAGGGATACAATCTAGTATCATCGGTTCCTCCTCAACCTTAGTGACTACACGAAAATAGAAATATAAATGCATGCCAATTTAAATGCACATGTGTTGATTTGAGATTATAAAGACTATAAGTCTAACTAGACAAAACTTCTGGCACTTAAATTTTTACTGTGATTTAGTGACAACTTAAGCAGGGACTTGTCCAAATTTCATTTGAATCAAAGCCCATTTTAACCCTGTATAAATAAATGTGTATTTGGCCATAAATAGAGCTTCTAAGGTTTTCTAGGGATTTTCATGGAGCAAGCCATTACTTTTAGGAAACTAGAGTTTAAGATGGTTCTAATGGAATTGGTTTCATCTAATTTGGAGAATTCTATCAATAGATAAGGCTTAATGAAGTTCAGAGAATTTCTGAAAAATGTTTGTGGACATTTTCCTTTTTCTCTGGGTCAGTTCACTTAATCACACCATTTGGTGGACTAAATGAGTTCGGATGGATCTGATATTTTCATGTGACTCAGGGATATTACAATGAATATCCTGGCAAAATTTCAGAATTATCCATAAATGGAATCTCCAGTTAAAATTCCCAAAAGTTTAAAATTGAGGGAATTAATTCTGGAGAATTAATGGGTTTCAAAGGCTAAAACTGGTTTTGTTGGAAATTAGTCAGAAAGATGAATCCAACAAAATTTGGTTCACTTGATTTGGACAATTTTACACAAAGTTATGGCTGTTTGAAGATTGAACTGAAAACTGAAAAACAGAGAATTGTTTAAAACTCTGTCAGTGGGTCCCACATGTCGGTTATCTCCTACCTCGCACCGACCAAGCCCGAGCCGTGGCGCACGCCGGTGAGGTCACCGGAACCAAGGTTCCCGGTCGCCGACCGAGCCAAAATTCACCGCTACTCCGTTTTTGACCGAGGAATTCATCTAGGGGGTCGCCATGGACCGGTTTTGGCCGGAACACCCGGCGCAACGGCAACCGCGGCGCTTAGGGTTCCGGCGAGGTCAGAATGCCTCATTTCTCCACCAATTCTTCGGTTCTTTGGCCCTAGAGCATCAGTGGAGTGTGTAGAACATGGACTGAGAAGCCTTGGAAGCTGAAAACGTCGGCAACTACATCCTCGACGGTGAGCCGAGGTGTTTTGCAACGGCAGCGAGGATAACGGCTATATCTCGGCCGATCCTTGATGGTTTCCTTTGCTTCTTCATTGAGGGTGACGGCTAGGGTGTGTAGAAGCTACTGACTAATGAGCTCGACCGCTGAGTGCATGTGTAGACCGAATTTTGAGTAAAGCCGAGCTCGGATAAAATAAACTAGGGCTCAGGAACTTCGGAAATTCTAGCTACACAGTTGATCATTTGCTAAAAGGATTTCGGCTACATGATCTAGACCTCCGAATGTACCTTTCTTGTGTAGGTAAGTGGAGGTGAGGGTGGCCGTGGCGTGCTGTCCACGGTGGACCGAACCGAGCTCCGCCGTTTGCACCTCGGTTCTTGGTGCCAATTCACAACTTGTGAGCAGCAGGAGCTAGGAACCTTGGGATGGAGCACGGTGGATGCTAGACCACACCTTCGCACTTCCTTTTGCTGTTTAGAGCGTGATCATACGAGCTCAGGCTGCGGTGTGTGATCAGAAGAACAGAGAGTGGTGCCGGTGTAGGTACGCGGGAGAGAACTGAGCGAGCGACGAGCAAAACTCTCTTTGACCAGCTCGAGTGCGGGGATAAGAAGGCTGGGCGTCGGTCTGGTCGCGAGGAATGGCGAGCAGGTGCTGGCACTGGTCTTCATCGCCGTGGCGCGGTCGGGTGCAGCTCGGAGAACAGATCAACGCTGCCTCAGTCGGTTTAGAACAGATGGGTGGCTGACAGGAGGGCCCCACTTGCTAGTTTTTGTCCTCAAAAACTAAATTCCTACTGCTCTGAACATTGGGGACCCTAATACCGTTGGCACTTTGATCAAACCACCCAATGACCATTTGAATTTGGATAATTCAAATTGTGAAATGGATTTGAATGAATTTGCAGCACATGTGCAGCTGAAATTCAAATTTAGTTTGAATTTGAGCCAAATAGCTCATGTCAAGATCAATCCCACATGGGATGGAAATTGGTGAGTGAGCTCATAAAAATGTGCTGAGTGTGACTATGAATCCCTCATTTGAATTCATGTGATGAAACAAGTTTGAATTTTAATTTAAGTTCAAACTAGCCTTTTAATGATTGTATCCAAAAGTACCTCAAAGAGGTTTGGATTTGTGTGGAAATTGGCATGGGCATTCCTAACAAAGTTTAGGAGTTAATAGTGTGCTCAGCCCCTATATAATGCATGTGGGGAATACCACTTTTGCATTTTTTGAGTTCATCTTCTAATTATCTATTGATGGTGGTTACTTGCTCTTCAAACGGGTTCAAGAGTTTACCACAAATGAGCTGAGGTGTGTGGGGTGATGAACACTTTTAGAAAGTGAAAAACTTGGGCCCTTACATTCCCCCCCCCCCCTTAAAAGAATATCATCCTGAGATTATAAGGTGAAAATAAGAGAGAGAATGGTGGAAAATTACCAGATGTGCGACGTTAAAACATTCCCGATAATTGGTGCAAAGAAACTCCTCGCTTTCACATGTTGCTTCATCCACGGAGTGATTGCTCCATAAAACTTTGTGGAACCACAACATACGGTTGCTTGTGGTTTGGGCCTTTTCATCGATGATCTGAACCAGTTCCTCCCGATACGTGAGATCCGGTTTCAGTTCCTCTATATCCCCAGCTGAACGGTGGTTGAAAACTTGAGGTACTTCCTCAGCTGAGAGATGTGGAAGATGTTGTGCACACCGGAGAGTGTCGCTGGTAATTCCAGCCGGTATGCAACGGATCCACAACTTTCCATAACCTGGAATGGACCGATAAATCGGGGTGCCAACTTTCTTCTGACCCCGAATCTGTTAACACCCTTCATCGGAGACACACATAGATACACGTGATCCCCTACCTCAAATTGTAGAGGGCATCTTCTCCGGTCCGCATATTGCTTTTGTCGGGATTGGGCGTCTTTTAAATTTGACTGAATAGTCCGAACTTTCTCTTCCGCATTGTTGACAAAATCAACCCCGAAGGTGACCCTTTTGCCGGACTCACACCAATTTAGCGGTGTGCGGCATTTCTTCCGTATAGCGCCTCGTAGGGCGCCATTTTGATGCTGGCCTGGTACCCATTATTGTATGAGAACTCGGCTAACGGTAAGTGATCATCCCAATTCTTACCGTGATAAGCACAAGCTCATAGCATATCCTCCAGGATTTCGTTTACCCGCTCGGTTTGCCCATCCGTTTTGCGGGTGGTACGCTGAACTACGGATCAATTTTGTCCCTAATGCAGCATGTAACTGCTCCCAAAAACGAGACACAAATAAACTTCCCCAATCTGAGATGATAGTGCGGGGTACGCCATGTAAACATAGGATCCGTGAGATGTACAATTCAGCATACTTCTTGGCATTGTAATTTGTGTTGATCGGGATAAAATGGACAGACTTTGTGGGCCGGTCGACGATCACCCACACTGAATCATGTTTACGAAATGTGGTGGGTAAACCAACGATGAAATCCATGCTCACGTCCTCCCACTTCCAGGCAGGAATGCCTAACGGTTGCAACAGTCCTGGTTTCTTCATGTGGTCAGCCTTCACTCTCCGGCATGTATCACATTCGGACACATATTTAGCGATCTCCCGCTTCATCCGTGTCCACCAAAATTTGCCCTTGAGATCCTGATACATCTTGTTGCTGCCGGGGTAAATAGAAAACTTTGACAAGTGAGCCTCGTCAAAAATTTTCCTCCTCAATTCCGGGTTACGGGGTACGACTATACTGTTCTTGAACCACAGAATGCCATCTCCTTCCTTCCGGAAGTATTTCAGCTCCCTACTGTCTACTCATCTCCGCAAATGCGACATAACCTTGTCATTTTTCTGTGATGAGTAGTTTAGGCCCGATCTTCTGAAAGGTAGATCGATTGAAGTGGAGATCTCGCCGTTGATGATCCGAGGCTCTCGAGCAGACCCGAATACCCCTGCGATCACTACACCACTGCTCCGTTGGTTATCAACCGTGCTTCACATGCTTGACCTCGCCAAGAAGGCTATCCCTGCAGGTGCAACCGAGAACACAAGCAAGAACAATGAAGATGCAATCTGAAATTGCGAAATTGGGGTCTCACAAACCGTAGAACGGCGAAAGTGTTTAATCTAAGCTAAACCCACCAAATATGGTCGGCGGCTGCAGTACTTAAAGGCTAGGGTTCGTCCATAAAACCCTTAGACGCTTCCCTAATGGACTCATACGGGATACAAGGCCCAAAAGCCCAATACGGTGGTGCAACACCGGACAGAACTCTGAATTCGAATTGTTTCAACAATTCCCAATGACTTCTGGAGAATTTTAATGTTGGACCAGAACCATTAGAAATTTTATATTCTCATCTTTCCATGCATATGTAGAACGTCAAAAACGGAGTCCGTATGCATCCTTGGCGTCCGTTTTAAGATGCACTGCTCCTGGACTCCGAGTTGAACTCGAGTCCGAGTTAGCGACTGTTTCCATCAACTTGTGGACGTCCCATCTGGTTCTCCACGTCCCCAAATCCTCCTCCCTTTACTTGTTGATCATGTCCATGGTTCCTAATAACAATTAAATCATTAAATAGCAATCCATTCTCAAACTCACCTGGGTAGAAAGTTAGGAACGAGTTCACCTGCTGATTTAGTAACCGTGCTCATGCTCTTGTGATTGGTCCTTGTATATAAATGTGAGTATCCACTGTTGTGATGTCCTTATCATCCTCCCCCTCTTGAATCGGAGTCGTCCTCGACTCAAGATCATCTTCTTCTCCCAAGTATGGTCGTAAATCTGAAATGTTAAATGTGGGACTAACCCCAAAAAATCCAGAGGCAACTCAAGCTTATATGCATTGTCATTGATCTTTTCAACAATCTTAAAAGGACCAGCAGCTCGTGGCATAAGTTTAGATTTTCTCAAGTGAGGGAATCGTTCTTTTCTCAAATGTAGCCATACCAAGTCCCCTGGTTCAAGTTTTACTTATTTTCTACCTTTACTACCAGAAATTCTATACTTCTCATTCATCCTTTCAATATTTTTCTTTGTAGTTTCATGCATCTTAAGAATGAATTCATATCGTTGTGTAGCATCCAAATTTATAGTTTCAGAAGGAGGCAAAGGTAATAAATCAATAGGAGCACGGGGATTGAAACCATACACTACCTGGAATGGGCTTACCTTTGTAGTAGAGTGAACTGACCTGTTGTAAGCAAATTCTATATGTGGTAAACAATCCTCCCAACCCTTTAAATTTGTTTTTAAAACAGCCCGCAACATAGTGAATAGAGTACGGTTTACTATCTCAGTTTGTCCATCGGTTTGTGGGTGACATGTGGTTGAAAACAGCAGCTTGGTTCCCAATTTATACCACAAAGTTCTCCAAAAATGACTTAAAAATTTTGCATCACGATCAGAAACAATAGTATTTGGCACACCATGTAAATGAATAATTTTTGTCATAAATAAATCAGCAATATGTGAGGCATTATCATTCTTATGACAAGGTATAAAATGTGCCATTTTGGAGAAACGATCAACAACCACAGAAATACTATCCCTCCCCCTCTTAGAGCTAGGCAATCCCAAAACAAAATCCATGGAAATATGCTGCCAAGGTACACTAGGAACAGGAAGAGGCATATAAAGACCATGTGGGTTAAGTCGAGACTTAGCTTTATTGCAAGTAGTGCATCGTGACACGTAGCGCTCGACATCACGTCTCATCTTTGGCCAAAATAAGTGTGTGGCCAGCACGTCCTCAGTTTTCTTCACTCCAAAATGTCCCATCAAACCTCCTCCATGTGCTTCCTGCAAAAGTAATAGGCGAACGGAACAAGCAGAAACACATAGCTTGTTAGCACGATAGAGGAGGCCCTCCCGTAGTACATATTTATTCCAAGTTCTTCCTTCTCTACAATTTTCAAAGGAATCTTTGAAGTCCAAATCAGTAGGATATAATCCTTTTATTGTTTCCAAACCAAATATTTTATGATCAAGTTGGGACAGCATGGTGTAACGTCTAGATAATGCATCTGCAATAACATTTTCCTTCCCTTTCTTATGCTTAATGATGTATGGAAACGATTCTATGAACTCAATCCATTTAGCATGTCGTTTATTCAGATTGGTTTGACACTTAAGATACTTCAAAGATTCATGATCGGAATGTATGACGAACTCCTTAGACCACAGGTAATGTTGCCAAGTTTGTAGAACTCGCACTAAGGCATACAATTCCTTATCATAAGTAGAATAATTCAGAGAAGGACCATGCAATTTTTAACTAAAGAATGCAACGGGTTTATCTCCTTGTATGAGAACACCTCCAATACCAATGCCGCTTGCATCACATTCTAGCTCAAATGTCTTGTCAAAATCAGAAAGTTGTAGCAATGGTGCTTGTGTAAGCTTTGATTTGAGAACATCAAAAGCTTGTTGCTGCTGTTCGCCCCATCGAAACTGCACTCCCTTCTTCGTCAGTTCATGGAGAGGTGCTGCAATGGTGCTGAAATCCCGCACAAAGCGTCGATAAAAACCTGCAAGACCAAGAAAACTGCGCGCCTGCGTGATGGTCGATGGAGTTGGCCAGCTAGTGATCGCCACAATTTTTGCCTCATCCATCTCACTTCCCTGCAATGAAATGACATATCCAAGAAACGAAACTCGATTGGTGCAAAATACGCCCTTTTTGAGGTTACCAAACAAACGTGCATCTCTCAAGACATTGAAAACAGCACGTAAATGATTAAGATGTTTTTCATATGACTTGTTGTAAATGAGGATATCATCGAAGTAAACCACCACAAATTTTCCAATAAAAGCACGTAAAACCTCGTTCATTAATCGCATAAAAGTGCTAGGTGCATTAGTTAAACCAAAAGGCATGACTAACCACTCATAAAGTCCAAACTTGGTTTTAAATGCAGTTTTCCATTCATCTCCTAGTGCCATTCTAATTTGGTGGTAACCACTACGCAAGTCATTTCTTGTGAAAATAATATCGCCACTCAATTCATCAAGCATGTCATCTAAGCGAGGAATAGGATAACGATATCGAATGGTGATGTTATTAATCGCTCTACAATCAACACACATGCGCCAGCTACCATCTTTCTTAGGAACCAAAAGAACAGGAACAGAACAAGGACTAAGGCTTTCAAGAATATACCCGCAGTTCAAAAGATCTTGAACTTGTCGCTGAATTTCCCTTGTCTCTTCCGGATTCGCCCTGTACGCCGCACGATTTGGCAAAGTTGCCCCTAGAATCAAGTCGATCTTATGTTCAATGCCCCTCATAGGTGGTAATCTAGGAGGTATCTCGGGGGGGGGGGGGGGGGGAACACATCCGCAAAATCCTACAAAAGGTTAGCAACAGCAAGGGGAAATGCAATGGACACTTCATGAAGCGAAAACATGGCTTCTTTGCATACTAAAGCATAGTACATCCCCTTAGAATTAAGTAAATCAGCAAGGTCAGATTTAGTTGTGAGCAGCAAAGGTGATTTTAACTTAATTACTTGCTGTTTTTCAGAGTCTAGTGATTTTGTTGCCTTATTATCACGTGTTTTACTTTTCTCCAAATGTACAATTTCAGCAGGAGCCATAGGAAGCAAAGTGATTTTCTTTCCTTTATGTATCAGAGTATATTTATTAGTTCTACCATGATGAATAGCATCCGTATCAAATTCCCAAGGACGTCCCAACAAAAGATAACAAGCATCCATAGGTACCACATCAAAATTGGCAAAATCATGGTAAAAACCAATCGAAAAATGTACTCTCGCTGTTTGTGTTACCCTAACCTTACCGCTGTTGTTGAACCACTGATTGTGGTATGGATGAGGGTATGCTCTTGTTGTCAACCCAAGTTTCTTGACCACATCCGTGTTCACCAAGTTATTGCAACTGCCTCCATCAATTATAATGTGCACACGGCAGTCCTTGACGATGAGAAACATGTGAAAAAGATTGTGTCGCTGTAGCTTGTCATCCACCTCAACTTTGGAGCTCAAAGCACGCTGCACAATTATGCTTCTATAATTTTCCGTTGCTGCAGTACCAAGTACCTCTTCATCTGTGCTATAGTGGTCATCCTTTGGTCTTGCAACGTTAGTAGCAAGAGAATATTCATCTTCAACATCCGAAGTACTATCATACCCGCCATCATCTCGTGCTATGTATGCTCGTTTGCTAGGGCAATCTTTCATCACATGACCAACTCCCTGGCAGCGGTGACACTTAATGTTGGAAGTTCGACTCGTGGAAGGAGTGGAAGACGTAGGCTTGAATGGTATCATTTTGCTGCCCTCGGGCACGCGAGAAAATGGAGCAGTAGATGAAGTTCATTGGCCACCATTGGATGGTGTAGTGGCAGTAGGAAAACTCGAAGATGGTGCTGTTTTGGATGGTGTAGATGTCGAACGCGGTGTGAAGGTGCTCCTCGTGCGTTGGTGCTGCTGCTGTTGGCGGCCCTGCAATTCTTTTTCTGCCAACATAGCCAGCTGAAATAATCTGTTAACAGTATCATATTCCTTATAATCAACAATGTCCTGAATTTCACGCCTCAACCCCCCATAAAAACGAGCTATTTTATCATCCATGTCCTCTACTACCCCACAGCGCAACATACCCTTTTGTAACACTTGATAATACTCCTCTACGGACCTGTTACCTTGGTCTAAGCTCTGCAATTTTTTGCGAAGGTCCCGCTGAAAAGAAGGAGGGACAAAATGAACACGCATAGCTTCCTTTAATCTATCCCATGTTGGAGGATCAGTTCTAGTTTTAACAAGTTCATTCCACCATATGATAGCAAAATCCTTAAACTCACTAGTGGCTTGATGAACTCTATGTTGTTCAGGAACAAGGTGGGCATTAAATTTCTGCTCTACTGTCATCTCCCAATCAAGATATGCATCAGCATCATAAGCACCAGAAAAAGAGGGTATAGTAAATTTGACTTTAGCAAAAGGATCATCAAGAGGGCGATTAAAATTGTCATGACGATCATTGTAATTATAACGATTATTACCTCCCATACCTCGTAGATAAAGTGGAAGTTGTGGTTGATTATTATGATCTTCCATATTATAAGCACCGTCTTCACGATCTTTAGCGAGAGGCAGCTGCGCCTCAAGAGTATCCATCCGAACACCAAGATCAGCAAGTTGGCGATTCAAGGTCGTCAATGACGCCTCTGTCGATGCTTGGGTTTTGGTGAACATATCTGTCATTTCCCTCATCATGTCACGCAACTCAGCATGTTGAACACATTTATCATCCCTTTTATCTTCTGCCATTGTTAGTAGTAAACAAAAGACAACAAAAATATGTTATCCCTATCAACTACAAAGGATAGTGGCAATGTGAAAAGTGGAAGGAAGGAAACAAACTCTCTCTCTCAAGTGTCTTACCACGTTCTTACAAGTGTTCTTTCCGACATAGCAGGTGCTAAACGGTGGACGGTGAGAACCAATGAAGCGTGGAGTTATTGCAAAGGTACATGTTCTGCTCAAGAGGAAAAGTGGAGCTTGGATGGCACAATATGGTGGCTAATAAGCAAAAAAATCGTTAACAGCAAACAAAGTTGAATAAGTATTCAATGTAGGAACTGTTGTTGGTTAACAAGTGTTCTAGGCCTAGTACAATACAAGGCAGTAGAAAGGCAAATAGAAAATCAGAAAGATATAACCAAGAAGTACAGCACAAGTGTATAGACTAACTGTTTTCAAGTGTGTGCTGTCAATGCTTTAATATCTATGCTCTCTTCACTATTTTTTTCTTTTTTAAAATATTTTTTTGATATTTTTTGTTTACTCAAGAGCACGAAAATAGAAAGCACATAACTTTGCAGCTCAATTGGATGTAAGATGTGGCCTATAGAAAATCAAGAAGATTCTTTAAAATTAGGGCTGAAACTTCGGAGGCCGGATAGTCTATCTTCCGAGGGGAATTTGGACAAGCAAAATTCTCTGAATACGGCGAAGCGGTGGAAAATCAGTTGCAAAATTTCGAGTAGATCAATTTGAAAAAAAAAATCACCCGATTTCAAGTTCATATGCAAAAGTTATGGCCGTTTTAAGGTAAGCTATCCGAGTTACTGTTTTTTATGTTGATTCAACCTCGGTTTTGAAAAAGATCTCGCAATAGGATGTGAAAAACAATTGGAATTTAGCAACAACGACTGATGGAATGTTGTGTATGAATCAAGGAGGAGTGGCACAATGGTTTGTTGATAGGAGGATGAGTCCCGATCTTCCGAGAGGTAGGGTAAACTTGATTGGGTGGAGATCTCGACGTTGATGATCCAAGGCTCCGAACGAACGAAACCCCGCAATCACTACACCACTGCCCCGTTGGTTATCACCCGTGTCACACGAATGACCTCGCCACGAAGGCTTATCCCTGCAAGCGCAATCAAGAACACAAGCAAGAACAGAGAAGTTGCAATCAAAACTGAATTGATCACGAATTTGGGGTCTCACAACCAATGATCGGCGACACTGTTCAATGATAGATTGTAACTAAGCAAAACCTAGCTGTTTGTGACGGCTTCTAGGGGGTATAAAGGAGGTGGAGGACGACCAGGGGGTGCTGGGGTCGTGACCTAACCCTAAGACACGTACATAATGGACTTGGACTCGATACAAGGCCCAATGGCCCAACTAGGTGATGCAACACCCTGACAGACTCTAAACTTTATATTGTTTCTAAGTTTCCCATCGACTCCAGGGGAATATTGATGTGTGGCCAGCTTCATTGGAAATTTTATCCTCTCAGCTTTCCATGCATATGCATAACGTCAAAAACGGAGTCTGTATGCCTCCTGTGCATCCATTTTAAGGTGGACTACTCCTGAGCCCGAGTTGGACTCGAGTTTGAGTTGGGCTCGGTCTCTAACTTCTTGTTGGCGTATTTTCTGGTCCCCCATGCCTCCAAACCCTTCTCCATGTATCTCCATGGCCTCTCCATGGTTCCTAATCATAATTAATCCATTAGGTAGCAACATACTCTCAAAATTCACATATAAAGAATTGTTCAGGAACGAGCTCACCTCTAAATTCAATTGTCGTGCTCGAGCTCTAGTAATTGGACCTTGCATGTCTACCATGTGAGTGTTGTGTATATCTGCAGGAGTGATGTCCACATCATCCTCCTCCTCTTGCATTGGAGTCGTCCTCGACTCAAGCTCATCTTCTTCTCCCAAGTATGGCTTCAAATCTGAAATGTTAAATGTGGGACTAACCCCAAACTCGGGAGGCAACTCAAGTTTATATGCATTGTCATTTATCTTCTCAAGAACCTTAAAAGGTCCAGCAGCACGTGGCATAAGTTTGGACTTTCTCAAATCCAAGAACCTATCTTTTCTCAAATGAACCCAAACCAAATCACTGGGTTCCAATTTTACCTCCTTCCTACCTTTACTAGCAGCAATGCGATACTTTTCATTCATTTTTTCAATTTGTAACTTAGTAGTTTCATGCAACTTAATAATAAATTCAGAACTTTGTGTAGCATCTAAGTTCACAATTTCAGTATGTGGTAAAGGTAGCAAATCAATTGGAGCACGAGGATTGAAACCATAGACTACCATAAACGGACTTAACTTGGTTGTGGAGTGAATAGACCTGTTATAATCAAACTCAATATGTGGCAAACACTCCTCCCACAACCTCAAATTGTCTTTCAAAACAGCCCGCAACATAGTAGATATGGTACAATTAACTACCTCCGTTTGTCCATCAGTTTGTGGATGACAAGTAGTAGAAAACAGCAACTTTGTTCCCAATTTATACCATAAAGTTCTCCAAAAGTGACTCAAAAACTTAGCATCCCTATCAGAAACAATAGTATTGGGAACACCATGCAAACGCACAACCTCATTAAAGAACAAATCAGCAACATGTGAAGCATTATCGGTCTTGTGGCAGGGTATAAAATGAGCCATTTTAGAGAAACGATCAACAACCATAAAGACACTATCCCTCCCCCTCTTTGTTCTAGGCAATCCTAAAACAAAGTAAATAGAAATATCCTCCCAAGTTGCACTAGGAACCGGAAGAGGCATATAAAGACCATGTGGGTTAAGTCGAGACTTAGCTTTATTGCATGTCGTGCAATGTGAAACGTAGCGCTCCACATCACGCCTCATTCGTGGCCAAAAGAAGTGAGCGACCGGCACATCCTCTATCTTTTTAACACCAAAATGTCCCATCAAACCACCTCCATATGCTTCCTGCAACAACAAAAGACGAACGGAGCTAGCTGGAACACACAGCTTGTTAGCACGGTAGAGAAGGCCTTCACGCAGCAGGAATTTTTGCCACGTTCTTCCCTCTCTACAATTTTCAAAGGCATCTTTGAAGTCCAAATCAGTAGCATATAACCTCTTTATGGTTTCCAAACCGAAGATTTTATGAGAAAGTTGGGATAGTATGGTATAACGTCTAGATAAAGCATCGGCAATCACATTGTCTTTCCCTTTCTTATGTTTAATGATGTAAGGAAATGATTCTATGAACTCAATCCATTTAGCATGACGTTTGTTCAGATTAGCTTGTCCTTTAAGATACTTCAAAGACTCATGATCTGAATGTATGACAAATTCTTTAGACCATAGGTAATGTTGCCAAGTTTGCAAGACACGCACTAAAGCATAAAGTTCTTTGTCATATGTAGAATAATTCAGCGAAGGCCCATGCAATTTTTCACTAAAGAAGGCAACAGGTTTACCTCCTTTAATTAGCACTCCTCCAATGCCAATGCCGCTCGCGTCACATTCAAGCTCGAAGGTCTTCTCAAAATCAGGAAGTTGCAGCAATGGTGCTTGTGTGAGCTTCGACTTGAGAACATCAAAAGCTTGTTGTTGTGCTGGTCCCCATCGAAACGGCACTCCATGCTTTGTCAACTCATGGAGAGGTGCCGCAATGGTGCTGAAATCCCGCATGAAACGCCGGTAGAAACCTGCGAGACCAAGAAAACTCCGAACCTGTGTGACCGTAGTCGGAAGTGGCCAGCTCGTGATGGCAACAATCTTTGCCTCGTCCACCTCAATGTCCTGCGAAGTAACAACATACCCAAGAAAAGACACACGATCGATGCAAAAGGTGCACTTCTCAAGGTTACCATATAAACGTGCATCGCGCAAGACATTAAAAACAGCACGCAAATGTTCAAGATGCACATCATATGACTTGCTGTAAATAAGGATATCATCAAAGTAAACCACCACAAATTTACCAATGAAAGCACGTAAAACCTCATTCATCAATCTCATGAAAGTGTTGGGCGCATTAGTTAAACCAAATGGCATGACTAACAATTCATAAAGTCCGAATTTAGTTTTAAAAGCAGTTTTCCATTCATCACCTAAAGCCATACGAATCTGATGATACCCACTACGCAAATCAATCTTGGAGAAAATAACAGAACCACTCAACTCATCAAGCATGTCATCCAATCTAGGAATAGGATAGCGATAACAAATGGTAATGTTATTGATGGCTCTAAAATCAACACACATGCGCCAAGTGCCATCTTTTTTTGGAACCAAAAGAACAGGAACAGAACAAGGACTAAGACTCTCATGAACGTACCCGCGGTCTAGAAGATCTTGGACTTGTCGCTGAATTTGCTTAGTCTCGTCGGGGTTGGTCCTGTAGGCAGCACGGTTTGGCAAGCTCGCCCCTGGAACCAAATCAATCTTGTGCTCAATGCCACGCACAGGTGGTAATCCAGGGGGTATCTCTGATGGAAAAACATCCATATATTCCTGCAAAAGGTTAGCAACAGCAGGTGGCAAGACAATGGATGTATCCTCAATGGAATATAAAGCATGTTTGCACACTAAAGCATAGCAAGTTCCATTAGAGGCATATAAATCATCAAGATCAGATTTAGTTGCAAGCAAAATAGGATTTTTCAACTTAATAGGTTGCTGAATTTCAGAATTGAAAACACCCTTTTGCTTAGCATTATTCTTTTTCTCCTGCTCAAATTGTACAACTTCAGTGGGACTCATAGGAAGCAACACAATTTTCTTGCCCTTATGCATGAGAGTATACTTATTAGATCGATCATGGTGAATAGCATCAGTATCAAACTCCCAAGGACGTCCCAACAAAAGAGAACAAGCATCCATAGGTACCACATCAAAATCAGCAAAATCATGATAAGAACCAATGGAAAAATGTATCCTTCCTGTTTGTGTTACCTTAACCTTACCATTGTTGTTAAACCATTGAATGTGATAAGGGTGGGGATGCTCCCGTGTGGTCAAGCCAAGCTTCTTGACCACCTCAACATTCACCAAATTGTTGCAGCTACCACCATCAATGATGGTATGTACACGGCAGTCCTTGACGACGAGAAACATGTTGAAAAGGTTGTGACGTTGGCGGTTGTCGTCCTCTCGAACCGTGGCACTCAAAGCTCGCTGCACAATCAAAGTCCTATAGTTGTTTGTCGCAGATGTACCAAGAACCTCTTCAGCACCATCATCCGAACCTGAAATGTTAGTTGCAATAATATTTTCATCTTCAATATCAGAAGCACTAACATACCCACCATCAGCAGTGGCAATGATCGCCCGTTTGTTGGGGCAATCTCGTTGCATATGGCCAAGTCCCTGGCAGCGGTGGCACTTGATGTCGGAGCTGTGACTTGTTGAAGTGTTGGGTGCAGCCGCCTTTGCTGCAACACCTGGAGGCATCTGGGACTTGCTGTTATCTTGTCCCCGTGATGTAGAAGGTGCGATGCTGCTGCGTATAACATCCATGGAGGGTGGTGTAGAAGCACGTACGCTCGAGGAGGGCGCTGCTTTGGATGGCACCGGAAATTGTCGTGGCGTGAAGGTGTTGTTCCGCCGCTGCTGTTGGCGACCCTGCACTTCTTTTTCTGCTAACATAGCAAGTTGAAATAAACGTTGAATAGAATGATATTCCTTGTAGGCAACTATGTCCTGGATCTCACGCCGCAAACCCCCATAAAACCTAACAATTTGGTCTTCCTGATCCTCAACTACCCCACAACGAAGCATACCTTTCTGCAACTCTTGGTAGTACTCTTGGACAGTCATGTCACCCTGATCAAAGCGTTGCAATTTCTTAAGAAGATCACGTCTATATGAAGGAGGAACAAACCTAGCGTGCATCTCTTCTTTTAATGCAGCCCATGTCTGTGGTGCATTACATGTATTGACAAGTTCATTCCACCAAATTATAGCAAAATCTTTAAACTCACTAGTGGCTTGTCTAACTCTATGTCGCTCAGGAACAAGATGAGAGCTAAATTTTTGTTCTACCGTCATTTCCCAATCCAAGTAAGTCTCAGCATCATAAGATCCATAAAATGTTGGAATAGAAAACTTAATCTTAGCATAAGAATCATTATCTTGTTCAGGAGCATGCGGACGAGGTCTACCTCCCATACCTTGACGATTTCGTCGAGGGCGATGGCGCTGCTGTGCATCAACCTCATCGTTATTGAAGTCATCCTCTGTGTCATAGTGAGCATGTGCATCACCATCAAGGATGATAGAGGGTGTAGCTTGTTGGGGAAGACGAGTCTCCATCTCGCCCAACCGTGTGGTCAGACCAGCAACACTTGTATGGAGCCTCTGAAAGGTGGCTGTTGTAGTGGTCTGGTAATTGTTGAAAGTTTCGGTCATTGCCTGCATCATGTCCCTTAGTTCCATATGGGACACGCACTCATCATCATCCGGAGGTGTAGAACCAGAGGTCTTATCCATAGGCTTCTTTCCTGTCATTGTTAGTACAAAACAGAAACGAAGACAAAAAGATCGTGAAGAACCCTATTACTACGCTCTCCAAAGTGGGTGGAAAATCGATCAGTAAGATGCGTCTTACCCCGCTCTTACAAGTTTCTTACCAGCACTGCAGGTGGCCAACGGTGACTGATGTGAAGCAAGCAGAGAGTGGGTGTGATTGCAAAGGTTACCTGTTCTGCTCGAGAGAAGGTGGAGCTTGGAAGGCTCAAATGCAGTATATGTATGTGGCACACAAGTTAGTAACAGATAGCAATGCTGAATAAGTGTCCAAAGAATTTCACCTAGTTGCTGGCCTAAGAATGTATTAGAACAGTTGTGGCAACAAGCAAGGATAAGGATGAATGATGATGAACAACAAGGATAATATAAGCAAGTATCCAGCACTCGCACAGAAATAGCACACCCCTTAACCTCCTGTTTTTGTCTTGAAGCACTAGTAGAAATCAAAATCTTTTTTTCTCTTTTTTTGATATTTTTTATCAACCAAGGGCACAAGAATAGAAACAGCACCAAGTATTAGCTCAAACCGATGAAAGATGAGATCGGCACAAATTCAGGAGCGATTGGAAAAACTGGTGCTGGAATTTCGGAGTTCGAAACGATGGACTTCTTAATTTTTTTAATTTTCTTTGAAAACGCTGTATGTGGACTTTTCCGAGACCTTTTCAGGAAAAAAAATGTGCCTCAATCGGAGTTACGAGCGAAAAGTTATGCCCGTTTTAAGGAGGATACCCCGAATCAGGTTTTGGTGGTGGTGGAAACTGCAACAGAAACGAATCGGTGGATGGAATTTTTTTGTAGATTGGTTTTTTGTAGATGGCAGCGGATGGAAGAAACAAAACTGAACCAAAACAAATCTAAACCAGCAACTAGACTCAACCTAGGACACGAACTCAGAACTACGGACTCCGAAACTAAATTGTGCAAAGGTTGAGCGGGGGTTGTAGGTCAGGGAAACTAAATTTTTTTTGTGGCTTTTTGTGGACGATAGGACTGAAACAAAATAAATCTAAAGGGCACACAAGTATACCTCACAGTGAACCTGGAAATCTGATACCAATTGATAGGAGGATGAGTCCCGATCTTCCGAGAGGTAGGGTAAACTTGATTGGGTGGAGATCTCGACGTTGATGATCTAAGGCTCCGAACGAACGAAACCCCGCAATCACTACACCACTGCTCTGTTGGTTATCACCCGTGTCACACGAATGACCTCGCCACGAAGGCTTATCCCTGCAAGCACAATCAAGAACACAAGAAAGACCAGAGAAGTTGCAATCAAAACTGAATTGATCACGAATTTGGGGTCTCACAACCGATGATCGGTGACACTGTTCAATGACAGATTGTAACTAAGCAAAACCCAGCTGTTTGTGACGGTGGCTAGGGGGTATAAAGGAGGTGGAGGACGACCAGGGGGGTTCTAGGGTCGTGACCTAACCCTAAGACACGTACACAATGGACTTGGACTCGATACAAGGCCCAATGGCCCAACTAGGTGATGCAACACCCTGACAGACTCTAAACTTTATATTGTTTCAAATTTTCTCATCGACTCCTAGGGAATTTTTACATGGGGCCAGTTCCATTGGAAAGTTTATCCTCTCAGCTTTCCGTGCATATGTAGAACGTCAAAAATGGAGTCCGTGTGCCTCCTGTGCATCCATTTTAAGGTGGACTACTCCTGGGCCCGAGTTGGACTCGAGTTTGAGTTGGGCTCGGTCTCTAACTTCTTGTTGGCGTATTTTCTTGTCCTCCACGCCTCCAAACCCCTCTCCATTTATCTCCATGTCCTCTACATAGCTCCTAATCATAATTAATCCATTAGGTAGCAACATACTCTCAAAATTCACATATAAAGAATTGTTCAGGAACGAGCTCACCTCTAAATTCAATTGTCGTGCTCGAGCTCAAGTAATTGGACCCTGCATGTCTACCATGTGAGTGCTGTGTATATCTGCAGGAGTGATGTCCACATCATTTGTCACCTGTTGTAGGGCTGGCGATGCAGGAGCTCACGAAAGGCGGCTAGCTAGGGCAAACCGATGATCTTATTGGCTCGGTTTGTTGTTTAGGGATTGTGGAAAAGGTGAGCAGCAAGAAAACACAAGGAAGAAAAACGATAACTACGGCCCAAAAGCACAATGCTAAACCAGCAACAAGACTCGACCACACGAATGCAAACTCAACAATGCAAACTGAAAAACGAAACTTGCAGGCACTATGGTCTAGGAATCGGTAAACACGATATGATTTTTTGTGGCTTTTTCTGTGGACTCTAGGTATGAAAAACAAAAACTAATCTAGTGGGAAATCAAAGTACCTCACGGGCAACCTGAAATCTGATACCAAATGATGAGTAGTTTAGGCCCGATCTTGCGAAAGGTAGGTCGATTGAAGTGGAGATCTCGACGTTGATGATCCGAGGCACTCGAGCAGACCCGAATCCCCCTGCAATCATTACACCACTGCTCCATTGGTTATCAACCATGCTTCACATGCTTGACCTCACCAAGGAGGCTATCCCTGCAGGTGCAACCGAGAACACAAGCAAGAACGATGAAGATGCAATCTGAAATTGCAAAATTGGGGTCTCACAATTCGTAGAACGGCGAAAGTGTTTAATCTAAGAAAAACCCACCGAATATGGCCGGTGGCTGCAGTATTTAAAGGCTTGGCTTCGTCCATAAAACCCTTAGACGCGTCCCTAATGGACTCATACGGGATACAAGGCCCAAAAGCCCAATACGGTGGTGCAACACCGGACAGAACTCCGAATTTGACTTGTTTCGATAATTCCCAATGACTCCTGGAAAATTTTAATGTGGGACCAGAACCATTGGAAATTTTATCTTCTCATATTTCCATGCATATGTAGAACGTCAAAAACGGAGTTCGTATGCATCCTGGGCGTCCGTTTTAAGATGGACTGCTCCTGGACTCCGAGTTGAACTCGAGTCCAAGTTGGCGACTGTTTCCATCAACTTGTGGACGTCCCATCTGATTCTCCACGTCCCCAAATCCTCCTCCCTTTACTTGTTGATCATGTCCATGGCTCCTAATAACAATTAAATCATTAAATAGCAATCCATTCTCAAACTCACATGGGTAGGAAGTTAGGAACGAGTTCACCTGCTGATTTAGTAACCGCGCTCGTGCTCTTGTGATTGGTCCTTGTATATCAATGTGAGTATCCACTGTTGTGATGTCCTCATCATTCTGGGCTGCCGCTATCTCTTCACGGATGGTGGGGATAAGAGCTAAGTTGTAGAGAGCTCCATGGGGAACCACATACAAGGGTGGTTCACTCTCTTCAACCGGTGTGATGGTCAGATTATGTACGTGTGACTTGCGACTCAGCGCATCCGCCACCACGTTTGCCTTGCCGGCATGATAATGGATCTCTATTTCGTAATCCTTTATCAACTCCAACCATCTTCTTTGCCTCATGTTTAATTCCTTCTGAATGAAAATATATTTGAGGCTCTTGTGGTCGGTATATAGATGTACGAGGTTACCAAGTAGGTAATGCCTCCACATCTTGAGTGCAAGTACCACGGCAGCGAGTTCTAAGTCATGAGTGGGATAATTCTGCTCATGATTCCTGAGCTGTCGTGATCCATATGCAACAACTCTTTGGTCTTGCATCAGCACACATCCGAGCCCAACGTTGGATGCATCGCAATATACGTTGAACGGTTTTGTTGTATCCGGCTGCACCAAAACCAGTGCTGATGTTAAATGCTTCACTAAAGCCTTGAATGCCACTTCACATGCTAGACTCCAAACATATTTGGTAGTCTTCTTCAGCAGTTCGGTCATAAGCTTTGCAATCTTCGAGAAGTTCGGAATGAAACTCCGATAATATCCCGCGAGTCCAAGGAAACTCCATACCTCACGGACAGACCTCGGGAACATCCAATTCAGATCTAGTGTAATCTTGCTCGGGTCTACAGCGATGCCCTCCGCTGAGATGATATGCCCGAGGAAAGGTACATGCGATATCCAAAATTCGCATTTGCTGAATTTCGTGTATAGCTTGTGATCTCGCAGCCGTTGCAAGACAATACGCAGGTGCTTCGCATGTTCTTCCTCCAACTTGGAATATACTAATATGTCGTCGATGAAGACCACGACAAACTTGTCCAGCTCCGGCATGAATACCGAGTTTATCAAGTACATGAAATGAGCTGGAGCATTGGTGAGGCCGAAGGACATGACCAGGTACTCATAAATCCCGTACCTCGTCGAGAAAGCCGTCTTCGGAATATCCTCAGCCCGTATCTTAATCTGATGGTACCCTGATCTTAAATCAATCTTGGAGAAGATCTTTGCTTCGACCAACTGATCAAGCAACATGTCGATCCATGGCAATGGGTACTTGTTCTTGATTGTCACGGTGTTTAGTGGACGATAGTCCACACAAAGCTGCAACGTTTTGTCCTTCTTCTTGACGAATAATGCCTAACAGCCCCATGGTGAGGAGCTCGGCCTAATAAATCCCTTGTCCAGCAGGTCCGTCAACCATGTTTTTAATTCTGCCAACTCCTTTGGCGCCATCTTGTACGGCCTTCTATATATTGGCATTGTTCCCGGTGCAAGTTCAATCTTGAACGCCACCTCCCGGTCGGGCGGTGTATCCGGTAAATAATCCGGGAATACGTCGGCAAACTCACGGACTACTGGTATGTATTCCAAGCTGATGGTGGTGGATTGGTATACGGCTGGAAGTTTTATTTCTGGACTGTCCAGAAATAAAGAATGAGACTCGTGCATCTCTGGATGCAAATGCATGACTCGAAGGACGGTGTATAAAACAGCACCGTGGCGGTTTAATCATGACATTCCTAAGGTGACATCGACCTTTTGTCCCTCTAAAACTATGAGAGACGTAGGGTATACTCTTCCCCCTAAGCATAACGGTGCTTTTGGAACCATTACGCTTGCTGAAATTTTCCCACCCGGTGAACAAATCAAATACGGACTCTCGGTGGGTAGTATTTGCAAACTATGCTCAGCAACATAAGCTTGGCTAATGAAATTATGCGTGGCACCCGAATCAAATAAAACTATGGCAGGATGTTTGTGGAGTTGGAACATACCCATAAGTATGGGTTCTCCCTCCGGCACGTCCTCTATGGCGAGTTGGTGGACATTGCCAGGCTTAGGGTTCGCCCGCCGTACAAGGTTAGGATTCCGGGGCTGATTCCTCCCTGGGAGCGGTGGTGCCATGCTGCTGCCGTGCTTCTCGGGGCAATTGTTGGCAAAGTGCCCATGGCGACCGCACGTGAAACATGCATATGGTGGCTGGCCGGTGCTTGGGGAACGAAAGCCCGGCATGCGCTGCTGAGGTGCAAACGCTTGCGGCATTGCCCACTGCTGCTGTTGTTGCTCTGGAGGTGCTGGTAATGCCGGTCGGAACGCCGGCTGTGGATATGGCTGATTGCGGAGCTGCATCGGCCGTTGTGGTGGCTGCCAGCATTGACCTTATGGTGTGCAATACACCATCCTATATTTTTGGGGAGGACCTCCTCCCTCTCCGCTGCTCTGCGGCATGCTGCGCTTCTTTTCTGCTGCAGCCAACTCCTTGCCGGAGTCCTCCTGAACAATCGCAGCATCAATCATTTCGTTGAGGCTGCCGCGATTGAACATCGCCAATTTTGTAAAAGCCCAAGAAAGTGACTTGCAAAAGTTTGTTCATCACCTCACAACACCACAGCTCTTGTGATGGATATCTCATGAGCTCTTGTGAAGAGCAAGTAACCACCATCAAAAGGGTGATTAGAGGGGAAAGCCCTAACTTCCAAAAAGTAGGGTTTCTACACATAAGCATGAATGGTTTAGCTCACCCATAGACCCTAAATAGTCTTGGGAAAGCTATGGCCAAATTTCATGCAAATCCAATACTTTCTGAGCCACTTTTGGAAACATTTGTAAAATGGGCCAATTTGAATGCAAATTCAAATTGCAGCAACGTCCATCACTTCAATTCAAATGTTGACTTCATACTAAAACTCAGCACATTTTTCTGAGTTAATCCATAAATTTTCATCCTCATTGGAGTTCATCTTGTCAGGGGCTAAATTTGCATTATTTCAAACTGAATTTGAATTTCAAATTCAAATGGGCAGCAAATTTAGCCAAACTAATCTCAAATTGAGGAAATCAAACTCAAACCATGACTTGGTGGCTAAGTCTCTCATTCAATTGTGAGTGGCTGAGATCTTTTCAGTGAAAACAAAAATGAAAAACAGAAAAGGAATTAGAGGCGAGAGGAACCCACTGATCAGTGACTGGACGCAGGGTGAAACCAACTCAAACCAGGCGACGTAGCGCGGGCGACCGACGCCTGCTCGCAGAGGCCGCCAGCTCGCTCGGGACTTCCATCTCACGGTGAAATTTTTTGGCTCTAAGGCCAGCACACCGAGCTGCTCCACCCTTCTTTCTGTTCCCGAGCGAAAACGAGCACGTCCTGAGCTATTCTCCCATTTCCGCGCAATAACTCGTCGCCGCTTCCTCTGATCACCGGTGACCGGCCGATCCCGGCGGATTCACGCACAGTCAACATAGAAGAAAAGGTGCACTTACTTGTGCTGAAGCTGTAGGAGGAAACCGTGCTCCAGTTCAGGCGGTGTAGAGCAAGAATTTCTAGTTTTCTTCCTCGGAGCATGTTAGGGTTAGAGTCCGGTCGACAAAATTTGTTGCACAGAGGCAACCGCTGGTTAATCTACAGCTCACACACGCTCTAGAACACCTAGCGCACCTCCTCGATCAAGTAGCAACCAGTTCCATGCACTAGGACCCTAGTTCTGCCAGAATTTCGGCCCGGCGGCTGAAAACAGGGCACCTCGCCGGTGAGGTCTTAGTTCCGGCCATTTTCATGAGGATCAGTGCTCATATCCGTTATCAGAAAATGTCAGCGGAGCTCACAGAGCAAACCGCGTCGAAAAAGGTGTAGAGAACACCGAGTGCGACGTCGCCGATGAGCTTCCGGCCGCTGTCACCATCACGAGCACTGTTCCGGCCATCGCCGAGCTCCGTTGAGTGCACCAACGTGTTCCTCAGGCGGAAATGTGCACAGGTGGCGAGTTTCATCGAAGGTCGGGCCGCAGAACGCCCGGCGGCGAGCTCTACGGCGAAGGTGGCGGCGGTGAGCCGCGGGAGCGCGAGGTAGACAAAACCCCACGGGCCCCACGTGTCAGCCTCTGTTTAAACAGCGTCAGATCTGCTGTGGCACCGGGATCCCATGCAACGGCGCGGAAGACTCTGCGGACCCCGTGTGAGTTGGCTGCGGTGCTGACACATAGCCCGGCGACCCCACCAGCCGATTTAAACTTTATTTGAATTTTCCAGTTTTAGTTCAAACTTCAAATGCACACAACTTTTGCTAGGAAGCTCCAAATTCAGTGAAACAAATTTTTCTGAACTCAGAATTTTGATTACTTTCCAGAAACACAAATTTCGGCTCATGAAACTTAACGGTTTTCCAGAATTAAATCCCTAAAATTTAAACTGTTAGGAATTATATCTGGAGAATTACTTTATGAAAAATTCTGAAATTTGGCTGGGTGGTTCATTGGAAAATCCTTGAATCACAGTAAAATTTTCAGACCCATCCAAGTTCATTTAGTCCCCCTAATGGTGTGATTAAGTGAACTGCCCTGAGAAAATAGAAAAATGTACAGAAACATTTTTCAGATTTTCTCAAATCTTGTTTAGGGCATAACTTCATCTAGAATTCTTCAAATGACATGAAACCAATTCCATTAGAACCATCTCAAGTTCTAGTTTCCAGTAAGTAATGGTTGAAGCCATGAAAATCCCTGGAATTCCTTAGAGACTCTAATATTGACCAAATAGGCTTTTATTTGTACAAGGCTCAGATGAACTTTGTTTCAAATGAAACTTGGTCAAGACTCTGGTTAGGACCCTACCAAGCCGCCATAAAAATTTCAGAACCAAAGGGGAGGGCTAGATAGAGTTATAGTAATTACTTATTTAGTTCTAAACATTGCAATTGAATTGACATATAGTATCTCGTGACGTGTAGTCGCTGAAGGCGAGGAAACTCCGGAAGTGCTCGAATTCCTTCTTCCGGATGAAGCCCTAACCACTGACCAGCAGCAACAAGGCAAGCCCCAGTTTACATTAAACCATTTTACAAAGTTTTGCTTTGTTATATACTTAGTATGAGGTATAGGAATGTGCATTAGGTGTAAAGTGGATGAAACCCCAAGTGCATAAACAGCTTTGTCCTATAAGAGTGAGGGTAGTGTCTAAGTCCTCGAGTAGACAGGCTATGCTTAATGATTCATAGAACTTCGGTACAAGTCGAGTAGTTGGAATCTACTCGCGAGTTTAGGCTTGGGACACACAGGATTGGTTCGAGTGATGAGAATCACTTTAGTAATGAAAATGAGACTCGGCAGGGGCTAGGGCGCAGCAAGAGAAAGTCTTGTGTGCATGGCCCTGTCCATGTCAATTGAGGACCGATCCGTGTGTGGCCCTGCTGAACAAGTATTGAACGTACCGAAGGCATATCGGATATATGGGCCCCGATAAACCGATGTAACCTATACCTCCGGGCGTCGAGGCATAACACACAAATTTATAGGTGTAGTCTGAGGGCAGCAAGGTGGAAATCTGCTAACGGGCATAGAGAGATGCTCCGTGTAGGGAATCTCCTGCTCGTTTCGGTGCGACCGGTTCGACGTTTGGGCTGTTGGGTGAAAGGTTGTCCCGTACGACATCGAGTGAGCGTGCTGTGCAGCTCCACGGGTGGGCGTACGTGACGTGCTCTTTTGGTATCCCTGCAGGTGTATATCGAGTCGATTCACCGTCCCTCACAGTGACTAGTACCGCTTGTTCACTGCGTCATAACGTAGATAAACTATGGAACATTATGATTCAATTCTGCTAATATGTATAATTGTATTGCTACATGTGTGCCACCAAATATTGCTTACTAAATTTCAAATTCATGAACTGTTAACTTGTGGCTAAAAGATGAAATAAGGATGAACTTGTAGGCGTGTCCATTTGCTGCTAATTACCACCCCATGTCCGTTGTACACTACATGTAGAGTTTCATGCCTAGGTGAGTCGGTTAAGTCTTATTGAGCCCTCGTGCTCACGGTTGCTGCTATAAGTGTTTTTCAGGTGAGGAGCATCCAATGGACTCGGGTTACGAGTCCACCGGCGAGGGCTACCCTCCGTCGGGGACCACGGCTGAGTGGGATCTGTACACGCCGCGCTGAGCTGGAGGAGTGCAGCTAGTGTGGGTTGCCCTAGGGCTGGGCAACCGACTTTTGCTAGGTAGACGGGCGTGAGTTGTACAAACTTAGTTTTCCGCTGCTGTAATATAAACACTAGTTTATAACTGAAGTATTGTACTACTTTATACATTTCAGTTGGTTTTCTATGTAATACAGTGTTTTCCTTATGATGTGTGTTGTCGGGTGTCGCATCGTGCGGCACCACCCTATGTGATCCTGGATGAGCGGATTCCGGTCCGCCACAAATTTATCCTTCAGGAGCAGATTTAGCCCCTGGTAAAAGTGGTCCCGCCTCTTCTCGTCCGTATCAGCGTGATACGACACATAAAGAGCGAGATCGTTGAATGCCCAGGCATACTCCAGTGCGTTCCTGTTGCCTTGGTGCAGGTGGAGGAACTCCTGCGTCTTTCTCTTCATCAGACCCGACGGTATGTGATAGGCCCTGAAGGCCGTCCGGAACTCCGCCCAGGTCAGCACTCGCTCGGTGGGTTGAGAGGCACAAAAATTTGCCCACAAAGCACTCGCAGACCATATAAGTTGCTGGGCCGCAAATTGTGTCTTCTGCTTCTCCGTAACGCGGATCAGCCCGAATTTCATCTCCATGGTGCGGAGCCAGTTGTCCGCATCAATGGGTTCATCCGCCCGCGAGAATATCAGGGGATGCATAGCCAGGAAATCTGAGTAGGAACTCTGCTGTCATTCCTCTTGGTCTTGACGCCTCTCTGGTCGAGACGCGTATTTGCTATTAATGTTTGCAGCAACTCGGTGTGCTGCTGGTGAGATCCTGCCATGGCCGCAACTATATCAGCCACTGTGACCGTTGGCGGTGGTGGTGGTTGTGGTTGCTGCTGCGGTTGCTGTCCCGAGGAAGTATCGGCAGGCTGTTCGGAGGCATCTCCACCCTGACTAGAACCCCCAACCTCAGGGTTGGCACGAGTGCGAGTCATTCTGAAATTCAAAACAGCGTTGATCAGCACATGTCATACTCGAAAATCCATGGAAAACAGTAGGTACTGCAGTGACACATTGAGAAAATTGCACAACATTCACATATATTGATAAAGCAAAAACTTTATACAGGATACATTATTCTTGGATCTCCGAGAAGTCATGCTCATGTTGTCACTACCTATACGCACGCTACTGTTTATATGACATGTCACTGTTACAAAAGTTGTTACATACAACCACCCTCGCTGCCCTACTTGGCAATGGTAACTCCCTAGTCGGAGTAGAAGTCGACCTCCTGCAGGTCGTCCTCCTCTGCTGGTTCGGCTGGTGGCTCAGGGTCCATGACCTCCTCTTCGGGTTCAGGTTCCGGTATCGCCGGAATACCGAGAACCACGGGTACGACACCTACCATCGGTAGGCCCACTACCGGAGGTACGAGGTCCTGCAATGCATGCACCTCGTCCATGGCCTGGTTGTAGTCCATCTCCCAGTTCTGCCCCTTCTCAATGGCGTCATCACGCTCTTGAGTAAGGACCTCATTCTGCTGGGTCAAAGTTTGGACATGTTGCTGCAAAGCTGTGATGTCGACACGGCTTTTCTTCCCCGCCTTCTTCAAATGACGCAACTGATTATGCTGCTAATTCAGTCACTTGATCGTTGGAAGAAGTACATTACGAAGTGCGTTGTGAGCACTCTCGTAATGATCCCGGTGGCTGGTGCTCTCCTTGAGCTCCACGGCAAGTCGAGCCATATGGATAGCTTGGCTGTCCATCACGTCCTTTCCTTCCGTAAGATGGAGGCTGAGATTCGCCTCCGCTGGGTTGTACCTTGGGCAACTCGGACCAGTCGCTTCAAAATACCGCTCCCACCACACGTGGTTAGCTCGTCCCTCCATAGCTCCCACGTGTAGTAGACAGAAGTGCGACATGGTGTCGCTGGCTTCCACTTGCCACATGTCTTCCATGTGTCTCCCTTTCACCGTGATGATGACGGTGCCCAACCCGGTGGTGTGGGTCCTGCCGGAGCATCGACATGAATAGTCCATGTATTGTTCCCCTCCTGGCCTTCTTCCTTGGTCAGGAAGCGCGGCATCTCCCCATATCCGAAATATTGAAGCATCAGCTTCAACATGTCCGAATAACCGCGGCGTTGAGAACAATGGGACACCACCCATCCATTCCCCAATTGCTTATCCGCTTCCATATGTAGAAACATATTTGAAAAGGTCAAATATTTATTTTAACAGTAAATCAGTGAGTTATAAATTAAAACATGTCATTTAACTCATAAAACTGGAAACATAAATCAAACATAGAACAAATTTGATTTCTGGTCTGCTGCCCAAAATGACAGTACAGACCAGTTTCCCTTCTATCCAGATTTAGACCATATTAAGGGCGAAATCAGTTCTGGGGTTCAACATCAAAGTTAAATTCAACTTCAATAGATTTACAGAATGTATTTTTATGCCCTAAGATCTGCTCTGGTTCAAAAGTTATGGGATTTCAAAGTTGACAGAATTTCTGGACAAAATTGGGCAGCACCTCCCTGCTTGAGGTACTGACTTGATCCAAGAATTCCAGTTAATTCTATACCGAATTTGATAAAAATCTCTGTTACAAAGTTGTAACCTATATCATGAAAGTTTCATAACTGCCTCATTTGCTATTTCGGATTTTTATGCAGGAACCTATGGTCATTTTACAGAGAGTATTTGCTCTGCCTGTTTTTCTGGATAGTTTCAACTCTACTGCATATTTTGACAAGTTAATGGTTGAAACACCTCTGGACATCAAAATAAAAGTTATAGAACTCTTCCCATGATTTCCAGAAATGTATCATACGACCCCCAACGTCAAAAGAACTCTACCTCTAAACTCAGTATAACTTCAGCATTATTTCAGCTGAAAACAGAGGACTCTGATCCTAGCTTTACATAAGTTGAAACTTGCTTAATTTGGAAATTCTGATCAAGGAAAGGAGTTTAAATCAAAATTTTATTGCTCTAGATCAAAGCTTTCAACTTTTACAATGATGTTCATCATTTAGTGGGGTGTGACGTCGAATCGTCACCAAAACCATGCTGGTACTACGTTCCTCATCAAGAAAACCTATACCGGACTTAGCCGGCTTCGTTCGTTCAGTGGCACTAAGCGACTCTCACACACGTGTTCTACACAGCTACCGATTCATGGTTAGACTACCTGCATAGAAGCACACAATCATCAGGTTCAGCTGCACACTGAACCCGGCTCCATAACAGTTTCATACACCCGTCCGTCGTTAGTCACACGGGTGTTCTCAAGCCAAACACGCCTTGAGCTACGTATTCACGTTGCCAACCACGTGACGGGGTCTCCACTACTTGCCCGTTGCACGCCAGGGACTGGCGTTGCTCAAATACCCCAAACGACATGAAGAGTCATAGAGGATAACAAAGTTGGCTGGGTTACCTGCCACCCGTGAGGCTCCACCCTTTAGCTTGTGCTCACTGGTGGAGAGCACTTACATGAACCCCCCAAGACATAGAGAGTACCGAGATGCATGATTTTCCGACATAGCAAATAGATCAGTGTTGCCACTTTCTATACACTAATAACATCCTTATGTGGGCTATTACTCGTTCCTCACCGAGTTTTTGAAAATCTAGCCTTTTTCAGTGCGTTAAACCTCAATGATGCTCTGGCGCCACGATGCAAGGACCCGACGTTCCCGACATTCCAGGATCTCGCTGAGGTGTGCTGCGATGGACAGCAACGGATAAAACACAGAGAAAGGCAATAAGCGGAAGCTAAGTTTTATTACATAAAATGTTATCAACATATTTACAACAAAATAACGTTGTAGCCTACACTCTTAGGCGTAGACTAAGCAAAAGGTTTCACGTTCAGCCCGTGAACGTGATCCCACTAGATACACACACCACACTAACACGGCGGCATGCACGGCTCCCATTCGATGGTGGTTCCCTCTAGGGAATCCATCTCCTCCTCGGGAGCCTCCTTCTCATAAGACCCTGCAAACGCTTCAACAAACAAGCAGTGAGCATGATGGCTCAGCAAGACTAACCTGTCTCACCTAAACATGTAACTCTACATGTTGGGTTTGCAGTGTACGATAGGAAAGTAGTTTGCATAAAGACTCGCCTAATTAGTTGACTCTTACTTTCAAGTTTTATCCTCAAGTTAGTGTAAAACCTCATGCTAAGCTACATAGGAAGTCCGCAATCAAATAAGAAGTGCATTCCTCTTATGTGATCTGCCTAAGGTTGAAAAGAACTTTGATTTGCTCTAAACTAAATCATTTCATTAACAAACAACGTAAGACTTTCAAACAGCAACTTTTAATAATGACATCTAGTCTGTTCTTTCTACGTCACGGCACAGTGAACAAGTGATACTCACTGACCGTGAGGGACGGCGATTATAATCGATTTACACCTGCAGGGTTACCCGAATAACCCATTACATATGCCCGTACTCGATGTTGCCCTACAGCAGCCATCACGGACGTCGTACGCAACCACCTTTCATTCATTAGCCAAGTGTTGAACCTTTCCTATCGTCCAGAGCAGGAGGTCTCTACGCGGAACATCCTCGGTGCCCACTAGCCGATTTACATCTCGCTGCTCACAACCTACCCTCTGGATGACGAGGAATGCCTCAACATATCGCTACCCGAATTACATTGGTTTCCCGGTTCCCATATAGCCGGTAGGTCTTTGGTATGGTTCTAGCTTGTTGAACGGGCCCGCACATGGCTCGGTCCTCAATCGACACGAGCGGAGCTATGGCACCCAGGCCCCAAAGTCCTGCTGCCCTTACTCTCCGCTCGGTCTCATTTTCATGCCATGTGATTCATTGTCTATCTCTCTAACCAAAGGGTGTGCCTCTAAGCCTATTCTCGCAAGTAGTTCCAACTACTCGACATGTATCGAATCCTATACCATTTGAGCACTGCAGTGGCTACTCGAGGTTCAACTCTTAGACCCAAAATCCCTGGTTATCTTAGCTATGCAAGTGGATTTCAATTCAAGACTCTAATGCACATCATAAGAAATGCATAATATAAGTGACCAAAACAATAAACTTTATAAATAGGTTAATGCTGGGACACCCTCATTTTCGATTTCTGCATGTATTCATGTTTCATGTAGAAAAAAATTAAAATAAGTTGAAACCGAGAAAGAATCAAAAAGTTAGCCAAAAAGAGCAAATTCCAGTTTACAGAGAGCGCCGAAGACAACTCCCGCGGCTCGCTGGCCACGTGGCATGTTCGGAGCTCATCTCCGCAAAGGGGGAGAGGTCCGCCGCTAAACTGGCTACGTGGCAGGCTCGGGGCTCGTCCCTGTGGCAAAGGCTGAGGTCCGACCCCGCAGTGACACGTGTTTCCCCTGGAGCTAGCCTCTGCGGAGAAGTGAGGCCAGTCCCGCACGACACATGTTGCCTTAGGAGCTATTCACCGCGGAAAGAGAGAACCAGCCACGCGGAACACGTGTCGCTCTCGGAGCTCACCTCCGAGAGGTCCGGCCCCGCCAGACACGTGTCGCTCTCAGAGCTCACCTCCGAGAGGTCCGGTCCTACTGGACACATGTCACCTCCGGAGCTCATCTCCGGGAGGTCCGACACTATCGGACACGTGTCACCTCCGGAGCTCATCTCCGGGAGGTCCGTCACTGTTGGACACGTGTCAACCTCGGAGCTCGTCTCTGAGGAGAAAGGAAGTCTGGCGCTGTTAGGACACGTGGCACTATCAGAGCCACCTCCGAACAAGGGGGGAGGTCCGGAACTGACACGTGGCGTTCGCGGAGCTCGCCTCTGTTGAGAGGGGAGGTCCCGACCCACCAGACACGTGGCGCACGCGGAGCTCGTCTCTGGAAAGAGAGGAGGTCCCAACCCACCAGACACATGGCGCACGCGGAGCTCGTCTCTGGAAAGAGAGGAGGTCCCGACCCGCCAGGACACGTGGCGCACGCGGAGCTCACCACTGAGGAGAGGGAGGTCTCACCCGCCTGACACGCGGCACGACCGGAGCTTGTCTCTACAAAAAGGGAGCCCAGGTTCCCGCAGGACACGTGGAACCTCCGGAGCTCATCACCGCGTAAGGACGCGATTCTGAAGCGGTTTTTCTTTTGTACGCGTGGGAATCCCCGGTACTGAGGAAACCAACACGATTTCCACAATGTTACCGCACCGAATCAATCTAAGATAAGTTGTTAAGATTCAAAAACAATTTGAATAGGACTCTTAATCGAAATCCAATCAGATTAGGACTCTTTTCTTCCCGATTATAAATAGAACCGAAAACCTTTGGACGCAACCACGAACTTCTTTTCCACCTCCTGAGCCGACAACTTAGAGCCCTAGCCCCCAACTCGCCGAGTAAACCCCTTCGCCGGAGTACAACCGCCGGAGAGACCGCCGACGAGCCTGGATCATGATCGCCATCGCCGGAGGAGCCCCGACGATCTGTTTTGCTAGGAGGAAGGGCCCGAAGAGAGTAAGGTAGGTTTCCAATACCACCTTACGACATCATCGCGTTTTCTTTGCATCTGTTCTTCGATTCCTTTCGAACAGAAGCTTTTTCTTGGACAGATCACGTGTTGATCGGTTTGATCTAGATCTTGAGTCAAGATCATCGCCACATCCACAATTGATCCGAACACCTCTGTTCGTCGTAAAACCCATACAAGTCATGCAAGAACACGTACAAACTAAACTGCATCATAGGATTAAGCATGCATATGCATCATTGCATCTTAAAGTGGAGTTTGTGCATGGTGTTGATTGCTATGAATCTTGTATGTGCGTGATCATGAATAGAAGGACAAGCTCAGAGAGCTGTCTACGACGAGCTGCAACAACAAGGTTTCGAGATCCAAGAGCAATAGGAACCGCAAGAACAAGGCAAGTGCCCCTTGACCATATTGATCCTATGTTTTGGAAAACTGTTTTGTTTGTGAAAAGATGTGTGTGCTGAGTCAAACTTGATGGGAAACCCTTTCATAGGAGTTTACTAGTTTTGGCTAAACCACCCTTGTCGCCAGGGAAGTAAATGAGTCGGGTGTGGTTTTTCTTTTATGCTTCGCTGAGTCCATGGGATAAGGGAAGCGAGATAGATGTGTCTAGCTAACTGCACTCATAAGAATAATGAGAAACTGATGTTGTTAATGAACATGGATCGGAGGGAGATCTAGGAAAGCCTGGGTTTGTGAATGAGGTAGAATGAGATGGTGGTTACTTGTCGTCGATCTAAGGACCGGTTCATGCCATCCATGCCAGGATAACAGTGCCACCACAAGGCCAAGTATGGGTGCGGCTTAGCTGAGTAATTAGGTAAGTTCCTAGATTGTTATGGATCGTGGAAGGCGCGGTGATTGGGAGTCGAGTGAGGACTGCCCTGGGAACTGCATGGCACAAGAGGGGGCCCGTGGGTGGGAGAATTGGAGATTCTAGCCTGCCAGTGAAACCTTAGTGAGTCCATACATCTAGTATCCCCTTTGTAAAGGCTATTTTGTGATCTCTTGGCCATACACCGACGGTTGTGTACTGGTATAATGGAGGTTCTGTAGTCGCCGACGGGTGACGAAATCACAAACTTGTGGGTAAAGTGGTACAAACTCTGCAGAGTCTAAAACTATCATGATAGCCGAGCTTACGGTCATGAGCGCCTGGACAACTCACATGATTAGTTGGGATGGTTTTTGGGATGGTTTTGGTGATGGTTTGGTTTTTGGGACTGTTGAGTCCGGGTGATGGGATTGGTTGCATGACTGTTGAGTCATGGCAACGAGATTTGGTCTCGGAATGAGACAGAATTGAATGGTAGCAAATACGAGATGGTATTCGTGAGATGGTAGCGAATAGTAGATGGTATTCGTGAGATGGTAGTGAATACTATATGGTATTCATGAGCAAAGTTGATTAGTGTCTGGTTGAGACATGGAAACGGATGAATCATAATGGAGGTATGTTAATGTTTTAATACATGTTGGGATTACATTCACTTAAAGCTGAGTTGATGTTTTTATTGTGTTTTGAGAAATAAACTTTGCTTTCTGCAATGAGCCTTTTTATACTTTCCTTGTTTTGAGATGCATATCATATTTCCCCGCACTTGCTGAGTACATCATTGTACTCAAACTTGCATTATTACTTCATCATAAGCAACAGGAGAGGAGTACTATGAAGACCACGTGGAGGATTAGGCGTGTAATCTATCCTCAACCTTGCTTGTGGGGATGGAGTAGAGATGGAGCCGCTGCTGCTGCATTGATTGCTTCCGCACTAGTTAGAAGACTTCCGCTGCTAGAATAAAGACTTCCACTGCTAGATTTAGACTTCCATTGCTAGAATAAAGATTTCCGCTGCTAGCATGAGTCCAAGACTCATGAAATATTGTAATGAACCCTGTTATTCGTGGTAATATATATTCTGAATTCAGTTTGTGGATGATATGTGTATGTGTAATGAACATCCTGGGCACACATACACATCAGTTCCAGGTTCCGTGGTTTTCCACAGAACCGGGGCGTCACAGATTGGTATCAGAGCCACGGTTGACGGTAGGTTACACGCCTATATAGGAAACACAAATTTGTATCAACCTGCCACGGGTTGATCGTAGATCACACAGCCTAGATAGGTCACAGATTGATATTAGAGATGCCCTGCCTAGTCACAGAATGGTACAATCCACAGATTGGTACCAAGCTACCACGGTTGACTGTAGGTCACATGCCTAGATTGATCACAGATTGGTAGCTGAACCACGTTGACTATAGGACGCACCTCTAGTAACTGATTGGTATTAGAAGCCACGCTGACCATAGGATGCAAGACTAGGATGCATAGATTGACATTGGAACCACCTTGACATAGGATGCAAGCCTAGGAGAAGCCATAGTTGGATCAGAGATTGGTATCACCCCAAACCACCTTGACATAGGGTGAAGTCACAGATTGGTATTCACCCTAAACCACATAGGACTCCCATTGAATAAGCTTGAATAGGAGTTGTGTGTGAGCCTTTGTGATGATTGTTTATGATTGCGTGCTTAGTGTGAGTTGTGGGACGTTTCAAGAGTTGTCCATATCCGCACATAGTAGGGAGGTGTGAGATGCCTCGGCACTTGTTCACATCCTCATATGGGCTAATATATATAGTCCATCTACCTTGATGCATATAGTTAGGGGGATCTATCTAACCTTCTAACCTCTAATCTATTCCGTTAGTTCTCACAGATAGTGAGAGGAAACACCGGCCGCCAAGGAAGGAACGTCCGTGGCAACCAAGAGGATGGCCACGATGAAGTTCCTGTTAACTCCGGAGCTGGTGAAAACAACCTGGAACGGTTGATGGCCATGCAAAATCAGCTTATGCAGACCATGATCCAAATTTTGGGTCAGCTGCAGGCCAACAAAAACAAACCCGTTCCGGCACCACCGCCACCACCACCACCACCACCGGCTCACAACAGGCTGGGAGAGTTCATGAGGACTCGACCACCTACCTTTGCTCAAGCTAATGACCCCATGGAGGCTGATGACTGGTTGAAGTCCATGGAGAAGAAGCTTGTCATAGTTCAGTGCAATGACAGAGAGAAGGTTCTCTTTGTGTCGCACCAACTCATGGGAGCTGCCGCTGACTGGTGGGATGCCCTGTGCAACGCTCATGTCGACCCGGAGACTATTACTTGGACTAAGTTCAAGGAGAGTTTCCGCTCTCATTACATCCCTGCTGGTGTAATGATGCTCAAGAGATAGGAGTTTGAAGGTCTCCGCCAAGGACAGAAAAGTGTGAATGAGTACCTCAACAAGTTCACGCAACTGTCATGGTATGCCCTTGAAGATGTCAACTCCGACCAAAGGAAGCAGTACCTGTTCATGAGAGGGTTGAACAATGAGATCCAAGTTCAACTCTTCAACAATGACTATGCGAGCTTCCATAAGCTGGTTGACAAGGCCATAGTGGCTGAAAGCAAGATCCGAGAGATTGAGCGAGAGGGCAAGAGGAAGATGCCATACCAGCCACAAGGGAGCAACGTACGACCTCGGTACATGCCCCCAGCTGCACCATAGTATGGATCGCCCGCTTCTACTTTTTGCCCAAATCAACCACCACAACAACACCCTGCCATGCAAGCACCTCGCGTGCCTTTACCTCCTGCACCCCGACCCAACATGGGCACTCCTGTTCAAAACCCCCGCCCCAACGTACCCGCTGTCGTGGGCAACAAGGCATGCTTTGCATGCAGAGACACAGGACACTTCGCGAGCCAGTGCCCGAGGAGAGGTCCTGGACAGCAAGGCAACGTCCCCAAGCAGAACCCACGGCCGAACGGAGGAGCCAACCAAGGAAACTGTGGACAGCAGAACTACGCTCGCGGCAACGTGAACCATGTCTCTGCTGAGGAAGCGCAACAGGTTGAGGACGTCGTGATTGGTATGTTCCTTGCCAACTCCAACCCAGCCACCATTCTATTTGATTCCGGGGCATCACATTCCTTCATATCATCCAAGTATGTTGCCAAGCATAATCTACCCATATCACACTTGAAATATACTATGTTGGTTAATTCTCCCGGTGGGGAAATGAGGACTAATATAGTATGTCCGAAAGTAAACCTTATAATAAGGGGGGTAGACTTCCTTGCCAACCTCATTGTCTTGGATTCCCAAGGGCTCGACATAATACTCGGAATGGATTGGCTAAGTAAGCACAACAGAGTAATCCAATGTGCTGAGAGGAACGTGCAGTTGACCAACGAGCACGGTACCCGTATCGAGTTTGAGTCAGCCCAACTGGCAACCGAGAAGGCGACGTTGAACCACGTCGAAGAAGTAACCCTGGAAAGCGTTCCGGTGGTTCAAGAATTCTCGGACGTGTTTCTGGAAGAACTTCCCGGTATGCCACCTGACCGGGACATCGAGTTTTCCATTGACTTGGTACCCGGAACCGCACCTATAGCAAAGAGACCATATAGGATGCCCGTCAACGAACTAGTGGAGCTCAAGAAGCAAATTCAAGAGCAGCTAGAGAAGGGTTTTATACATCCAAGCTCGTCACCATGGGGAGCCCCCGTGCTCTTCATAGAAAAGAAGGATGGAACCCAAAGGATGTGCGTGGACTATAGGTCTCTTAATGAGGTGACGATCAAGAACAAGTATCCTCTACCCGTATAGAGGACCTGTTCGACCAGATGAAGGGATCCCAAGGCTTCTCCAAGATTGATCTTTGGTCGGGATATTTCCAGCTGAAGATTAAGCCCTCCGATATATCCAAGACTGCCTTTCGAACACGGTATGGTTCGTATGAATATACCGTAATGTCTTTTGGGTTAACGAACGCACCTGCATCTGACATCATGGTGTATTCAAAAAGCGAGGAGGAGCATGAAGAACATTTGAGATTGACATTGCAAAAGCTGTGGGAGCATCAATTATATGCCAAGCTTAGCAAATGTCAATTTTGGCTAAAGGAGATATCGTTCCTAGGCCACATCATCTCTGAGGAAGGAGTATCGGTTGATCCCGGAAAAGTGGGAGATGTTCGGAAGTGGAACCAACCGCAAAACGTGAGGGATATTCAGAGTTTTCTTGGGATGGTTGGATACTACCGCCGGTTCATCAGGGACTTCTCTAAGATAGCAAAGCCTATGACGGAGTTGCTAACAAAGGGAAAAGCCTTCCAATGGACACCAGCGCGCCAAGAAAGCTTTGAGGAGCTCAAGAAAAGGCTAACCACAGCACCGGTTCTAGTATTACCAGACGTGAGCAAGAGCTTTGACATATATTGTGACGCATCCAGACAAGGGCTTGGATGTGTGCTCATGCAAGAAGGACATGTGGTAGCCTATGCCTCGAGACAACTAAAGAAACACGATCTCAATTACCCTACACATGATTTGGAACTCGCAACCGTGGTGCATGCATTAAAGATTTGGAGACAATATATCTTTGGTCATTGATGTGAGATCTATGCGGATCATAAAAGCCTCAAGTACATATTCACCCAAACGGATTTGAATTTGAGGCAACGTCGATGGTTGGAACTTATCAAGGATTATGATGTTGGAATTAACTATCACCCCGGAAAGGCCAATGTAGTAGCCGATGCATTGAGACGGAAGGGAGCATGTCACCAACTCACGGTTCGGGAGCTACAGCCCGAGCTGCGCAAGGAGTTCGAACGGTTACATCTTGGGTTCTTGAACGAGATGGAAGTAATGGAACTCCACTCTTCGCTGGAACAAGAGATTAGAGATGGCCAAGCAACGGATGAGGAGATCAAAGAGATTAAGGAAAGGATCCAACAAGGCATCGAAAAGGACTTCAAGGAAGATGAGAAGGGTACGCTTTGGCTAGGAGAAAAGGATTTGTGTGCCTAACGTGAAGCACATCCGCGACACGATATTAAAGGAGGCACATGACTCACCTTATTCCATACATCCCGGAAGTACCAAGATGTACAATGACCTAAAGACTTGTTATTGGTGGGATGGTATGAAGAGGGACATAGCCGAGTATGTTGCCCTATGTGACACATGTCAACGGGTGAAGGCCGAACATCAAAGACCCGCTGGACTGTTGCAACCCTTGAAGGTACCCGAGTGGAAGTGGGAAGACATTAGTATGGATTTCATCATTGGATTGCCATGTACTCGATCAGGTTACGACTCAATCTGGGTTATCGTGGACCGATTGAAGAAAACCGCTCATTTTCTTCCCGTTAAAACCATGTACCGTGTGGCAGATCTAGTCGAGCTGTACATGGAGAAAATCGTGTGCCGCCATGGAGTCCCGAAGAGGATAGTCTCAGATCGGGGTTCTCAGTTTACCTCTAGATTTTGGAAGCTGCAGAAAGCTATGGGACACGACTGGATTTTAGCTCCGCCTACCACCCACGAACCGATGGACAAACCGAAAGGACAAACCAAATTTTGGAGGACATGTTGAGAGCTTGCGCCTTGAAACATGGGCGTAGTTGGGATAGGAGTTTACCGTACGCTGAATTCTCCTATAACGACAGCTATCAAGCTAGCTTGAAGATGTCACCTTTCGAAGCATTGTACGGTAGACGGTATAGAACGTCGTTGTTTTGGAACGAGATAGGAGAGAACCAAGTGTTTGGACCTGAAGTGCTACAAGAGGCTGAGAAGCAAGTCCAAACAATACGGGAGAACTTGAAGGCTGCTCAGTCACGCCAAAAGGGCTATGCGGACAATAGGCGAAGAAAGTTGACTTTCGAAGTAGGAGACTTCGTATACCTTAAGGTATCGCCTATCTGTGGCCAACGACGTTTCAACATCAAAGGCAAGCTAGCACCTCGCTACATCAGACCATTTAAGATTTTGGACAAGCGAGGAGAAGTAGCCTATTAACTAGAGCGCCCAACGCACCTCTCTGACGTGCATGACGTGTTTCATGTATCCCAGCTCAAGAAGTGCTTGAGAGTACCAGAGGAGCAAGTACCGATGGAAGAGCTTGAACTTCAAGAGGATCTTACCTATGCAGAGCACCCTATCCGAATTTTGGACGTAAAGGAAAGGGTCACAAGGACCAAAGTGATCCGTTGGCGCAAGATACAATGGAGCCATCATAAGGAAGCCGAAGCTACATGGGAGTGAGGAAGATATCAAGACAGAGTTCCCTCATCTATTCTCTACTAACGAATCTTGAGGGCGAGATTCAATTTAAGGGGGGTAGATTTGTGACACCCTCATTTTCGATTTCTACATGTATTCATGTTTCATGTAGAAAAACATTTTTAAAATAAGTTGAAACCGAGAAAGAATCAAAAAGTTAGCCAAAAAGAGCAAATTCCAGTTTACAGATAGCGCCGAAGACAACTCCCGTGGCTCGCTGGCCACGTGGCGTGTTCGGAGCTCATCTCCGCAAAGGGGGAGTGGTCCGTCGCTAAACTGGCTACGTGGAAGGCTCGGGGCTCGTCCCTGCGGCAAAGGGCGAGGTCTGACTCCATGGGACACGTGTTGCCCCCGGAGCTAGCCTCTGTGGAGAAGCGAGGCCAGTCCCGCAGGACACATATCGCCTTAGGAGCTATTCACCGTGGAAAGAGAGGACCAGCAGCGCGGGACACGTGTCGCTCTCGGAGCTCACCTCCGAGAGGTCCGGCCCCGCCAGACACGTGTCGCTCTCAGAGCTCACCTCCAAGAGATCCAGTCCTACTAGACACGTGTCACCTCCGGGAGGTCCGACACTATCGGACACGTGTCACCTCTGGAGCTCATCTCAGGGAGGTCCATCACTATTGGACAAGTGTCAACCTTGGAGATCGCCTCTGAGGAGAAAGGAAGTCTAGCGCTGTTAGGACACGTGGCACTATCGGAGCCACCTCCGAAGAAGGGGGGAGGTCCAGAACTGACACGTGGCGTTCGCGGAGCTCACCTCTGTTGAGAGGGGAGGTCCCGACCCACCAGACACGTGGCGCACGCAGAGCTCGTCTCTGGAAAGAGAGGAGGTCCCGACCCACTAGACACGTGGCACACGTGGAGCTCGTCTCTGGAAAGGGAGGAGGTCCCGACCCGCCAGGACGCGTGGTGCACGGAGCTCACCTCTGAGGAGAGGGAGGTCTCACCCGCCTGACACGCGGCATGACCGGAGCTTATCTCTGCGAAAAGGGAGCCCAGGTTCCCGCAGGACACGTGGAGCCTCCGGAGCTCATCACCATGTAAGGATGTGATTCTAAAGCGGTTTTTCTTCTGTACGCGTGGGAATCCCCGGTACTGAGAAAACCGACACGATTTCCACAATGTTACCGCACCGAATCAATCTAAGATAAGTTGTTAAGATTCAAAAACAATTTGAATAGGATTCTTAATCGAAATCCAATTAGATTAGGACTCTTTTCTTCCCGATTATAAATAGAACCGAAAACCTTTGGCCGCAACCACGAACTTCTTTTCCACCTCCTGAGCCGACAACTTAGAGCCCTAGCCCCCAACTCACATGATTAGTTGGGATGGTTTTTGGGATGGTTTTGGTTTTGGTTTTGGTGATGGTTTGGTTTTTGGGACTGTTGAGTCCGGGTGATGGGATTGGTTGCATGACTGTTGAGTCATGGCAACGAGATTTGGTCTCGGAATGAGACAGAATCGAATGGTAGCGAATACGAGATGGTATTCGTGAGATGGTAGCGAATAGGAGATGGTATTCGTGAGATGGTAGTGAATACAAGATGGTATTCATGAGCAAAGTTGATTAATGTCTGGTTGAGACATGGAAACGGATGAATCATAATGGAGGTATGTTAATGTTTTAATACATGTTGGGATTACATTCACTTAAAGCTGAGTTGCTATTTTTATTGTGTTTTGAGAAATAAACTTTGCTTTCTGTAATGAGCCTTTTTATACTTTCCTTGTTGGGAGCTACATATCATATTTTCGCGCACTTGCTAAGTACATCATTGTACTCAAACTTGCATTATTACTTCATCATCTCCAACAGGAGAGGACTACTATGAAGACCACATGGAGGATTTGGCGTGTAATCTGTCCTCAACCTTGCCTGTGGGGATGGAGTTGAGAAGAAGCCGCTACTGCTGCTTAGATTGCTTCCGCACTAGTTAGAAGATTTCCGCTGCTAGAATAAAGACTTCCGCTGCTAGATTTAGACTTCCATTGCTAGAATAAAGACTTCCGCTGCTAGCATGAGTCCAAGACTCATGAAACATTGTAATGAACCCTGTTATTCGTGGTAATATATATTTTGAATTCAGTTTGTGGATGATATGTGTATGTGTGATGAACATCCTGGGCACCCATACGCATCAGTTCCAGGTTCCATGGTTTTCCACAGAACCGGGGCATCACAAATGCAAACCGGAGCTTGCCTTTCTGCTGGTTGTAGATTAAACTCTCTTCCGGTGGGATAAAATCTAGTATCTCCAGTTCCTCATCGACCTTAGCGACTACACAAAAATGGAAATACAAATGCATGTCAATTTAAATGCACATGTGTTGATTTGAGATTATAAAGACTACAAGTCTAACTAAGCAACACTTCTGACTCTGAAATTTTTACTGTGGTTTGGTGGCAACTTAAACAGAGACTTGGCCAAATTTCATTTGAAGCAAAGTTCAATTGAGCACTGCACAAATAAATGTGTATTTGGCCATATTTAGATCTTGTAAAGTTTTTTACAGATTTTCATGGAGCAAGCCATTACTTTTTGGAACCTAGAGTTTAAGATAGTTCTAATGGAATTGGTTTCATCTAATTTGGAGAATCCTATCAAAAGATATGGGCTAATGAAGTTAAGAGAAATTCTGAAAAATGTTTGTGGACATTTTACTTTTTCTCTGGGTCAGTTCACTTAATTACACCATTAGGTGGACTAAATGAGTTTGGATGGATCTGAAATTTTTCATGTGACTCGGGGATATTACAATGAACATCCTGGCAAAATTTCTGAATTTTCCATAAAAGGAATCTCCAGTTAAAATTCCCAACAGTTCAAATTTGAGGGAATTAATTCTCTAATGGGTTTCAAAGGCTCAAACTGGATTTGTTAGAAAGTAACCAGAAAGTTGAATCCAACAAAATTTGGTTCACTTCATTTTGGACAATTCTACACAAAGTTATGGCTGTTTGAAGATTGAACTGAAAACTGAAAAACAGATAATTGTTTAAGACCCTGCCAGTGGGTCCGACACGTCGGTTATTTCCTACCTCGCGCCAACCGAGCCCGAGCGGCGGCGCACGCCGGTGAGGTCACCGGAACCGAGGTTCCCGGTCATCGGCTGAGCCAAAATTCACCGCTACTCTGTTTTTGACCAAGAGGAATTCATCTAGGGGGTCGGCGTGGACCAGTTTTGGCCAGAACAGCAGGCGCGACGGTAACCACGGTGGTTAGGGTTCCGTTGAGGTAAGAATGCCTCATTTCTCCACAATTCTTCAGTTCTTTGGCCCTATAGCATCGGTGGAGTGTGTAGAACATGGACTGAGAAGCCTTGGAAGCTGAAAACATCGGCAACTACATCCTCGACGGTGAGCCGAGGTGTTTTGCGATGGCGGCGAGGAGAACGGCTATATCTAGGCCGATCCTCAATGGTTTCCTTTGCTTCTTCATGAGGGTTACTTCTAGGGTGTGTAGAAGCTACTGACTAACGATCTCGACCGGTGAGTGCAAGTGTAGACCGAATTTTGAGTTAAGCCAAGCTCTGGTAAAATGAACTAGGGCTCGGGAACTTCAGAAATTCTAGCTACACAGTTGATAATTTGGTAAAAGAATTTCGGCTACACGATCTAGGCCTCCGAACGCACCTTTCTTGTGTAGGTAAGTGGAGGTGAGGGTGGCTGTGGCGTGCTGCCCACGGTGGACCGAAGCGAGCTCCACCGTTTGCACCTCGGTTCTTGGCGCCAGTTCACAACTTGTGAGCAGCAGGAGCTAGGATCCTCGGGATGGAGCATGGTGGATGCTAGGGAACACCTTCATGCTTCCTTTTTCTGTTTAGAGCGCGATCATCCGAGCTCGGGCTGCGGTGTGTGATCAGAAGAACAGAGAGCGGCGCCGGTGTAGGTGCGCGGGAGAGAACCGAGCGAGCGACTAGCAAAACTGTCTTTGGCCGGCTCGAGTGCGGGGATAAGAAGGCTGCACGTCGGTCTGGTCCTGAGGAATGGCGAGCAGGTGCTGTCTCCGGTCTTCATCGCCGTGGCGCGCTCGGGTGCAGCCCATACAACAGAGCAACGCTGCCTCAGTTGGTTAAGAATAGATGGGTGGCTGACAGGAGGACCCCACTTGCTAGTTTTTGTCCTCAAAAACTAAATTCCTACTGCTCTGCATATTGGGGACCCTAATACCCTTGGCACTTTGATCAAACCACCCAATGACCATTTGAATTTGAATAATTCAAAGTGTGAAATGGGTTTGGATAAATTTGCAGCACATGTGCAGCTGAGATTCAAATTTAGTTTGAATTTGAGCCAAATAGTTCATGTCAAGATCAATCCCAAATGGGATGAAAATTGGTGAGTGAGCTCATAAAAATATGCTGAGTGTGAATATGAATCCCTCTTTTGAATTCATGTGATGAAAGGAGTTTGAATTTGAATTTAAGTTCAAACAAGCCTTTTAATGATTGTATCTAAAAGTACCTCAAAGAGGTTTGGATTTGTGTGAAAATTGGCATGAGCATTCCTAACAAAGTTTAGGAGTTAATAGTGTGATCAGCCCCTATATAATGCATGTGGGAAATACCACTTTTGCATTTTGTGAGTTTATCTTCTAATTACCTGTTGATGGTGGTTACTTGCTCTTCAAATGTGTTCAGAAGTTTACCACAAATGAGCTGAGGTGTGTTGGGTGATGAACACTTTTTGCAAGTGAAAAACTTGGGCCCTTACAGACGCTCTGACGTCAGGTAAGAGGTAAGGTATGCCACTGCTGGCGGATCAATTGCGGTAAGCTCACCATACGAGCAGTGATATGGGAAGGTTTGTCGTGGCTTGGCACGGTAGTGGATATGAGTCTCTGAGCTTTCTCATGGCTCTGGGAACATATGAAACCGCTGTTTCCCAGTGTGCTTTAGGCAAAAAGCGAGGATACCCCATCGTGTGGTAAAAAACGCGATAGTATGCAACTCTTGAACGTTCAATGTTCAAAGGGTCATACGCAGCGCTCACCATCGACGTGCCTTAACTGTTATGAGGCAGTAGGTGGTATCCATTGGGTTAATAAAATTCCCAACCGTGACGACCTGTTCATGCTCTACTCGGGTTTCCCCGTCGTGTTGTGTGAAAACGCGACCATGTACCTTGAGACGTGGTCTGACTCAAGGACGACCCGTATGGAAATGATACGGGGCGTATGTTTTTAGTATGATATGGGCCTGCCTGGAATGATAAACAATTGAATGTTGAGTGCTTCATTATTGAGTGGTTTTATGCAGGTACATTGACCACATTAGAGCATGGCATTTAGAAAATGTTTGTTCCACCATTTGACACGAATATGCCAGGATACCGGCTTAGGATTTTCTTTGGTGAGGGCGTAGTACCGGCATTGCATTCAAGCATCCTCGGGCACGTTGACGGCCATATCCATGCCGGAGGTGCTGTCAAAAATTTTCTAGAAAAACTGTTAACTTGTAAAAATCATAACTCCTACATCAGAAATGGTATGGAGGCAAATGTATACATTCTGGATTCCTTTTTGTGTTTACTACAAATTTATTGTTGAACTCTAGTCCAGATTTCGCCTCTAAACCGATCAAAACATTTGAATTTTCCAGACTGGTCAGCTGGACCAGAATCTGGACAGTGAACCCGTGTTTGAAGTTTCAATTCAAATCACTTGGTTTCACATTTTGATGTCCAGCAGCTGTTCGTAAAATAGTGGGTTGGACTCGAGTATGTGTTACAATCAACACATCACTTTGAGCAACGACATGTTTGTCTTGTACAATAGCAAGAATATACGCATGCTAACGCACTTAACATCCCGTGGTGACCAACAATGGTTGAAATGAACTTTCAATCCATAAAGTTTATTACTTTGGAACTTGATCGCGGTAACATGGTCCAGGGATGTGTATGATGTATAAAGTGTATACTTCATCCATATGTGTGAAAGTTATGCGTCTCATTTGTTCAATTCTCGCACTACTATTGTATAGACTGGATGAAGCCAACAAACATGTACTGATCGTTTGAATCATGTGGATGCAGAAAGATTCGTGCGCGCTCTATGCACAAGGAGGGAGGCCCTAGTCAGGACCGTGGTGATAAGTCTCCACCCCGGAGCAAACCACGACGCAGCAGCAACCACCTCCTCCACCACCAAAACTTTCAAGAACTCTCGTGGAGGTTCTCACCGCCGTACTCAGCTCGCATGACAAGAAAACCGAGTTGCTGCAGATGTTGGAGCAGCAGAATGCATCGCGTCAAGAGGGACGCCAAGAAAATGGGCAACGCCAGCCCCAACAGAGTTCATATTCGGACTTCTTGGTGACGCATCCACCGGTCTTCATGGAGGCCGAGGAGCCTCTGAAAGCAGACATCTTTATCCGCACCCGAGAGGCGAAGTTCGGTCTGCTCCGATGCACCGAACATCAAAAGGCGCTGTTTGCAGCGCAGCAGCTTCAGGGAGCCGCCGGTACATGGTGGGCGAACAACATCGCTTGACTGCCGGCTGGCCATGCCGTCACAAGGGTGGGGTTCCGGGAGGTGTTTCACGCTTACTATGTACCTCCCGGTATGATGCAGAGGAAGCTTCAGGAGTTCCTGGAGCTAAAACAAGGCGGGAGGAGTGCTCACGAGTATTCCAGGACATTTAATCAGCTGGCGCAGTATGCGACAGAGTATGTGGGAACGGAAGATCAGAAGCATAATATGTTCTTCCGGAGACTGAACCCCAAAATGAAGGTCCAACTTGCACAATGCAACTGCGGCACATGTAATGATATTGTCAATGCCGCGATTGTGCAAGAAGACGCCCAGCGTGAGCTCATTTCTGACAAGAGGAAACGCAGCGCGGCGTTGAGCAGCAGTGGTGGAGCTCCACAAAAGTACTGTGTCGTGTACCACTCACCATCCGGTCAGAGATGGCAGCCACCGGCGTGCCCGCCACAGTTTTACGGTCGTCAATTTAATGCGCCCAGCTTCCGACCGCCATTTCCACCACAGCAACAGCAACAGTAACGGATGGTCCCTCGTGTGTCTACATTTCCACCACGTACACCGGGATTCCATCCACAATTTGAAGGGAACCCGACACAATGCACTGCTTTACGTGTGGCCGTGTCGGGCATTTTGCGAAGGACTGCCCCGAGCAGCGACAGGGCAGGGGTCAAGCACCATATCAGGGTGCAAATCAGCCCCGCAACCAACCCAAGATCCCAGCACCGAAACCCGGCAACGTCCACCACTCGACTATCGACAACATGCCGGAAGGCGAACCCGTCCTCGTGGGTACGTTTTCTTTATTAGATCATCCCGTGGTCATACTTTTTGACTCCGGTGCCACCCACAATTTCATAAGTCAATCTTATGTCGTTAAATCTCAATTACCTAGCATGACACCAAATGTTCCTATTTGATTTGCTCTCCGGGTGAGAAAATAACATCTGATAGGATGGTCTATAGAGCACCATTGCAAATGGGTGGGAATCTATATCTGACTTCTCTAATTATATTAGAAAGTCAAAAGTTCGATGTCATTTTAGGAATGTCATGGCTACACCGCCATGGTGCTGTTCTTGACATCGTTCCACGAGTGGTTCGTTTAAACTCTCAACTTCATGTACCACACACTCTCATTCTTGACCGTCTTATCCAAGAAATTCCAGCTACCTATAACACGGAAGCCACAAAGCTTGAGGATATCAGTGTGGTCCATGAATATCGGGACGTGTTTCCGAATGATCTTCCAAGCATGCCACCCGAACGAGATGTTGAGTTCAAAATCAAACTTGCACCCGAGACAACACCAATATCACGGTGACCATACAAGATGGCTCCGAATGAGCTGGCTGAATTGAAGGAACAACTCAATGATTTGTTGAGTAAGGATTTCATTCGACCGAGTTCCTTGCCATGGGGATACTCGGCGCTGTTCGTGAAGAAGAAAGATGAAAACTTGAGGTTGTGTGTGGATTACCGACCGCTCAACACCGTCACCATCAAGAACCGATATCCACTGCCCCACATTGACATTTTGTTCGATCAACTGGTGGGTGCAAGTGTATTTTTGAAGATCGATCTTCGCTCCAGGTATCACCAAATAATGATCCGAACAGAGGATATTCCGAAGACGGCCTTCTCGACGAGATATGGATTATAGAATATCTCGTCTTGTCTTTTGGTCTCACAAACGCCCCGGCACATTTCATGTATCTTATGAACTCAGTGTTCATGCCAGAGTTGGATAGGTTCGTGGTGGTGTTCATAGATGACATCTTGGTTTATTCCAAGTCTGAGGAAGAGCACCTAGAACACTTGCATATCGTACTTCAACGATTGCGAGACCATAAGCTTTATGCCAAGTTCAGCAAATGCGGGTTTTGGATCAGCCAAGTGCCATTTCTGGGACATATTATATCCACATAAGGCATTGTGGTTGATCCAAGCAAGATTGAGCATGTGCTGAAATGGAAGTCCCCCACATCTGTCTATGAGGTCAGAAGCTTCCTCGGTTTAGCGGGATATTATCGGAGGTTCATCCCGAGCTTCTCCAAGCTTTCTAAACCGATGACTGAATTGTTGAAGAATGGGGTTAAATATGTTTGGAGCTCAGCATGTGAAGGAGCGTTACATTGGTGAAGCATCTCACTACAGCCCCGGTCTTAGCTCAATCGGACACGGCCAAGCCTTTTGACGTGTATTATAATGCGTCCGGTATCGGGCTTGGCTATGTGTTGATGTAACAAGGACGAGTGGTCACCTATGGCTCACGTCAACTTCGTAACCACGAGGAGCACTATACGACTCATGATCTTGAGCTCGCTTCCGTGGTATTGGCGTTAAAAATGTGGAGACACTATCTACTTGGGAACTTAGTGCATCTCTACACCGACCACAAGAGCTTGAAATATATATTCACTCAAAAGAAGTTGAATATGTGGCAACGGAGATGGTTAGAGCTAATCAAAGATTATGAGATTGAGATCCACTACCATCCCGGCAAGGAAAACATGGTTGCCGATGCCTTAGGCCGTAAATCTCACGCCAACAATCTGTCCATCACTCCGATGGAAGAGGAGGAGCCGAGTTTATACTTGGTTCCATATGGAGCGTTATATAATATTGCTCTCGTTTCCACCATAAGAGAGGAGATTATGGAAGCTCAGAAAAAAAGACGTGAGAATGTCGCACATTAGGAGGAGAATGAAGAATGGAGAGATGAAATGCATCCGAAAGAATGAACACGGTACTCTATGGTTTAAAGACCGTATAGTCGTACACCGTGATATGGAACTTCGGAAGAAAATCTTGGACAAAGCTCACTTGTCCAAGTATTCTATTCATCCGGGCAGCAACAAGATGTATCAAGACCTGAAAACCAGATTTTGGTGGCCACGGATGAAAAGATAAATTGTAAAACACGTATCCAAGTGTGATACATGTCGGCGGGTGAAAGCCGACCATATGCACAAAGCCAGACAGCTGCAACCATTGAACAGTCCGGCGTGGAAATGAGAGGATATCGGTATGGATTTCATAATTGGATTACCTCGCACGTCCCACAAGCATGATTTGATTTGGGTGATAGTTGATCGACTAACCAAATTGGCACATTTTATCTCTGTACAAACAAAGTACGTTGCCAAGAAATATGTGGAGTTGTACATTGCAAGAGTTATGTGCTTGCACGGGGTTCCCTGCAAGATTATTTCAGACCGCGGTGTGCTGTTCATTGCTCGATTTTGAGATCAGCTGCACACGTCATTGGGGATCAAACTGATCCGAAGCTCCGCATATCACCCGCAGACTGATGGTCAAATTGAGCGGCTGAATCAAGTTCTTTAAGATATGCTACGCGCTTGTGCCATTCACCACGGTAAAACTGAGACGATCATTTACCGTTGGAGGAGTTTTCATACAATAATGACTACCAAGCTAGCATAAATATGGTGTCGTATGAAGCTCTCTACGGCCGGTATTGTCGCACACTACTCAACTGGTGTGAATCCAGCGAGCGAGTCACATACAGTATTGATATTGTGAATGAGGCCGAGGAACGAGTACGAGTAATACAAGCCAATCTCAAGGCTGCTCAATCTCGTCAAAAGAGCTATGTGGATAAAAGATGTCATCCTCTCCACTTCGACATCAGAGACCATGTTTATGTCTGTGTGCCTCCGATGAAAGGGGTTCATAGTTTTGGAGTGAAGGGAAAGCTTGCTCCGCGATTCATCGGTCCGTTCGCCGTCATTGAAAAATGTGGACCCATGGCCTATCACTTAGAGTTACCGGCGTCACTCTCAGGAATTCATAGTGTGTTTCACATTTGTCAGCTGCAGAAATGCCTCAAGTCCCCAGCTAAAATCCGCACCGAAGACCTCAAAGCTCTCCAACCGGACCTCACGTATACAGAGTATCCGATCCGGATTATCGATGAAAAGACTCGTACCACAAGAAACCAGACTTTATGGTTTTATAAAGTCTTGTGGAGTAACCATACCGGTGGTGACGCTATATGGGAAAGAGAGGCCTATCTACAAGCAAATTATCCGGACTTGCTGTCATCTTATATCCAGTAATCTTTTACTTCCGTCTCTTCTTTTGTAATCTCGGGACGAGATTCTTTTAAGGGGGGAGGTATGTGAAAGCCCAGATTTACATGGTTGAGCACCAAAAAAGTGGAGGAAATTCAAATTTCAAAATGTATTTGCAACTAGCCATACACATATGATACTAGTGCAAATTCAAATCTGAACTTTCCCAGACCTTGTCAAATTGCAAATTGGAATTCACCAATGTGTTCAAGACATTTGAATTAGCACCTAGGCAAAAATTCATTAAATTTGGGCTTGGTTTGCTATGTATTTGAATCAATGGAAGAGGAGGGATTCAAATCCTAATTCAAATTCAAATATCCAAATGCAATTCAAATTCCACAACCGAAACAGAATTCATTTGAATTCCAAATTTAAATCAATGACTTTGGGAGGAAGTAAAGCTTTTAATTTGTAGGCAAAGAGGGAAAATATCAGCAGCTATTAGGTGGAGTGGGACCCACAGGTCAGCCACACATTTCCACACAGTCGGTTCTCGGCTCTTAACCGAGAGCCACCGAGATGCTTGGGCGCGGCCAGCCGAGGCAAGGCTGCCGGTGTGCCCTCCACCTCATGCCTCGCCTACTCCACATATTAAGCAGCAGGGGCGGCCACAGAACAGTCCATTGACGCGCTTCCTCGTTTCACTGAACCCTGAGGATTGAGTGCGCGAGAAGGACTTCTCCCACCGACAAGAAAGCCGCGCCGCCTCTGACCTTGATTGTCAACCGGCGATTTACGCCGTGCCAAACCCTGCTGAGCTGCAAAACAAAACCCTGAGATCTTCCTCGACGTCCCAATTCAAGAGCGGTCGACCTCCGGCTTGCACTAGCTCGGGCGCGACGAAAGTTTCTTCGGCAGTTCGAAGTTTGACACCTCCTCGGTTCACCATCGACCAGCCACCTCCGATGTGTTCACGCCCGACAAACTGGCATCCTAGGTTTGTCGTCAACCCTTTTTGCTGTCCTCCAAATTTGGAGCTATGCCCTAGCGTAGGCCGGCCAGAATTTGAAGATTTCCCACGGCGGTTTCGTTGAACCGAGGTGATGGAAATGGTAAATTCGTCGTGCATGAGTAGTTAGGAGTCATTTTGGTCTACGAGAAGCTTTGCTAGGTCACTACGGTCCTTCTCAATCAAACGGCGATCGAAACCATCAAGGATTGGGTGAGTTCTTCGAGTTTTTCCCCGCTACCGCTAAAAAACTCCTCGGTCACACGGTGAACTCCATGTTGTAGTAGCTTTCATCGCAGCTGCCGTTCTGATTCTTGTTCAGCAGGTTCGTGCAGAGCTTTTGGCGCAATCCGTTGGCAAAAATATGGACCTTCAACGTAACCCGAGCTCGCCGGAGTTTCATTTCCCGCTGTCACCGTCGCGAGGAGGTTATCGGCCATCCCCGGCCATCGCCTACCCTCTCAGCGTATTCCCCTTGCAAACTTAGGCCCAGACAGCGAGATTTAGCAAGTTCCAAGCTGGGGAACGACGGGTGGCGAGCCTCGCTGGAGTGGTCCGCCGCGGGGGAGCGCGGGCGTCGAGAGGTTGAATAAAGGGCGGGTCCCGGCTGTCAGCGGGTGGGATACCATGGGAGGATCCGTTGTGGCACGGGTATCTTCTGTGACAACGCGTAAATAACCCTGCAGCCTCAGTGTTGCCGCCATCTGAGTGGAGAGCACCGCGGGTGGGGCCCATGTCAGGGATTTAAACTTTTCTCAAATTTCAGATTTGAGTTGAACTTTGAAACCCCATAACTTTCAGTAGGATTGTCCAAAATTTATGAAAAAAATTGTTGGATTCCTCTCAACCATTACTTTGGATCAACACAAAGAAATTGGTCTGAAAATCCCTGGAATTTTCTACAAAATTCTTCAAAGTTAAATATTTGGGAATTAATTCCAGGAGATCCCTGTTACGGAATTTGCTAAATTTTGGTCAGGAGATCCTTCATAAATCTAGAGATCTCCTGAAAAATTTTGAGCGGCATTGGACTCCATTTACTAGGCCAAACTGTATTCCAATGTTCAGTGTTCTTTGAAAATTCAGAAATAAACATAATCCTATTTCAGAATTTCCCACAAACTTGTAAAATCAATTTCTCACTGTAGACAGCTCGAAAAATCATGAATTTTTTTTGCTAGAACCATAGGGACCTCCTATATTCAGATTTTCCAATGTTAGCTATATCAAAGCTATAGAATTAGGATCAAAATGCAGAGGAGCCAATTACTCGTTAGAGCTTTAGAGACCACAACTTCCATGAAACCTTCTCCTTTTTGGCTCAGATCCTCTTTATGACCTCTAGTATCCACTGAAAAAATCCCAAAGCCAATTAAGAATCATTAGGAACAGTAACTATAATTAGAAGTTTGCTTGTTATAAATTAAACATCACTCTTATACAAATTTTGTTGCATATCATATAGTGACCGAGATCGAGGAAGCTCCGGAGGCCTTGGACATCATACCTCTAGACGTTAACTTCCCCTCTGACTCGCAACCAGGCAAGCCCCGGTTTGCATTTAATTGCTTTTGCAAAATTTTGATTTGTATCACTTATGTCTAGGATGAGATGTTTGCATTAGAGTTAAGGTGACTGAAACTCCACTTGCATGCCCCTCAAAATCCTATGGAATATTGGGTAGCCTACAGCTCGATGAGTAGAAGAAGCCATGCCAATGTTCATAGAATCTCGGTAGAAATTGAGTAGTTTAAATCTACTCGCGAGACAGAATTTTATCACACGGGATAGAATGAATTAAAGAATGTCTTAAGAATATGAAATTGAGACCCAGCAGGGGGATAGGATGCAGCGAGACGAGGTCTCACGTGCGTAGCACTGCTGGTGTTGGTTGAGTATCGATCCGTGTGCAGCCCTGCTAAAGAGTTTTGAACAGTACCAGATGCATACTGTAGGCGAGTTCTTTCTTGCAATATCATTTCCTATGTTAGTATCCCTGCATGTAGAGTTTCATATTTAGGGTGCCAGATAAGTCTTGCTGAGCCATCGTGCTTATTGTTGCTATATTAAGTTGTTGCAGATGAGAGCTATGAAGAAGGGTCTGAGGACGAGGTGATGTCCCCATCGGGGTACACTGCCGAGTGGGAGCCCTGCACGTCACTGTGATCTTCGTTGTGTGCTGCTAGAGTGTAGCGTCCCCATGTTGGACGGCTGCACTTTTGCATAGATAGATTGAGAGTTTAGCTATTAGTATTAAACTTTCGTTGTACATTAGGTTTGGTAAAAGACTTCCACTGTTTATATCAATAAAAGTTTGTATGTTTCTCGTATTCTTTTCGTGTGTACTATTGGGTGCCGTATCACACGGCACCACCCTCTGCCATCTTAGAATGTGAGAACCCGGTCCCCACATATGATACCCTAGGGAATACTCTTGAGTGAAATGCTACAGCGGTATTTTCCATGCGCTTGTGGAACTCATCTTGCTTTTGCCATAGGTTAGCCTAGTTGTCAATAGCATTACTGGCATCCTTTGCTAGGATAAACTGTAGATGTAAGGAATAGCAACAAGCATTTCTGGCGCCGTTGCCGGGGTATGCATAGAAGTATTGCAAGATTGATTACGATAGATTAGGATTTTAGTAGAGACCTAGTAGGATAACCCCACTTGTTTTCGCATTCCTTTGATGTAAAAAAAGGTAGTGTTGAAAATCCTGAATCACTTTTGGGAGGAGTTCGACCTCATGTCGTTCTCCCTCAAGTGATCCTTTTGGCAAGACAACAGTCATCTCTTCACGATCAAGTTCCACACTAATGGCTCAGGAGACTCTTCGTAAGTTTTTGGCTCCCTCTGCTGGCAGCATGCCTGTTGGGCCCACTGTTAACATGGGAGACGCAAACTACAAAATCAAGGCGAGCCTTATCACTATGGTGCAAGCTAATACCTTCTATGGGAAAGCCAATTACGACGCAAGTTCCTCGACAAATTCTTTTCACTAGGCAACACCATTGCCATTTTGCGGAGGAATTCCAGCTTCTAGCAGGAGCCAAAGACATCTACCCCCAAAGCTTGCTAGGTAGAATGGACACTCTAAAACATATAGGAAAACCCCTCTAAACTGCTATTCTCGAGAATTGCTTGCTGCTGCACTTTATTTGTCAATTCAGCCACCGCAAAGTGCTATTTTCAGCCCCTCTTTTTCTCTTCTTTTGGATAGCAACACTTTTGTTTTCTTGCTTCATAGCTTCTGAAATTTTGGAGTTATTTCCTTCTTATCTAAAGTTTTTCATGTCTTATTTATTAGATGTCGGTGACTAGGAGCACAACACGCATAAGGACTCGTCCACCACCACTTGGGAGTGCACTTAACCCCATTAAGGTGTCCGATGGACCATATTGGGAGGAGGTGAAGATGGAACCCACGAGGAAGATGAAGTCAGTAGCTCCATGCATGAGGAAGAGGATCCGGAAGAGGTAGAACCAATCGAAGATGACATGGAAGATGATCCACAAGAACCGCAGCATTGTTATGCACCTGAGGAGGAATTTCACGCAGGATTACACCCAGCGGAGCCTCATGAAGCTATGAAGGAAGGAGATGAATCTGAAGAGGGGCCACCCTGCTGAGGATGAGAATGAAGGTGATGAACGAGCCAACCATTCACTTCAAGAATTACGGTCAGACGGGATAGAAGGAGGACACATATCCATAGAGCTTAGAGAGTTCCTGGATTGCTGCAGCCTATACCCGGAGTATCTCCTCAAGAAAGTCCCTCCTCTCGGGCATGAAGAGTGGAAGGCTGAAGTAACCATCCTATCTAACGGTAGGGTTGTCACCCTGCACTTCACACCGACATGAAGAGCTACAAGGGCAGAAGCTATTGATGATGCTGCATGGGATGCACTCACCGGACTGTGCTACGCTTTCCGTGAGCAGCTTGAGAACACTACCTTTGAGCTGCACCCATCTCGGAAGAGTGGTGCAAGGGAGATCATTGGACCCCATGAAGGAGCTCTTTCCAACCCACAAGCTACTGACAAGTCTCAGAGGTTGCTCGTGGAGTTAGGAAACTGCTATGTAAGCGCACAAGAAGAGATCCGTTACCTCCGCAAGGAGCTGTACTTGCTGGAAAAACAAGAGGAGACTCGTGCCAATGCGGGAACAAATGGAGCATCAGCGTCATCTATCCCTACATGGACTGCTGACTCACCATGGCGTGCGCCCATGTATGAACCACCCCCGTCACACGGCGAGAACAGCACAGGTTCCCACGACTAAGTTTAGGTTCCCCATTGAATAAAGTTGTAATAAGAACACTTAGATCGTAGTAGCTTGAATAAGAGTGGTGTGCTGCATTTTTATGATGATTGCTTGTGTTTGTGTGTTTGGTGTGAGTTGTGGGACGCTTCGGCAAATGTCCACATCCACACACAGTAGAGAGATGTGAGATGCTTCGGCACTTGTTCACATCCTGATTTAGCCTGATATTAATAAAAGAAGTTGCTTAGTTCACTCACCTTGATGCATATAGTTGAGAAATCGCTTCTTTCAATTCTGAATTCTATTCCGGGAGTAAGCATTAAAATAAGGGGGGTAGACTTTCATGCCAACCTTATTGTCTTGGATTTCCAAGGGATTGATACAATACTTGGAATGGATTGGTTAAGCAAGTATAATGGAGTGATTCAATGTGATAAGAGGGACGTGCAGTTGACGAGTGAGCACGGTACTCGTATCAAGTTAGAGGCAGCCCAACCTGCAACCGAGAAGGCAGTGCTGAACCACATCGAAGAAGTGACATTGGAAAGCATTCCGGTGGTTCAAGAATATTCAGATGTGTTCCCGGGAGAACTATCAGGTATGCCACCTGACCTAGACATCAAATTTGCCATTGATTTAGTACTCGTTACTGCACCTATAGCGAAGAGGCCATATAGGATGCCTGCTAATGAATTAGTGGAGCTCAATAAGCAAATTCAGGAGCAGCTAGATAAGGGTTTTATATGCCAAGCTCGTCACCTTGGGGAGCCCCCGTGCTCTTCGTGGATAAGAAGGATGGAATCCAAAGTATGTGTGTGGACTATCGGTCTCTCAACAAAGTGACGATAAAAAATAAATACCCGCTGCCCCGCATAGAGGATCTATTCGATTAAATGAATGTCGCCCGAATTTTCTATTCGGTCAGGATACTTCTAGCTGAAGATTAAGCCCTCCGACGTACGCAAGACTGCATTTTGAACACGGTATGGTTTATATGAATATACCGTTATGTCATTTGGGTTGACGAATGCACCTGCATACTTTATGTACCTCATGAATAAGGTCTTCATGGAGTACTTGGACAAGTTCGTCGTGGTTTTCATCGATGACATCATGGTGTATTCAAAAAGCAAGGAAGAACATGAAGACCACTTGAGATTGACATTGCAGAAACTATGAGAGCATCAATTTTATGCTAAGTTTAGCAAGTGTCAGTTTTGGCTAAAGGAGATATCGTTCCTAGGCTACATCATCTCCAAAGGAGGAGTATCGTTTGATCCCGGAAAAGTGAGGGATGTTTTGAAGTGGAACCAACCACAAAATGTGAGCGACATTCGGAGTTTACTTGGGATGGCTGGATACTACCACCGGTTCATCAAGGATTTCTCCAAAATAGCGAAGCCTATGATGGAATTGCTGATGAAAGGAAAAGCATTCCAGTGGACACAAACGTTTCAATACAGCTTTGAGGGGCTAAAGAAAAGATTAACAACAGCGCCGGTTTTGGTATTGCCAGACGTGAGCAAGAGCTTCGATATATACTGTGACGCCTCAAGACAAGGACTTGGATGTGTGCTTATGCATAAAGGCCAAGTGGTAGCCAATGCATCGAGACAATTAAAGAAACATGAGCTGAATTACCCCACACATGACCTGGAACTTGCAGCCGTGGTACATGCCTTGAAGATTTGGAGGCATTATATACTCGGTCACTGATGTGAGATCTATATGGATCACAAAAGCCTCAAGTATATATTCACGCAAACGGATCTGAATTTGAGGCAATGTCGATGGTTGGAACTCATCAAGGATTATGATGTAGGAATCAACTATCACCCCGGAAAGGCCAATGTAGTAGATGATGCATTGAGCCGAAAGGGAGCATGTCACCAACTCACAGTTCAGGAGTTGCCACTCAAGCTGCGTAAGGAGTTTGAACGGCTACATCTCGTGTTCTTGAACAAGATGGAGGTGGTAGAACTGAACTCAACGCTGGAACAAGAGATACGAGATGGCCAAGCAACGGATGAGGAAATCAAGGAAAGAATCCGACAAGGGATAGAAAATGATTTCACGGAAGACTAGAATGGCATGCTTTGGTTGGGGAAAAGGGTTTGTGTGCCTAACATGAAGCACATCCGCAACACGATACTAAAGGAGACACATGACTCGCCTTATTCCATACACCCCGACTGTACAAAGATGTACAAGGACCTGAAAATTTGCTATTGGTGGGATGGCATGAAAAGGGACATTGTTGAATATGTTGCCTTATGCGATACGTGCTAACGGGTGAAGTCCGAACATCAAAGACCCGCTGGATTATTGCAACAATTGAAAGTACCCGAGTGAAAGTGGGAAGATATAAGTATGGGTTTCATAGTCGGATTGTCACGAACTCAGTCTGACTACGACTCTATTTGGGTTATCGTGGACCGATTCATGAAAACAGCCCACTTTATTCCTATTAGGACCAAGTACACCATGACGCAATTAGCCGAGTTGTATATGGAGCAAATCGTGTGCCGTCATGGAGTTCCGAAGAGGATAGTTTCAGATCGAGGTTCTCAATTTACCTCTAGGTTTTGGAAGAAGCTGCTTGAAGCCATGGGTACACAGTTAAATTTCAGCTCCGCATATCACCCGCAAACCGACGGGCAAACTGAGAGGACAAATCAGATTTTGGAAGACATGTTGAGAGCTTGCGCCTTGAAACATGGGCATAGTTGGTATAAGAGCTTGCCTTACGCTGAATTATCATACAACAATAGTTACCAAGCCAGCTTGAAAATGTCATCTTTTGAAACTCTATACAGTAGACGATGTAGAACACCGCTGTTCTGGAATGAGACCGGGGAAAGCCAAGTATTTGGACCCGAAGTGCTACAAGATGCAGAAAAACAAGTCCAAACAATACATGAAAACTTGAAGGCCGCTCAGTCACGACAAAAGGTTATGCGGACAATCGGCGAAGGAGTTTGACCTTCGAAGTTGGACACCTCGTGTACCTTAAGGTGTCGCCTATCCGAGGCCAATGACGGTTCAACGTCAAAGTCAAGTTAGCACCTTGCTACATCGGGCCATTCAAAAAATTGGGCAAGCGAGGAGAGGTAACCTATCAACTAGAGTTGCCAACGCACCTCTCCGATGTGCACGACGTATTTCACGTATCTCAGCTCAAGAAAGCCTAAGAGTGCCGGAAGAACAAGTATCGATGGATGAGCTAAACTTCAAGAGGATCTGACCTACGCGGAACACCCCATCAAAATGTTGCACATAAAGGAAAGGGTCACGATGAACAAAGTAATCTGTTGGTGCAAGGTACAATGGAGTCATCACACGGAAGCCGAAGCTACATGGGAGCGTGAGGAAGACCTCAAGGCAGAATTCCCTCATCTTTTCTCCACTCTATCGAATCTCGTGGGCAAAATTCATTTTAAGGGGGTTGGTTTGTAACACCCTCAATTTTACTACCATGCATTGCATATATTTTTCATGTAGAGAAGCATTTAAAAAGAAGAAAAAAAATAAATAGGGGAATATAGAAGCAAATAAAATAATAAAAGGAAATAAAAATAGAAAATAATGAAAATAAATAGCAAAGAAAAAAATAAAAATAAATAAAATAGCCAAATCTGGCCGCCCCCAATTTTTCCCCATATTTCCCCCAAAAATTCTCATCTTCCCTAGTTTCCCTAATTTTCCTGATTTTCCCAAATTCCCCAAAATTCCCCTAGGGAATTTTTTCCCACATTTGGGGGGTGATTTTCCCCCAATTTTGGTCGCACCACTTAAGGGAGGGGGAATCCTAGTGGGCCCTTCCCCCTTGGCCGTAGCCCATTATGGGGGTGGGAAACCCTATCCGCCCCCTTTGTTTTTTTGTGGCCTTTTTTCCCAAATAATCTCAGCCATTGGTGGAAATTAAATAATAAAACCCAAGCCCCTAGCTTCCACCTCTTTTAAAATTAATCTCAGCCCTTGGATCACTGAGTTGCTAAAATCCTAGCCTCCCTAGCTCTTTCCCCCCCTTATAAATAACACCCCCCTTAGCCGCCACCCCAGCCCTATTTTGGCCGCCGCCCTCTCTCCCCTGCTGCCAAGTTCAAGTCGCCCCCCTTGCTGGATTTTAATCGCCGTTGAAGCTCCGTGACGCCTCGCCGTCACCGGAGAAGAAGCCCCCGACGTTCTGCCCTAGCCGCAGCCACACCAAACTCCATAGAAAATCTCCAGCTGCTGCCATTGCAAGGAAGGAGGTCCTGCCACAAGGAAGATAGGAGAATGAAGTGAGGTAGGTTTCCTTTACCATTCTTACTACATCGTCGTTGTTTCTACGCACCCGTTTTCTTCACCCCCTGCAAGCAGAAATTTCTGCGTCTGGACAGACCATGTTTTGTTTGATTTTTGACGGTGGATTGATCTACAGAGTGTGTCAAGATCATAACCACGTCCACACTTGATCCCAACAGCCTTATTCATCATAAAACCCCATGGAAGCCTACTAAAACTTGCAAGAACACGTACAAACTGATTTGTATAAACTGTACCATAGGAATTGCATTCATCCACCTCATTGCATCTTGAGTAAAGTTTGTGCATGATAATTGATTGCTGTAATCTTTGTATGTGCCTGGTCGTGAGTAGAAGGACACGCTCAAGAGGCCGTCTACGAGGAACTACAACACCAAGACTTTGAGACACTTGAGCAACACGAACAGCGGGAGCAAGGCAAGTGCCCATGACCATATTGATCCCATGTTTTTGAAATTGTTTTGCTTGCAAAAACTTGTATGCTTGTGTCAACTTGATGGGACACCCTTTTATAGGAGTTTACTAGTTTTGTTAAGTCATCCTTGTCGCCGGGAAAGTTGATGAGTCAGGTATGGTCAGTTTTCCTTTTTGCTTCTCCTGAATTATGGGATACGAGAAGCTGAAATAAAACATATTTAGCTACTGCACTCATGATATTAAAGATGATGAGAACTTGATGATGTTAATGAGCATGGAATCAGGGAGATCTAGGCAAGCTTGGTTCATGGATGTTGCTGAATGAGATGGTGGTTTACTTGCCGTAGATCTAATGACCGGTTTATGCGAGCACATGCTAGGAAAATAGTGCCACCACAAGGCCAAATATGGTTGCGGCTACTAATTAGGTGTGTTGCTAGCTTGTTATGGACCATTGGATGGCACGAGGAATGGGAGTAGAGGAGGACTGCCCTGGGAACTACATGGCACAAGAGGGGGCTCGTGGGTGGGAGAATGGAGATTCAAGCCTGCCGGCGAAATTTCTGTGGGTCTGTACATTCTAGTAGCCCCTTTGTAAAGGCTATTTCGTGATCTCTTGGCCATACACTGATGGTTGTGTACGGGTAGAATGGAGGTTCTCTCTAGTCACCGACGGGTGACCAAATGACAAACTTGTGGGTAAAGTGGTGCCACCTCTGCAGAGTGTAAAACTATCATGATAGTCGTGCTTCTGGTTACAAGCACCTAGCCAACTTCCATGATTAGAGGCAAAACTTGGGATGATTACTCGGGTATGGTCAGTGAGATTGGTTTTGCGATTGTTTGGGGTCATGATAATGAATTTGGTTTCCATTCTATGAAAATGAGATGGTCATGAGTACTTATGAATATGAGATGAATTTGAGGAAGTGTATTAGCTGGTTGAGGCTTGATAAATGGTGAATTATGATGAAGGAATGTTAATGAATTACTTGGTTATGTTGGGATTTAACTCACTTATAAATAGTTGTTATTTTTACCATGTTTGTGAAATAGAATTTGCTTGCTGCAATGAACCTTTTTATTCCCTACCTTGTTGTAAACTACATGTCATACTCACCCTTGCATTCCCACAAATAATTCAGCTATAGGAGAAGATTACTTCGAGGAACAGGTGGAGTACTAGGCATGCGCACTACCGTCAACATGCATGTGGAGTTGAAGCTGAAGCCTGCTGTCTTAGCCATTTTCCGCTGTCGTTTAGAGTCTTCCGCTACAAGAATAAGTTAGATAATCGTGAGTGAGACAATGAGTCAATTTAATAAAGTACTTAAACATTATTTGTACGTGGTTATATTCTTAATTCAGTTTGTGATAAAGTTGTGTATGTGTGATGAACATCCTGGGCACACATGCGCATTCACTTGGTTCATTTTGGAACCGGGTGTCACACCAGGCATAGCAGGCTACACACCCTGAACCTCCCACTGGCATAGGCCTTTCAAGTTAGGGCCATTCGGCGCCATAGGGCCCCCAGGCAATGAGGCAACCTAAGGTCCCCAAGTTACGGTTAGGACTCTGCTCGGGAGTATGAGCCGTCTTGCTCCTCGGTACCGAGCTATAGCACTAGAGAGACAGGGTGCACACACTAGGGGTACAGAACCAGGCATAGCAGGCTACACACCCTAGACCTCCCGCTGGCATAAGCCTTTCGTGGGAGGGACCATTCGGCACCACAGGACCCCGGGTACGCCACAGGTACCTCAAGCAGACCCGTTTGTAGAAGGATAGCACAACCCTTGCTACGTTTGAGCACAAGAAAAAGTGAGTGGCCACACGACCGGAGTGGTATGGAAAGAAAGCACGAAAAGAAAGGGTGCAATGTCCGGGGTCCGTTAACTTTTCTTGTCCGTAGGTGTGTTCTTTCTGGTCCCCAAGTACTCAGTTGTAGCACAGGGGAGGCAGAGTGTGCACGCTAGGGTTACGGAACTAGGCATAGTAGGCTACACAACCTAGGCCTCCCGCGGGCGTTAACCTTTCAGCGAGGAGACCTTCCAGTGCCACGGGATCTAGGACAAGTATGTAGGACAGGCTCCGAACACACCATTTACAGTTGATATGCATGAGTAAGCACAAACTGTAAAGGAGGTACGCAGGGTAGAGTAGTTTTTTCTTATTTCTAGCTTCCTTCGGGTGATAGGAGGAAACAGGTCGTGCAAGAAGGCAGCGACTTGCCACGGATGACAAGAGTAGCAGAACCCCTTCGGAGCTTAGCTGTTCTAAAATACCCTACCGCTGTGCTAAGATAGAACTTCTAGAGATGCTCTATGTTCTGTGGATTGGGTAGAGGTACCCATCCTCCGTGGCTAGGTGGGCGCACCTGAGGCGGCGTACTTGTGCTGCTTGGAAGGGACCCTCCCTGCTGGGGGAGGGTTTGTCACCCCTTCTCGAGAATGTGTTAACCGAGGCACCAGGGGCCCCCACCTTGGGTTGTCTACCCTGCGCGTGCCGTTGCTGATATCGCCGGAGCGCTTATCGGTGAAGCGCATTTCATGCAGCCTCTAGCCACGTTGCCTCGTCGACGAGGTTGATGTCTTCACGCGGAAGCCGGTTCTGCGTGGCTTCGTCGTATGTCTGGACGTGGATGAGCCCTTGGTGTATTGCGGGGGGAGGGCGGCCTCGACCCCCTACACCAGTGTAAGAGGGCGTTTCTCTTATCGCACGACGGGGGTGGGGGGCGTCTGGCTAGATGTGGACCATCTTGCATCGCTCGCTGTCAGCGCTGGAGTCTCAGTCGGAGTGGCTGTAGATGGCTTTCAACGCCTTCTCGGCGTATTGATACTCCATCTCTTACTCAATGTTGGCCTCAGGTTTGGCCTTTTGTTTGCCCTCCCGCTGGCGGGAGGGTGTGCCGTCTTGGTGCGGTCGCTGTTGTTGCAGCTCACGGAAGCGCTCCGCAAGCTTCTTGATCTCGCGTAAGTTTCTAGCGCCGTGGCGGAAGTGCACGGGGCTCGGCCCCGGCCGGCCGCTGCTAGGGCGGCAGTGGGTGCCCCGACAAAAGGCTTGCTCCTGCCTCCAGTCTTGCTCTTCTTGCTGCTGCGCGAAGCAGCAGTCTCTTCGACACTCCCTGCCGCAGAGGCAGGTCATGAGTGCCAGTCTCGGCCTTCCGCTTGGCACATTTGTCGGCTAGGCTAAAGAGCTTGGAGACATATTGCACGTCGTGCGTGGCCAACTTCTCGAGCATCTTCTTGTCGCGGACACCTTGCCGGAAGGCGACGACGACATAGGCGTTGGAGATGCGGGGGATGATGTTCCTGACCTGGGAGAACCGCTGGATGAAGGATCACAACGACTCCCCATCACGCTTGCGCACGGCGTGGAGGTCAAGCTCGGTGCCGGGGCGCGTGTAGGAACTCCCAAAGTTGGCTGTGAATGTCCAACACAACTCTTCCCAGGATGTGATGGAGCTTGGGGGAAGGTTCATGAGCCATAACCGGGTTGTGCCAGTCAGAGCCACGGGGAAGTAGTTGGCCATGACAGCCTCATGCCCTCCTGCAGCTAGGATGGAGGTGGAGTAGATCTGCAGGAACTCGGTGGGGTTGACTATCCCGTCGTATCTTTCTGGCAAGTGGGGCCGGAACTTGGGTGGCCAGACCACCATACGAAGGTGCGGGGCGAGCGCCATGCAGCCCCCTACTACCCCCAGAGAGGCAGAGGTAGGCGGAGCACGGCCCACTGGTACAACGTTCGGCGAGCGGTACTCTCCTTTGAGGTTGCGACGCCTCTCTCGGTGTCGCTCGATGGTGGTGCGACCATCTTGGCTTGCGAGACGACAGTTTAGCTCGACCCTAAGGGCAGCCGTGGCTGTCGCGCGTGGGGCTGCAGTCCCACGGGCCACCGTCGGCGTACGCGACTAGACCAGCGAGGGTTCAGCCCGCTGTCTCATGTAGGCAGGAGAGTTCATGGCAGCAGCGACGAGATGGTCTACAACGTCTCGCCACTGTTCTGCCACCTCGGGGGTGGCGCCCTCGCCCAGAGGGTTGTGGAGCAGAGCGCGTGCTATGGCTAGCAAACTCTCTAGGCTCGGTCGTGGTGGAGCTGTCGCCACCGTTGGAGTACAGGGCTGCCGAGAGGAAGCGGCCTCTAGCGGTGTGAGCGTAGGTGGCACACCATCCGTACAGTCACCGGCTCGTCCTGCCCTAGGCGCCGTGGGCTCCACAGGGCACTAGCGGTCTTGCCGCTGGTTCGGCTGGATTTGGGCACTGTGGGCACCGCTGGTTGGCCGTTTGTCTGATCGCCGACCTGGCCAGACCTACCCGCCCTGGAATGGGAGGTTGCCTCGTCATCTCCCGCCTAGAGACGATGGCGAGTCGGGCGAGAAGGCTCGCCATGGGTCACCATGGTCGCGTGGAGAGCACGGAAAGCACCCTTTCCGGTGCGTCAAATGTCAGAGTGTGTGAGCTGCGACACTCCTCCCGGCCTGCTTGGAAGCAGCCCGCGAGGTTCTTTGATCGGAGGGGGCTTGTCGCCCTACGCGACCTAGGCTCGAGGGAGCGGATGAACACTGAAATTTATGTGGTTCGGGCCGCAGGAGCGTAATACCCTACGTCCACGGGAGCGCTTGCTGTATTGCTTGCTCGCCTGTGCTTGTGAGGGTGCGAAATAGAGATTTTGGAACCCTTTGACGGGTGGTCACCCTGGTTCTTTTATAGTCCAAGGCCAGGGTGGTTACAATGTGGCTTGGGGCACGACAGGTGGCCCCGAAGCTATGTAAACCCTATACATGATCTAGGGCTTCGTCCTCTGAGTAGAGTATTCGGCAGGGGAGTTAAGTCCCGCCGCCTGGCGTGCTGAGCGCCCCTATCCGTGTGTTAGGTGATGATGAAGACACCGTCTTGTCACCGCATCTTCTCGCTCTGTTTGGACGGCTTTGTGCCGTTGGGCGACACTGTACTGCTGTCACACCTTCCTGTCCTGTCTTGTCACTATAATGGAGAACGGGTAGAGGACGAAGGTGTGTGTAGTGCACCATGCTTTTGGGGAAAGGCGCGAGCCTTGAATGCGAAGCCTGACAGCGCACTTCCTTCTTGACTTCGTCGACCCATGGCCCACGACGGATCATGGGGCACGTGGCGGCTCTAGAGCTCTTATCGACGGGTTTGGAGTTAGGATAGCGTGGCTTACCGTAAAAACTTTACAAACAGGAAGTCCTCTCTATCTTATGTTTACCTTTATTCATATTATTAAGATTTATACACACATGTTCTCTTTGAATTTGATACCTTGGAATACTCATAAGTGGTACAGCAATATCCGTATGCTTGTGGATTTGTCTAAAACCGTATAAAATACCAACACCCACACTTAGTAAATAGAATGCTTTTGAATCTTCATAACTAAAATTGAATCAGTGAAAACAACATTTTAGCCTTTCTTGTTCTTAGCCCACATATTATTTTTTGCACACTTGTTAATTACGACATGTACTCACACTTTATCCGCTGCCTAGTTGCTTAGCTATAGGAGAAGAATCATAATTCCACGATGAAGATGGAGTGGACTACTAGGCAGTTGTCCACCAGTGCATTGTCTGTGAAGTCAAGCCACTACGGTAGTTTATTTCCGCTGCATTATTGTATTATGCTTCTAGCCTTATGGTGTATTATAATAAATTATTTTTACTTTGATTTGTGATATGGAGTTTATGATTTGTGACTGTATATGTGTGTACCTTGATCCTGCGCATAAATACAGTGCACCTAGTTTGTCTGTTGAACCGGACCCGACACAAGCTCAAGACGGGTTTGCTCGGAGCAACGTCGGAGAGTATGTTGGACGGACGGAGGAGCTACCTGCTGTGCCTGAAGCAAGTAGAGGAAGAAGATGATGGTTGTAATAGAATTAAGGGCAAAAATATCAGTGGAATAATCATTCCTGGTTTTAAGAAACCGAAAACTGAGTGTTTGAAGAGATAATGTCATAGAGCAGTTTGTTTTGCCTAACTAGTGATTCAGACTGGATGCTGTATTTACTAAGGGCATTAGCACGTTTTCCATCCTGGCTTAGAAAAGCTTGTTTGGCACAATCTTAACTTGTTAAAAAACAACTTATTTATAGCGCTTGTTAAAAACAGCTTATATTTACATAGTACTTTATTTCATTTTAGAAAGTAGCTGAACTAGCAAATTGTTGCAGAAGTCTAAAAAAGAGACCGTTTTACACACTCTGTTTATCTTTATGAAAAAGTTGTTTCATAAGTTATGTCGATCAAGATCGAAGATAAATCATGGATTAAATGCCATCTTTGTTTTTACTTCAATATATTTGAAAAAGAATAATTGGCCAAAACTAGGGATCCATTCATTTTTGAGTCAATAGATAACGTTTGTGCTGATGTATCTAGTTTAGTGACCGCTGATCAGGTTTCGGTCACCCGTCAATGCAAGCACTTTTTCCATAAGTACAGATAGCGTCCAGCCTGGTCGTCTATCTTCAGCTCACGGAGTCCCCAGATCCACAGCCACAGCACAGCCGGCAACGGCAACAGTCTACAAGCTCCATACGAATCGCCGCCGGCCACCGTTGTCGCTCCGCTATGGCCAGATCGGCGCCGCTATAAGATAGCCCTACGCATCATCTACTACTCCCACGCCACCATGCTCGTCCACACCTGCCTCCACCTCCGCGTCCCCTACTCCCCAACGGCGTACCACGCGAAACCACTATCTTTGTCCTTCCAGACCCACACACCGCTTCCCCTTCCCCGTGAATCGCTTGCTCGCAGCGCCCACCCGCCTCTCCGTTACGTTTCATCACCGGCAGCGGAGGAAAGGGCAGAGGAGGGGGAGGGCGGCGAGGAGGATTTGGGCTCTGCGTCGGCGGAGGCAGTAGCAGCAGCAATCCGCCGGGCCTCGAGCTCGTCGCCTGTGCGGTTCAGGCGCGTGACCCATGGAAAAGCGCAGGAGCCGCACGGTGAGGGGGACATGGCGGAGCCGAGCGCAGACTTCCGCCGGCTCTGTGCGGAGCAGCTCGAGATGTTCCGGATGATCGTCTCCCGCGACGCCCTACTCTCTGTAAATCGTGGATCGCTTTTTTATTTTCTTTCGAGTGTTGATTGCTCGTTTAGTAATGCTAGAGTTGTAATCGTGCTTGTTAGTTGCTACCTTTTGTTTTGCTAGAAATAACAGGCCTTTTAGTAATGCTAGAGCTATAATAGTACACACATAAATATTATTAAATTTGACTCTGCAATAGTTATTGAATTCCTGAGTGTAAACAGAAGAAGCTAAGCACAATATTTTCACAATGTGTAAATTTTAGAAAAACTACGGCCATCTGCACCGTAATAGAAGACAACTACGACTTTTGAGTTCAATTTTCAGAACATTAATACTATTCGCACCTTTTGAAACGAGTAAATTCCATTTTGCAGGTGTGTCCATTTTCAATGGTTTAGTTTTGTGTTACTAGAAGGGGGGCCTTGGCGCAGCGGTAAAGCTGTTGCCTTGTGACCATGAGGTCACGGGTTCGAGTCCTGGAAACAGCCTCTTGCAGAAATATAGGGAAAGGCTGCGTACAAAAGACCCAAATGGGTCGGACCCTTCCCCGGACCCTGCGCAAGCGGGAGCTACATGCACCGGGCCCCTTTCTTTCTTTTTTTTTTAGTTTTGTGTTACTAGAGTTTCGAGGAACAGCTAGTCGTAGGTTTTTAAAATGGCCTCCAAAAACCGTAGGTTTATGTTTTGTTGGTGCAGATACCCATATTTTCTAAAAAAAATCTTTTAGCATCTGTCATCTTCACTATTCTAAAACATAAAGATTTTTGTATGATTGAGCTTGTACCACCATAAATGCATAACAATTCATTTTTGTTGAATTACAAAGGTGTATGTGAGACCTGCTGGAAGTTACATTATGGATCAGCTGGAACTACGTCGAGTTTCTTTATACCCTGGTATCAGTGTCCCCGAAAGAGATATTGTGGTCCTCATTGGTAATTTTTCTGTATCTGGTGGACTACGAGCCGCTGAAGCGTCTCTAGTAAAACAGCAGGTACGTATTGTTTTTCCTGCAAAGTAGAAGCCTCATTAAATTGTTGTTTCAATATTAGATGCCTATGAAACTTGAGCTGCATTTTGTTTATATTGTAAATAAGAAGAGTTGGCTTAAAGTGGTTGATTGTTTGTTGCCGAGCCTTGAGGGTTGTTTATATACGGGTACAAGACTTGGAGGTCAAGGAGCTTCCCCAAGATTGATACAAATCTCAAACTACCAAATATGTTGAGTCACACTTTACTCAACATCTCTATTGAGTTGTGATCTACTCAATATCTTGAATTACCAAATATGGGTATTCTTTAGGAAGAAAATCTAATAAAAACATATAAGCCACTTCCCTGAGCAGTTAGCCCCTTATAACGATTTAATGCAAAATATAGACCACTAATAGACCCAAAAAGCATTATGCTTAGGATCTTTGGTCTCCCCTTCGAAACAGTGATTCATACAAACAAACTTAAGGTGCCTGAACTTTGTTGTCCTGGGGTGGGTTTTGTGGCACTTGTCCCGCTGGCCGAGGTGGATAAGCAGGACGTGGCTGCTGCAGAAGCTGGCGCTGCGGCTGTACCCCCGGAAATTTGGGTTATAACCTCTCGGTGCTGGGTAGGGCACCAAAGCACGGCTCATCTGTCCTGCAGGCTGCGGTGTAAGACGTGGACGTGTGTTACTGCTCGAAGCTTGATATGGCCAGCTCATCTTTCTCTTGTGTTCATTTTTCAGGGCTTTCATTTTTCTTTCCACAATAAATGCCCTGTCCACCATCGTTTGTAAGCTAGCATATTAGTTGGAGAGCATGACACATTGCACAAAAGTTTTCTTAGTTTTTAGTATAGTTATTTAAAGAATAGATAGAAAAAAGATTGCGTCCAATAGGATTTGAACCTATACCAAAGGTTTAGAAGACCTCTGTCCTATCCATTAGACAATGGATTGCTTTTATTTTTTATTTATTCCTTCTTTTATTATTATTTTTTTCAGAACAAGAGAAAAAACTGTTAGACCAAAATTCTTTTAGGAAAGAAAAACAAATCCATATATCATATACAAATGGATGATACATATATCATAAAGAAAGAATATGGAATGGACAGTAAGTAGGTATTGAACGCATAACTCCAAGGCTATGAGCTTTGTGAGCTACCACACAGCTCTACCTTCTTAAACTAAAGAGTGGGGAACTAGTGGATAAAAGGGAGTTGGATATGCCCTCTAACATATCTATATAAATAGAATAGTCCATTTATACAGAATGGTAAAGAGGGCTCTTCTACGATCATCATTCCAGAAAACCATACAAATATGAAAAGGAAGGGTATTTTATCCTTACCAACTAGATCTTGTTGCACCCGGTAACAAACATGCATAAACCATTTCTCGAAGTATGTGTCCGGATAACCCAAAGTCTCGATAGTTAGCTCTAGGTCTTCCGGTTAAAAAACAACGTCGATGAAGGCATGTAGGTGCACTATTACGTGGTAGGAATTGCAATTTTTCTTACATTTTCGTTTTTTCACTCAAATTCAAAGGGGAAACATTGCTTCTTATTTTATTTTTTGAGGATCGACGAATCAAATGATATTTTTGTTCTAATTTCTTCCGCTTCTTCTCCCTCTGAATCAAACTTTTTTTTGCCGTAATGTGCCGTTCCTATTATTACCAAGTATATGGTTTTAATCCTAGATGAAAAAATAAATAGAAAAAAAATCTAAAAAGGGGATCCTTCCTCTCGATCAAGAGTAATCAACTAGGTTATGATACAATATAAAAAAATAACTAAATTAACCAAACTTGCCTGATGTTGAGGCAATCAAGAAAGCTGCATAAGTGAATATATAACCCACAGAAAAGTGGGCTAATCCAACTAATCTTGCTTGCACAATGGAAAGAGCTACGGGCTTATCTCTCCAGCGAATTAAATTAGCCAAAGGTGTGCGTTCATGAGCCTATGCTAAAGTCTCAATTGATTCCTGCCAATATCCACGCCAAGAAATTAAGAACATAAATCTAGTAGCCCAAACAAGATGTCCAAATAAGAACATCCAGGCCCATACCGATAAACTATTCATCCCAAAAGGATTATATCCATTGATAAGTTGTGAAGAGTTTAACCATAGGTAATCTCTTGACCATCCCATCAAATAAGTGGAAGATTCATTAAATTGTGAAACGTTGCCCTGCCATAATGTGATGTGTTTCCAATGCCAATAAAAAGTAACCCATCCAATGGTATTTAACATCTAGAAAACTGCCAAATAAAACGCGTCCCAAGCAAAAATATCACAAGTACCGCTGTGCCCTAGGCCGTCACAAGGAAAACTATACCCGAAATCCTTTTTATCCGGCATTAATTTGGAACCGCGTGCATCTAAAGCACCCTTTACTAAAATCAATGTAGTTGTATGCAAACCTAGAGCAATAGCATGATAAACCAAGAAATCTCTGGGTCCTATTGTTAGGAAAAGCGAATTACTATTCTCATTAACAACATTCAACCATCCGGGCAACCATATGCTTCAACCTGCATTGAAAGCGGGTCTAGTCGTTGAAGATAAGAGTATATCGAACCCATATGTCGTCTTACCATGAGCAGATTGTATCCACTGGGTAAATATAGGTTCGATCAAGATTTGCTTTTCTAGAGTACCAAAAGCAAGCATGACGTCGTTATGAACATAAAGGCCCAAGGTATGGAATCCTAGTAAGAGGGTAGCCCAACTGAAATGAGATATGATAGCTTCTTTATGGTCTAACATTCTTGCCAATACATTATCTTCATTCTGTTCCGAATTGTAATCCCTAATGAATAAAATAGCTCCATCAGCAAAAGCCCCTGTCATGATGAACCCTGCAATATATTGGTGATGAGTATATAAAACAGCTTGAGTAGTAAAGTCTTGTGCTATGAATGCATAAGCAGGTAAAGAGTACATATGTTGAGCTACTAAGGAAGTAATAACCCCTAAGAAAGCTAGAGCAAGACCTAATTGAAAATGAATCGAATTATTGATTGTATTATAAAGGCCTTTATGCCCATGTCCTAATCGACCTCCTGAAGGAGTATGTGCTTCTAAAAGGTCTTTGATACTGTGCCCAATTCTGAAGTTAGTTCGATACATATAACCAACAATGAGAAAAATAAATGCAATAGCTAAATGATGATGAGCAATATCGGTCAGCCACAAACTTTGTGTTTGTGAATGGAATCCTCCAAGAAGGGTTAGAATGACAATTCCCGCTCCTTGAGTGGTACCAAATAAATGATTACTCCAATAAGGGTTTTGGGCATAAAGATTCCACTGACCCGTCAGAAGAGTACCCAACCCCTGAGGATAGGGTCATACATCTAAGAAATTATTCCATCGAACGTACCCCCTGGATCCGGGAATAGCAACATGAACTAAATGTCCTGTCCGGGCCAAAGAACTTACCCTAAAAAGTTCTGACAGATGGTGATTGAGACGAGATTCCGCGTTTTTGAACCACGAAAGGCTTGGCTCCATTTGGTTGTAGATGTAACCAACCCTCTATTAAGGATAGCGTAGAAAGAAATAATAGAAAAAGAGCTACAGTATAAAGATCTTTATTGGTGCGCAATCCAATTGTATACCACCACTGATAAACCCCAGAATAGGCGATATTCACTGGACCGGCAGCACCGCCTCGAGTAAAAGCTTCCACGACGGGTTGACCAAAATGAGGATCCCAAATCACATGAGCAATAGGTCTTACGTGTAAAGGATCCTGTATCCATGATTCAAAATTTCCTTGCCAAGCTACATGAAACAGATTTCCGGACGTCCATAGAAAGATTATTGCTAACTGCCCAAAGTGAGAAGCAAAAATGTTCTGATAAAGACCTTCCGCAGTAATATCATCATGACTTTCAAAATCATGTGCGGTAACAATACTAAACCAAATACGACGAGTAGTGGGGTCCTGAGCTAAGCATTGGCTAAACCTGGGAAATCTTAATTCCATAATGCCTTTTAAATCTTCCTAGCCATTATGCTACGGCAAAAATTCTCGCTAAGAAGAATGCCCATGTTGTGGATGCGTTTGTGGGCCGCCAATATGGTCGGCGTGGGGCCCACAACGCCCACAACTAGGCCGGCCAGGCCCTGCAGCCGCACCAGGAGGATATTTAGAAGATTTAATTAGATATAGAAAGAATAAAAAGGGAGTTATAGATTGAGTCAGTTTAAATAGAAAGAAATAGACTAAAAAAAGGAGGAAAAGAATCCTAGTCGGTTTGGGGGATTGTCCCCAAACCAACTAGGAGAAGGGTGCGGCCAAGGGGGGGGTCCTGTCACCCCCTTTATAAGCAGCCCCCCTCCCTCATGTTTTGATCATCCAGGAAAAATAAGAATCCCTGTTGAGGGCTGTTCTTCTCCTTGGATCACGGTGGCTTCGAACCCTAACCCTAGCCGTCGTGACCATCTACTTTGTCCGCCACGTTACGTACTGCGCAGCTGCCCTCACGCCTCCTCGCTGCTGGTTTCTCTCCTGCGCAGCCCTAAGCGCAGCCAAGGGGTCTCCCCCCTCCCTATTTCTCAGCATTTGGTATCAAGAGACTCCGGGGCAGCGACCATGTCCGGCCCCGTGGACGATTCTGGGACTTTCACCCTCCAAGATCTCGGCAACATGATGAGCAAGATGATGGGGCAGATCGACACCATCAACAAACGCTTGGACCGCCACGATATGCGCCTTGCGCGCGTTGAGAAGGCACCGGAGCGGGAGCTCTCCGGTGACGAGGACCTGCAACAACACTCACCGCAGGGCAGCAACCTTCCCCGCAGCTGCGGTAGCGGCAAGGGCGGCGGCGGTGGCAGCGGCGGCCATGGCGACAACGACGACCATTACAGTACCAGGCGCCCACCGGGACGCCCGACCTTCGACGACGGCGGGCTGCGTCGTCACAAGGTCAATTTTCCCAAGTTCGACGGAGAAACAGATCCTCTGCCCTGGCTCACCAAGTGTGAGACATACTTCCGAGGGACACGTAGGATGCCAGAAGAAAAGGTGTGGCTTGCGTCTCTCCACCTGGAGGGTGTCGCGGCCGAGTGGTACACTGCTCTAGAATGTTACTGTGGCATCGTGTCCTGGGAGCGGTTCGCGGACTTCGTCAACATGCGCTTCGGGCCTCCGCTCTGCTCCAACGACCTGGCGGAAATTAAAGATCTCCGTTGTACTGGTACGGTTGAGGAATATCATCGTCAATTCTTGGTCCTTCTTTGTCGTTGCGAGGACCTCAGCCAGCGCCAGCAGATCAACGTCTTCACAGCTCGGCGAGCCACTTAGAACGGATGTGGAGCTGTAGTTTCCCACTAATCTACAAACCGCCATGAGTCTGGCCAGAGCCTTTGAACATCGACTTGCGGCAACAACAGATAGCGGAATACAAAAGGGCGCTGCCTCTCAACGCTCCACGCGCTCTTCTGTTGTTTCCCGCGCCTCTACTACGGCCTCAAGTGGCAGTTCTACAGCACCCGCCCCGACATCATCGATAACGGCATCTTCTCGCCCAAGACGCGGAGACGCGGAGCACGCCTCTGTCAGGTGCCGTTGCGCCCAGTCGCATCACAGACTGGCGCGCGGTGTCAGAACCTGCCAGCCAATAAACACAGCGACAAGACATCCCATGCCGCCTGCGCCGTCATCAACCACTACGACTAGCATGCGGCATGGGCAGGGCTGCAAGACGAAGACTCAGAAGCCTTCGCCAGAGACAACTACCGGCATAACTGCAGATACGGTAGATGATAGACAATCTCCCCGGGACCACCTGTCGGGTCCCGGGCCCCCCTTGTAAGCCACTCGAGTCTTGGACTATAAAAGACTCGGGTAGGCGACGATAGCAAGGGTTCGCACCTCTGCAACTCATACGCTAGCCATTCACACCCAAGCTGTAACTCACCCCCAAGCTCAGGACTCCGGCCCTGAGCAGCAAGCAATACAACGAGCTCCATAGCTCGCCGTGGACATAGGGTTTTACGCTCCGGCGGCTTGAACCACGTAAAACTCACAGTGTCAAGCTCTTACTAACTCGTCCATCCGCGCAAGCTCTCCGCAAGGGACTAGCCCCACCGAAAAAAGAACCTCCGTGGGCTGCCCAGTGCAGGCCCAGGGGAAGTGTCGACCGAACACTTCGACAAACACCTTTACCCCCACACATTTTGTAAAATAGTTTTTAAGAACATAATGTCTTTAAATACGTCTGTTTTTACCTAGGTTCACGTTCCCACGGGCAACTTTGGCTCTGATGCCACTTCTGTCTCACCCGGTTTTTCCGAAGATCAACCAAGTGATTCACACATGTATGCCGGGATCATGTTCTCATACATGTGACGACAAATAGTGAAACATCATAATATTACAAGTCAGGTGTTCAAATACAAATAATCTTACATAGAGTCTCAAAGGACTATAAAATGTTCATGTTAGACACTGTAATTAAGTGTGTGTCACAGGGGCATATCAGTCATTAGAGAGGGATTAGGGTTAGGGGTAGTTTAGTCCCTTTCCCCCTCCTAATCCCTCTATATAATCAGACCTATACCCCAACATTATTATTCATCTAATACAGACACCATTAGCCCTCTAATATGGTATCAGCGCTAGAAAATAATTAGGATTAGGGCTGAACCCTAACCCTAATGGCCCAGCTGCCGCCGCCGGCCCTGCCGGTGTGCAGCCCGCCGCCGGAGCCGCCACCGCCCCTGTCGGTGCGCCGCCCGCCGCCGCCGCCCCTGCCGTTGTGCAGCCCGCCGCCGCCCCCGCTGTTGTGCCTTACGCCGCCGCCTCCGCGCCCTGGGCCGTGCCCGCCGCCGCTGCCAGGCACCATGCCGCCGTGCCCTGGGCCGCCGCCACCAGCACCCCATCCGCCGCCGCCGCCGCGCCCTGGATCGGGGCGGCTCCACCCGGATTCTGGCCGCCCCCTCTCGGATGGGGTCCGTACGCGCACAGGGGGGGCGCCGCCTCCTCTGGAGGGGCCGTCGCCCCCTGGCCCGCCGGATCTGGAGGGGCTGCCGCTTCTGGAGGGGCCGCCGCCCCCTGGCCCGCCGGATCTGGAGGGGCTGCCGCCTCTGAAGGGGCCGCCGCCACCTCTAGAGGGGCCGCAGCCCCCTGGCCCCTCGCTGCTGGAGGTGCTGCCACCTCTGGAGGGGCCGCCGCCACCTCTGGAGGGGCCGCCGCCCCCTGGAGCGCTCGACCACCCGAGTTTCCGGTCCCTAGAGGTGCTGCCGCCCCTTCTTTCTCTCCGAAAACCGGTCCGGCTGCCGGTGGACCCCTCGTAGGTACCGTCGGCAACCCCGCCACCGCTGTCACTTTCATGGCAGGTACTTCTGTGCTACGGGACTCGACCGGCCTCGACATCGACGGGAGCACCACGACGGCTGTCCCGCCGATTCTGTTTCCAGTCGCTGGTGTCGCTGCTGAGAACGCAACTTCTTCTTCCTACGGCACCGACACTACGGATACCTCCGACATCACCGCAGCACTGGCTGCCTCTCACGAGCGCGAGCGGGCACTCGCTCTTGCCCTAGAGCAGGAGTGTGCCTCCGTGGCATCGCTATCCCACCAGCTCTAGGAGCCACCGTCGACGTGGGATCGACAGTCACTGGCTTCCTCCTTCAGCACCATGCACCTTACTCTACCAGGTGTCGACTGGGTAGTCGATTCCGGAGCATCATACCATACCACTCCTAATTCCGGTATACTCTCTTCCACCCATCCTCCCAATCCCCCTTTTCCTTCATCTATCGTTGTTGGGAATGGGTCCGTTCTTCCGATCTCCTCAGTAGGTGATTCCGATCTCCCGGGTTCTTTCCAGCTTAAAAACATTCTTGTCGCTCCGGATATCACTCAAAACTTGCTTTCTATTCGCCGTTTTACCACTGACAACAATATTTCCATTGAATTTGATCCTTTTGGTTTGTCTGTGAAGGATCTTTCCACCCGGCGACCTCTTTTTCGATGTGATAGCTCGGGGCCCCTATACACACTTCGGCTTCCTACTTCCGCTGCATCACCGCCGTTTGCTTTGACTACGACAGCTTCATCCACCATCTGGCATCGTCGGCTTGGCCACTTTGGTGCAGATGTCATGTCGAAGTTGTTCAGTAGTTCAGTTATCTCGTGTTCTAGGGGCACACATGTCATGCCTGTCAGCTTGGTCGCCATGCCTGTTAGCTTATGTCATGCCTGTCAGCTTGGTCGCCATGTTCGACTTCCTTTTTCCACTTCTGTGACTCATGTTGAGCACGTTTTTGATCTTAATACACTGTGATTTGTGGACATCTCCCATTACCAGTTATCGGGTTTTAATTATTATTTGGTGATCATTGATGATTTTTCTCACTTTTCCTGGACTTTTCCATTACGATTGAAGTCTGAGACTTTCGTCACTCTTTCTCACTTCTTCGTTTGGATTTCTACTCAATTTGGGCGCACCATTCGAGCTGTCCAGTGCGATAACGGACGCGAGTTTGATAACTTCGCGTTTCGTAATTTTCTCTCCGCACATGGGGTACAGCTACGCATGTCTTGTCCGTATACCTCTCCTCAAAACGGCAAGGCAGAGCGCATGATTCGCACCACCAATGATGTCATGCGCTCCCTGATGTTCTAGGTGTCTATTTCAGCCCGATACTGGGTGGAGGCTCTTCATACTGCCACACTTCTGATTAATCGTCTTCCCACCAAGGCGATTCGTGCCTCCACCCACTACTTTGCTCTATATGGCACCGATCCTCTTTACGATCACCTTCGAGTTTTCGGGTGCGCTTGCTACCCTAATCTTTCTGCCACTGCCCCACATAAGCTTGCGCCCCACTCAACACGGTGTGTTTTTCTCGGGTATTCCCTTAAGATCTCACTACTCACCGTCTTTTGATCTCTCGACACGTCGTGTTCGACGAGTCATCCTTTCCTTTCTCCACCACCTCTTCCGATTTCACCACAGAGCTGGACTCCCTTTTTCCTACTGACCCCGAGGCTGCCTCCCAGCTGCCTTGGCCTATTTCTTCTGCAGGATCGACATGAGCTACGCCTCAGGTGCCCCCGGCGCCGACTGTAGCACCTCGTGCGGCATCGGCGCCTCCGGCGTCACCCGCTGCGCCACGCGCGGCCTCGGCTTCCCCGACGTCACCTGCTGTACCTCAGGTAGCCCCGGCGTCACCAGCTGCACCACGTGCGGCTTCGACGCCTCTGGCGTCACCTGCTGCACCACGTGCAGCATCAGCGCCTGCGGCGTCACCAGCTGCCTCCATGACGTCACCTACAGCGAGCACGACACCACTAGCTGCGCCACGCGCGACACCGATGACGACTTCTCGCTTTGCTGACCCCACACTTGTCTACCAGCGACGAGCGCGGGGGGAGGCTCCTGCTCCAGCTACGCCACGCGCGGCCTCGAGACCCACTCTCGTCTACCCACGACGAGAGAAGATGGTTGTACCCGAGCGGCCGGTGTAAACCCCCCTCTCCTTCACAGGGATCCTGGTCACGTCCACCCGATGGTGACTCGACGTGCGTCCGGGAGCCTTCGGCCAGTTGAGCGGTTCGACGGGGCCGCTTTCTCGTCAACTACATCTCCACCGATCGAGCCTTCTTCGATCTCACCCATACCTACTTCCATGTGTAGCGCCCTCGCCGACCCTCACTGGCGCCGCGCTATGGAGAAAGAGTATGAGGCCCTACTTGCCAACCGGACCTGGGACCTGGTTCCCCGTCCCGGTCGTGGCAATGTTGTCACGGGCAAGTGGGTATTTACGCATAAAAAGAAGGCGGATGGTACCTTGGAGAGGTACAAGGCTCGTTGGGTACTCCGGGGTTTCACTCAACGCCCTGGAGTCGACTACGATGAGACTTTCAGCCCGATGGTGAAGCCGGCGACAGTTCGTACCGTACTGTCACTGGCTCTCTCACGTTCTTGGCCTATCCACCAATTGGATGTCAAGAACGCCTTCCTCCACGGTACACTGACTGAGACGGTGTACTGCAGTCAGCCGGCAGGATTTGTAGATTCAGCTCACCCAGACATGGTCTGTAAGCTGAACAAATCCCTGTACGTACTGAAGCAGGCACCACGAGCCTGGTATAGCCGGTTCGCCTTTTTCTTGGTTTCACAGGGGTTTGTCGAAGCTAAGTCGGACATATCGCTGTTTGTCTATCGACGGGGCAGTGACACTGCTTATCTCCTACTGTACGTCGATGACATAGTATTGACAGCGTCTAGTCTGACTCTGCTTCGGCGAACCATTTCTGCTTTGCAGCAGGAGTTCGCTATGAAGGATCTGGGCCGTCTTCACCACTTCCTGGGTATTACGGTCGAGGACCGACCAGGCGGCCTATCCTTCACCAGCGACAGTACTGCCTGGATATCCTCCAGCGAGCGGGCATGGCTGAGTGCAAGCCGTGCTCCACTCTAGTGGATACTCAGGCAAAGCTCTCCGCTAGCAACGGGATACCCGTCTCTGACCCCACTTCTTACAGGAGTCTTGCAAGTGCTCTTCAGTACCTCACCTTCACCAGGCCGGATATCTCATATGCGGTTCAACAGGTGTGCCTCCACATGCATGACCCGAGGGAACCGCACCTCACAGCTGTGAAGCAGATTCTTCGGTATCTACGAGGCACCCTCGACTACGGCCTTCTCCTTCGGCGTGACACGACCTCTGAGCTGGTCGTGTACACTGACGCTGACTGGGCAGGCTGCCCAGACACACGACGTTCTACTTCTAGGTACGCCGTCTTCTTGGGCGGCAACCTCGTCTCCTAGTCCTCGAAGCGACAGCCCGTGGTGTCGCGCTCGAGCGCTGAGGCGGAGTATCGCGCCATGGCTAACGGCGTGGTTGAGGTCTCCTGGCTTCAGCAGCTACTTCAGGAGCTCCACACTCCCGTCGCCAGGAGCACCCTCATCTACTGCGACAACGTCAGCGCCGTGTACCTCTCCACCAACCCGGTCCAGCATCAGGCACGAAGCATGTGGAGATCGACCTCCATTTTGTTCGTGAGCGGGTTGCATGGGGCGAGGTTCGGGTACACCATGTCCCGACGACGACGCAATTCGCCGACATCTTCACGAAGGGCCTCCCGTCGTCGCTGTTCTCTGAGCTTTGGTCCAGTCTCAACATCTGCAGTGGCTAAATGTTATGACTGCGGGGGGATGTTAGACACTATAATTAAGTGTGTGTCACAGGGGCATATCAGTCATTAGAGAGGGATTAGGGTTAGGGGTAGTTTAGTCCTTTTCTCCCTCCTAATCCCTCTATACAATCAGACCTGTACCCCAACATTATTATTCATCTAATACAGACACCATTAGCCCTCTAATAGTTCATAACATGATAATAAACAAAGCAGCGGAAATATGATCTTGTGGGCTCCGTCACAGGCGTTCCCTGGGGGACTCCATGAACCTAGAACCCTTCTTCGGGACTAAAGTCTTCATTGTTGTACTCCACTTCATTTCTTTGGCATGAGCAACAAGTAAAACCAATGAAAAGCAAGCTTGACTACCATTGGTACTCAACAAGTGTGGGAAATTAATGTCATGCAGGCTAGAACAAGGAAAGGCTGAACTCATGGTTAAAGCACTACGCAATTAATACCTATCACCTTAGCTTATTAAGCACCTATGTTACTACATAAGTGAAGTGGTCCCAATCCTATAAACCCATTTCCATTGTTAAGCCCCCCGCTTAACATGCTCAATTTCTCAATTCATCATTATCTAATCATGAATAAGTTCAAGCCGCTCTTGACCGTGAGCACGGCTGTCATGACAGTTTTGACTCTGCAGAGTTTGCACCACTTTACCCACATGTAGTGACTTCATCCCCCGTTGCCGGGTGGACTAAGAACCTCCATTATGCCTGTGGCCGCGAACCACATTCACACTTCCCAGGTGTGTATCTAGGAGATCACTACGAGACCTTTACAAAGGGATTTCCGATGAGTATGAGCCCGTTGAGGTTTCACCCCTAACATCATCCAGGAGGCTCCAACCCCGGCTGCAGTGGCCCCTCTTGAGCCTTGCGGTTCCTATGTTAGTCTAGCTGACACCTATTCTCCGTACCATCCAAACACCCACACTACGTTAGAAATACACCTAATTAATTGGCCAAGCTGTCCCATCTCAGCATGTGGTTGGCACGGTAAAACCAGGTTACATGATCTATAAACCGATCCTTAGAACCCAGGCAAGACTAAACACAAACCCGAGTCTCGTGCACGCGACACCAACCAAAGAATTAGATTAGAAAAGTAATCAATTCATTAATAGCCTGTCAAGGAGATACATATATAGGGGGACACAGCTTAAGGGTTAAGCAACCCTAATACCAAAAGACTAAAATGCCCCTGCCCCCTATACGTACAGTCTAACACCCCCCCGCAGTCCCAACATCTAGCCACGACAGATGTTGAGACTTGACTGAAACTCGGTGAACACCATCGAAGGAAGTCCCTTGGTGAAGATGTCGGCGAATTGCGACGACGTCGGAACGTGCAGGACTCGCACCTCCCCGAGAGCCACCCGCTCACGAACAAAGTGAAGGTCGATCTCTACGTGCTTCGTGCGCTGATGCTGCACCGGGTTGGTGGAGAGGTAGACGGCGCTGACGTTGTCGCAGTAGACCAACGTACTCCGGGCGAGGGGAGAGTGGAGCTCCTGAAGCAGCTGCTGAAGCCAGGAGGACTCGGCCACGCCGTTGGCCACGGCGCGGTATTCCGTCTCGGCACTCGAGTGGGACACCACGTGCTGCTGCTTCGAGGACCAGGAGACGAGGTTGCCGCCCAGGAAGACGGCGTAGCTGGAGGTGGACCGACGGGTGTCCGGGCAGCCCGCCCAGTCAGCGTCGGTGTAGACGACCAGCTCGGAGGCAGAGTCGCGCCGCAGAAGAAGGCCGTAGTCGTGAGTGCCACGCAGGTACCGAAGGATCCGCTTCACCGCCGTGAGATGTGGCTCCCGCGGATCATGCATGTGGAGACACACCTGCTGAACCGCGTAGGAGATGTCCGGCCTGGTGAAGGTGAGATACTGCAGTGCACCTGCAAGACTCCTGTAAGTGGTGGGGTTGGCGACCGGGGCGCCGTCGGCCGAAGACACCTTTGCCTGGGTGTCCACGGGAGTGGAGCACGGCTCGCAATCAGTCATGCCCGCTCGCTCGAGGATATCCATGCAGTACTGGCGCTGGTGGAGGAACAGAGCACCCGGGCGGTGCTCGACCGCAACGCCCAGGAAGTGGTGGAGCTGGCCGAGATCCTTCATCGCAAACTCGCGCTGCAGGGTGGAGATCGTGCGCTGAAGAAGAGCCGGGCTGGACGCTGTGAGGACAATATCGTCCACGTATAGGAGGAGGTAGACAGTGTCACCCTCACGCCTGTAGATGAAGAGCGAAGTGTCCGACTTGGCCTCGACGAAGCCGAGCGAGACCATGAAGGAGGCGAACTGGCTGTACCAGGCCCGAGGCGCTTGCTTCAGCCCGTACAGGGACTTGTTCAGCCGGCAGACCATGTCTGGACGGGCTGAATCAACAAACCCTGTCGGCTGACTACAGTACACCGTCTCCGTCAACGTCCCGTGGAGAAAGGCGTTCTTGACGTCCAGCTAGTGGACAGGCTAAGAACGCGACAGAGCCAACGACAAAACGGTACGAACTGTCGCCGGCTTCACCACCGGGCTGAAGGTCTCGTCGTAGTCGACGCCGGGACGCTGCGTGAAACCGCGAAGCACCCGCCGTGCCTTGTACCTCTCTAGAGACCCATCCGCCCTCCTCTTATGCGTGAACACCCACTTGCCCGTGACAACATTGCCACGACTAGGACGGGGAACCAGGTCCGGTTGGCAAGTAGGGCCGCATACTCTTCTTCCATAGCCCGACGCCAATGAGGATCGGCGAGGGCGCTACGAACAGAAGAGGGGAGAGGCGAGATGTGTGACGAGGCAGGCTCCGGAGGGGTCGAGGACGAGAGAACGACCCCGGAGAAGCGCTCCACAGGTCAAAGGACGCCGGCAGCCCGTCGAGTCACCATCGGGTGAACGTGACGAGGGTCCCGGTGAAGCAGCGGAGGGTGGTACAACAGGTCCGCAGGGCGCGAAGAGGACGGTCCACCAATCCGCGCTCGTCGCTGATAGACGAGAGCGGGATCGGCGTACCGCGGTCCAGGGGCCGCAGGTGGTGCGGCTGACGACGGCGAAGACACTGTCGTGGGCGTCGGAGGCACTGTCGTGGATGTCGAAGTCACGTGAGGCGTGACGGACGACGCCGGAGACGCTGGGGCCGCGCGTGGCGCAGCGGACGTCGTCGGAGACGCTGGGGCCGCGCGTGGCGCAACAGACGACGTCGGGGCCGTCGGAGGAACGACCAGTGGCGGCAAGGACGCCGGAGCCGCGGGAGGCACGACAGGTGGCGTCTGAGACACCGTGGTCGTGTCTGGCGCAGCTAGAGGAAGACCTGCAGAGGGTAAAAAACAAGGTCGCTGGACAGGAGCGGCCATAGGATCAGTGGAAAAGAGAGAATCCACCTCGGAGACCGAATCAGAAGAAGACCCAGCGAAAGGGAAGGAGGACTCGTCGAATACGACGTGTCGGGAGACCAAGATACGGCGAGTAGTGAGGTCTAGACACCGGTACCCCTTATGATCGGGGGAGTACCCAAAAAAAAACACATCGAGTCGAACGAGGCGCGAGCTTATGAGGGGCGGTAGCAGAAAGATTAGGGTAGCACGCACACCCGAAGACTCGAAGGTGCTCATAAAGAGGGGTGGTACCAAAAAGAGCGAAGTGAGGGGTGGAAGCACTAATCGCCTTTGTAGGAAGGCGATTAATGAGGAAAGTAGCAGTGTGAAGGGCCTCTGCCCAGTAGCAAGCAGGAATAGAAGTCTGGAACATCAGGGAGCGCATGATATCGTTGGTGGTACGAATCATACGCTCAGCCTTGCCATTTTGGGGGGAAGTGTAAGGGCAAGACATGCGCAACTGGACCCCGTGGGAAAGCAAGAAGTGACGAAACGCGGAGTTATCAAACTCGCGGCCGTTGTCGCACTGGACAACCCTGATGGTACACCCAAACTATGTGGAAACTCGAGCGAAGAAGTGAGAGAGTAGCAAACGTATCGGACTTCTATCGCAATGGAAAGGTCCACGAATAATGGGAAATATCATCAACAATCACCAGATAATATTTGTAGCCAGAAACACTGAGAACAGGTGAGGTCCATAGATCACAGTGAATCAGATAAAAAAGGTGCTCCACATGGGTTACAGAATGTGGAAAAGGAAGCCGAACATGGCGACCCAACTGACAAGCATGGCATAAAGACTCATGAGAATCCCTAGTACACGAGATCACTGAACTACGAAACAGCTTCGACATAACTTCAGCACCGGGGTGGCCAAGTCGACGATGCCAAGTAGTCGACGGAGTTGTCGTAGTCAGGCAAAAAGGCGAGGGCGAAGCGGAAGCAGGAAGTCTCATCGTGTACAGGGGCCCTGAGCTCTCACATCGGAGAAGAAGACGCCGGGTAGTAAGATCCTTCACAGACAAACCAAAAGGATCAAACTCGATAGAAACATGGTTGTCAGTGGTAAATCGACGAACAGAAAGAAGGTGCTGAATGATGTCCGGAGCAACAAGAACATCACGAAGACGGAAAGTCCCCGACGAACCCGAGTCACCTACTGAGGTGACCGGAAGGACAGACCCATTCCCAACAACGATAGAAGAAGGAAAAGAAGGGTGGGAAGGGTGGGTAGAAGGGAGTATACCAGCGTCGGGGGTGGTGTGGTACGAAGCTCCGGAGTCCACAACCTACTCGGGGCTAGGTGGTGTGAGACTCATCGTACTGAAAGAAGACGCAAGTGACTGGCGATCCCAGACCTGAACAGGGTCAGAGTGTGGTGCCGACGACTCGGGCCGACCAACTGGGTTCCCCGAAGCCCAGTTGGCTAGAGAGGAGGGCCCAGCAGCAGAGTAGCCTGTCCACCAGGGGGCAGGGTCCACTGTCCACCACCAGCGTAGACCGGCCCGCCGTAAGTCGGAGTAGTCACGTAAGGCGACTGAGGACGTGGTGGGCGAAGTGCCGGGAGACCCGGGGACGACCCAGGCCACATCGAGATCTGGCCAGTCCACGGGTTGTAGGGTGTGGGCCAGGTCACACCACCCTGACCCCGACCACCGCTACTGCCACCAGTAGTACCAGCACCACCAGGGGTACCACCAGCACTGGTCGTACCACCTCCACCAGTCCCTCCACCACGGCCACCACGTCTGCCACGACGGCGGTTCCCACCACCACCAGAGGTAGCAGGGACTCCTGGTGTGGTAGGTGGACGAGGAAGCTGGCCCCCAGAACCAGCAGGTGGAGGAGGGCGTGAAGACGACCCTGAGCCGTAGAAGGCCGCGGCAGGGGAGGAAGCAGTAGAGCCGCCCTGGGTGATCTCCTTGAGCTCGAGGTCCGACCAGACCTTTTCGAAGATCGGGAAGGGCTTCTCGCGGAGAATCCACGAGCGAACGTGGATGTAGCGCTCATTCAGGCCCTGAAGGACCTGAAGAACGAGGGTACTGTCCGGGATGGGATCTCCAAGGTCACGAAGGGCGTCCGCCATACCCTTCATCTGTCGACAATATGCAGTAATGGAGACATCACCGTGGACAGTGGAACCAAAACGGGCCTGGATATGGAGAGCTCGGGTCGCTTGGTTCCCCTGGAAGCGAAGCTCGAGGACCTGCCAGGCCTGTACCGCCACCCTTCTGGGCGACGATATCCTGAAGCTCCACAGAAAGTGTGCCGAGGATCCATGCAAGGACAAGACTGTCCATGCAGATCCACGAGTCGTCCAGTGGGCAGTCATCTCGCAGCACATGGTCTTCCAGCTGAAAGCGTCGCAGCGTTAGGAGAAGCAAGCTGCGCCAACGAGCGAAGGAAGTAGAGTCGGAGCTGAGAACAACCGGGACAAGAGTCCGGATGTTCTGTATGCCAGCCGCCTGGGCATGTAGAGCAGCGACAAGAGACGCCGAGTAGGTAGTAGAAGCAGCACCATCTCCTGGAGTATCCTGTGCGTCGCTCCACTGTACGGGCGGAGACTCCTCGAGCTGACGTGTGAGAGAGGCCGCAGCAGCACGTTCCTGCTCCAAGGCGAGGACGAGCGCTCGTTCCCGCTCACGGGAGATGGCCAGGGCAGTCGCGACGTCGGAGACGTGCGAAGAGGGCTGTCCCCCGGATCCAGCAGGGACAGCATGCCCGACGGCGCTCACAGCAGGGCCACCGTGGCTTGGCAGCCAGGCGGTACTGGGACAGTGTTGTCCTCCGGCGGGTCCAACCATGCCAGCGGCGAAACCCGGCGGCCAGGCGGCGCTGGGGAGGCCGAGGGACCCGCCTGCGGCCGGCCACACCAGAGCCGGGCCCGAGCAGTCCAGCGGCTGTGTGCCCGGGGGAGATGGCATGGAGGCCAGCCGCAGGGCTGGGAGCCCCGGATCTGGCGGCGGCGCCCCCAGGAGAGGTGGCGGGGCTGCCGGCGGCGCCAGACCCGGTGGCACGGGCGCAGGGTAGGGGGCGGCCGGGTCGGCGGGGTCAGCGGCGCTGAGCCCAGCAGCGGCCGCGACCGGGCAGAGATCGAGAGGAGGGGGTGGCGGGGCCGGCCGCCCGCGGCGGCCGCGCCCGAGGCCGCGGCGGAGGCGGCGCCCGTGGCTGCGGCGGCGGCGGCGCCCGTGGCCGCGGCGGCGGCGGTGCCCGTAGATGCCATCGGGGTGAGATCGGGAGAGGAGAGAGAAAAAGTAATCTGATACCAAATTAGATTAAGAAAGTAATCAATTCATTAACAGCCTGTCAAGGAGATACATATATAGAGGGACACAGCTTAAGGGTTAAGCAACCCTAATACCAAAAGACTAAAATGCCCCTGCCCCCTATACGTACAGTCTAACATAAAGCATCTAGCTTGTCTAGATTCCTATCTCTAGCATAATTCATAATATTCCATTCAAAGATAAATAATCAAGGTGATGAACTCATATCCCATTTATCCCACTCTAAGCATGACTAAGTATGAGTAGTATAAATAAATAGCATAATGAATAACTCCCAACCCAGTCTACAAGGAAACAAGATAATGAAAATCTAGGGTTTAAATCATATTCAAATGATTAATTTCTTAAATCAGATGTTCTACAAGGTTTAAATTATAAATACACACCACTACAGGGTCCAAAATCCTATTTTCCTGAATGTTCAGGAGTCTAACTACCAATTACAGAAAGATTTCCCCAATTTCTATTAAGTCCAGTGCTAAATCAACTAAATACACGTGCCTGCCTAATTTTCAAAGAGTCTAGGGGTTAGATCGAAAAATCCTGGGGCTAGCACGCTCTTTCTAAAAACCCTAGGGGGTAGCGCGCTAAATTCCGGCGGGAATCGACGCTTTAAACGTGGGTCGTCGGATTTAAAATAGAGGGCCCAGATTAGATCGCCGAAGGGGTACGCGCTGATCTATTCGTGATCTTACGATTTAAAATGAACGCTTTGTAGCGGGCCACGTCACCCCGTGGGGAGCGGACGGCGCTATCCGGCGACGCACGGAGGCGGGAGGCGGTGAACTCGCCGGATTTCCACGAAAACCTGTCTACAAGCCCTAGACCTTTATTTTCTTTGCACAATTCGAAGGAGGGGGAGTAGGGGCCTCACCTCGGCGGTTTTCTTGAACCCGAAAGACTTGGAAGGCGGTCGGCGGCGATGTAGACTGGCGGAGCTCGTCGGTGATCGTGGGCCGAGCGTTTAGGCATGGAACTTTTGGGGTTTTTCTTGCTCGAGAGCTGCGTGACAACACGCCAAGGCGATCTGGAAGATCAGTAAGGGGAGAGGAACAAGATTTCAACGATGCAACGACGAGGGGCGGCGGTTGCTCAACGGTGTGCGACAGGATCTAGTATTTCGGCGAGGATTCTTCGCAACGTCGGCGCTGAGGGGTCGAGGGAGTTCCTGGAAAGCGGTGAGGCTAGTTAGACTCGAAGGAAAGACAATAACAAAGGCGAATTTTTAGATTTCTGCGGCGACACTCACCGGCGGGATGCGGTTGCGAGCGGAGAGGATCCGAGGGGCTCTCGTGGTTTATAAAACCGATGGAGGCGGGGTCGTGGAGGTTGGGGACGTGCGATACAAGCGCTGAAGATCCGAGATCGTGGCCGGGGTGCCCGAATTTTGGACGCGGGAGACTCAGTGACGGTTGGAAGAGAAAGAGCTGACAGCTGGGGCCTGCGCGGCGGTGAGAGGAGGAGGGGAGAAGGGGCGCGGCTGGTTTGGATGCTCGGGTGGGTTTCAGCCCAGTAGCCCGTTTTTCTTTTTTCTTTTCCTTTTTCTTTTGGTTTTAAAAAAAAGGGCAGCCCGGTGCATGTAGTTCCTGCTTGCGCATGGTCTGAGGAAGGGTCCGACCCATTTGGGTCTTTTGTACACAACCTTTTTTTTTCTGTTTCTCCACTTCAAATTTGAATTCCACTTCGAACTTTTTGAATTTTTGCCCATGCATCATGTCCAAAATTTCTCTTTTGAGTTTTTTGAAACTTTTGGGTGTTACACTTCATTACTGCCTAAAATTAATTTTTTAAGTTTTGATGGAGAATCTGATCCCCTGACTTGGCTGACAAATGTGAAATATATTTTCGTGGTATGAGGACAATGCATGAAGATAAGGTATGGCTAGCTTCTTTACACTTGGAGGGTATTACATCACAGTGGTATTATGCATTAGAAAGGGACCATGGTCTTTTATCATGGCCAAGATTTGCAGAATTTGTAAAACTCAGATTTGGCCCTCCTATTCGTTCAAATGCCCTAGCAGAAATAAAAGACATGTACCACACAGGGACAGTAGAGGAATATCAAAGACAATTTCTTGCCCTTCTATGCAGATGTGAGGATCTTTCAATGAACCAACAAGTTAATTTATTTACAGCAGGATTATGACAACCACTGAGAACTGATGTGGAACTGTATAATCCAGCAAACTTACAGTCTGCAATGAGTCTTGCAAGGGCATATGAAAAAAATGCTGTCACAGGGGCAAGATGAGAAGCAGTTTCAGAACAGCATCCATAGCTGCACCAACATCTAGCAGAGGCTTTACCTCCCAGTGATCTGTAACAGTATCATTCAGAAAATTAACTCCAGAAGAGATGGCTGTTAAGAGAGCTAATGGAGAGTGTTATAATTGTACTGAAAAGTACACTTCGCAACATAGGTGCAACAATAAAAGTTTATTTTTATTGGAGCTTAGATGAGGGGATGATGTACAAGAAATTGCTGAAAATCTAGAAATTTCATTACATGCTCTCGAAACTGGAGTAGCAAAGACCATGCTGTTAACTATCATGATAAGAAATCAGATCCTACATGCACTAGTGGACTCAGACTCCGCACATACTTTTATTGATGAAGCAACAGCAGCTAAGTTACATCTGTCAATAACTAAAAGACCAGGTCTATCGGTGACAGTGGCTAATGGGGAAAAAGTGATTAGCAGAGGAATCCGTGCTAACTCAGATTTAAAAATTTAGGAAGAATCATTCAAGGTAGACTGTTTTGTGTTACCACTGTAAGGGTTTGATGTGGTTTTGGGGGTCAAATGGCTACAGACTTTGGAGCCAATCTTATGGAACTTTGATAATTTAACTGTAACTTTTTTGGAGAGATGGAAAGACAATAAGATGGACTAGCCTGAGAAGACAGTCATATGAAATATTACAATCTGCAGTAGGGACTGATTTAATTAACATATTGTAGGCTGAATTTGAGGACTTGTTCAGAGAACCACAAGGTCTGCTCCCCAAAAGGCTTTATGACCATAGAATTCATTTGCGCCCAGAGACAACACCCATTGCAGTCAGACCTTATAGATATTCTCAGTTGTTAAAAGATGAAATTTAAAAACAATGTGAAGAGATGATTAAGCAAAGAATTCAACACTTCAGCATTTTCTTCCCCAATTCTGCTAGTAAAAAAGGCTGATAACACATGGAGATTTTATGTGGATTATAGAGCCTTAAACGAACAAACATTCAAAGACAAGTTTCCAATACCGCATAGATGAATTACTTGATGAATTGAAGAAGGCAAAATTTTTTACAAAGCTGGATTTAAGGAGTGTATACCATCAAGTATGTATGCATGAGCAAGACATAGAAAAGATTGCCTTTCGGGCATAGATATTAAGGCGTCGTCTAAGCGTCGCTTAAGCGCTAAGGCGCCCCGGGGACGTAAGGCGTCCGTGTCGCCTTAGATCCGGCCTAAGGCGACCGGCGGGCGGGGGGGGGGGGGGGGGGGGGGGGGGGTGGCGCCGCCGGCAGAGGAAGCCAGCGCCGCAGGGAAGGGGGCTGGGGAGATCCAATTGTGGGGGGGGGGGGGGGGGGGAGGAGGGGGGCGGGCGCACTGACCTTCGCCTGGGGAGGCCGCCGCGGATCGGAGGGGGGGGCGCCAGTGGATCGGCGAAAGTCTCGAGGGGAGGCCAGCCGCCTGTGGAGTCCGCTCGGAATCGGGAGGGGGTGGGGCGTCGGCGGAGGAAGGCGCCGCCGGGAGATCCGCGGTGGTGGCGGCGGCGGCTGCAGACAGAGATGTGCGGCGGTGGCGGCGGCTGCTGCTGCTCTCGCAGGAGTGTGCGAGGAGGTAGGCGGGTGGGGACCGGAGGCTAGGGTTGGGGGATTATTAAAGATGGGCTAGTGATGGGCTGGTGCTAGTGGGCTGGATGGGCCACTGAAATGTACTTTTTTCTTTTTCATTTCTTTTCTTTTTTCTTTTCCATTTTATTGCTACTCTAATTTTTTGCTATATTTAAATATAAGTAAAGCGTCGCCTCGCCTTACGCCTTACCGCTTAAAAGATAAAAACGGGGTGCGTCGCCTTATGTCGTCTTACCGCCTTAATAACTATGCTTTCGGACTCATCATGGACACTTTGAATTTTAGTTATGCCTTTTGGGCTTACAAATGCTCCATCAACGTTTCAAGCAATAATGAATGACATCTTAAAAATGTTTCTAAGGTCAGTGTTAGTTTTTTTGATGACATTAATTTTCAGTTTTTCTGGGCGGAACATTTGCAGAATTTAAAAGCAGTATTTCAAGTCCTAAGAGATAATCATTTAGTCTTAAAGAAATCCAAGTATTTCTTTGGACAGACTTCAATAACATATTTAGGCCGTATTGCAGCAGCTAAGTTACATCTGTCAATAACTAAAAGACCAGGTCTATCGGTGACACTGGCTAATGGGGAAAAAGTGATTAGCAGAGGAATCCGTGCTAACACAGATTTAAAAATTTGAGAAGAATCATTCAAGGTAGACTGTTTTGTGTTACCATTGCAAGAGTTTGATGTGGTTTTGGGGGTCAAATGGCTACAGACTTTGGGGCCAATCTTATGGAACTTTGATGATTTAACTATAACTTTTTTGGAGAGATGGAAAGACAATAAGATGGCTAGCCTGGGAAGACAGTCATATGAAATAGGGACTGATTTAATTAACATATTGTTGGCTGAATTTGAGGACTTGTTCAGAGAACCACAAGGTCTGCTCCCCAAAAGGCTTTACGACCATAGAATTCATTTGCGCCTAGGGACAACACCCATTGCAGTCAGACCTTATAGATATCCTCAGTTGTTAAAAGATTAAATTAAAAAACAATGTGAAGAGATGATTAAGCAAAGAATTATAAGACCCAACACTTCAGCATTTTCTTCCCCAATTTTGCTAGTAAAAAAGGCTGATAACACATGGAGATTTTGTGTGGATTATAGAGCCTTAAACAAACAAACATTCAAAGACAAGTTTCCAATACCGCATAGATGAATTACTTAATGAATTGAAGAAGGCAAATTTTTTTACAAAGCTGGATTTAAGGAGTGTATACCATCAAGTATGTATGCATGAGCAAGACATAGAAAAGACTGCCTTTCGGACTCATTAAGGACACTTTGAATTTTTAGCTATACCTTTTGGCCTTACAAATGCTCCATCAACATTTCAAGCAATGATGAATGACATCTTAAAAATGTTTCTAAGGTCAACAACAACAACAACAACAACAACCAAGCCTTTATCCCAAGCCTGTTGGGGTCGGCTAGACATGAAACCCAATATCAATGAAGTAAAACAGAGGAAGAGATATGAGAACAAGGGGAAAAAAGGAAAAAAAGAAAAAAAAAGGAAAAAAGAAAAGGAAAAAGAGAAAAGAGAAAAGAAATAAGAAAAAAGGAAAAGAAAAAAAGAGAAAAGAAAAAAGAAAAAAACAAGACTACGATTCTGGCACATGAATTGCTACTTTCCATGCGGTCCTATCATGAGCTAAGTCTCTGG